>JAEQBH010001909.1:0-644075 GCA_016808115.1 Tetrastigma voinierianum | reverse complement strand
TTTTTGCTCCAACTTTGTAAGGTCATAGCTTTGTCATCTGAACTCGATTTGGTGTTCTTGGTACCGTTGGAAAGCTCATTGGAAGTGTAGAATCTATCCATATATGACTTGATGCAATATGAGCTCATATAATTTCACAACGTCAAAGCCAGTAGCCTCTCCTGCTGAAGGTGGCACAATGTTTGCTGATTTTCTTCAAAGTTTTAAGACTTGCATAACTGTTTATTTGACCAATTTTTGTGTTCTTGGTATCCCTGGAAGCTCTTAAAAGTTTAGAATTCATACATATAAATCTTGCTTTAATTTGATTCATATGATATCTGAAAACATCAAAATCACAGTGCTTCTTCTGTGTGGTTTTCCACCAATTTTGCACAATTCCATCAAATGGATGACCTGATCATAAGTATGAACTTTAGAGCATTAGGGCACTTATTTAACATAAAAACACTAGAAAAATAGCTAAAGCATAGGGATAAAATGAAGTATTTAAGATACTCATCGGTATATAATAGACCCCAGTGGCCATTTTATTAATTATGTGTGCTCAAGTGATCAGGCGTATGGTCTGCAGTTGTGAATTTAGTCAACGGACCTCGGTTGGGGCGTCACGGTGTCACGATACAGTGATTGTATCATGATAAGGGCGAGGAAGCAGTCGTTGGGCGTGTCGCGTCTGATCTTGCGACCGTGGTGGGCGCGTGTTCTGATATGGTCGGAGTAGGCGCGCGACGCCAGCGTGGCATGCCTCTGACACTGACCGGCCACAAGAGTGCGACTACGGCGATCTTCGGGCGACACGGCACACTACGCCCCGCGATACGGCGCGGTGCAGGCTGGCGCCGCATCGCGCCATGAGCCCGGAGTCCAGTTGGGTGTGTACACAATGCACTTGACCCCCGATTTTGGACTCGGTCTGTACATACAGTCCTTTGGTGGATCCTTGTTGTAAACATGACCTACAAAATTTTCAAAAAAAAAAAAAAATGAAATATTTTTAAAAATAAATGAGACAAAATAAAATAATTTTTTGGATTAAATATGAATTAATATATTGAATGAATTATGGTATTGCATTACCTATGAATCACATGGACATTATGCATAAAATATTTTTATGTATATGAATAGTATATAGGTCTTTATGTTGCTGCCTTAGAATCACGCATTGAATTTTTAACTTGCCATTTGACATATTGTAGATGGCTGATGGGTGAAGCCGAGGGCGTGGGGGGCGTCACGAGGTGCTAACTTGAGCACCACCGGTGTTGACCGACGGGCCTTTGTTGAGGCGCGGGGATCGACTCTTTGCTATTGCATAGACTAGAGTGTACCAGGTAGTCGGGAGGTCAGAGTAGCCTCCCGGAGGTTTAGGGCACTTCATCGCCCGACATTCCGCGGGGAGGAGATCAGGTGGTGGCGGACCATTGTGGTTCATGCGGTCGAAGGTGTTGGAAATATGGAGATTACCTCTGACACGACCAGGATTAGACTAGCTGTGTTCCAGCTAGGGTGAGGCCCAAGTATGGTGGAATTGGGAAAGACCTCTAGAGACCTAGAGGCAATGACATGGGCAGAGTTCCAGGAGTTGTTCATGGGTAAGTATTTCGGATCTTGCAGCCATCAGAAGGCTCGGGAGTTCCTAGAGCTGAAGCATGGGGCGATGGCTGGTATGGATTATGTGGCTAGGTGCGGAGTTAGCTGTTTCTTGATGATTACGTGGCCTTGGGCATGAAGTCGGGATTAGTGGGTTTGGGTTGTCCATTCGGGGCGGGTTGTGGGACCGCCTACAGGGACATGGACTCCGTGGTTGGACATTACGACGTAGAGAGAGATCGAGGATGCTCGGGCCTCGGGATGCGGTGTTAGTAGCAAGAGGAAGGAGAGTGAGTCTTCTTCCTAGTTCGGGGAAAGAAGCGGAGGGCTTCCTAGTTCAAGAGGGTTTCGGGCCGCGCTATCGGGCGGGGACGAGATCGGGTTACTTTGTCGGGCGGGCGAATGGTGTCTTTATCATTGATAGCCTTGACACATGAGGAGGGATTGCCCCTAGGGATAGGGATCCCAGGGTTTCGGGACAGCACATTCGATCATGCGGTAGGGTATAGAGGATGATATATTCCTCCACGGCCAGTGCAGGCTAGAGACGGGCTATGGGTAGGGGTAGAGAGCAGGCTCACGGGCGGGGGACATCAAGGGTTCGAGGCATGTCTACGCCATCACACCACGAATTTGAGTCGGGATCAGCCAGTTATCCAAGAATCCAGTTATTTGCTATCTCGCCTATGGGCAAGAGTGTTATTGGTCTAGTCCGTGCGTTCATTCATATTTTGCCCATCAGTGGTGATAGAGTTGGGCAGGGTTGAGGACATAGAGGGCGCACATGTGTGGAGTTCTCCTCAGGGATTAGGGGCGAGGATAGGGATGATATGTATGATTGCGAGTTAAATCTGGGACTTTACTCCTGATGGGCTGGGGATCATGGACATGTTAAGAGTTAAAATCATCTGGGATTGGATGGCGGCTTGACTTATAGGGTTGTTATCGATTGGCCAGTAGGAGGGTTCTTTGCTGCAGCGAGGGCAGTACTATTGGTATTTGGGGGACAAGCATGATATTTTTCCCTAGACAGTGTACAAGTCCAGATGTCAGGGACAGTTAGTGGGTTGGCTAGTAAGCCTTATCCTAGAGGACAAGGTGAGACCAGACTTAGATCTACCTCAAGTAGTTTGCGAGTATGAGGATGTTTTTCTGGATGAGCTACCGAGATTGCCTCCGCAGAGGGTTGTAGACTTCGGTATCGAGTTACACCTTGTTACTTTTCCCATCTCTATGACCCCGCATAGGAGGGCACTAGTTGAGTTGCAGGAACTTAGAGTCCAACTATAGGAGCTCTTTGGACCAAAGGTTCATTGGGCGAGCACTTCACCATGGGGCGCTCGGTTACGTTTCTGAAAAGAAAGAAGAAACGAAGACCCTTCAAGCGTGCATTGACTATCGACCGATTCGAACGAGGGTTCTGATCCAGAATCGGTACCCATTTATGAGGATTGAGTTGTTTGATCGAGTTGAGGAGGAGCGAGTCTACTCAAGGTGAACCTTGTTGTGATTACCATCAGCTGAGGTTAGGGAGATAAATATCACAGACCGGCGTTTAGGACGCGTTATGGGCACTGAGTTTGGTGATACCACTTTGGATCAGCGAATGCACCGGCAGTATTTCATGGACCTAAATGCGCATAGGGTATTCCAACCTTATCTAGTCAGGTTTGTCGTAGTCTTAAGTGGATGACATTTTGATCTACTCCCATTAAAGTGGGAACATAGTATCATTGAGTTATTTGATTAATTTGAGAGACCATTATTTTGTGCGCGGGATTCGGTAAATCAGTTTGGCTGCGAGGTGAGATTTTTGGACACGATGGTGTCGGCGCTCGAGAGGCGTCGGAGGGGACGAGAAGAAGGGTGAGGCCGTGATGAGTGGGAGAGTCGAGAAGTCGGTCTTGAATCTGCAGCGAGTTTCTTGGGATTGGTTGGGTCTGCAAGAGATTCATTGAGGATTTCTCGATTAACCTTTATGATGGGATTGGCCGGAAAGAGTTGAGTTTGATTGGGATGGCCCGATGCGAGGAGGCATTCAGAGTTGAAGAAAGAGGAGGCATGACTCCTATCTTGACAGAATCGGACAGGTGACGAGGGTACCACGGTGTGACCTTGATGCCTCGAGGCGGATAGGATGTGTTTACGATGCAGTCGGGAGGGTCGTAGCTTATGGTCCCCGTCAGTTGAAGAATCATGAAGCGAAATTGCCACGACACGGGTTAGCGGTGTGGTCTTAGCGCCGAAGATTGGCATCACTACTTATATGGCGAGGAGTTGAGGTGTACTCGGGCCGCAAAAGTGCGAGTACCACGCGACGGGACTCGATATGAGGTACTTAGCGGATGGATGAGTTCTGGGGATTATGACTTCACTTTGCATTACCATCTGGTAAGGCCAGTGTGATGGTGATGCACTCATTCGAGAATCACGGGGAGTATTGGCTGAGTATAGCTTCACAGGAGTGGCCCGGATGCTCGAGGCTAATGGGACGGTTTGGGCTCTGATCTGCGGCTTGAGCTCAAGATGCAGTTGGGGAGTTTAGTAGCTCTTAGTGATCTGCGGTGAAGCGAGTGATCGAGTCCAAGGGACGGGACGCGAGAGGTAGGTGTTGGGGCCAGGAACACGGTCGGGTACAAGTGACGAGGTTGGACCGTCCAGCGGATGGTAGTCTTGGTGAAGGCTGATAATTGGTTCCCGGTTAGTGGTTGAGAGGAGACCTGGGAGGTTCCTTGCTCCCTGGGTTCCCTGATGCATCGAACAGCACGAGGGATGTACCGGGATCTTCTTCGCTAGTACTGCAGGCGGGATGAAAGACACATAAGGGGACTTTATTAGGCGATATCACATGTCAGCGGGTTAAGTGGCATTTTGAGGAAGCCCAGTGGGAGCTACTTGACCGTGGAGATGGTTAGTGGAAGTGGGAGCGCGTCACGGTGGATTTTGTGAAGCCCGCCACGAACACCATGAGGACATGATGCGATATGGGTGATAATGGACCGGGTCACCAAGTCGGCACATTTTCTAATTGTGGGGATGACCTTCACATTGGAAGATCTGCCCGGTTGTATATTGAGAGATAGTCTGGCTACGCTAGATGCAGGTATCCATAGTGTCGGATGAGGTGAGGTTGGCGCACTTTTTGGAAGTGTTTCCACAGGCTATAGGCTTCTGGCCGACCATGGTCTGACCTTCCACCCACAGACGGATGGTCAGTCAGAGAGGACTATACAGTGTTAAGAGGACATCTTTGCAAGCATGCGTCTGAATCATGGGGTAGTTAGGAAGAGCACTTGCCCTTAGTGGAATTAGCTTTCTGACAATAGTTATCGAGTAGTATACGGATGGCACCGTATGGGGCATTGTGGGAGGCATGCAGTCACGATATATTTGATGTGGGAGAGGCTCATCATGGATCTTGATCGATTAGAGACACCTCAGAAGGTGAGCTTGATCACGTGACGTCTTCTCACGGCTCGGGCCCAGAATGAAGAGTTATGCAGATGTACGAAGTCGACTCTTAGAGTTCGAGGTTTGAGATCACGTCTTCTTGAAGGTGATGCCTAAGAAAGGAGTGGTCAGGTTCGGCAAGCGCGGGAAGCTATCGCCTAGGTTCATTGGACCCTTGAGATCTTCCGAGAGGGTAAGCAGCATGCGCTGATACCGGTTGGCTTTACCGCCCGGCATGTCCGGATGTCCACGGTATTTCACGTCTCCGTGCTCGGGAGGTACACTCGATCAAAACTCATGTAGTGGTTAAGGAGAGATTGAGGATTAACATGGATGGGACCTTCAAGGAGGACGGGCGATTATTACGTGTGAATGCCGGGTTAGGTTTGCGGCCCAGCAAGGCCGTGAGCTAGTGAGGGTGTTATGCGCGTGCGAGTGGAGTAGAGGTGGCGTGGGAAGCGCGAGACCACGTCACGAGCCACTATCCCTTCTTGTTTAAGGATGAAGACCACGTGGACTGGAATGGATGATGTTTAAATGAACTGGGTGCCATTCTGGGGGCATTTTGTGTTTGCCTTATAGTGTGATATGGTTGCTTTGGACCTGGAGACATTCACCTGGGAGGGAGATGTTCTGGGTAGCAAAAATTCATTTGGGCGAAAGATGATCATTATTTATTGCGATCAGAGGACTTGAATCAGATCAGACATGAAGAGTAAGGAATTCTGAATAATCTAACAATATTAATGTATGGTTAGACAGTAAATTTCAATTACCAAGACACCGAAAGATAAGTTGTGCAGATTTGGAACTGTATGATAAATAAAGTCACCTGCTTCACATATTTGTTTTTGACATTGTGTGAATGATGAATGGGCGTGAGATAGTGATGTAGAATGAAGAGTGGAGACAGTTCAATGGCGGGTGATGAAGATGGACTCAAATGTGAATAGTTGTCTTCACAAATTGAAAACCAAAACGTGCAGAAGAGAGGGAGATGCAATGGTACAGGGATTTGAGGTTTAGGAGAGATAGCACACTATCTCTAGGATTAGGTAGATCGGATGTCCGGTTCCTCAGCCAGGAGTAAGAAATCTGGTTGCTCTACAGCGGCGAGGGCTACGCTTGGGCACCGGTTGGTGGAGTTCCGACCGCTCCAAGAGGTAGGATATTTTCCTACTTGTGTTAATCTTTGGCCCAAAAGCCATGTAAATGGTTAAGTGTTAGAAACTGTTTTGGCTGGCAGTAGGTCTCAAAAGCTTTGGTAGAGTGGAAAGGATCCCTATTTGTGTGGTCGTGAGCATTAGCTTTGAGGGTTTCACCGTTCATGAATAGTGACATAAATTTTGGTGTGAAAATATGTGTTTGGTTAATTGATTCAAAATGAATTGCTCATGTTTGTTAATTAGCCCATGTGAGCTAATTTTGGTGTAATTGATTGTGAATTTGCATAACATGATTTTTGTGGTTTAATTATGTTAATATATATGCATGTGAATATATTAGCATGAATGTTTTGGAATTGGCATCATGCATTCCATATGGTAGGCGCACCACAGAATATTAGGAGTGAGTGCATGACATGAAATTGAAAAGCAGCGTTTTTGAAGGAATTTCAGGAAGATTTCCGAAGAATTGCATGGAGAGGACGTCAACGAATCCGCGGATGAGGACCATGATTGTTGGAGGATTATCCGGCAATTACGCCTGGGGAGGGTAGTCCAATATTTTTACGAAGCTACGGTGGTATGTTTTCAAGAACAAATAGCTTTTGTTTAAGAAAACGGTGTTACTCGCATTCGGCTTAGGCATATGTAGAAGTCGGTGAGACTGAGACATGGGTTGGGCATGTAGACATTAGTAGAGTTCATGAAGTATGAATGTGATTGTTTATATGGCTGTGTGCACTTAGGTGGGAAGCAGCATGTAGGAAATTATCTCTGCTAGGCTTTGCTCGCACAATGGGGGATCTGCATTTCGGTCACGAGGGAGCGGTGGGAAGGCGACTCACTAGGCGTGTGTAGAGAAGAACCGAGTTATTGGCTTTGGGTGGTGCAATATAACATGTATTAAATTGTAAATTTTAATATATGTTAGATTAGAGTGATGTAAAACTCTTGAACCATGTAATATATTTGGTTGGGATATATATTTTGTGAATATTGATCTGCGGGAGCTTTAAGTGGCCATTATTTTACTTGCATGTGAATTTTGTGTGGCCATTGTTGATCTTGGACAGTTTTTGTACTTTGGGTAAAACTCCCTCGTACAAATGAGACTTTGCCCAGATTTTATGAGTGGTGTCGGTGCAGAGCATCCACAGATATTCGTGGGTTGACGGGTTGTCAACGGACCTTTGGTTTTGAGGCGTCTTGTTGCAAAATACATCAACTATTAATAGTTCAAGAGTTAATAAATTACTCTTTACCGAGACATATATCCAAAATGTACAATTTCTAATACATGTTCATAAAATAACATGCAAAGCCACTGGCTTAGACACTGTTCTAAGCAGCGACCTCTAGTGACACCATCCTCTGTACACTCACATGCACCGAAATAGTGATCCCTCGCGGGGTGAGCAAAGCTTTCGATAGAGATAATTTCCATGCAGGTTGCACTCTTCATCTAAGTACCTTGCCATGACAAACAATGTCACATTCAGCTGTTTCATGAACTGTTCAGATAATATAGAGTCTCATCAAGCCACTCACTGCTAAGCGATAAATAGGTTTTCAAAAACAGAAACACTATTCTCGAAAATCACTCTTGAATTACGATAAATTGGACTACCTCGAGAACAGTATATGAATGCACTATGATGCGTGGTCGCCTTTGAAAGTGATACGTTGACAAACTCTCAGGCATTCTTCGAAAAGTGTAAAAAATTAGAAATTCCTTTGCAAACATTTTGTTTTCTTTCAATTTCTGATAAATAAATCTAATATTCTAGAGGTATACTATATGGAATGCATGATGTAATCACATTCATGCTAATATATTCACATGCATATATATTCAACATAATGTCAAACAAGTATATTTAGTAAATTGCATCAATAACACCCAGAATTAACTCCCATCAAACAACAATTATTTTGAATCACTTACAACACATTTCACACAAAAGAAAGGAATTTCATCACTATTCACATGAGCAGTGAAACCCTTGAGGTTCAGCATGTTCACTTTGCCACAACAATGGGGATTTTCTCACTTTGGTTCAAAGCTTTTAAGACCGGCAGGCTGTCAAACCTCAGAAACATCCCCAGCTGTTTATGGCTCTTGTAAAGAATAACACAAGTAGGAAAAGATCCCTACATCTTGGAGTTGTCGAACTCCGCAAGTAGTGTCCTCGCATGACCCTCTTAGGAGTAGATGGAAACTACTTCTTGCTCGTCGAAGCAGGCGATCAAGCGACAAATCTAAGAGAATTGAAATATCTCTCTCTCTCTAAACTAGTTCATCCCCATTGTCGATTTTCTGTTTCATTGGAAGATGAACACTGGCTATCTTGTCTTATTCATTTTAACATTTCATTAATTCTCATCATGTCCCTTTAACACTATTTGACACATGGCTTAATCGGCCATTCATTCCCATCATCTCTAATCTTTATGTAATGTCACAAGAGTACATGTAGTAGGTGAATCTTGTCTCGTCACATGTCTTTCACGAGCAATTTTATGGCGCAGGCATCTCGAAAAAGCGTAAGTATGATTGTCTCGAGTCGGCCAATCAACGATGTTAGTTTAGATTTCGGGAGCGATTCCAACGATGAAAATCATTCGTCATCCGATCTATTAGTTTTGGCTGATGCTTGTTTCTATTTTGAGAAAATTAGAACCTCTCGAGGTCTTTAATGTTAGTGATTATAAAAGAAAATTTTAAATTAATTTCCATAGAAAGAAATGAGAAAGAGTTGAAAAAAAACAGTAAAAGAGAAAGTTGTAAAAGTTCATCAATCATTATATATCATATGATAATAAAAAGTAATATTTTCTTTCACTTTCTTTTTCGAACATACTTTATTTTTATCTCTTTTATATTCTTTAGGGAAAAGGGTAAAGATAAGCCAGAAGCCCAGGATTGATTTAAAATTTTGCTATAATCGGTTAACACCATATGGATCATGTTATCTTTTATGAAAATGAAAGTACACCTTGTCAATTTTCAACCTATGTTTTGAAGAAAATTTTAAAACCAAACATATGATAAAAGACTAATTCGGACACGGGAAAACCATTTAGGAAGTATCAAAGGAAATTTAGCATATACAAAGCTAAAGTTTACACGTTATCCAAAATATAATATTAATCTAGAAGATAAGGATTTTGATAATAGTTTAAGCTTATATTTCAAATTCTTAAAAAAGGGTTTCATTAAAAAAGAAGGCCAATAATGTAAATGTAATGCTGTTACTAATTGCTTTCTACACACTATAAATAAGTGTGAAGAGATTTATCAAGATAATATTTATTGAAATTAGTGAAGAATGTAGAGAACTTTGTAAATAATAGAACCTCAAAAGTTGGATGGATGAGAATACAATGAGTACACATTTGATCTTGAAGATAATATTCTTGGAAGAAAATTATACAAAGGATTGATTTACCTATATTTAGGAAATTCATGATGAAATAATAGTAGAAATAAAAATAGAAGAAGGATTTCAAAATAATAAGAGAAATAAATTTCACCTTTCCTAATGTTAGGAGATTATTATAATGGAGAAAGGAAAGCGGTGGAAGAGAATGCGTGGATGGGCGCCTCACTTTGTATTTTCTAGAATCTATGAACAGAGAAATGGTATGTTTGAGGGTGGGGATATTTCAATCAATAGGATGAGTCTATTTTTTTCTTAGTAATCTTTGGTCTTGAGATTATGCATTGTGTGGAAGACCAACTTCATTGATTGATTTTTTGTTTCACGATGGGCTATAAATGTGACACTGGCTTAGGGGTCAGTTGACAACTTGGATTAACACGTGGAATGCTGCGACTGTGGAGTCCTCAATGCCATAAAATAAATGTCTCAATTCTAAGACTAGAAACTTGAGTAAAAGGGCCATGAGACCTATACATCCCATACTCATAAAATATAATAACTATATTACAATAGTTTCAAGTTAATTACACTCTTACACGAAACATATATCGAAAATTGATTCCAATATGTTTTTTATAAAATGTAAATCAAAGCACTTTATGTCAAAGTTCTTCTCATGAAGCCTCTATTGAGCGTGTCTCCCCCAAATACTCCATTTGTGCACTGAAAGGGGATCCACGGCAGGGTGAGCAAAGACAGAATAAGCTCCTACTGGGGGCCATACACCTAAGTGCACATGCAATGGTACCTATGAAACAAACATTCCACTCATGATATGACAATCCTGATGTGGAATCTCAGTGCATGAACAGATGCTGCCACTCATGACCCACACTTTTAAGTCCTCACCAGCCTCTCTCAACATGCGTTATGCCATGTATTTGGACAATCTCCCAGGGTGCAGCTTTTACTTCATGTGGATCATAGATAACAACTTGATTCACGAGCTTTGGACAATCTCTTGAGTACAACTTTGTTACAAGCTTGGAGATGATCTCAGATACTTGACTTTATTCAAAGCTACTAGACTTACTCCGATAACAGCTTGATTTACAAGCTTTGGACAATCTTCGATAACAACTTTATTCAAAGCTACTGGACTTACTCTGATAACAACTTGATTCACAAGCTTCTGGACTTACTCTGATAATGAAGCAGTTTCTGACCTTTAGACGATAACCGAGAAACGACTTTATTCAAAAGCTGGTGGACAATCTCGAGAACAACTGTTTCAAAAGCCTGGTGAATCTGAAGCAGGCTTTATTTCAAAAGCTAGTGGACAATCTCGGAGCTCACAGAAACAATTCTGACTTTGGACAATCTGACTCTAGATTGGTTTATTTGGACAACCTCAGGAAACCGACTTTATTAGCCCAGTGGTATCTTGAGTTACTAGTGTGTCTTCTTTTAGGCCTTTCACTTTTAGATCTGCAGATTCTTACCCGAGGTTCAATTTTCACAGAGATTAACCGCCCTTCTTGCTACACCTGACACACCTCTTGATTCACTTATAACAGTTGAGAGGGACATTCTCAGGAATTTCTTTATTCAAAATTATTGGGCAAACTCAGGCTTCACAATGGACTCCTACGGGCTGCATCAGACTTTTTTCATATGCGCCCCAAAATATCTGTGTAGTTTTTTGAAGTAATTTAGGGTATATTAATAAAGGCTAAAATGAATTTCAGGAAATAAAACGAGGGCAGGAATTAATAATAAAGCCAAAGTAAATTAATTCATTTACCACTTGAGGATATAAGAAGGCATAATACAATAAGTTTATATGCAATTATGGAATTTGAAAAGTTGGAATAGAAAATAGAAGAAATGGGGACCTATTCGCAGAATGAAAAGTTTTTAAATAACTTATGGCCAAAGGCAGGCCTTATGAACATAGGTCTTGGATAAGACCAAAGAGGTTGAATAGGATATTTTCTCATTCCAGAATGAAACTGTGAGAGAGAAGAAGGAGAGAAAGTAGAAGAAGAGGAAGGAAGGAAGAAAACCAAAAGGTATGGAACTCAACCATGGTTTAGTGGAACTTTGAAGTGCCGCAATGAGGTATGGATACTTTTATTATATAATAATGGATACACATGTTTGGTTTTGTAGATATGAGCCAGCATTGCATGTTCTAGGGTTTGTTAGGATTTTATCCTGGCCTAGATTTGTTGAAGCAAGGTTGGTAAAAACCCTAGTTTGTCTGGGGTATGGAATTGAGTAGGGATTCTTGAAGATGTTTCCTTTTCTAGGGTTTTCAGGGAAACTACCCATGACCCTAAATTGAGAGTGTTTGGGTTTTTGAGAAAAGTAAAGAGAGTTTGAATAGTCTAAGATCAATTTAGAAGTTGTTTGAGTTGAATTTAGTCCATAAGATGTGTTTAGAGCATTTTAGAGTGGGTTTTGGTGAATTTCGGAGAGAAAAACGCAAGGCAGCAAAGTGGGAAAACATTCTGGCGCGCCGAGGCGTGCAGACCCACGCCTAGGCGAGCAGCTCCGCCTCGGCGAGCAAGCCTACGCCTCTGCGTAGCACTGATCACCCGAGCAGATTTTTCTGCTTTTGTCTCCAACTTCGGACGGCTATAACTTTTAATCAGAGAGTCTAGTTTTAATTGTTCTTAAGGACTCTATGACCCTTTGAGTCTAGAATCCATTCATATATAGCTTGATACAATATTGAGCTTATAGTACATCCGAAAATGACAAAAGACAGTGGCTGCTGCTGCTGCTGCAGGTGCTGCAAGTTGCTGATTTTCTTCACGACTTACAACCATATCTTAGTTGAGACTCGTTATGGGTATTCTTGGACTCTATGGAAAGCTCATTGAGTCTAGAATCTAACCATATGCTATTTATGGAATTTGGTGCCCACATCTTTTCTGAAAATTGAATTGTTGTACCAAGTGTACTAATCGCTTGGTTAAAGTTAATTGGAATACATGGTAAGAAAAGATGTAGATATGAACAAGAAATAGTAATATACGTAGATTTGATATGAGGTATAGATAAGAAAAGTACCTACGGGTATCAAGGAAGAGTCTACATTTACATGCTCCCTACGGGAGGTAGGACGGTCGATAAAGTACAAGTAAAGCGATAAGTATAGGAATGTAAGTATATGTCATAAGATAGGGTGTCTGATATAAGTTAATAGAAGAGATAAGTGTTGCAATGATATATGAAAGGATAAAAATATACCGGTAATAAGAAAGATATAATGACAGCAAAAATCATGAAACACTAGGTATAAAAGTTATATGCAATATGATAAAATATGATTTGATAGGTTATATGTACAATATTAATGATATGATATGAATACGGATATGAATATGTAAGAGATGAATACATGAAATATGGATATATGATAGAAATATAGAAAGTACATGAATAGCTAAAACATGATAGAAATGCACTAAATGCCTGAAGATATGAATAGATAAAAGACATATGAATAGATAAAGATATATATGAATATATGAATACAAAATTACATGAATGCATACATGATATATGATAAGTTATATGATACGAGGAGCAAAGGCAGGAAAGTAGAAAAGATATGAATACTTAGTATTGTAAGAAATATAGGAAACATAGGCTGAAAATGTAGGAGGTATTCTGAGCAGAAATACTAATAGTAAATTGTATACTCATGGCTGTGATAACAATGAACATTTCATATATATAGGATATCATATAGAAAAAGTAATAAAATGGATTTAATGCATATGACCCGGGTAGAGGGATAGATAGGCATGCCTGGATAGGATCTTGCGGCATATACGTGAGCTGGCTTAGTTTGGTCATTTTATAGCTCGGCCCCGTTTAGGTCACACACGGAGATGATCTGTTGTCTTGGGATGATTGATAGTACAGCCAGTTTTTACAGAGATAGATCATTGTCTTCATTATAGTGATGGTACCTTCGGTACCTCTGAATCTGAGATCATTGTCGTCAGAGTGATAGTACCTTTGAGTATATATAGTTTCGAGTATCCGCCGATTGGTATAAGCGTATAAAAGCGTTATATGAAAAGTATAAAATGACGAGTATATGAAAGAACATTGCGGTACATGAAAGTATATAGAAAAGTACAAAGTCTGCATATATGGCGATCTATGTAGAATAAGTATAGTAGATGAAAATCTGAGTTAAGTATGTGATGTCTCAGGTATATGAAAGTACAAAGTATATTACCACGAAAGTATATGAACCAACTACTCAGTATATAGAAAGGAAAATTATGATAGTGCTTTTGAAGGTACAAAAAAATGAAATGTCAAAGTTAGGCTTTGATAATATAGATCAGAAGACATACCTTGAAAATAAATCTGATGATATATGAGAAACATGTGTTATTGCCAAGATAGTTATAAGAGGCATAGAAATGTAGAAATGTGAATATATTTTTTGTTTTAAGATGTGGGCAGACATTGACTGGCACCTAGGCTAGGTATATAAGTATGGGATAAAGCATGTGAAAATATCTTGATAAGCACAACCTTGAAAGTACTTGAATGTGAAGTTATGTGAAATATACAAAGTGTGAGTTGCCTCATTATACAGCGGACCTTTGAGTATACAGTGACAGAACACTGTAGCATATGGAGATAGGTTTATGAAAGAGGATATCTGAATATGAAAATGTGAGAAATGTATGAATAGGAGGATGAATGTCGAAAATGTATATGTTTCCACTAAAGTAAAACAGCATGGGTTTTTAATAGTGTAGATGCGAAGACAAGGATAGGACCGGGATTATCCACATCGATGAAGTAGGCCAGCTCGGAGATAGTACTTTCCTTACTTATTTTGCTCCGTAATCTCTATATTTTGGATGTATACGTGTATTAGTATTGTAATAAGATTTCTATATATATATATCTCAAATGGGACTCGGGTGTTTAAAGTGTATAGAACATGAATGCCACTATGGTGATATAATGAAAATGTTTTTTTATATGAGGAAAAAGACGGGTTAAAGAGTCAACACGATGCCTCTTTTGTGAGCCCTTGATGAGAGAATTAGAGCATGACATTCAGGACTTAGTCATGATAGGAACCTAACCTCAAGCATCATTACAATGCTGATTTTTGTACCCATCCACTCACACCATTTCATGATGCCTAGTGCATAAATTCTGGCCCCAGTGTTGTACTTTATTACAATACTACATATATGATGATATATATGCATGTACACACTCATGCATTTCAATCAATGCATCAATTGGCAATTTATATCGACATGCATACAAATTCCAATTAAATCACACCATACATGTTAATATTCCTAGCAGACAATACTAACATTTATTTCGCACAATTTCAGCATATCACTCAAACAAGCAATGACACACAAATGATCCTCATTCTCGGATCCATAAAAAACAGGGTACACACTATCCGTCATGACTTTGAACCATTTTGGTTCCATTCTACCAATTTACAGCCAGGCCATGTGCCCGAACACCAACAAACTCGAGGGTTGCAGGTCACGGGACCAAACCGGCTCAACCACAGGTTTGGGCCCTTATCGCAGTCAGCTTTCCAACATTAGTCCCAAAATCCTACGATTTGGTATTCCACGACATTTCTCGGCTCCAAAGAAGACAAGCCCAAACCAATACCGACATTTAAAGCTGAAATAGCCAGGTAGGAGAAAACACACTTGTGGGTTTTAAAACCGATTCAAGTACCCACCTTGACTTTTGTCCACGTTGACCAAACACTTTGCTACGAAACAGGCGTGAAGTTTAGATCTGCATAGATCTTAGAAGTTGGACATTTTCTCTCCTAAAAATCCTTTCTTTTTTCTTCTCATATTCGAATCAAGCGAGAAGAAGAATCTGTCTTTAGCATATATTTTAATCATTTTACCCTAGCTTATGTTTGTTGTCTCAAACCTATAGACTATGGAGTGAGTGTGCCATGTGTCTTGAACTAAGCTCTTGGTGGTCCATGCCATAAAAATGGCTCTCACATAGTGTGAGACCTCCACGACTTTGCCATGTGGCATCATTTTGATCTTGCCCTTGGCATCTAATACGAATCTTGAAGCGTGAAATCCCGACCATCCCAGATTGTGAGAATTAAATCAAGTCTTAGATTTCGTGAGATGATTCAACGGTGATGTCATAGTTTATCATCCGAGACCTAGAAAATCTCAGCTTTTCCCACTTGGTCTCAAGCGGTAAGTGTGTTTTACATGTTTTGGAAAATTGTATTTTTTCCGGGTTTAATTTTTCATTTAAATCAAGAATGAAAATATAACCCAAAATACAATCTATATAATTGTGGCTAAAATGCATATAAGTAGCTAAATAACTAACTTGCATTTAATTCCTTACCTTTTTTTGTTGAAAATGCATTGTTAATATCATTTGGATCCTGATCTACTCCGTTGCTTGGGTCTCTAGGACATTCTTCACGAACAACAACCCAGCCATTGTTTCAGCCAAATAAGTCATGCATTTGTACTGTCTTGTCTGTAATGGTTATTAGACATCGATCACGAAGGCTGATGCGACCTGTGCGCTATAATTGCGATTATCATTATACTCAACATAATTTTTGTCGGCCTTTAAAAAAAACGAACAATATCAAAGAAAAAACTCTTTGCCAAAATAGTCAAACCATAAACAATCTAAATGATTATTCTTCCTTCTTAGGACATATTTTTCAATTTATCTAATTCATGCCATTCATCCATTGTCTTGCCACGAAAGGAAGGGCAGAACTTTTTAAGGCTAAAGGATGGCCTTGAGCATAATTAGTCAAGCACTTTAAAGAAGGTTCATAGTCTTCTTTAGGCACATTTGTCTAAAGGCATGCCAACTAAGTTCAACAGTTTTCCTGCATAATCGATGGCCTCACTCCTGATAAAACATTAACTTAGTCGATACTTCCAATTGATGCCTATTTAGCATGACATTTATCTTTTGTAGTTACAATGATTTCTGCTTCTTGGAGGCGAAACAAAGTACAACTTTTAATCAATAAAGCGCATGGTCTTGATGATCCATATCATCAACAACAAGAAATTATCTGATTAAGCTTTATCCCATATCATATCTACTCCATGTGATGCTATTTAATTCAAATTGCATCCTTTTGAATACCATGAAGAAGTTCTTGTAATGATGAAGTCTATCATTGTGACTTTGAATCTCTTTTGACATCTTCAAAGAAAACAGCGCCATCAAATTGACATAAGATATCACTTTGCAATGGTAGTTTTGCCAATTCAATGATTCCACTTATGCCAATCACATAAATTTGACCCAAATGAATTTGCAACATTGATATTAGGTTTTCCAAACTAAGCTTCATTCCAATACATATGCTCCTAAACTATTGCAGAAATTTGGGTTTCAATATTTTGAGGATAGAGATCAATATTCTTAATAGATGTATGACTCATACCTACCAATCGCAAAACACAAAAGAAGCATGAGGTGAATTATGTTAAGTTGACAAAATATGATAAATGTGAAGTAGAATTTCATATATTGTTAATTTATCTATGCAACTAAATCACGAGCATAAAAATAAAATAATGTAACTGATCAAACAATGTTTATTAAATTTACACATATCTATGTACCATTTCATTATGTGCTATGAAAGCATAAATGTGATAAAGGGGAAAAGGTGAGAATGTGACTTTATGTTATTAGCACATATTCAATGTTCAGGTTCAACTAAAGTTAATCTATCTAGAATAATATTACCCTTATGCGATAATAGGTCGTCTATGACTAGAGAGAAAGCACCTTTAACCGTCGCTATGATTACACGATATAGGATGATCTTGAGAGGGAGTTTTTCTTTTTATTTTAATTAGACGTGCTAATCATTACCATTCTTTATGGTCATGAGATTATTTCACATTGTTTAACAAGTGACAGGATGAATATCAATTAAGCATACTCAAAATACAAAGTGGAAATTACTTTCACTTATCTATGATCAAATGACAACCGGCAAAACACAGTCATGGCAGCCTCTAACCTTTTCACCATGCCAGTCTACAGTTTGTTTCATGCTTTGCAGCCCTTTTCCAAAACTCCAGTTTGTTTCCACGCATAAGAAGGATACATGATGTTAGCTTAGTAAAGTGTTTGTTCTTCTCTTTCTACACTCATGATCTTTTCAACTCTAAACATATTGGAATCAACATACCTTTATGAAAACGATGATGGAAAATCATAAATGTAATGGTTCCTAGTTCTAGTTGATTCCCCTCTTTCAGTTTATCATCTCAGAAATTAATGAATACCCTCTTTCAGACTCATAAATAGATGATTCATTAAAATTATGCGGTATCTTTCCCTCTGACTAAATAAATCAGAAGATAGATTTTAAAGGTGCAAAAATTTGATGAAGAAGAATGAAGAGGTTTTAGATTGCTTGATGAGGAAATATTTTGAAACTAGAAAGTAAGAAGAAAGATTATGAGGATCAACTTGCCTCTTCAATGCTAATAGAAGAGGGTGGGGAATATCTTTTCTGATTATTCACTGCCCAAATTGGGTTTGATTGAAGATTGTTTAAAATGAGATTCTAAAGTTCTTACAGCTTTCAAAATATATTCTCAAATTCATTTAATAACATATTATAAAACTTAATTTCCTATAGAAAAAATGAAAATCCAGCGGCTCCTAACAAATCTCCTTTTATATCTCTTCAACTCTATGTATAGTACCTCGACCCCACACATCCTTTCAGGACTAAACATGTAAATTAAGATAATTTTTACATTTATTTATTTTTGCATTACACCATAAATACATTCTTCAGGTATCCTCGAACCATGAACTCCTCCTTTCCTATGCCGCCTCAACTCTTTAACCCACTTGGAGTTAGGTCTTATTGACGTAATCAAAGATTATTAAGAAATTATATGTTATAGAATTATGTAATCTTTATATTGATGGATTAAAATATTCCAATAAATTTGAACATGTAAATAAAATAATCTATTAGTTTTAATAATATTTGATTGGGTTTAAAAAATAGTGTAAGATCCCTACACCAAGTCAAGAAAAGTTAAAAAACTAATAAGCGAGCCCGATAAAAGCGGCTGGCCCACAATATAATTAAAATGGGAACGATTATCATTTAAAGAGATGATAACACAGCGAAAAGGCCATATCTATAAATCAGTCCTACAGCAGAAGTAGATAATTCCAATATGCTTTTTCTAATTGTCTTATTGGTTAGATAAGGAAAGAATCCCTCCTTGATAGGGAGGAGAAATATCAAATATCATGTTCAACTAGGAAATTTATCATGATCGTCTATTGTAATATAGACTACCCCATCGGTGAAAATCTGAAAATTACTCTGGCGATTGTGTTCACCAGCAGAAGAACTGCCGAACATCGGAGGAGTCAGCGGGCGGTCCCATGATCAGCTTCTGTTTCGCATTTTACTTGGCGGAAAGCTGGCACGTCCAAATTAAGCGAATCGACGCTAGATTCTGACACCCCCTCAGGCGATTCCGATTGAAAAAAGCATCATCTCGGTTTAGCGTGCCAGGAACGGTTCTTTGCAAATAAAGTGAATTCTGGTGATTGATGGTATCGGCTGGATGCGGGGAGTCAAGCCAATCCGCAGAGGATGCAAGACCAACAGGACAACGTAGATAGCCGACTCTTGACATACGGAAACCTATGCGACAACCTGAAGAACCAGGCAACAAGTCCGCCCAGCAACGATGGGAATTGGAAGCTGCGAGACGGATGCTGGCATCGCAGAGATCTGATGACTATCATTTCAATACCACCCTCGGGGAAGAACATCCACCTGGGCCTCAGTAGAAATATAAAGCGGAGGTCGACGAGCTAGGGATGCGAGCCTTGCACCTGAGAGGAGGCGCAGCGAAGCAATGCTGTACGGGGGCATCGGAAGCGATGAACCAACTCTTCATCAGCAAGGAATGGGGGAGCGATCATGGGAGCGAGGGTTCAGGGCATCAACGGGAGCTTGGCCATATGAAGGGCGTTGTAAGGGGTCTCGGCTCCGGACTCATGGGTGTACGGTGACAAGCCAGTCGCTTTCCACGGGTAGGGTCACTACATTTCCCCCCTTCAATAAAGTTAGGATCTGCAAATAGAAGCGTTCGATGGAACAAAGGATCCCATTGACCATCTTAATACTTATAAGAACCAGATGGAGCTGCATGGATATCAAGACCCCGTACGATGTAGAGCCTTCGCTATCACGCTAAAAGGCCCAGCATTGGCTTGGTTTAACAGGCTCCCACCATCGTCAATCTCTTCATTGGGAGAACCTCCATCGCGTTGATCTCCCACTTCATTGGAGCCGGGGACACGTACGAGCTAAGTTATCACTACGTCCATGGTGACCCACAGCTGAGGTCTTATGTCCCGGAGGTTCAGCGCCCGAGTCATTAAAGGTAGATGGGCCAGGGCGAGGATTCGCCATCACCGCTTTCATCATTTGGCTAGAATGCAGAGTAAAAGACTTAATGTTTTATCTCAAAAAAGAATCCTCGGGCAAGCATGGCTGAGTGCTCGCAGCGAAGAATTGCATTAATGGCGAAGCCCTGCATGTCGAGAAGAGGAGAATGTTTAACTGAGGAGCCGGGTAGGCAAAGCGGGGCGAAGCCGCAGAGACAAGGAGGCAGAGATAGATCCCCGAGAGAAGGAATGAGAGGAGGCAGTCACGGCGGGAGCGTAGGGCCGCTGGGACCACCTGGCTGAGGCTCTGACGGCGGTATTGACCTCGCCAGGGTTCACTACACCGATGGCTCGATTATCATGGAGTCTTGGTGTAACATGAAGAATTTAAAGGATGGTCATCCGCAGTTGAGGTCGGACCTAACCAAAAGAACCTTTTGGGAATCTGCGTGAGTTCCATAGGGTCCACGGACATCGAACGGACGATTGCATAGAGCTAAGGAAGGAAATAGAATACTTGATCCGAATGGGGTATCTTCGTCGTTACATAACCTATGAAGGTCAGGATCAGGCGCAGCCACCACCACCTCGGCGCGGCCGACTGACTCAGCACTAACAGCCCTTGGGGGAAATCCATGTGATGTGGGAGGTTTGGCCAGGGGTGGGGAGTCGGCTACGTCGAAGGCTCGTTGCATGAGTATCGGGCGGGAGAGATTGTTGGAGGTGCGGCGGTATCCAAAGCTCCTCAGTGGATACCCCGCTATAACCTTCTGATTCGAGACACAGAAGGATGTCAACACTCCATGGCGACCCATTGGTGACCAGAGGGTGATTGTGGCTAACAAAACAATCCATAGGATTATGTCGACAACGGGAGCTCGGTCAACATCATCTTTGCATTGGCATTTTACAAAATAGGCATTGGAAGGGAGAAGCTGGAACTAGTCAGCACCAACTTTGCAGTTCTGCGGAGAAAAAGTCTTACGCTGGGGTCAATATAGTTAGTGTCTTTGGGGAGACCCCCGTGCGAGAAACAACGATAGTAGATTTCTCAGTAGATGCCCCCTCGGCTTATAATGTGTTGTTAAGGCCGGGGCCCTCTCTCAGCCTTAATAAAGACAAGTCACTTCCAAACATCACATGGTGATCAAGTTCCCCCAACACAGCAGGTAGGAATAGTTCGAGAGACACTGTGTGGCCGGGAATGTTGCCAAATCGATGAATCAAAATGGTCGACAACATATGCATGGACGAACTTCGACATGCGAGGCGGGGGTGAGCACTAGGCTTTGAGCCCTCGAAGGCTGGGGCCTATACATATGGATGACCACCCTGAACACCTCACCTACATTGGTTCAGAGCTAACGGGAAGACCCTTAGAAGCATAACTATACCTTCTTAAAATGAGCAGGGGGATGTTTTAAGCAGACGGAGGACATGGGAGGGATTGACCCGCAGTAATCTGCTCTGGACTACACGTCAGTCCATCCTTCAAACCGGTGATTGGCAAAAAGCAGAAGTTTCTTGTAGAAGATAGCAATTAATGAAGGGTGATATGGCTCACTCGGTAGTGCCGTCCGAGTGGGAGTACATAGTGGTTGAGTCAACGTCGTTCTTGTAAAAAAAGCGAATGACAAATGGCGACTTTGCATCGATTTCACTGACGTCAACCGAGCATGCCCAAAAGATAGCTTCCCTCTACCTCGGATCGACCTCATAGTAGATGTCACAACCGACCATGAACTCCTTAGCTTCATGGATGCTTTCAATAAACTCTGACTAGATCGGTATGGATCCATAGATGACGAGAAGACCTAGATTGATCCTTTGAGCGAAGGGACTGATGGCTGTCGGGTAATGCCACTGGACCTAAAGCGGGAGCTACCTACCAGAGGTTAGTGAACAGGATATTCCATAAACAAATAGGGACATCCATGGAGGTATATATAGATGACATGTTAGTAAAATCAACTAGTAGAGCTCCGTATAGCCCGTCACGGCTAGAGGCATTCCGAGATCACAATGTATAATATGAAGTTGAATCCAGCCAAATGTGCTTTCGGAGTCTCAGCCGGAAAATTCTTGGGTTTTATAGTCAACAACCAAGGAATAGAGACAAACCTAGACAAGATAAAAATTTAGTAACAAACATGTACTGTGTAAGATGGCGCATAAAAGAGAATCGGCACTGCTTGGAAGAATAGGCGTGCTAAACCGTTTGTGTCAGGCCGGCCAATGAGTGTCGGCCCTTCTTTCAGGTTCTAAAAAAAGCTTTCCAATGGGACGCACATTGCGAAGAAGCCTTCACAGCATTGCCAAATCGCATATGAGCTCTCCACCATTGGTAAGTCCCTCTGGCAGTCACGGCGACCAGTTTACTATTAGTGAGCTAGGAAGGAAGCAGAGGAAAGGTACAAGATGGAGAAATTCAATCTGGCATTGGTATTCTGACGGAAAACTCCACCCTTACTTCCAAGCTCATACCATCGAAATTGAGATATCAATGAGCAGAGTCTTTGCACAAACGGAGACCTTTAGAGATTGATGGAAGTGGACTATGATGAAGTAGTTCGACATCATATACAAACCGAAAACAGCAATAAAAGGGCAGATGTTGGCATACTTCATCATGGAATTCACTTTAGCAGAGCTTGCGAAACTACTCAGGCGGCCGTCGACCTCCTATTTGGAGGTTTGTCGAGTGGATGGGACCACCGATCTTTCGGGGGGTGATATGGGTCCTAATTTGACCTCTCGGGCGGAATAGATGTTGGTATGCGCTAGATTTGGTTAGAGACTCCAATAGCAGGTGAGTATGAGGTCGTCATAGCTAGGCTTAACCTCGCCCATTCCATGGAAGTTGATTAGTGAGGTATGCGTGGCTCTCATTTGGTAGTAAAAATAGAGGCTCCTCTGGCTTGGTGGCAAAAAAATGATCCTATACCTCAAGAAGGTACGAGAATTACTTAAGAAGTTCGTGCGAGTTCAGATCAGACACATACCAAGAGCAGAGAATTCGCGAGCAGATGCCCTAGCAAAGCGGCATGACTTCCCAAAGAAGACCTTGATAGGCGACACATTGAGCACCTTTAGGAACCCTCAGTAGATCTCAACAATGAAATCTCTCCTATCGTAATACAGACGAAATTTGGATGGACCCATTTAGGACTATATGGGGACTGCGCAAGCGACTCGAAAAAGGCATCTAAAAGCGGGTGAGTGCGCTGGGTTCACTGATGTTTGGGGCTTGCCCATAGCGGGTTTTTCACACCATCCTCAGTGCATTGCAAGGAAGGCCTTGACTCGTGATGAGGGAAGTACATGAAGGCGTATGTGGAAATCACATCGGAGCTGGGGCATTAGCTGGAAAAGTCTTGAGGCAGGGGTATTATTGGCTCACAATGCTTGGAGACACAACATAATTGGTCAGAAAGTGCAAAGTTTGTCAGGAGCATGCCAAAATCTCTAAATCTCTCCCATACGAGGCTGTGGCTGTCGGTTACAAGCCTGGCCTTTTCAACAATTGGGGTTGAATGGCCAGGACCCTAACCATTGGAAGAGGCCAATGCAAATTTATCATATGAGTGGATTATTTCACCAAATGGGCGAAGCGAACCTTGGCTATCAGAATAAAGTCAAATATTTCGTTTGGCGTTCCATATTATGCGGGTTTAGTATCAAGAGCCGTGGTGTCGGACAACAGAAACAATTGGCAGTCTAAGTTTAGAGTTTCTACGCCGAGCTCGGAATCGGGACTACTACTCGTCGGCTCATCCACGATCAATGGACAAGCGGAAGTGTCCTCAGGAACCACTGTGACACGAGGCAAGTTGGAAAGTGCAAAGGCAAATGGTGAGCCTCAGTGTTATGGGCATACAGAACTACATACAGTCGACCTTTCGGGAGACCCATTCGCGCGGCCTTTGGCACCGAGGCAATAGCCCGGTCGAGATCGGATTAAAATCTCCAAGGATTGAATTGTAAGTACATAACCTGACAAGGGCTCTTTGCACAAGCCTAGACCTCTTAGATGAAAGGCGTGAGTAGGTCTTGAAGCGCCTGAAGACTACCAAAGGAAGGCAGTGAGGGACTATGACCCGAAAAGTCAAACACGGGAGTTATAAGCTGTGAGCCTAGTTTTGAGAAAGCACGCGACTAGAGGAAAGATCCTACACATGGAAAGCTAGGACCCAGGCTGGGAGGCACTTATATCGTGCTGTCACGCGTGAGGTGGGCTGGCAACTCTGGGCTACAGGCAGAAGAGGAAATGTTCTACCTCACTCTTGGGGCCATGTAGCACTCAAGCGATTCAATCAATAGACCTCGGATTGTAATCTTTGGCAAGGCCTGTAGTTTTGGATAACAATCTGTGTGTTCATTAGATTCCTTTTACAGCAATATCATATGAATCAAAAGCAAGGCATATCGGTAAAGAAAAAGCAAGCCAGTTCGACGAGCTTTGAGAAAATTTTTAGCCGTCCTGAATTCATGCCTCCTGGGTGTTCTTTTATTTCAAAGAGATACAATTGATTCGAGAGAAGTTACAATCGCGGTGCCATCCCTTGCAT
This sequence comes from Tetrastigma voinierianum, assembly GCA_016808115.1. NCBI lineage: Eukaryota > Viridiplantae > Streptophyta > Magnoliopsida > Vitales > Vitaceae > Tetrastigma > Tetrastigma voinierianum. The sequence goes on along the minus strand of JAEQBH010001909.1, from coordinate 619,421 downwards.
CTCGGGAAACGAGTACAAGCAACTCCCTCAAAAGGGAGGAAGAAGAGAAAGAAAAGGAAGGAGAGAGAAGAAAGAGAAAACCTGAGGAAAAAGAGGGGAGGAGAGGTGATAGGAGAGGCGGGACTCAAAATATTCCCTCCGGGGCCCGCCTCCCTCAGAAAACCGTTCCCCGGTCAGTTCCATCAATGGGAGGACTGAGAACAACGCAGCTCACAGGAGACTAGGGAAAAACACAACTCCCATCGATGACGAAACCATGGAATCAGGCATCAACCCTCGCCAATCAAACAAACTCCAAGCCGACGGCCGGTCGAGACACGGAACCTCGTAGGTGTGAGCTCTTAAGATGGCGAAAGCGGAAGGAGCTAGGCATCATATAAGATCTACAATCTATAAAGGCGGACATTTATAAAGGAGCACAGAATACCTTGAGAATCACATAATCATCCAGATTCTCCGTAGTCAAGCATTTAAAATCACCGCATTCCACGAAGGAAGGAGAGAGGCATGGGGAGCAGTTCGGCTCGAGCCCGGATTGTACGAACCTTGACAGCTCAATTTTCAAGAGCTCAATTTGCTCAACCAAGGCCTTGTAGCCTAGGAAGTGGTGGCTCAGGAAAATTAGTATGAACCTCAAATGGCCTGAGTTTTCAAGAGCCTATTTATCAGCTTTGACCTTATGGCCAAAACCCCGATTCGACTCGGCGAATTCGCCCACAGACCTAGACTTAGTTTTCAAAACTCATTTGCTCAGCCAAGGCCTTATAGCCAGGGCAGTTAAACAGCGGATTCATATAGCCTGACAACTCAGTTTTGAATTCAGCATGCAGTGTCAGTCTATTAGCAGGTATGATCCCAACATTCAGTGCAAACGACACCTGACTGAGGCCTTGTAGACCGAAGCAGTTTAAGCTGGGGCATATTAGCCCATGAGCTAACTCAAATGTTTCAGGTTTCAAGAGCTAAATTGCTCAACTAAGGCCTTGTAGCCTAGGAGCCCGTTCAACTCAAGCGAGATTGGCTACAAAGCCTAGCAGCTTAGTTTTCAAGAAGGGGCTCCAGCTGCTCAGCTAGGCCTTGTAGCCGAGGCAGTTCGGCTCAGTGATTAGCCAGGAGCCCTGACAACTCGGTTTTCAGGCTGGCTGCTTAGAAAAGGCCTTATAGCCACATAGCCAGTTCAACTCAAGCATATTAGCCCCTGAGACACCAGCGGCCTGGTTTCAAGAGCTTCTCTTGCTCAGCAAGGCCTTGTAGCCAGGAGCGGTTCGGCTTCCGAGTGGTGCTTCAGGCCCTGGCAGCTGGGATTTTCAGGCCATTGGCAAGAAAGGCCTTATAGCCGCGTAGCAGTTCGAAGCAGAGCATATTAGCCCATGGCCTTAATAGCTCGATTTTCAAGAGCTTCATTGCTCAACTAAGGCCTTGTAGTCCGAGGCAGTTCGGCTCGACGATTAACCCACGAGCCCTGGCAGCTCAATTTTCGAGCTCGGTGCTCATTAGGCCTTGGCAGGCCCCGGTTCGGCTCGGGCATATTAGCCCTTAGTTTTCAAGGCTCAAGCTGCTCGAGCTAAGGCCTTGCTAGAGCCCGGTTCGGCTCGGGCATATTGCTTGTGGGCCTCAACAACTCGGTTTTCAAGAGCTCATTGCTCCAGTAGAAACATATAGCTGAACCCGGAGTTCAGCTCGGGCATATTAGCCCAGGCCTGCAACTCGGTTTTCAGAGCTGTTGCTCGAAAGGCCTTATAACCATGTAGCTAGTTCAACTGGGCTCATTAGCCTATGGAGGCTCGGCTCAGTTTCAAGAGCTTAGTACTCGAAGCTAAGGCCTTGTAGCCGGGGCGATTCGGCTCGGGCGGGTGTACGGGCCCACGCGCTTTCAGTTTTCAAGAGCTCATTTGCTCCAACCAAGGTCTTGTAGCCGGGAGCCGAGTTGACTCAAGCGGATTAACGGGCTGTGCTTCGGTTCAAACTCGACTACTTAGAAAAGGCCTTATAACACGTAGCGGTTCGGCTCGGGCATAATCAGCCTGGAGCCTCGGCATCTCGATTTTCAAGAGCTCAGCTTTGCTCGAGAAAAAGAACCTTATAGTGTGGCGATTTAGCTAGGCATATTATTACGGGCCACAACAACTCAATTTTCAAGAGCTCAATTGCTCAGAAAAGGCCTTATAGCCACGTAGCCAGTTCAGCTCAGGAATATTACAGCCTGAGCCTCGTGACCTCCTAGGTTTTCAGGGCTGAGTGCTTTCGAAGGCCTTATAGCCATGTAGCCGGACTCGGGCCGGATTATCCCATGGAGCCACCAGCTCGAGTTTTCAAGAGCTGTTGCTCGACTAAGGCCTTGTAGCCCCCGGGAGGCTAGTTCGACTCAGGGCAAAGTAGTGAGGAACGATTAGGGAGTAAAGCGAAGGGATGAAAATTGGGTATTCATTAGAGTATCAAAGCTGAAGCGACATTACATATATCCCAGGGTTCAAAGCCCGAGGTTGACAAAACAAGCGGTGGCCTGGGAGGCTCAGACGTCAGACGCATGGTTATGAGCAGAAGGTGAAGAAGGGGAGCGGGCCTCAGCAGGGGCGGTTGGCTCTCAGGCAATTAGCGAGAAGGATTCTGCGCCTCCGTCCACTGGGAATATCAAAATTGAGTCCAAGCGAGAAGGTGTTAGTGGCCTCCTCTAGAAAGCAAGCCATCCGAAGCCCGAGTGCGGGCCTCGTCCCTGAACTTGCTATGTTTGTCCCTGGATGTTGAGCTGCGCCTCTACGAAGGTCCCTGTAGCGCATTGCACTCATCGATTGAAGAGTGTTCAATGAGCTCTCATTCAGAGAAGCCGTAACGGGCTCTGATTCATCAACTCAAGGTAAGAGAAGCAGCTTTAGCTTTGAGCTCACGATTGCCTTGGCATGACCCACATTCGGTAGCCCTTTTACCAAACTCTTGGATGGGTAGCGCTGCCCGATCTTGTAAACCCCCAACTTGATTTAATGTTATAATGTGGTTTTGAGTGGATTGGGGTCGATGATAGAAACGAGGGTAGATTAAATTTAAGTGCTCGGACGTCATTTGAGGACATGAAGTGGAATTTCGAAAATTGTAGTAGAATGCCACTAGACAATGGTTTTCTTATTATATCAGAATGGAGGGTTTGCAAAGATTTGTAAGAAATTTCAGTTCTATGAAGCTTTGAACTGATATTTAGAATAGGAGAATTGATGAATAAGTGATTTAGGATGAAGAATTGGAGCACGTCTTTGAAATTTTCGAGAATTAGTAGGAAATCACAGTATCAAAGTGTTGATCATAGAGTCTAAAGCTGACTTGGAGTGAAGCGGGGTCACGGTTGGATGGTTCAGCGATCGAGCATCAATTCGGATAATATCACGCCTATAATCGAATTTCGATTTTAATGATTTTAATCGATTTGGTGATTTGAGCTGGAATCCTTGTGAAGGATTTAATTTGAATAATTCATGGTTAATTTGAAGTTTAGACGACCATAGAATATTTTTGACATTTAATCGGTATAAAAGCAGTATAAGGTGAAACTGAGATAAAAGCTGCTATAAGGGAGATATATTTTCTTGTGAGAGCCAATTAAAACCTTTCTTAATGACTAAGTTATGAATAAAATAATAGGTTAATGGTTGTGTTCATTAGAATGGACCAATAGGCTTCTTTGGTTCCAGGAAATTTTGGCAAGTGGGAAGGGCAATTTGGTCCAAGTGTGAAGCAAAATCTAAAATTTAAAGAGATTAAGTTGGCTCAAAAGGAGGAGAACGTAGGAGAAAGAGGAGAAAGGAAAGAAAGGAGAGAAAGGAAACGAAGAGAAAAAGTGAAGAATATAAGGTGCAAGGGTCAGTGATTTTCTCTCATTTCAGAAGCTTTCAAGTGATCTTAGTGGTAATCAGGAGAGGGCCAAAGAAACTCAAGAAACAAGTAAGTTTTCATGATTAGGAAAGTTAGGGTTTGATGTTTTCCATGTTTAATGTTTTAAATTCTGGTATGAGTGTTAAATTGATGGTATTTAAGGTTTAATAGTTGCTGAATTTAATATCAATTGAGAAGCGTGGTTTAGGTTAGGGTTTTGACAAAATCAAGTGAGTAAGGGTTAGGGTTTGATACATGAATTGTGTGTATTTATGTTGAAATGGGTATAATGCATCAGTTGGTATCTACAGTGAAAAGAAAAAAATGGAAGAAGCACATTTTGAATTGATTTTGAGCGTGATCTCGGTACGAAATGTCTGTTTCTGTTTTGACCGATTTTGGTATTTTAGCCTGCTTGCTCAATTTTGATCCGATTTAGTGATTTAAGTGGCTACCACGTAAAATAGACTTGAAGAGAATTAAAACTTAAAAAGAATATATCGCCAAATTCTGATCTAAGTGGCCTAAATATTCACTCAAAAGTAGGACCATGTACAAACCAAATTCTGATTCGATTTTTTGAACATAGATTAGCCCGGTTATTTGGACTAAATAAAGTGAGTTTGATTGCTCCTGAATTGGGTGATTCAATTGGAGACCAGACATAGCACCTTAGCTTTAAATGAGTATAAGGACATGGTGTCAAAATATGAAGTCAAGACCTCAGGAAAAATGAAGTAATACAAACTGTCACTAGAAAAGTAATTGAAATGACTAGTTGGCATGAAAATGCCATAACTTTGGATTTGGATGATCCGATTGGATTGATTCAATTCCTAAGTAAAATAGATTCCTAGAGGAATAAGAATATAGGAATGAGTGTTTATGGTGGATTAAATGGAAATTATGGTTGATGTGTAGTTGTGATTTTCTTGAAAAAGGTGAAAAGGACTATCGGACGGGAATGAGAACTCAGCGGAAGCAAGCGAGTTGAGCGGTGAACTGTGGGGTAATGATGCCCACGAAATTGAGTTTTTAAAAGTGAATGGTTTTAATGTTAAACTATTTAATGTAAAATTTTTATGTAAATGTTAAGGCATATGGAAATGTTTTATCTTGCATTGTTTTATCTTGCATCAGTACCTATATTTATATATTGTATTATTGTTAAATATGTATGCATATGTTAAGGTATTGTAGAAAGTTTAAAATGTTTCTGAGAATGCATATATGTTTAATGATAAAGTAAAAGTTAAATGTATTTATAAATATATTTGAAGAAATGTTTTTCTTGATGGTTACCTAAACCCCATATGAAAATTTGTTATGATGAGTATCATTGAGTACTTTAGAAAGCATGTAGATTAGAGGGTAAAATTATAGGTTACTAACTGAGGGAAATAGGTGTCTAGAGTAATATCCTTACACGTGATGGGTGCTATGAAAGTGAACCTATGCAAGCGTGAGGTTTTCTCGCGGCGTGATGGTTATGGCCAGATGTGATTGTCCCTCACCGTCGTGCAGGAAGCTGTGGTGTGTTTATTCTACTGGGTTGTCAGAAAGAAAGAAAGAAAGAAAGAAAGAAAGAAAGAAGAAAGTTTAAGGCATAAATGTTTTAAGGCATAAATTGATTTTAATGAGTCTAGTATTTAATTGTATAGCGATTTTAATTGTATACGTATTTATTGCTTTGATATATACTGAAAATGTTATTTTAATGAAAATGTACACTCACTGGGCTCCTTTAGCTCATTCTTTTCCCTATGTTTCAAAAAACATTTTCCAGGACCCAGGAGCAGTGCTTGTAGATAGAGGACCCTCTGTACGAGTGAGTGGAGCCTTGAGGAGAAGAACTGACGATTATGAGTTTCATTGTATATATAATTTTCCATAATATATGTTGAATATTTGTTATGGATATATGTATATGTATAAAGTTGAAAGGAACTTCAGTGACTTTTTTGATCTCGGTGGGGCGAGAATGCGTAGGCGGGTGAAGCAGAAAGTGGCTCGAAGCCCTGATCTTTGATAAAAACAAATGCATGGATTGAAGTTTAAAAGTTTTGATGATTGAAATGAATAAATGTATATAAATGTATATATATTATATATTGTGTTTGATTGGGTTGTGGACGATGAGTCCTAAGCGGAAGTTGAGAAGTTGAGGATTGTTGAGGATTGAAAGATTAGAAGTGTTTTAAATGTTTTCATGAGTTTTGTAAATTTGGGAAAGTCCGAAAAACAAAGGAAACTATGGCCAATTTTTCTGAAAAATCTAAGTGTTTGAAAAGAAAAAAAAAAAAAAATTTATCACTTCGCTTCCGCATTATGTTCTAAAGATATGTAAAGGATTTGTAAAGGGGTTCGCTCCATGGATTTTATTTGATTGTTTTGAGGAAAAGTTTCTATATCCATTGGAGTGCCGGGAGGTCCCCTCGGGTTCATGAGGTTAATCCGAGTCGGGATCCTTCAACGTGGTATCGAGCACGGTTTTTGAAAGTATTATAAAAGGTTGAAAATTATATTTTCATATGATTGTTATAATGTTTATTTTAAAATTGCAAATTATTTATGTGATTGCAAATCATATATACATTACATGACATATTAAATTTTTTGAATTCACGGAAAATGAGTCGTCGAGCCGACCCCACGGGGAGAGCTCTGAGGCGGTAGTACCACACAGGAATGTGTTGATGAGTGCCTTATGTTCCTCCGCCCACAGTCTGAGTGACCCTATGCCGCCTGAGCGGGACCGCCACCACCTCACGAGGTCGTGGGAGGACATACTCTGCTAGGCGGATGGCTCCGACTTTTAGCCAACTGGCGTTCGAGCGTTGGGCGTGGCCTATAGAGAGGGGGCGCTAGGGGCACGGAACTATGATGGATTAGGAGACCGGAAGAGGCCGTCATGGTTGGGGAAATGAGGCAGATACACGGGTGATGCAGTGTACGGATGACGAGATGGTTACTTTACTTTGCCTTTCTCCTCTGAGACGAGCATTGGAGTGGTGGAGGCGGTTCGAAGGAGATGCAGAGAGTGTCTTGAGCTACGGTTCAGGAAAGTTCTGAGACAAGTTTGTTCGGCCGATTCTGAGATGCAAAGTTTGAGGAGTTCTTTAAAGTGGGCGGGGACACTCGTGACGGATTATGAGGAAGGTTTTAAGACTCGTGGACATGTCCATTGTCGGGGATGGCCGAAGTTTTCGAAAGACAGATTTGTTGTGGTCGCCGTCCGAGGAGATAGAGACCGTAGTAGCGTCGGCGGCCCACACACGATGCGGCCAGAGCCGTTTGTTTCTGATTAGGGACAGGAGGAGCATGGGGTTGAAATCGGGCTCGACCGGTCAGAGCAAGCGGAGTGGGTCGGCGTGGGTTCGAGGAGGTTCCGGTAAAGCGGTTGAGAGGGGAGGGGAAAGACCGCGGAAGGCGGTGCGTGTGAGGCTAGTCGGAGACCTGATCCTAGCAGAGTTGGTAAAGACCCACGAGACAAGTAACTCCAAGGGTCCAAAGCGGAGTGTGCTAGTGGGAAGACCCATTATGGTGAGTGCGGGGAATGGGGACGAGACGGTTGCTTTAAGTGTGGGCGGTCAGGACCGCCGCCGAAGAAGTGCCCACGAGGATAGTTACGGCGAGTGGATCGGGAGTGGGACGGATGGGCGGGCGGTTCGGTGCTGGTAGAGGTCGAGTCGAGTCGAGAGGGCTCGGTGAGCCCCTACATTTACTAGATCTGGAGGACAGACGGGTAGAAATTCGGCCATTCGGAGGGCTGAGGCAGGACGACCTCGGACACGAGCTAGAGTGTTTGCGATCACTCGGCGGGAAGCGGTCTTAGCACAGGTCATGGCGAGTACTATCCAAGTTTTGGGAGTGATGCTTATGTCTTGATAAGTCAGGGTGCTACTCACTCGTTTTATTTAAGAGAATTGTGCCGCAGTGAACATGGGGAATCTGACCCGTAGATTGTAGTATGGTAGTCTCCATTCCCTCACAGGGAGATTAACTATAGCGGATAGAGTATACATGGGTTGTAGAGTGATTATTAGGGCCATGAGTTTATGGCCAATTTGGTATTGTGGACATCCGGGACTTGATGTGATACTAGGGATGGGTAGTTTGTCCTCGACATCGCGCCACCGTAGTTGTTTCGAAAGAAGTTAAGTTACGTAGACCGGAGGAACGAGATTACTTTTGTAGGGTAAGAAGATATTGTCCTCGAGTATGATGTCTGTGATGATGGCTGGGAAGATGCTCCGAAAATCATATGCGGGGTATCTAGCCTATGCAGTTGAGGTGAGAGATGATGATATGAGATTGGAAAACATTCCGGTAGTCAGAGAATTTCCGGATGTGTTTCGGATGATCTTCGGGACTACCCCGGATAGAGATTGATTTTGGTCAGGGTTAGCCCACAGGACGGGCCGATTCGAGCGCCATACGGGATGGCCTGCGAGTGAAGAGCTTAAGGTGCGGATGGAAAATGGTCAACAAGGGGGTTCGTCGGACGACATCTCCATGGGAACACGGTTTTATTTGTGAAGAAGAAGGGCGGAGCATCACCGATTATGTATTGATTACGGGGAGTTGAATAAAGTAACAATGCGTGTCGGTATCCTCTTCAGAGGATTGATGATCTTTTTGATCAATTCTGAGGGAGCTAAGGTATTCTCGAGATTGATTTAAGGTCGAGGCTATCATCGGTTGAGGATTATGAGTAGGGATGTTCCAGGCGTATTGAACGATTACGGGCATTTTGAGTTTCTAGTCATGCCATTTGGACTTACAGTATGACCGCTTTATGGATCTCATGAGCGGAGGATTTTGGGCCTTACTTAGATCAGTTTGTGATCGTGTTGTGTGAAATCAAATATCAGTCTATTACAGCGGTGAAGAACATCACGAGCACTTGAGGATAGTTACGCAAATGTGCAGGAACATCGGTTTATACCGCGACTCAGTAAGTGTGGTTTGTTTCATGATGTCCTGCCACCGGACATAGTTTCTGCGAGAGGGTGTCGGTAGATCCGTGAAGGTCGACTATATTGGTGGAAACCTCCTAAAATTATTCTGAGAGATAAGGAGTTTCTGGGTTTGTGAGGAGTATTACAGTAAAGTTCGTTAGAGGATTTTGAAGATAGCCGCACCTTTGACTAGATTGACAAGGGAAAGAGGAACCGTTTTTATGGTGGAGGCTTGTGGCCAATTTGATGTTGAAAGGAGATTGACCTCGGCTCCCGGTACTTACACTTCCATCGGGGCCAGGGATGGCTTTGCGGTGTATTGTGATACCTCTAGCGGGGTTTAAGGTTGTGTATTAATGCGGGAATGACAAGGTGATTGCATATGCTTCTAGAGCGGAGTTGAAGCATGAGACGAAGATTATCCTACACACATGACCTTGAGCTAGCGGCCGTAGTATTTACGCGGATATGGAGGCATTATTTATATGGAGTGCCATGTGGGATTTTACGGATCATAGGAAGCACTAATGTCACATTTGCCTTGAAGGAACTGAACATGAGACAGAGGAAATGGATTGAACTGATCAAGGATTATGAATGTACCATTGAATATCATCTGGAAGCGAGAGCGTGTTAGCGGATGCTCTTAGTAGAAGACCGTGAGTTCCTTATCACATGTGAGGGCCGTGCATCTTCCCTCGACTCATAGAATTGAGGTCCTTGGGTGTGAGATTGGGCGCCAGGTCAGAACCGCTGTTGTACGTTCCATGTACGTCTGCGGTGATAGACGGGATTAAGGAAACCAGTTAGGATCCACATATAGTGATGAAGTTAAGGGTGAAGTAGAATTACAGGTATGAGGGTTGTCATTGAAGAGGATGAATTTTATAGATCCATGGGACAGGTTGTGTCATCTTAGGATGTAGGTGATGTGAGGAGAGAGAGATTATGGAGAGGCCCATTTCATCGCATGCTATGCATCGGAGCACAAGATGTATCGTACCACTGAGGAACACTGCGGGTGGAAAGGTATGAAGAGGGGATATTGCGAGTTTGTCTCAGGATGTCTCTATATCGGCCCGGTGAAGGCTGAGACATCGAGCTGTAGGGACTCTTCTGATCACTCGTTCTCGGTGAAATGGGAAGTGCACTATGGATTTTGTGGTAGGACTTCCACGTTGCTGAATGGCCATGATCTCGATATGGGTGATTGTAGACGGTGTGAGAATCGACCATTTCTACTACTCGGGAATAGTGATTCATTGGATAAGTTGGCTGAATTATCGTTAGGGTGTCGGACTACATGAGTACGCCGGTTTCCATTGTTTGAGACAGAGAGATCAGGGTTTACCTCGGTTTTGGCTGATTTGGAATGCCCTTGGCACTAAAGTTTGCATTTAGTGCGACTTCATCACGGACGGATGACGTCGAGAGAACTATCTGAGGCAGTTAGAGGATATGCTTAGGGCATGTGTTTGTGGAGTTTAGAGAGGCTGGGACACCCATCTACCCTTGATGGAGTTTGCATACAATAATAGTTATCAGGCTAGTATTGGTATGGCCCCTTATGAGGCTCTTTATGGTCGGAAATGTCGAACTTCAGTCTGTTGGGACGAGGTAGGTGAAAGGAAATTAGTAGGTCCAGAAATTGTTCAAGTGACTTGTGATAAGATCAAAGTTATAAGGGATAGGCAAATTGCACAGGCAAGCAGAAAGTTATGCGGGACAATGTCGCCCCGTGAGGACCTAGAGTTCGAGGTAGGGATATGAGTAATTTTGAGGATTTCCCATGGAAGGCGTACTAAGATTTGGGAAGCGTGGAAAGGCTGAGTCCACGATATATTGAGCCATCTGGGATTGTTGAGAGGGTTGGAAGGTAGCATATCGATTGGAGTTACATATCGACCCACCCGATCGCATTCCACGATGTTTCCATGTTTCTATGCTTATAAGTACATACCAGACCCTTTACATGTATTGTGAGGCAACCATTGAAATACGGGAGGGTGACATCTGAAGAGGAACGGTGCGGATCCTCGACCGACCGAGCAAGTTCTGGCAACAAGACTATTCCATTTGGTGAAGGTATTGTGGATGAGTCATACGGTGAGAGGAAGCTACTGGGACATGAGGAGAAGAGCGGATGAAGAGGCATTATTCCCATCTCTTTGATGCGAATCAGAATATTTTAATTTAGAGGTGAAATTTTTATAAGGAGGGGTGATTGTAGGCAGCTTGGTTTATGTTATAATAGTAGTTTTGAACTGATTAGGAGTCCAATGATAGAAACGAGGGTAGATTAAATTTAGAATCTCCGGGCGATCATTTGGACATGAGTGATTAGAAATTTGTAACCGAATGCCTAGGAATAATGAGTTTTCGCATTATATATATCGAATGGAGGGGTTTGCAAAGGGATTTGTAAGAAATTTCGAGTTCCTATGACTTTGAGCTTGATATTTAGAAGAGAATAGGAGATTTAAGTGAATAGTGATTCCAGGGTGAAAATTGGAGCACATCTTTGAAATTTTTTTGAGAGTGGCGGAAATGCAATGTCGAATCAATCATAGAGTCTAAAAACTGAAAACGGTGAAACGAAGTCAAAGTTTGGATAGTTTCAGGCGATCAGGCGCTAATTCGGATAATACGCTATTGTCGAATTTCCGATTTTAATGAGTGCAAATCAGTTTCGGTGATTTCAGAGCACAGAATCCCTTTGTGAAGGATTTAATTTGAATAATTCATGGTTAATTTGAAGTTTAGGCGACCATAAGTCATTTTGACATTTAATCGGTATAAAGCGTTATAAGGTGAAAGCGAGATAAAAGAGTACCTTCTTAAGGAGATATATTTTCTTGCTGAGGCAATTAAAACCTTTCTTAATGACTAAGTTATGAATAAAATAATAAGGTTAGTGGATTTGCTGATTCATTAGAATGGACCCGATGAGCTTCTTTGGTTCAAGGAAATTTTGGCAAGTGGGAAGAGGCAATTTGGTCAAGTGTGAGTAAAATCTAGAATTTAAGAGATTGAGTTGGAAATAAAAGGAGGAGAGCCAGCAGGAGAGAAAGGAGAGGAAGAAAAGAGAGAGAAAAGAAAGGAGGAAACGAGAAAGAAAAAGTGAAGGGCAAAGGTATGGGATGTGATTTTCTCCTCCTTCAAGCTATTCAAGTGATCTTCAGAGTGGTAATCAAGGAGAGGAGCCAAAAGCTCAAGAAACAAGTAAGTTTTCATGGTGGGAAAGACAGGTTGATGTTTTCCATGTTTAATGTTTAATTCTAGTATGGATGTTAAATTGATGTATTTAAGAGTTTAATGGTCTTTGAATTTAATATCAATTGAAAGCCATGGTTTAGGTTAGGGTTTTGACAAAATCAAGTGAGTAAGGTTAGGGTTTGATAGTGAATTGTGTGTGTTATGTTGAAATGGGTATAATGCATCAGATTTAAATTAATAAGTGAAAAGAAAAAAATGGAAGAGAAGGTCAATTTTTAGTAGCAGCAAATTTTTGGTAGACAGTGAAATGTCCTGCTTTTCTGCTTTGACTCAGTTTTGCATTTTTTCAGGTCATAACTGCTCAATTTTGATCCGATTTGAGTGATTTAAGTGGCTACGTAAAATAGACTTAAAGGAGAACAAAACTTAAAGAATGTATCGCCACCCTGATCCTATGGCCTAAATATTCACCAAAGACCATGTGCAAGCCAAATTCTGATTCAGTTTTCGAACATAGATTAGCCCGGTTATTCGACGTAAAAGCGAGCTCTTCAAGTGTTCAACGTGATTCCAATTGGAATAGAAACCCCTTAGCACCTTAGCTTTAAATGAGTATAAGGACATGGTGTCAAAATATGAAGTCAAGACCTCGGAAATGAGTACACAAACTGTCACTAGAAAATCGTAAATGACTAGTAGTTGGCATGGAAAATGCCATAACTTTAGTTTGGATGATCCGACAATTGATTCCACTTATAAAATAGATTCCTAGAGGAATAAGAATATAGGGAATGAGTACATAAGTGGTGATTAAATGGAAATTATGGTTAATGTAATTGTGATTTTTCTTGAAAAGGTGAAAAGGACTATCGGATCGAATGAGAACTCAACGGGAAGCAGTTTACTGGAGCTTTGAACTCAGGAGTGAAAATGATATTTTGAGAATTGAGTTTTTAAAAGTGAATGGTTTTTACGGCATAAACTGAAAGTTTAATGTAAATTTTTATGTAAATGGTGTTAAGGCATATGGAAATGTGTTTTATCTTGGGTATTGTTTTATCTTATAGGATCAATGCCTATATTTATATGTATTAAATACGTATGCATATGTTAAGGTATTGGTGAAAGCGTTTAAAATGTTTAAAGAACGCATGTGTTTTAATGATAAAGTAAAGGGATTTTAAAATGTATTTATAAATGTATTTTGAAGAAATGTTAATTGATGGTTACCCTAAACCCCATACGATCAAGCATGACCGATATCTACCAAGATTTAAGCATGTAAGGATTTAGAGTGGTAAAGTTATAGGTTACTTAACTGAGGGGAAAGTAGGTGTCTAGAGTAATATCCTACACGTGATAAGGTGCTATGACTGAACCCATGCAAAGCAGGAGTTTCCCGCAGCCGCAGTGGTTATGATCGGAATGTGTGATTGTCCCCTCACCGCGCATCTCTAAACTGTCTGGGGTGGTTTATTCCCTCGTTCCATCGTAAAGCAAAGAGAAAGAAAGAAAGAAGAAAGAAAAAGAAAGAAAGAAAGCTAAGTATAAATGTTTAAGGTATAAATTGATTTTAATAGTACAAGTATTTAATTGTATAACTGATTTTAATTGTATACGTATTTATTGCTTTGATATATAATCGAAATGTTATTTTAATGAAATGTACACTCACTCGGGCTCCTTTAGCCTATTCTTTTCCATATGTTTCAAAAAAAAAAAGAGACATTTTGTAGACTCCGAGACAAAGGGCCGATAGAGGACTCCTCTTCAGGCAAAGGAGTCGAGACCCTTGGGAGGAGACGACGATTGTGATTTCACAGATATATAATTTTCCATCTGATATGTCGAATATTTTATGGGTGGATATATGTATATGTATAAAGTTGGAAAGGAACTACGTGGGCTTGATCCCCAGCCGACGAGGTACGTAGCGGCCTGGGCTTTAAGTCCGGGCCAAGCCCAATCTTTGATAAAACAAATGCAATGGATTTGAAGGAAATGACTGGTATTTATGATTGAATGAATAATAATATAAATATGAAGATGTGTTATATCATAGTCATAGATCGATGAGGTCTAATGAGTTGAGAAGAGGATTGTTGATATTAGACAGAAGTGTTTTAAATTGTTTTTCAGGGTTTTGTAAATTTGGGAAAGTCCGAAAAACAAAGGAAACTCTGGCCAATTTTTCCGAAAAATCTTAAGGTTTGAAAAGAAAAAAAATTTATCACTTCGCTCAAGATTATGTTCTAAAGATATGGAAGGATTTCCAAAGGTTCATTTCTCCATGGATTTTATTTGATTGTTTCTGAGGAAAAGTTTCTATATCAATGAGCGGAGGTCCCCTGTTCATGAGTGTTAATCCGATAGCCTGGATCCTTCAAATAGACAACATAGAATAAATGCACAAACTCAAAAAAGTCCAAGATAAAGGTGAGACAACAAAGACACTAGAACCAGAGGCAACCTCGGGAGTTACAGAGAGGGAGCCAAAGCCTCCTCAATAGCGGCATCCACCCCTGAGATCGTAACCTTCGAGGACTGAGATGAGATCGCGCTGCCAGCATAGCTTCGATTTTCTGGAAAATAAGGAATCCCTCATTCCCCCATCAACCCGGCGCTCCCTCCTCAATCTTAGTATCAAAGCAGGGAGGCCTCAAAGGCTCTTCAGGAGACTCAACCGAGATAGAGACACGTCCAACTGAGAGGTCAACAGCCTCCTTGAGGAATCTTGGCCTTGCACAGAGGAGAGCACGTAACCGGGGCTCTCGCACACCTGGCCTCGAGATGGTAATGCTTTTGCCCCGCACTCGGGAGACATTTATCGGGCAGCAGGCGCTAACAAGAAGATGTCCCCCAACCTCGGGCACCCCCGGCCTGGGATGGTGGCTTTCTGGGTGAGCTGCCAGACTTCTCGTCACACCTCTGGAGGCCTTCCGATCAACAACGTCTCCACCCGAAGCCTCGGTTTCTCTCCCAGTGCGGGCTCGACAGCCAGAGGGCCTCTCGCGGCAGAACTCATGACAGAAGAGGTGAGCACGCCCAGAGAGGAGGTCTGGGGAAGACCCTCACATAAAGACCCTGGAATGTCCAATCCCGATGAGCTCCTGATAATAAGCACGCCGGGAAGACACTCGCCAATCTCAGCTTCACTTCTCACCTTCGTGGCCAAGAGACCAGACGAGAATACTCAAGAACACATAACAACTAACTAAAGTTAGGGATACTTGCTAATCATAAGACCAAACTAAACTAAAGAAAGAAGAGCCTTTACAGATCCCTGAGGTCCAGATAGCCGAACGCCCAGGCGTGTCTTCCCGGGGTCAGTGGTATTATACTCCCAGTGACGGCCACAGACAAAAAAGTAGCGTTCCTTCCAATAATTGTGGGAAGACGAGAGATCCGAGATGACTCGGGCGCTGAACGCCAGATAGCCAAAGAAAGCCCCATAGCGGCTTCCTTCACGCTCAAGGAAGTCCAGAGCGCAGCTTGCTACCAGAACACCCAAGCCCTTATCCTTGGGCAAGACAACTAATGTACCTCAAACTTAACACCCTAGTTAAAGCAAAGCCGAAGGTGGTAGACGCTGGACTGCTGCAAACCTTTGCAAAGGGACAAGAGGAAAACGGAGGCCATTCCCCGTGCCGCCACCTCGAAAAAGACACCATCTTGTGCACTCGAATCCATAGAGGTCGCACGCCGGACCAAACCAACGCTAAATCCAATGCTCATCGCTCCTCATAAGACTCTAAATAAAGGCTCAACCCCCGCAGACTCACCGCCAGTAAGAGATTCTCAGTGACACTGATCCTGTGATATTCACTTACAGTGTATTTAACTTCATCAACTTTATCCTCTGGCTTTAACAAGGGGGAAGGAGGTCTCCTTTAGTGGCATCCTCGACGAACAAACCATGGCTAAGCCGACAGACTCACCACTCTGGTCCGCCTCGAACCGTATCATGCAGCCACCCCCTATACGCGTGCGTAGGAACGACTGCACCCATGGGAATACACAAAATGGGACAATATAAAATAGTGGATGTAGGTGATACGCAACAAAAACCCAAATCCGTGAGTCAACACTTAATATAACACTTCTCGAAAAGACAAAGAAGGAGAAAGACGCATCCCATTCTGTAAATACCGAAAGGGATGACCTCAAGCAAGGTATCACAAAAACACTCAAAAGAAGTTCAAATAATGATCGCATAAGTTTCAAGAAAAAGAAGCTCGGAATCCGCGGTAGAAGAAAGCTTCAATATCAAAATACAACGCTTAACGGTTTCTGTCGTGCAGATGTTCTCAAAAGAAATCGGAAGAAAGAACTAGAGGAAATAAGCACGAAAGTTCAAAGTCAACATTACTACACAAGATGCTTCCGATACGACAAAGCCTCTAATCAAACCAGCCTCTGGAAAAACTGCCAATGAAGTCGCACCCGATCCAAGAAAACAATACGTACCCCTTGCCCACACTCAGGCGCCAGAACCATGTCAAACCGATCGGTCAAACAAGGCTACAGCGCCCGCCAAATTTCACCGCGCACGGTCCGGGCAAAGCAAGAAGATTTAGCAAAAGAAAGACTGGTCGTTGCTCTGCAGTTCCACCCGCCTCGCAGCCGCTCCAAACGGAGCCCGGGCCATCCCCAAAGGCCCACATAAAATTAAAAGCCCCAAAGAGCCCATATATCCTATAAATCTAATCCCACCAATAAGGGAAGTGTGAATAATTCCTATACAATCGCTTATTTATCCTCTTAAGAATCACACTAACTATATGAAAGAAACCTTTCATCCCATTGAGAAATATCCAGATTATCATCCACAGGTGCTATCATGATCATCCATTATAAATACCGCCAATTCATCGTGGAAAGTGCACGCAAAAATTCACTCCCTTACGATATTCTTCCAACAAGAAAGAATCACTAGGTATGGGAGATCCCCAATGAATTTTTGTTTCTTGTTTTGCAAAAGATAGCTTCCAACGTCCAAGTCTGGGCTGATCACTCCCATACCTAACACTTCAGCCGCCTAATTCCAAGCATGAGTGCTAATTATCAATATTTTTATTTTTCTCTTCATTTTTTAATTTTATTAATTTTTTCTTGCTATTTTACTTCCTTTATATTTTCCATATTTTCCCTAGATCCAAATATGTTAGTATTTTTATGGTAAATTCATCTACTAGGTGTACTAAAACATTTAATGGCTTGAATATTTAATGTAAGCTTTATGATTTCTTTTCCTTTTTTTGAAAGAAAATGTTTCACAGATTTCTTTTATTATGTCAATACTTTTCTAGATCGAAGTCTCTTATATTAAATTTATATATTATGCAAGCAATGTTGTAGTGTTATCGTTTTTGTTTCTACCATGTTTCAGAATGTGGTTTGTAGTTATTTATTAAATAGGGATATAAATAAACACTTTAAATTTTGTAAAAACCATTATGTTACATTATGCTATGCAATTAATTTTTCATTTTATCACACAATGCAAACAATTAATCATATATAATGTGAAAAAAATTTGAATACACTCATATGATTTTTATTATCATTTCATTATACTTGATAGTAAAATTTATTTATTAAGGTTGGTCCAACTTAAACGGAATAAATAAGCCATATGTCCAATTCTTTTTCTTTGGCTTCACATAATTTAAGTTTATCTATAAAACCAATATTCAGTTACACTGCCTAACTTCTGAAATATATAATTTTTATTATTAATAATTTAAATTAATATTTATGTCATATAATATTTAGAATATAATTTAATAATATAGAAATAATGATAGAGAAGGTAATAGGAAAAGATAGTAAAATGTGTGAAGGGAAGAAAAGGCAGCATTTGGTTGAATGGTAATAGAAGTTTATAATTAGTATTTTGAAATTAGAATTTGTTTGTAAGTAATTTAAAAAATAATATGGAATTTCTTACTCTTTAAAACTCAATAGCCATTGTTATTAAATAAATTTTAATAGCTTGATTTTTTTCTGTATATTTAAAATATATAAAAATTAATGAAAATGTGAAAAACATGAAGTAAAAGTTCAATAAATTAGAGAAATAAAGCATTAATTTTATTTACCTGTCAAAAATTTTGGTTAAATACATTTACTCCCCAACTAATATGAAATCACTGCAAATTTTTCTTTTTATTATTTTTACTATTGTCTATTGTCATTCATAAGTAAAAGGAGATATTTTGATGAAATTTCATTTGAATGGAATAAAATATATCTAATCAAATCATTAAGAGAGGGATTGAGTTAATTAATTTAACAGAAATGGTTTTGGTTCCAACAAACCAGTATTCGTTTTTATCAAACTTGATAACCACTATACAAATTAACTTATGTTAATATTGACAATTTACTGGAATATTTTATTCATATGTTTATCTTCCGTTTGTACATAAAAAATTTATGTACAAAATAAGTATGATATATAAAATTTTGTTTTTTAAAAGGAATTCATATGAGATTATAAAAACCTTTTCCGGACATGTACATTAAGACCAGGTTTGGAATCTAAAAAGTATTAGGGAAAGAAAAAAACTTACTAAAAATATGATTTTCTTATGTTTGGTTTCATGATGGAAAATATAAAGAAGATTAAAAATAATCAAGATTTCTTAGAAATTCTATATATATTTTTTAAATTTCTTAGTTCTCATATGATAGAGAGAAACAAATAAATTAAATTTGAACAAATTATATAGAACACTATATATATATTTAAGCATATATATATATTAAGTTCAAACCTATTCTTTATTTTCTTCAACAAATTTTTCCTTTTCACTTTTCTCTTTATATATTTTTTCTCTTTATTTTCTTTCCTTACTTGTAATACCCAGAACTAAAAAAAAAACAAGGCAAATAAGGAAATTTTTATGAGGGTATTTAGTTAATTCCTTAAGAGGTTCTGCGTGAGATAAAAAGAAAAATAAAATAAAATAATAAAAATATATTTTATTCATCAAATCTTCCGTTTCTTCTCAGACAGTTCCACATTGTAGAACTCTTAAGCACCTACTTCGCTTGAAAGGGCCTATGTGAGCTTTTCTATAGATTTCACTAACATTATTAAAGAAAATTCTTTTGTTCTTCAATGGCTTATTCTGTAAGAATTATGAAAACCCAGACGTCAGACGGCAATAAAAGTTAAGAAGGAAAAGTGGAAGATCTTAATCTTCTTACTATTATATATCCCCTTGTATAGATTCTTTGATATCTTTAGTTTGGTCAACCTAATAAGTCAGATTTATATTACAAAAAAATCAGCAGTGGATGATTTTTGTTGAAGATATTAGAGATGGAAGCTTTATTTTTAAAAAAATAGAGAGAGTGGCGCCAGAGTAACACTTACTAAATAAAATAAAAAGGAAAAAAGAAAAAGAAATAAAGAGAGAAAGGTGGTAAAATTTTAGTGACCACCAGAAAGTGAGAATCGGTTAAAAACAAACAAGACCAAAACAAAGAGGATGATGGACAATGATGGTAGGAAATTTGTGTATTTAGAGGACATGTAACTTTGAAAAGTCAAAGAAGGATAATATAGGGGTAAAAATAAAAATAAAGTACGTAGTCAATAGACATGGCGAATGAGATATACGAATATGTTAAAAGACAAAAAGAGGGTTCTTTCGACGCCACACGAAATTAAAAACCTAAAAGTGATTTAATCATTTTGGGTATGTATGGTGAAAAGACAAAAGGTATTATACCTTGAAACCCTATACTTAAACGCCTGTAAATTAGGTGATGATGGATAATTAAAATGATAAACAATAAAATAGTAAGTCAATAGGAAAATAAATAAATAAAAATAAAATAATAAAAAAGGGTTCGTATTTTGATGATTTATGTTTATTATTCGTTTTGTGGAGTAAACTCTTTAGTTATTAAGAACTTCTTCCGAGTTTATTTCTTTGAGATAAGGGAAAAATAATATAGTTTTTTACGTAAAATTAAATTTTTTGCTTTGTTATTTGCCTAAAATGTGGATCAAATATATTTGTATTAAAAGGATGTCTAACTTTTGTTTTGTTGGGATATAAATTATGGAGATATTATGTTTTGCCCAAGGATCAAAATATCGGTAAACACGGATATATCGGTAACTGATTTTACTAAATATCTGAATATTCATGATATTTTTACAAATATTCGTTATTAAAATTTTCATATTTTAATTATATAGATTAAGAGAAATTAGATTCATTCCTTAATTAAGGTATATTAAAATCAAATGGATTAGTAATTATTAAATTAAATATGTTATATTTAATATATTATTCAGATATTATTATGTTAATGAGATATTATTTATTTGTTTTTGTTATTATTATAAATATTATGTAGATAATAAGGAGATTCAAAATATTATATATTATAATTTTAAATTTTTAAATGATATTATTTTATTTCTTTTCCTTTTCAAATTAATATTTTATTTTAAAATATTATAAGTTATAATGTAAAAATAAAAATATAAAATAAAATAAAATATTATAAAGGGATTATGAAACAAATAAATAATAAGATATAAATATAAAAAGCTCGAAAATATATATAATAAGCGAATCAATGGCTTAAGGGTTGGAGGGTGCCACTTCCAGCATTTCGGGGTGGGTTCAAAACCCATCAAGCAATTTTTTCTATACTTTTGAGCTGAAGGGAAAAAAATCGTAAATTTTTTCAAGGAAAAAATCGGTTTTTTCGAAAATATCTAAGATTTTACCCTAAAATTTGGTGATTTATTGAAAAATCATCGATTTTCTCCGATTTTTTACTTCCGATTTTTCCTTCCTAAAATCATTTTAACCCAACCAACCGATTTCGCCGAAAATCTGGTCACGAAAAATCGACATTTCCTGGTTTTGCCAATGGAAGTTTTGAAATTATGCTCTTACCCTCAGAGTTCAAACGTGTTAAAGGAATAATAGCTGGACACTATTCTGGCCATTGTCAATAAGGGACACAATGACTTGACATCTCAGAAGTACGTAACTGACAGTGAAACCCCATCATCTAAGGTTTCGTCATTGATTTAAGGTGTGAAATGACTAGCCATACCCCCTCGATCCGGTTTCGAGGTGTGACATTAGTACTTTTGAAGTTCCAAAATGAGACTCATTTATGAGACCTTAAAATCCATGTTTTCAAGGAATGATAAAACGTACTTTTGCTGGGTCAAAATCCCAATTTTTCTAGATCTCGGATGACAAACTGGACGCCACCGCTGAATCGCCCGCGAAATCTAACTAACACGTCAAATTTCCACTGTCGTGGGCTGCCACTTAAGTGGTCGTGAGCCCGTTACCGACGGTTTGTATGATGGCATGGATGGTACGTCGCTGATTTTCGAATATATAACTATTTTTACTTATGGTCATGGTGTGGTATGTCATCGCATTTATTACATGGTGGTTATACATGCTTTATGATCGCTTCATGTTGTGTGCAAATAGACAGGTTTTATTGGACATTGTGTCGCTTAAATTGCTATGGAGCATGATTTATATGTATTCGGGCTTTGTAAAGTTATTTCAGAATGTTCGCTAAACGTAGAAGCTCATTGGCAAAAGAAGAGCGGGAAGTGTGATATCGAGGAGAAGAAATTTTCGGATAAAAGCATTGTTTTCCGTATAAATTATGCCTACCACCGAGATTATTTCACGTTTATTGTTTTAAATTGGCTCCTAGTCCAGGCAAACCAGAGGCCTACCTCACGCCAGATTCAACATCGTTTTCTACGATGTACCGCAGATTTCCACCTAATCCATCTCGTCTTTGATTGTTGGATTCCTATTTATTTTTATTTGTAACCTAAATTCGCAAATACTCTTGTAACGCTTCCATATTAGTATATTATATAAACTCATATGGGTCCCTATTATGTATGTCAGGGTTATAACCTACATTCGATAAAATCGGGACGTGGATTTTTCTATATAATCGAGGTATCAGGTATCGCATGTGTTTACTTTCTTTTAGGTGGGGTCCCTTTGTGTATTCCTTAGATCAGACAATGGAACTCCACTTTGTATGGACCACTCGAGGAACCCCGTGGAGGGGTATCCTGCCTGCCCTCGTCACTATAACCACATGCATTTGCCTACGGATCCAAGAGTTACATCACTCAATACAAAACATTTATTAAACTAGTTCGTTATAATATATACACAAACATGAATCAAGGCCACAACGCCCGCTTCCATAATCCCTACCCATGAGCGTCGTATGCCCGCACTTGTTCGCACCGAGCGGGGGTCCCATGACGGGGTGAGTTAACGCCCAGTAGAGATAAATCCTACAAAGGCTACTCCCCACCTAGGTGCACATGCAAATGATTATTTCACAGTCACACAAACAACCAATCCGTGCAGTCATGTTGTCCTATCATGGAAAGAAAACTACATGCATGTATGAGACGACACTCTACATGCCCCATGTATCGGGTCAACCTCCGACCCACCACCCAATGCAAGTGCCAATGGGAAATCAATACCAAGTCAGTCCGACTCCCATCTCACAATCGTAGTCTATATTTATTTAATCGCTTCGTGTCTTTTTGGGCAACGAACTTTCGGTCTCACCGCGGTTCTTACACCCTCTACATTTTTCTGCTTTCTACCGATGGATACACTGGGTTTCCAACTGTGTTTTTAGTTTTTCACCCAAAGGGGGTGTCATATCCCTACTGCTACGCCCGACACTATTTGTTTTCCATTTTCATTTAATGACTGTGAACCCACTTGACTTCGTCCCATTCCAAGCCCACACGAGATTCTTTGCACCAAGCTAAGATTTCATGTACACACACCCATGTGGTAATGCAAGTGTTACCGTGGCACACCAATGCAATGCACTCAGGCATCGCACTTCAAACCCATGACTAATGTATGAAGACTACATGGACATTCTACACTATATTAATATGTGTGTGCTATGAACACCATGTCTAGTTTCCACACAACATTTCATATTCGGGCTTCAACATCATACATGCAAATTAAGTAATATTCCATAATCAAATCGCACATCACATAAGCATGCACTACATCTTTCTATCATTCGGCCCATTCATGTCACCGTACACTTCATTCAAGTAATGTGATAACATAATTCCAAACTATTACTTAGGGCAAGTAATGCTATAATTCATATTCCCAGCCTAGAGACATAGGTGTCAATCATACAACCCATAAATGCATAAGTAAATTATTCCATTTAACACACATATATCATATAATCACACATATTCAGTGATGTCATTCAATTTATGGTAATAACACACATTAATGCCATTCCCACATAAACCCAGCCATGCTCGCCTTGGAAATAACTGACTTAGTCCAGAAAGTCCACTTTTTCATAAATACCACACAATAAATCCAACACGCAATTCCTCGCTCGTGCCATAAGGCCCCAAGTATTTTGATACAAACCTGCCTCCCAAAAGAGAAGTTCCAAACCAGAATGGACCATTTCTCAACTGTCCGTGACCCAGCCTCTAATGTTCAGCCTAAGATGGCTAATCACTTTATTCATAAATTATAGCACTCAACGAGCTTTCCTCGTAGAGTCCAAGAACGCAAATCGGAGTTCGACGAAAGTTATACTCGCCCCAAAGTCGATTTGGTCTCGATCTCATGTAAGGGTGTGCGGGAAATTGGGCACACCCCGCTTGCCATTATGCCTCGGATTTTGCCATCCTGCATATGATTCTGGCCTCTGATAATCCTAAACCCATAAACCTCGTCTTTGACCATCACACAACAACAACCAAACTAATACAACATACTAATCGCCTGAAACCGCACGAAACCTGGTAGTTTTCAATACACGGCCCCTGAAGGCGTAAAATAATCAGGGAGTGGGATGGAAACCTACCTCTTCTTGCAAATAGCCTCCGGTTCTTGTTGTCCGGTCTATTCACTGCGCCATACTCCTCTTCCTTTCTCTTTCTTTCCCTCTCTTCCTTTTCTTCTTCCTCGCTTTTTCTTCTCTTTTTCTTCTTCCTTTCTTCTTTCCTCCCTTTCTTTTCCCTTTCCTTTCCTTTCTCTTTCCTTTCCTCCTCTTTCCCTTCCTCCCTTCTCTTCTTGCCTACGAACCTAGAATCTCACTGGAATTGAATCTGTTTGATGCCCATATTTATACTCTCTAATGTGTGTCATGCATGTTGACACACACACACACATAAAATCACACATGGCTTATTATGTAAGTCCTACATTCATGCCTTAGCCATGCAATGTGACACATGGCTTGCCATGTCAGCCCATGGTTCGCCACGTGCCATCCACATGCCCTTCCACGCTACATGTCGCCTCGAAGCACCCCGCTAAGCCGAATACGTGAAATTACAAACTTACTCCGAATCCAAACGAAATCAACTGGTATCTAGGATTCTCGCAAAAGATTCCAACAAAGGTAACCGCTTCATCATCCGAAATTTAAAATTCTCAACTTTTCTCCTGACTATTCAAAGAATTATCAGTAAGCTTAAGTTTCCCTTTCTTTTTCTTTTTTTTTTATAAAATTTTCACGGGTTTTACAATCATCTCCCGTTCTTCGTAATTTTGTTCATCTCTGCCTCCCTTGTGTCAGCGCTGATGGAAATAGATTATTCAGGTTTTTATCCTTTCCTTGAAGCCACTGTTTTTTTGCCCTCTGCTTCCAATGAATTTTTGTTCTAATAATTTGAGACCCTCCATGAGTTTTGAGGGTCTGGTAAGACCCTCTGGATTTTTCTGGAACCTATATGTAATAACTAATTTTCATCTTTTGTCGTAATTTGTCCTAGAATCAATTTTTTGCCACCCCACGTCCCCTAATTGATAAAAATGTTGAACACTTATGCAGTTTCCAAAAGCATTTTGATGATCCTGAGTAATCCCAGATTTCTGTCATCGCCTGTATCTAAGGTTCTCTCTAGTAACCAAACTATTTTCAAAACGGAACCGATGCTTCCTTTTAAAGGAAGCATGAGTGATAGTAGTAAACTTGATAGGTGAATGATCTGAAGTGGCTGCAACCAAATTATTTAAACAGGCATTATGGAACAAACTATGCCATTCTTTCATCTGTACCAGCAACCTGTCCAGGTCTTTCTTCTATACTGTGGGCTGTTCCAGTATTCTACTCCATGTGAAATGGGTACCTATACAAAGGCAATCTTGGAGCATGCATCTATGACAGCTGCATTAAACTCCCTTCAACTTACTAGCTACACGTGAGTTTCGTCATTGTGAACTACAAAATCTTATGCGATTTGTTAAACTCACATATAGATTGCACCGTCTAAGGCTGCTGCATTCTCGACAGTTCCAGCATATACCGATTATTGCTTCCGACAGGCCTACATGTTCAAGCATATGCCGATCATTGCCTCTGGCAGGCCTGTTCCGCCGATATAATCCCCCAGGCTGATCTCTAACAATATTTGCAAGTTCTCCCTCCCTGATAGGTTACTAATCTCGTTTTGACTTTCTTCGCTGCTACTTACTCCCATCTATCTTCATCCTTCCGATGTGTAGGGGTGAGTCCAGTTCGTCTTCTTTAGATCACTTCTTCATAATAACTTCCAACTCCAGCCTCTGAGGTTAGACTCTTTCCCCATCTGTTTGTTCCACATAATAGGGAGTTTGGCCTTATCCTTGCCCATGATAATTCTGGTACTTTAGATATTGATTAACGTAAAACTCCATGACTCCACCTGTTTTCCTGATCTTCTCACTCAGACCATAGTAACCACTGCCCCCCTACCATAGCCGTAATTTCTCCTCGATCACGCTGAGTTCGGGACTCCATTCTCAGGCATGTCTCCCGCCTTTGTGAACAGTTGATCGCAATACTTGTCCGAGTGCCCCAGTAGACAGCATATGTAACAAAAAGTGGTTCGACGCTCGTACTTGAAACGTATTACAGAACATTCCCCCTGTGTTTTCCTCATCTTCTTTATCGTTTCAGTGACTTTGTGCATCTAGTCTTACTTATAATCCTCATAGGGAAACCCAACTGCCAGAGTTGTTTCCCAAATCACTCGACCAATTAATCCCATAAAGTTTCCAGTATAATTCTGCTTCCTACACTCTCTGACATGAATCCAATGGGAATATCATGGACCTACACCCAGAAACAAACGTGGAAAAACTGTACCTCCAATGGTGTTTCCCTTTGCTATAGTTGATGAGCAACCAGTAGATGATTATTGAACGTCCAGGGTGACTCCCACAGCACTCTTCAGATCTACTTAGGTGGTAGAACTGAAAACAAATCGTTCATGGCTGATGTTCTTGATGCTGACTCATTTTTCCATTTCCATAGGTTTGAGGAGTTGGTACTTTTGCTGGGCCATAGGATTTATGGTGCTATCCGTAAGGAAACCCCTACCAGACATAAGTCATATTGCTATTGCCTTTGTTTCCCTTACTCATAGAAGGTATTTGTCCTCTTCTGTCTGCTGAGGAGGAGAGTTTCTCGAGTCTAGTCGTTTCGTTATGGATTGAGCACACAGAGGAAAATTTTACGAACAAAACGAAAAACAAAAACTCTCACGGAGGAGAGACTATCAAAACTCCTCGCGGAGGAGAGACTGGTCCTACATGGTGAATCTGATTAAAGCCAAGACTTTTAAAGTGCCTTTTTCCAAGACTTCCCTTATGTCTATCTTGTTGAAAAGAAAGGAATAGGAAAAATATGTCTCATTGATATGATTCACATATATTTATAGGTATAAATGAATATGGAAACAAAATAAAATCTAGAATATCATGGCTTATCTTCTTCGTTAAAAGATGGATACGTTCAGAATATTGATGTGTTCAATACCATCTACGATTCCAGAAAATAGTTTCTCGGATGATAAACGAATTAGTTTCATACCTTGTATCATTGGAAGTGGATAACATTGTTTCTGTAGCTTCATGTTTCCTTTCTTGTGCTCATCTTTAATCATAATTTAGAATTATTAATATATTTTTCTTTATAATATTTAGTGAAAATAAGTATTATTTTAAACTATTTTTAGCTATTTTTATACTTAAGAGTAGAGTTTTCAAGTGGTATACTCTTTTTCTGACATGATACAATGTTTTACCTATTTCCAATTTTATCAGAAAGTTGGAAAGTAAATATATAAAATAAAAAGATTTCAAGCCAAAGGAAAATATAAATAAAAAGATAGGGACTTTTGTCTTCTTAGTAAAATGAAGATATTAATATTAAAGGTTAAATAAAATAAATAATCTCTGAATCCTACTTGGTTCACTCCTATGATAAATTAAATTGAAAATAGGTGCACATAATGCTAGAATTTTAAAAAATTAATTTGTGTAATTTATAGCTAGATGTTAGGTGTGAATCATAAGCATGCATTTTGAGTGTGTTTTCTATGTTTTTTACATGTAACCCAAAATGCTATATCTACACCCTATTCATAAAATATTACAATTAATCCCCTCATTCGTTAATGTTTTGTGATACTAAAAAGAAAAAAACTACAAAGAAGTAATAAAAGACAAGCATGTTGTAAAAGTCGTGGTCAAGGCACGCTTCTCGCCGAGGCAGCACCACCAAGGCGGCGTGGAAGCTTCATTACATTGCAGTTTGAAGGAATGCAAAAGTTGAGCCTTGTCTACCTAGGTAAAGGCCAACCTTCCTACAAGGAGCAACTCTTGTCGCCGTGAAGGAGCAAATGCCACTTCAAGACAACTCTAGTTAATTTGCAAAGGCAAATCCTAACCTTGCCATGCGAAGCCTTGTCTTTGCCGAGGCGTAGGACCATTATGCTAACTGAAGACACCTGACTTCACCAAGGCGAAGAGCATCGGGCTAGGACAAAAATATTCCTATTTTTAGCCCAATCATTGGCCTATTTCCCTAGGGTAATACTATACTTGTAATAGCTTTTAGGTATAGGAGAAAGTAGATCAAGGAGGCATAAATTATTGCTATTTTATTTTCTCTCTATTTAGTTTTTAGGTTTTTTAGTTTTTACTTGATTTTTGTAGTTGGTTTTTGGAGTTGAATTAAATATCTTAGCCGCTAAGGGATTCCTGTAGCACCTGAGCGAGTTTTAGGATAATTTTCATTCCATATTTGCTTTTGTATTTATAAACTCTACTATATCATAAATCTGGCCCAAGTATTTTATTTGGTTCAACATGATATTGCTGGGTTTTGACTGCTATAGGTGGTTAATTTCTCCCTAGACTGGTTGTTGACATCGGTGGTTATTTCTATGGGTTTTTCGAATGATTTTTATATTAATCTAGACTTGTGCTAGTTAAAGGAATGGGGTTATAATCCTTCCATATTTTCATTAATTGCTGTATGTTGGTAGGTGAAGTTGAGACTTAGAGTTCAAGGGGTTCCAGAGTGACAACTCAGCTATCTCCCTTAGGAATTGATCTTTACCTCTAATATCCCACAATTGATAAAACTAATTAACTTAATTAAAGAAATTCTAGAAACTAGGAATGCCTTCTAGTAACAGGATTAAGCTTTTATTAGGAGATAATTGTATTCAACCTAAGTTGTAAGATCATGAACGGTGAGATGATCGATCAGAACATAACCCGTTAATTTCTATTGCATAGATCAAAGGTGACCAATAGGATTTCATGGTTCAATAAACTTGATGCTCAGTTCACATTAGATACCTGGGACTTTCGTGGGGAGAACTCTCATCACAAGTTCTTTTCGCCACAGCTGACTTCACATAGCTTAGAGGAAAATCACACAGACTTTTTGATAAGGAGATCAGTAAAACATCTTACAAGATTTTTCACAATGGATAGGATTCAAAGAGCTATTTGAGTAAAATCTGCATGTAATAAGGGTACAGCCAAGTGCTCAAGTTCAAGACGGAGTAATGGTCCTAACTACTCCAACCAGGCACTAGTGGAGTGCAAAGGCCAAGTGGAGTTCCCATCTACGACAGAAAATAGGAAGAGGTAGCCAATTTAGGGATGTTCAAGAGTTTGGTAAAGAACAATTATCTCAACCTCTAAGAGGTGATAAGAAACAAAGGGGGATTCATGAATTGATAGGAATCGTCATCTTTGAAGCAAAATTTGCTTTGATGATGATAATGGTGATTAACCAACAAGCCCAAAAAGAACTTACTTTGGGAAATTGCATACATGCAAGCTCATAATGCTCTTGTCGAAAATACCCATATTAGACAGAAGAAAGGAAATTACGTGAACATATTAGGAGTTAAGATGGCTCGATAAAAATTTTCCTTCCAATATTATCATTCCAACAGAAATCGCGAAAATTTCTATTGGCACGGAAATCAATGATCGTTTCACATGAACCCCATCACTGCAACACCTACCATGAAACCCTCCGAGATTCCAAAATCAAGGAGCCAAGCTCAAATTATCAAGGAAACATGATAATGGAGTTATACGAATGTAGCTATTGGCAATGAATGAAAAATGAAAAAGAGGCAATGAGTCACGATCTTACTTAGCCGGGAGAACAATCAAGTTACCTTGGAATGCACGTTAAAAGCTTAGAAAATCTTCAAGCAACACATGGACTTGTATGAAAAACTGAGCACAATCAAGGTAGGGAACATTAGTACACATGGCTAAGAACACGGAGACGATCCGCCATCTTAGAGCACATCTCCGAAAAATCGAAACTCGATGGGACACCGTCTAATCACAGGAGAAAATTTCTCCAAAATCCGTCTAAAGTGATATGCAGAAAATCCAAACAATGCATGATTGTAACATCAAGAAGGGAGAGGTCGATTTAGAAACCTAAAAGGTTGAAAAAGAGGACAAACAAGTGCAGCAGAAAATTCCGAAAGTAGAAGAGAAGATGGGAGTTGAAATTGAGAAAGAGGGAGTTGAAGTGAACAACAAAGAAGAAAAGAAAAAATATGATGAAGTTGTCCTTGGAAGAATTTTTTCCCGAAATAACCCCCTCAGACACCTAATCTTTACCTTTCCTCAAAATTCAAAAACTGTTGAATGAACAATTTGCTAAGTTTCCGAAACATGTTTCAGAAACTTTAGATCAATATTGCTTACAATGCATTGGCTCAAATGCTACATAATCTATGTAAAATTCATGAAGGAGAGATAATGTAGAGAAACAAGCAGTTGGGAGCATGGTGGAATATGAATTTCAAGTCCCATATTTGCGTATAATCATCCAATGTCCCCAGAAAAACCCAAAGATCCAGACAATTTTACCATACCCTCAGATTTAGGTGGAGCACACATTCAAAGAAGGCATTGTGTGATCTCAATGAGAATTGATGCCATTTTCAGAGCTAAAAGCTGAATTTAGGGGAAATCATACCTAGAATTTTATCACTTCAAATGGCAGATCGATCAATGGCTTCACTCATGGTTGTCATGTGCGTAGGTAGTTCATTTTCCCCTGTGGACTTCATGGTATTAGACACATGGAGAGAGGATGGTAAAAAGTACCTCTCATTCTTTGAGATTCTTTGAAGCCACAAGTCAGTCCTATGATATAGAAAGTGGAGAATTGACTTTTAGGGTCGTAGATGACAGAGTGCAATTAAGCATCTATAAAAATGAAAAGCTTTAGAAGGAAGGTTATAGAAAGTGAAGTGTGCATGAGAATCAAAGCCATACCATTCACAGAAGTGAGATCATGAAAACGGTCCCTAAAAAGATACCCAATGTGACGCCCCAAAACCCGAGGGTCCCCGCTGATTCACCATCAACCCGCGGACACTGCGGAATGCTCTGGGTGATCCGACATTTTTTCGCGAAAATCGGCAGAGTCTCCTTTGCACGGAGCTCTACCTAATTACAAACCTGGCTAGCTAAACCTGTCCTAAATAAATTCAATATATCATCACATGAGTAAAACGGCCACTTGAGCCCATAAACAATACTCAGCAATATACCTAAACTATATCCTATAGTTTCAAAAGAGTTAAACAATTCTCTTTTATACAACATATATTAAAATTAAAACAATTCTAATTAAATGTATACATCACAAACTAAAGCCACAATCCCGCTTTCTTTCTAAAAACAAATTTCTATGACGTGCCATTTTCTTTTCTTCTGCCCCTTTCTCGTCCCTCGTGACTGATAAAAATATAATATCCCTAGGACAGGTGAGCTAATGCTCAAGAGCGAATCGCCCCAAGTCGCTACTCCTCCACCTAAGGAAATAAGAACGCTCAAAATAAAACACACATCCAAGCAAATTGATCCTACTCTTGAATGTCTACGCGTTATCCCCATCTCGAGTCCTCACCGACTCCCTTCACACTTGCCTGGCCATGTATCGAGAAAATAATCATTTTTTCAAAAAGACAAAACCTATTTGTTCCTGAAAACATACACCAAATATTCTGGTAGTAAATACGGATCACATTCCTCCGAGGCGCACTGCTGGTGAGTTTTCCAAATGTACCATGGTCCTCATCCGAAATGATCTATCAGCCCATCTCCTAAACCCAATCGAATATCATCCTCAAGAAATCTCTTTCTCAAAACATTTTCGCTTTTCTTCAATTTTCTATGTCATGCACTACCTATAATTTCTAGGCTACCCCGCTGCATACAGAGAGCATCATGCCATTTCAATCATTTTCAACCAATATATCAATATGCATATATTATCCAACAATTTAGGAATCACACATGTAATTCAACAATATCAAATCAACCCCAAATTTGTTCACTGAGCTAATCGCACTCCATCTAACGCGCCTATACCCACAATTATATTCCACATAATCTCTGTAACATCAAGTTAATACATCGTTTATGCATTAACATGTTAAAATCATCTCAATCGGCTCTACAAACACAATTATATTTTATATAATTATGTCATTATATTAACACATTAAATTTATGTATTAACCTATCTATTTCCACACAACCCAAGCTTATTCATTTCAACAATCTAAGCACACAACACATGGATTATTTTGTCCAATTCACAACCTCTTAGAGACTGATTTAACAAATCCCGAATCGTTAGCAATGGGCTCTATGGCAGCCTAATTGGCCCAACTCCTCGGTTTCACTTTTTGGAACCGGATTTCATACCCATTTCCGGTCTTATACTTCAAAATAGGAATTTAATGCATAAATCAACATAACAGCCCACCCTACCGTGGCTCTGTTTTGATTGTCCCAATGTCCAAAAATTTTTCACCATTCGTCCTGATGTTTCGGGACCGATCATACGGCCCATTCCCGGTATACTTTTCATATCAAGCATAAGATTTTAATGCATAATTCTTAACACAACAACCCACTAATTTCTGGATACCACGCCAAATCAAAAATTCTCAAAAATTTCATCAACGGCCCCCGTGCTTTTGGGGATCGATCATATCGCCCCTCACTTCGCCTCAAACTAACCGAAATATATTGAAAAACACTTGAACGAAGAATAAAACCCGCAGAGAAACCCTACCCCTGAGTTTGTCTAAAAACACAAATCAAGATCACGCTGCAGAGGCTCGCGCAGAGCAGCTCTTCTTGTCCGTAAGATCCACACTGGCCTGACGCCTATATTTCTGCATATAGCTGGCTCTCCCAAAAAAAATTTGAAAACCTCAACCAGCTGCTGCTCCCCATTCTGCCCCAGCACTCTGCCCATTTAAGGAGATGAGACACTGCTCATTTTTGCATTAGTGACTTAAAGACTTTCTAAAAATGACGCTATGTCCTCTCTTTTCCCATGGCTATTCCTAATTATCTCGCCATTCCATTTCATCATTTCTCTACCATGCCACGCTTATGGCACATGAGTACGTGTGTTATATGTGATTTTCGGTCATCGAAATCGTTTTACTGAGACCAATGCGCGTATACCTCCGGAACGTGGTAAATTCCGACAACGTCTCTAATCACTAAATTTTTACGTTGCTAGCTAGATTTTCATGAACATTCCAACGGAAATCCGTTTTGTCATTTGAGATCTTAGAGAATAAATTACAAATTTTTAACTAAAATTAACAATTTTCAGAATCTAAATTACGATTATTCTTTTTTCCAGGGAATCACTTCTCATTTACACCCAAAATGCTCTAGTGTTAATTCTCACTGTATAAAGAACAACGGGGAAGAAGGAATTCAAGCTTGAATTCAAAAGTGACCAAGCCATAAATGGTACCAATTATGAGGAAAGTGGATGTAATTCTGTACTACCGGGACAGAGGGAATTGGAAAATCAAACTAATGTGAAGAAAAGAAGAACAAGCAAAAGACATCCACCTTACAAAAAAGAATCTCATTTCAACATGTTTCTCGGGGCAAATTTAATTGAAGAACCCATCATTCACTCAACTGTTGGAGTGCAAAATTTCTCATTTTCGGATAACCCAGAGGTGCAACACTACTTATGTTGATGCTTCGTCGGGCACTAAATATAATGCTTCTCGAGGCAACCCAAGTTTTGTAAGAATCCTTTCTTCCATTTATTTTTTCTTATTTCTTTTTTTCATTTTTTTTTTCTTAGTTTCATTTTAATATTTTTTTGGGGATTCTTGTTTTGTTTTATTTTTTGTTATGTTTTTTTTGTTTGATGGGTTTCAGTTCACTCAAGGAGACAAAGTTTGCCAATCCATTTGAAATCGAAGCTGGGGTGACTCAAAATATATTTTTCAGTAGAGAGAGCCATATCTTCAATTTGATCTTAAATTAGAATTAATTGTAAAGTTTGAAATACAAAAGAGAGCCATAGTTTGAAAAAAATTGGGTTCTCGTGCACTGAGCACAATGTCTGCAGCCTGCCGAGGCGAAGGCCTTCTTCGCCCAAGTGAACCCGGCTCGGCTCTTGTGAATCTCACCGGGGTTCATTGCATAAAGAAAAAGCTTGGCAAGAGCAAAGATTTCTTCTAGAGCAAGCCCTACCAAACCTCAAGATCTGGGTTCGCCAAGGCGAAGAGACCTTCACCTAGGCTAACCCAATCAAAATTTGGCAACCTCTGCTCTGCTAAGGTGAACATCCTTCACCGGGTGAAAACCCCTACTAATTTTCACGCCTTGGTTCGCTAAGGCGAAGGTCTTTTCGCTAAGGCGAACCCCTCGCGACTTTTCACCTTCTAAGGCGAAGGCCTCTTCGCCAAGGCAAAGACACCCGATTCGAGTAGGCATTTGGCAATGTGACGCTCAAAATCGGTGGATCCGTGCTGACAACCCGTCACCCTATGGAATATCAGGATGCCTGCAACTCACACTACTCATGAGTAAAATCAAAGCAGAGTCCCTTCAGGACAAGCTTCACCCAAATACAACCTCAGTCTCCCAAAATGGGCTGGATAATGACCACACAAAGGTCCACACATGCGAATAAAATAATGGCCACTAGCTTCCCTGCATTAATACTCACAAAGATATCAACTATATAAAATAATTCAAGAATAATAAATTACTTTTACCAAATGCATATCAAAATTTAGAGTTTTAACAGCTAATATAAAACGGATACCCAAAGCCACAACCCGGTTTTCTTCTAAACACTACCTCTAGTGAGTGCCAGCCCCGTGCACACACCCCCAGACTAAATAGTGATCCCCAATGTGGCGAGCAAAGCTCGCAGTGTTAATTTCCTACATGGCTACTCCCAACAAGTGCACATGCCATGACAAACAATCAAGCATCCAAGCAATTACATGAACCTACTCGAATGTCTACATGACTAATCCATGTCCTCGAGTCTCACTGAATTTCTGCATATGCTCATAGTTTAATGCGAAAGAATTATCCAATTTTCAAAACAAATCTTTTGTTCTCAAAATACACCGGTGCTCTCATAAAATATCGATCACCCTCCGAGGCAAATTGCTGGATAGCGCTCCCAAACAGCTCATAGTCCCTACCCAGTAGGATCCGTCGGGATCGACTCTTAAGGCAATTCCTCTCTACAAAAATCTTCCGCGCCTGTAATCTTTCACAAACATTTTTGTTTTTCTTTTCAATTTCATGTCATGCACTCACTCCTAATATTTGCAGCCCCATGCGCATATGGAATGAGAATGATGCCAACTTAACAAACTCATGCTATAAAAAACATGTATATATTAACATAATAATCCACACATAGTTCACAGGGCATATTAAATTCACATCATCAACAATTCAAAATTAGCCTATACTAGGGCTAATTATTGGGTAAACACAAGCACC
Source organism: Tetrastigma voinierianum (assembly GCA_016808115.1). Taxonomy (NCBI): domain Eukaryota; kingdom Viridiplantae; phylum Streptophyta; class Magnoliopsida; order Vitales; family Vitaceae; genus Tetrastigma; species Tetrastigma voinierianum. Next base: position 584,206 of record JAEQBH010001909.1, on the reverse strand, counting down.
ATTTTGAATCACCAACATCATAAAAATTCACAAAAATCATGTCATTCATATGAACAGAGTGAAACTCTGGCACTCGTTTCACGCCACAACAACGGGATTTTCCACTCAGCTCAAATGTTTCGAGACCAAAACACGCTAATCCAAGCCTAACATCCTCAACCATAGCATGGCTCTTAGCCAAAGAATACGAGTAGGAAAAGATCCTCACCTCTTTGAGTTGTTGAAACTCCACCAAATCGGTGTCCACGTAGTCTCGCCGCTGAGAACAGTTTTGCTTTTCGTCTAAACGAACCGACGTAGCCCAACGCCGTGAAAACAGTGAGAGAAGGAGCCATCTCTCTCTCTCTAAAACTCAAATCCCAAGCCCACCGTGATCTTCCTGTGATTTTGGGTCTTCAAAAAATGAAGAACACACTATTCACTTTTTTTGTCTTATACATTTAATGATTTGAGTATTAATTCATCTTGTCCCTTTTATTTTTGACATGGGCTGACCTAAGCCATCCATCTCATCCTCTCTAATCATGCAACAGCATGTGTCATGAGTACATGTAGTGTGACTTTTTTCACACTCATGTCTTTCTCATTTAGCCGCTTTACTGCACCTGACACTGGGTGCCTTTGGGAAACGTGGAAATTCCTCTACCATCTCAACGACGAAATTCGATGTGGGTAGCCAGATTTCACGAGACGATCTGCAACTATGGAAGTCTGTTTCCTTCATCCTAGATCTAGAAAATTTCCTGAGACTTACCAAAATTACCATTTTTACTCCTTTTAAGAAAAATTAGAATTCTCTCCTGTGTTTTACAATAAATACAATCTAGGTCATTTTTTTTAGGTTCACAATTGTCAGACTCCTCTCTTCCTCCAAAAACTCAATATTTCCAAGCAAGCTCGTGACTCCTCAAACCCCTGGGTCCACACTATCTGCCACAAACCCGGTCGACCTATAGAATATACATGCTGGGTTGTTTGAGTGTCCTAATGCTACAAGATCAGAAGCCCTTGTGATCCGAGACTCGAACATGAGAAAATGGACACACGACTCCACAGATCCATACTCATTTAAAATAAAACATCAAGCTATATTACAATAGTTCAAGAGTTAAATTACACTCTTATACAAAACATATATCAAATAACTGGTTAATACAATGCTAAGTAAAAATATATAATCAAAGCCATACGCTCTGCTTTCTTTCTCAAAATCTACCTAGTGAACGTTGTCTCCCCTCGAATACTCCCTCAGAGACACTGGAAGGATACACGCATTTCCGGTGGACAATGCCCAGCAAGAGAGTAATCTCCTACGCTGGGCTACTTCCCACTCACAAATATACAAAACATTCAAACAGATCGCGGTTGACCAGAATGCACCTACATGCCATGAATTGATGTCTTCCTTCTACGTCCCATGCACGGCGTCCTCACCGACTTCCTTCAACATGGATTATGCCATGTATGAAAAACCGCTTTCAAAACAAAAAGATTTCGTGGTTTATTATTCAAACGATCGGACATCTTCTGATCACACTATGATTTTCACAAGCTCAGACCTTCTCTCGATAATAACTTGATTCATGTTACCCGGACCTTCTTCATATATCACAGCGCTTTATTCAAAGCTAATGGACTTATTTCGAGAGCGTACTTATTCAAGCCAGTGGATTCGATTCTAGAATAGCTTTATTCAAAAGCTAGTGGATTCTATCTCGAGAACAAATCTTTGTTCAAAGAGCGGACTTACTCGAGAACGCCTTGATTTACAAGCGCACACGGCAAGTCATTCTTGACTCCCATCACACAACCCTAGGTCTGGCGTGCAAGACGTACGCGTGTATCATGGCCCTTTGTGGCAACATAACTTTTTCTGATCACACCGCTAAGGTCTCTTACAATCTGTGATAACTTTCGATCACACCCGGTCTCATAAATTACAAGTGACGTAACTTGATCACTCATCGCTGGGTCTTGAACACCCATGTTCTAGTTACTGAGGGGATTAACGACTCATTTCATATTCCAACACACCTCATAGCTCTTGCTTTTATAGCTACTGGACATTCTCCAAGAAACTACTTTATTCAAAAGTATTGGGCAAACTCTGATTTCACAATGGACTCCTTCGAATTTTCATGCGACCCTTGTAGTGACTCGTCTTGACCGACCTAACATCAACATCAAACACAGTCGTTGATTTTTCCTTCATATGCACTCACACTCCATTTCATGCAATGTACTAGTGCATAAATACAATGCAACTGTGCCATTGCCTATTACCATGCTACATATATGATGAATGTTATATGTGCATGTCTACTCATGCATTTCAATTCATGCATCAATTGGAAATTCATATCACTGGCATAAATTCCAAATAAATCGATAGCCAATCATGCATAATATCTCTAGCAAGCAAACATTACACTGACTGGTTTACTACACAATTTCAAAGATACCACTCCAAAATAAAGCAATGAGCAGATACACACACAAAAGATCTTCAATTTCCTGATCCAAAATAAATGCAGGCAAGTGGCACCCGCTTCCTTTTCTACAGAATCAATCTTAGCTTGGCACATCACACAACCTCGATTCAGGCTATAAACAGCCCCGAATCTCCCAATTCATACCCATTCCCGAAATAGTAGCTTCGGATGAAAAGGACCAAAGAAATGATCTTAGGTCACTCACAGTTCATTCCGAACTATGCTTAAACTAGCTCCCTTTTAGAGAACTAAACCCCAAATGGCCATGGAATGGCTCTTAAACAAGGATTAACCAAGGTAGGAGAAGACCCTTACCTCGTGGAGTTTGACGAAAACCCCAAATTCGTATCCATCGCGGCTTCTCAATAAGGCACCAACTTTTGGCTCTCGGGTCCCGATTTGGTAACTAACAATTGGACCCAGATCTTGCAGAGAAGGTAGAATTCTCCTCTAAGACCCTTTCTTCTCCACTCACTGCCGTGTAGAAGACAAACCATCCAAAACCCGGAAAGTTTTCCTCTTTTTCCCATTTTACCCCTCCTTGGTTTAACTTGTCTCATAACATGAGACATGGCTTAAAGTGTGTCACGTTGGCCACCCAAGATGAGCTTGCAGTGGTCCATGTTGTTCACTCTGGGCTCTCATGCCTGTGTAGACCTCTACAATCCCGCCATGTGGCAAACATTTGACTACATGCCACTTCAAGTAATCCGACACCCGACACCTTTGAAAACGGAAATCCCGACCATCTCAATTTAACAAAATTCACTGGGAAGCTATAATTTCACGATACGATTCCAATGGTGATGTTCGCTTCATCATCCGAGATCTGGAAAATTCCAGCTTTTCCACCTGACTTCAAATCTATGACAAATTACCATTTTGCCATTTTTCAGAAAAATTACATTTTTTCCGGGTTTTACAAAGCCTCTCTCTTTCTCAATGGCCCCAAAGAAAACATTCCTATAGAAAAGGAAGAGGGCCGACTGACAGAGCGCCCCACCTCTCCCGACAATCCCAAAGAAATTCATCACAAGAGATGCCGAACGCTGTACTACTTCCAGTCCCTTTACAATAGGATTTCATCCTGCAGCGCAAAGATCTCGAACTCCAACGTATATTTCAACTTTATTATTCAGGAAAAGGGGTGGGCCAAATTTTGTGAGCATCCCCCACCCGAGATAGCTCCAATCGTAAGAGAATTCCACTCCAACTTGTGGTTTCGGGTTGGTCCGAAAATACTGTTAAAAGAGGTATTATGAAAAATTTCAAACAGAAAAAGAAAATTTAAAAAAATATTTTGAAATTTTTGAAGGAAAAAATTGTTTAACATCTAATATTTGGATATCTTTAATTCATACAAGCTTTTTATGTATTACTATTATATTGATAGTGAATGGATATTAAATAAAGTCATCTAATAAATAATAAATACTCCACATAATGGTGGTAAAATATAGCAACTTTAATAAATAGATGAAATTATAATTTAGGTATTCGTGGATAAAATATTTAAGTAATAACATTAGAATGTTTCAGAAGAATATGTACATAATATATAAAGATTAAAATATTTCGTATTACCAAAGAGGATCATGCTAAATTATTTCCACGTGATATTGTCGAGCGCATATTTTAAATTTGATTGTAGTAGATTAAACAAATTGATAATATATTAGAGAATTGAGGTATCAGATATAGTATTAATAGTTCCTAAGCAAACATTATTTTTTTATCATTGCTGATGTGGATACGTGATCGGGCCAGCATTTCATTTGCTAAATTTCAAAAGAGCGGTGAGGACTGCGGCTAATTTCCATGTCCTTCCACAATTTCGAACAGCGCCCACTGTTAGGTGCCTGCAGTACCACATGGATTTGAAGAACAGAGAAGGCCCATACACCCACACAAACCATATCTTTACAAATAATAAGATAGAATATTCTAAAAGACGCCCTATTCGCCCAATCAAGTCCTATTATAGCTAAGGAAAAGAACAGAAGACCGTTATTTAGTTGGATACCCCTCAATAAGGAAGGAGGACATTCAAATAAACTCCTTCGACTAATCCATCGGCTAAATCTAAGGCCGACTTTCTACTGAGGAAACTTTATCCTCCAAAGGGAAGAACCCCTTAATCATCAGTCCAAACTGATGAACATCCATTATAAATACAAGGTCATTCCAACACTAAAGGTACTACTAAAGAAATCTAAAGATTCTCTTTTTTCTCTTAGAAAGAATCTGACTTAGGCATCGGAGCGGCCCCGGGCGAAGCCCTCGCCGGCCCTTCTTCCTTCCTCGAAGCTCTTCAGAGGAACGTGCCGCATCCACAGAGCCTGTAGATCAACTCCCAGGCCTACCCAGCCCAAACGCATCTAGCATCCCCGCCATCCCACTGCAGCCTTTACCAACTCAGCAATGACCCTCGCATCGCCTCCAAATTCTGGGGCTTCCAACAGGGAAAAAGGCATCATATGGTCATGCCGTCTGCGGGAACGATAATCTTCCATAAATATTAATCGGATTCCCGCTGATCACGGTATCAACAAGTGAACACAAGCAGAGTAACACTAATCCACCGAGGACACCTTAATCCACCAGGATATGAGCGCACTTTCGACTGCGGAAAACAATGCAAGCCACACATAAACGAAGTAGGAAGCGCTTCAATACACAACCAAACGCCTGGTCTAAGAATCGTGAGCAAACACAGTATGGCTAACATCAATCTGGAGACATCCAAGAACCCAGAAGTTATAACCTCCTCCCCGCCAACCACTGTCATGACATTCCCCGAGGCATCGGGCTGGCGCAGTCTAGTCAAGCCAGGGGTACGGATCACCGTCGTCCCAACAGTGGGAAACGGTTATGCCCAGGAGGCACCGTGACGTGTCAAATCACCCTTAGCCAGGCAAAGTGGGAACAACGGAGCAGAGGTTCAAAAACCTCAACAAAGAGCTCATCCATCCGTGAAGAGGTGGAAGCAGGGGCGCAGCCCCGGATACTATGGGATACCTTGGTGCAAGAACGAATCCCTTCACGCCGAGGTGCTGCACTTTCCCTTCCAAACGGGCACCCGTAATGCCTCGTAGAAACATTCATGGAATCAACTACCCGCCGAGATCACCTCACTTACAAAAATCAAATGGAGCCGCATGGGTATCAGATTCTGGCGCGTGCGTGGCTTTCGCCACATACTCAAAGGGCCGCTTTCGCCCGGTTCAATGTAATTCCCTTCATCTATCTCGCTATTCAGTGAACTAGTCATATGCTCTGCCTCTACTCTACTCCGAGCTGGTGACGCATGCAAAGCCGAGCTACCATCTATTGACCATCAAACAAGGATCGCAGAGTTTGAAATCATATGTACAAAGATTCAACGCTGAGTCCTCAAGATAGACGTGCATCTTCGACTAAAAATTTGTCATTACAAATTTCATCGCGGGTCAGCCTACAATCAAAGGACTGATGTTCTCTATCTCGAAGAACCCTCGAAGCTAGCATGGCGGGTCCTCGCCCAGCCCGAGAGAAAAGTACATAAGCGGCGAGGAGGCCCTCATATCAAGAAGGAGAGCTCCTCCGCCCGCAAAGAAAAGGGACGACAGAGACCCAGGGCAGCGGGGCGGAGCCCGAGAGGCAGACGACCGGAGAATCCCGGGCGCGGGGCGAGGCGATCCTAAAGGCGGGGAGTCTTAGAGACCGTCTGGGCCCATGGCGAAGGGCAGCAGGCCGTGCAGGTCGCGCGCTGCTACCACTAACGGCCTCGGTATCTGAGTCTGCATGGTGCGGCTTGAGCAATTCTGAGATGGCGACGCGAGGTCAATCGGATCCGCGGCCAGGGATAACACGAGTGTGCGGCAGTTCCACGGGGTATGGACGCCATGGACAAGCTGTATCTGACTAAGAAGAGAAATAGAATATTTGATACGGCGCGGATATCTTGGCGTTTATATCTCCGAGAGACGGCTCGAGAATCAAACCCGAAGTCGAGGCCCGAACCATAACCGGCCTGACTCGTATTGCCATCTCGGCAGGCAAGCGTGTTTCGAAGCGCAACTGACCCACAGGAGAAATCCATGTGATCTCGGGGAGGATTTCTTTGGAGGAGGAGAATCTAATTCGGCTCGAAAAGCCCACACCACGGAGCATAAGATCGTGATTATGGGGAAATACAAGCGGTATCTAAATTGCGAATCGACACTACCATCCGTTCTCACGACGGATCTGGAAGGTGACACCCCCGTGGCGGCCCATTGGTAGTCAGCGCAGTGTAGTGACACCACGGTTCAGTTTAATTGATAATGGGAGTTCGTGACATCATCTTCGCGTCGACCTTGACAAGATGGGTATTGGAAAAGAAAATTTAGATCCGAGTCGGCCACACATCTGCGAGGATTTTTCGAGAGAAGGTGGTACCCTCTGGATTGGGCTCGATTGGCGGTCGCGACCACTGGGAGAACCCCCGCGAGCGAAGCGACGGCAGCTGAGTTCCCTTATAGTGGGCGCCCCGAATCGGCCTATAATATGCTTAGGCGGACCTCCTCAGCCTTGATAAAAGCCATCCCCTGACATATCACATGATAATCAAATTCGGAAGACGATGAATGGAGTCGGGACCCGGTCAGAAATGTGGGTGGCGAGGAGGTGTTACACGACCTCCATGAAACAAAAGCGGTCGACTTCATTGAGCGTAGAGACGAGCTTGATATCTTGTGACGAGGTGCTCACCCGACCCAGCCCTCGAGAGGAACTAGAACTGTCTTGCATTTGGATGACAGCCTTGAGAACATCTAGCCTACATTGGCTCCCAGGCTACAAAGGATCTCGAGCCTCCTCGCTCAGTTTTGAGACGGAATAGAAGCGTTTTTCGCGTGGGCGCGAGGCGAACATGGGAGGGAATCGACCTACTGATAATCACCCGTGGCCCGGAACACCCGGCAGATCTTCCAAGCCCAGGTTAAACAAAAACGCGGGGAGTTTAGCACTTAGGAAGGCCCAGCTATCGGCGAAATCGGTAAATGCTGGCGAGAGCGATAAGAGAGGTAGAATACCCTGAGTGGCTAGTTAATGTTGTACTCGTCAAGAAAGCCAATGGCAAGTGGCGACTCTGCATCGACTTCACGGACATAAACAAAGCATGCGAAGAATGGCTTCCCTCTTAGAGAATCGGCCTCATCGTGGGCGCCACGGGAACCCGCGAACACTTTCCGGTTTATGGATGCATTTGTTTACAGCGGATCGGCGTGGACCCCAGGTGACGAGGAAAAGACTTCGTTCGTCACGGCACAAAGGAACCTCGCATTTATGCGGTAATGCGTTTGGACTCAGAATGCAAGGAAACAACCTGCAGACGACGAAGCGGCTAAGATAAGAGTAAGGTCTTCCATGTTTACCAATCAAGGGAGTAGCCTTCTGGCGAGGATTCTTCACACCTTTCCTGAAATGCATAGCGGGAGAAGACGCGAGTATGTACTAAGGGAAGATACCGCGAAGGCATATGCGAGATCATATCGGAGCTCATACGTTAGCGGAAAGTTTTGAAGCGAGAGATACTATTGGCCTCTGATACTTAAAAGATCTGGCCAGAGCCTAGTCGAGATCTGATCTTGTCGGGAACAACGCCAAAATATCACGCCTCGTCGAGAGCCCCTAACGTAATCCTGGCCCAGTGCTGCCGAGTGGGGTTAGTTCAATGGGGCCTTTGCTTACATTGGCAAGGGCAGTATAAATTTATAATCGTCGCGGTAGATTATTTCACCAAGTGGTAGAAGTAGAGCCCTTAGCCACGGTCTGAGCAGGAGAATGCAGCTTTGTGTGGCGAGCCATCATATGCAGGTTCGGTATCCCAAGAACCCTAGTATCAGATAATGGAAAACAGTTCGACAACACCAAATTCGAGGATTTTGTGCAGGAGGCTCGGAATTAAGTATTACTCGTCACCCGGCGCGCGATCAAACGAGGACCAGGGTGAAGTCACCATCGGAACCCTTAAAGGCACTTAAGAGACCAGAAGCTAGAAGATCTTAAAGGAAGTTGGGTAGAATGCCTCCCGAGGTACTATGGGCCCTCTGGGACGAGCACGAAGTCGGCAACTCGGAGACCCATTTGCCACTAGCCTTTGGCCGCAGACGATAGCCACATTGAGGTTGGAATAAAATCTCCTGGAAGTCGAGTTAGCATCGGAGGAACAAAATATGGCGAGGCCTTTAGCGTGCGAACTTGGAACTCTGGATGAAAAGCGTGAAACGGGTTCAACGAAACGCCTGTGAGAAGAGTATCAAGGAAGGCGGCCGGTGCTACAGCCCGAGTGAGCCGGAAGTTACATACGGGATTTGGTCTTAAAAACTACGCCGGCAAGGAAGAATCCAACGCATGAAACTAGGCTAGTGGGAAGGTCCTTACATAATAACGGAGTCGTCGGACCGGGGCAATTATGAGCTCCGAAACGGAGGAGGGAAAAATCTTACAACATACATGGAGCGGGCATACAGGCGTTTTACCGGTAGGCACTTAGGTTTGTAATAAAACCTTATCAATTCTTGCTGGCCGAGTCGGGCACGCGCGGGTAATTTAGTATCTCAAGCGGTCAGGATATATAAAGAAATATACACAATGAAATTCATAAATAAAAGTCCCTCTTTATTCGAATGAATCATATTCAGTTCCTGTCAGTGGTGTCATGATTACATCTTGAAAAACCTCGGTGCAATGATTCTGAAAAAAAAAAGAGACAAAGGAAAGACGGAATAAAGAAAAAGAAGTGTGATAGGAGAAAAAAGAAAGAGGGAAAAGATGGAGACAAGGAGAAGAAAGAAAGAAGGGAAAAGATATAAATGAGAAAGAAAGAAAGGAAGAAGAGGTAGAAAGGAGAAGAAGATAAAAAGAAAAATAGAAGTAAGCGCGATCATACCCCCTCCGGGCGCACTCAGTAGAAAGCTAGGGAATAACAGCTCCCGTAAAGGAGACTGGGGAAAAACGCAACTCCACACATGAAGACCCGAGAAAGGCTGATCGAGGCGTCGAGGAGGAACTCCGGCGAGCGGCGCGAGCGTGGCGAACATCCATCGAGAGCGAACTTCATCCGCATTTGTGAAAAGCGAGAATCTCCCGAAAGCGCATAAAGATACGGAGACCTTGAGCCACCATTTATAAGGAGGTCAAAGCACTTTAAAATTCACGCAATCGTTCCAGATTCTCCATAAATCAGCATTAATGACGGTTCGCCCCCTTTTCGAGGACATGCGAGGCGTTTCAGTTCACCAAAGCTCTTCACATACCAAAAATCATGCGAGGCGGTTCAGTTCACCAAAGCCCTTCGCACACTGAAAGTCACGCATAACGTGTCGGCTCACTTTGACGAGCTCCTCACCTGCAGTCACGGCGTGCCTCGAAGTCGAGACCAGCTTCGAGCTACATCGCCACTTTCGGCCTTAATGCCACCAGGCCCGCGATGCGGGAGCGGTTGCTCACTTTGATGGCTCCTCACACTGCGCACGGGCCCGCGGCGCCTCGAGTCCAAACGATTCGGGCTACATCGTCACTTTCGGCGAGGCACAGAACTCGGCGCGGGGAGCCCGGTTGCTCACTTTGGCCAGGCTCCTCTGCGCCGCAGGCCACGCTGCCTCAGAGTCGGACCAGCTCGGTACATCGCCACTTTTCGGCAGACGCCCTGCCAAGACCCACGGCGCCCGGGAGCCAGGTTACTCACTTTGACAAGCCCTTGTTGCCTCCCAGACCCGAACTCATTCTTGCAATTATCTTGTGAGGCTCATCCCCTCGGCTCAGATGGGCCCGAGCCCCTCACTATTCGGTGATGAGCCCTTGGCGCATTTGGTCAGAGCGGGCTCATTCTTACAGATCCTCTTATTTGAGGCTCATCCTCGGCTCGGATGGACGAGCCCCTACTATTCAGTGGCCAGGCCCTTGTTGCCTCTAGGCTTGACGGGCTCATGCCTCAATTCATCTTGGCAGGCCATTACCAACTCGGATGGACGAGCCCCTACCTGGCCCCATTGGCGAGCCCTTCACTGGACTTCAAACATGCGGGCTCCCTCCTGCTTATTCTGAGCCCCTCACTTTGCACTCCAGACAATTGGGCTCCTTCATTTTAATTCAATTGGCTCATCCCCAACTGAGATGGGCGAGCCTACTATTCGATGGCGAGCCGCCCAGCTGCGCTCCAGAACGAATGGGCACCATTCTTGGAATTCATACTACTTGGCTCATCCACCAATCCGATGGAGCGAGCTGCTATTCCGGTGACGAGCCCTTGGCTGCCTCAGACAGGCGGGTATTGCCGCAATTCATGCGTGGAAACCATCCTCAGCACGGATGGGCGAGCCCCTCTTTTATTCCCGGTGGCCAGGCCCTTCGGCCTCAGGACAGGCGAAACCATTCTTGCAATTCATGCGACGAGGCTCGTCCCTCATTTGGATGGTGAGCCCACTATTTACATTGTGAGCCCTTCAGCTGGACTTCAAGCGAGCCGGGCTCCCTCCTTACTATTTACAAAAGCCCCTCACTTTGCGCTCTGGACCAGACGGGCTCCCTACGTACAATTCATATTGGCCGAGGTTCATCCCTCGGCTTCCGGATGGATTAGGCCCCTGCTATTCACATTGGCCAGGCCCTTCACTAGACTCAACGGTCCGGGCTCCTTCCTCTGCCCCCTTCGGCCAGGCTCTTCCCGCGGCTACATTCAGCACACTCACAGCGAGCCTCCATCAACGGCCCCCAGATGAAGCCGCTCAGCCTCAGCATTGAGGACCTCAGCCCGCAAAAACCGAGGCCCGACACTTGCCGAGTCCCGGACGGCTTGAAGGCCCGCAGGCCCAATCCGGCCAAGCTCCACCCACTTCAGCCATATAGAGTAGGGGGCTAAGCCAGTTCAAAGCGGGATGAATGCGCAAAATTTCAGCGATACGGTCGTTGTTGAGACCTTCCGTCGGGTTACACGAGTTCGGAAAAAGAATGAAGATATATCTCGAAATTTAGAACCTGAGTTTTCAAAAAATGAGTATTTATCGAAAGAAAGGCTACACAGGTATCAGGCCCCAGGCCCAACAAAAAAGGGGGGAGAGGTCGACATCAGGAAAGCATAAATGAGTCCAGAATTTAGGCATCGGACCGATGAAGAATGAAGGATCTTAGTAGGAGTAACAGGCTCACAGGGAATGGTCGTATCAGACCCCTCCGCCTCCTCATCCTCCCAGGAGGTCAAGTTGAAATCTTGATCGAATGCGCACGAGCGGCCTTCCGTTGAAAAGCGGGCACCCGACCCAGGCACGGCTTGATCTCGCGATTGTTTGATAACCTCGTCATACGACGACCATCGCGACTTCGCGATGAAGATACCTTGGCGTAAACCACTACATTCATCGCTTCGGTGTCTTGATAAATTTACAGCAGACTCCACGGCGGAGTCCAGCAACACCTTGCCCTCACAAAACCTCGTGACAAGCGATTTGAGTTGTTTCTTTGGCGCTCAAATCAGGTAACCCCACAGCGGCTCCACACGAAGATCCAGCTTTGCAAGCCCCAGGAGGTGATGAGCTCCTCTGGCTCATTGAAGCTCATTACGGGCGGATCTCAGCCCCTCCAGAGTCACCGACCAACTCGCTGCGCAGTGGAATTTCGCCCCAACCTCAGGGCTTCCTTTCGGCCTTCGTCAAGCTACTCCGGACCTCGTTCTCTCTATTTTCTGCCCGAGCACGAGCCGATGAAGTGTGCTTAAGGTCAGACTTAAGCCGCTCTATTTCTTCGGTCAAATATACGCCTTTCGTTCTGCGACTCGGCCAGCTGGAAGTGAGAGAAGCCACCTTCGCTTTATACATCGGGCGATCTTCACATGTTTTTCACTCAGTTTGGCCTTATCGGCCAGGCCCTTCAAATGGGTGGCGGCACATATCGAACAGGACGCAGTGTTTGCCTGAGAACAAGCATGAAATAGAAAACACATTTACGGACTTGCGAAGCAATCCTGAAAAGACAACGCGAAAGCTTCATCGTGGCGAATTCCTTGATCCCCGAATGTCGGACTCTGGAGAATGGATGAGCGACATTCTTCTTGAACCGGCACTAGAGGAAGCGAAAAGCCACTGATTGCACAGTTTTGCTTTGATTTCTTTTTTTCGTCGCCATCCCGAGAAGTGACTTGGCATTTGTCGGAAAGCGGATTCCATACGGTTATAAGCGGCGTGTGTGAAGCTGACGGTTACCTGAAAGACCCTTTGCCTTGACCCAGCGGGCTTAGGGAAGGCAGTGGAGTCAAAGCCGGCGACGGCCCTTCACGGCTTCGTGGACGGGAGAAGAGGGGACACGCCGGTATTACGAGCCTCGAGCGCGGGCGCGATGCCCTCTCCGGTTCCCGAACAGGAGAAGAAGGAGACACCCCCAACTTCTGAACCTTGGCCGGAACCGGCCGGTCCTTTTCAGAGGAGTCCAGCTTTTTTCTCTTCACACTCCGGGGCTTCCGAGACGTCGCCCCCAAATGAACTAAAATCTCTCCCCTGGTAGGAGTGGCAGCGGTGATGTGGGCCCCGAAAGGAAAAAACTCGAGGGTAGAAAGAGGCGGGGCCTCAAAAGCGATAGAAACGTCTGAGCAACAAATTACGGGAACTAGGAATGTTAGGCTTTATCAGCCTGCATAGGAGCGAAGCGAGCATTCCTCGACGCGAGCCACGGCGGCATCTTCGTCGGTGAGGTCAAGGCAGTATCACGGGAAGCATAAGGAAAGCTTAGGTCAGTATTCGATGGAGTCTTTAGACAAATCAAACCAAAAGTAATGCAAACACTCACTAAGGTTATCAGGGGCGCTCCACGTCATGGGCACACCCAGGGTATCATCCCTGTCACGAGAGTCATACTCCCAGTTGGAACCACTAACGAAGAAATATCGTCCTTTCCATGACCGGTGCGAAGAAGGAAGGTCGAGATCACCAGAGGAGACCCGAAGGCGTGCGGAAAATAAATAAACCTCTGTGTAGCCATCGGACTGAAAGATGGAGAACGAGCAACATTGGGGACCCCAGGCTCTACGTCGCCCAAAAAGACCAATAAACCAACTAAAATACCCCAACCATTGGGAGCCCATTTGGGAAGAGGCGGATGAAATGTTGAAGAACCTAACACATGAAGGGATGCAAAGGAAGCGAAGGCCGTTATTAAAAGCGGCGAAAAAAGCGGACCATACCGGGCACGGAGGCGGTGTAAAAGGTCAAAACAATAGGGGACCATATTGGACACGGGGAGAGGCCCGATGCTTCAGCAAAAGTAGGCTCATATGAAGGACCAACCACACTAGGGCCCACAGCCGCGGCATCTTGAGAGCAATCGGTCGAGGAAGTCAGGCCCCTTAGGATATTTGATCGGGTTTATCTTCTTTTTACCGCCCACCTAAGGGAAGGGAGCGCCTCGGGAGCGGGTTGGGGCCAAGCATTTGTCAAGCAAGCGGGCGCTGACTGCGGGACCGACATCAGCCAGGAAAGTCATAGTTACGTCACACGCCAAGGCTGAAGCGATTTGGACCCATGGCGTAAGCAAGCGGTATCGTAAATCCAGACGGCGAACCACAGAGCCTCGTCGTATCAATCGAAAAGAAACACGATAGGGCGGGGACACCGCGGGCGGGAATGAGAGGAAAGAACGCGAAAAGGATGACACTAAACGAGACGAGAGAAAAATCTAGAAACGAAACACGAAGCGCCCGAAATATAAAGACAAAAATTAGAGGAAGTTATGAGGCGAGGAAGTTAGAGCTGGGAAAATTAGGCAAGAAACAAAAGGGAAAACAAAGGAGTATATGAAAAACAAACGCGAAACTCGAAGAGCCATCATTAACGCACCACGTATGGCGGCGGTCAGGTTAATTAATCCACATCCAGACACGGGGAAATAACAACGATCGTGAGTTAATCGACCCTTGCGCGGTCGGTACATAAGAAGTGGGGGAGCAAGCGATAGGGATCTGAGCGGGCGGGCATTTCATTCGCCCGACCCGAAAGGCGGTGAGGGCTGGGTGCCACGTCCATGTCCTTCCATAACAGCCCGAACAAAGGCCCAGCCCGTTAGGCCCAGAACATGGATTTGGGGCAGGCCATACGCGGAGTCAAACCATATATTTAAAATAACGAGAAGATAGAATATTCCCTAAAAGGCGTCCACATTCGTCAATCAAGTCCTATTATTATAAAGGAAGGAAAACAGAGAAGACCGTTAGTTGGATACCCCCGATAGGAAGGAGGATTACTCAAATAAACTCCTTTGACTAATCCATTGCTAAATCTAAAATTTTATTACATGAAACCTATCCTCCAAAGGGAAGAACCTAATCATCGTCCCAGGTGGATGAATATCCATTATAAATACAATTTAAACCAACACTAAAGATGCGTAATACTAAATAATCTAAGATTCTCTTTTTTCTCTCAGAAAGAAGAATCGGCTTAGGCATCGGAGCGGCCACAGTGACCTCGCCGACCCTTCTTCCTTCTGATTCTCCTTGCAGGAACGTGCCGCATCCGGGCACGTAGATCAGCCTTGCAGGTGCTCCTACCCCAGCCCAGGCGATCTGCGTCCTCCAGGTTCAGCCCACAGCCCAGTCTTGGTCCAGCCAGAGCGACCCCGCACGCTCCAGCCCAGTTCCGGTTGAAAAAAGGCATCATCAGTTGCAAAATTGCAAATATGAAAAGAAAAAAAATATAAGTTTAGATATACTGATTAGATGGAATTCTACTTATAAGCTTTGAAATATACAAAATATAAAAAGCGATGCAACCTTTGTACGAGGCTCTACCTAAACTACAACACAATCTGACATCAATCTCATAAGACATGTACATGAGTAAACATGGCCACTTGGGCCCATACATCAGTACTCATCAAAATACACCAACTATATACCATAGTTCAAGAGTTAATAATTCACTCTTAATTCAACATATATTAAAAGTTTACAACATTCTAATACATGTTATACAATAACATCAAAGCCACAAGTCGGCTTTCTTCTCAAACGGCCTCTAATGAGTGTCGCCTTCCCGATCGCTCCCTGTACCTGAAATGGTGATCCCTCGACGAAGTGTGGCACGATAGTGATAATTTCCTTCCTGAGTTACTCAACAAGTGCACATGCATGGCAAACAATCACGTGAAATTTGTGAACCTACTCGAATGTCAACATGACCAATCCATGTCGAGTCCTCACCGACTCCCTCGCGTATGCACAAAGCCCGTCGAGTAAAATAATGGCCACTTTTCAAAACAAAAGCTTTTTGTTCTCGAAAACTCACTACCGAATTTTGGTAAAAATATTGGACTACCCTCCGAGGCGAATTGATGGATAACTCCGAAACAGTCATGGTTCTCATCCGAAGTGATATGTTAGACGTCCCTCCAAGGCAATTCTTCGGAAAATCTTCCTTGAAATTCCTTTCACAAACATTTCCGTTTTCTTCCCGATTTCATGTCATGCACTCGGCTCACAATATTACAGGGTGCCTAGTGCATATGGAATGCGTGATCTGATTAAGCGCATTCATTATAATATATTGGCATTACATATATATTAACATGGAATTTAATTCGCATAAATCGTACTGTGCGGAATTCACAACCAATAACACAAGAATTAGCTCATGGGCTAATTAACAAACACAAACAATTCATTTGAATCACTCAACATCATAAAATTCAACAAAATATTCGCATCACTATTCACTTGAAAAAGTGAAACCCTCAATTAACTTGTTCACGACCACACAAATAGGAATTTTCTCCACTCGGTTCAAGCTTTTGAGACCGAATTTCACAGCTAAAACAAACCTCGTAACATTACTAACCATTTACATGGCTCTTAGCGGTGTAGTAGGAAAGATCTACCTCTTGGGTTATTAAGACTCCACCGTCTGTGTCCGCGCGTAGCGCCGCGCGTCGACGGCTTTGCATACAGCACTCATCGAAAACCAACCGTCCGATCGGCCGTAAATCTAGAGAGAAGACACTCTCTCTCTCTCAAAATCAAAAATCCTAACTCACTGCATCAATCCCTCTCCTGCACGTTTTTGCTCTTTTCTTTTGGAGAAGATGACCACTATTGACTCTTTTGTCTTTATTATCATTAACAATTCAAATAATACCATCCATGTCCTCAAGTCTTGGATTTTTGACACTTGACACTATCTAGGCCATCCATTTCATCATCTCTCTCATCTTTCAATATGCGTCACATGATTACATGTAGTGGGTGACTTTTGTCATATTACATGTCTCTCAAACCCGTTCTGACACGTGCTCGGTGCGAAAAGCGTGAAGTGCGACTATCTCGGGTCGGCGAGAGATCGACGTGGTAGCTAGATTTCGTGAGACGATTCCAACGGTAAAATCTGTTTCATCATCCGATATCTAGAAAAATTTTGGATTTTTACCGAAATTACGATTTTGCCCTTTTTCAGAAAATTGGAATTTTCTCGGGTCTTACAATATAGATATTTTCCGTTTTGGGCCCAAGAGGACCTCGCGACTTTAAAATGCTTCTTAAAGCCGTTAGGGCTCCTTAGGCCATGGATAAAATACATGGTTAGTGAGGCCGTTATAAATAATTATCAGGCCAGATCCACAGATTCGATGTGGGGATTGTTTGGCTCCCTAGGGGATGTTTGTCTATTCAGTTTGACCTTACAATCACATGAGACATAAGGAGGACGTTGTGTCTGCATGGAAGAGTGTTTGTTACATCCCACATCGGGTAGGGGAGAAAGTTCCGACGTTATATAAGTTTGGGCTCCTCTCAACCTAGTACACACGTTTTAAAGTCGTGAAGTGTCTTGGGCCCAAAGGGGACAGTATCTACATGGTTAGTGGGGTTTATTCCTGAATGGTATCGGGCCCGTCGCCGATCTCCGATGTGAGAGTCCGTTTTGTTTGACCGTAAGGGTGTTTGTCCCGTTGGTCCGCAATCAGTAAACCGCAACGAGGGCGTTATTAATGCGCATGAAAGTGTTTGTCATCCCATATCGGATATGAGAGAAATTTCCTAGCACTATATAAGTATGGACTCCTCTCTACCGTGAGGACCCCTTGGACCCAAAGCAGACAATATCTATATGATTGGACATGATCGTTACAAATGGTTAAGCCTATGAGATTAGTCAAAGTAAGCGCAAAGAAGCAAACATAATATTAATCTTATGTTTGCTTATTAGAAAATTTGTGAGGAAAAACAAAAGGAAGGAAAAAGAAAAGAGAAATGGAAAAAATAGATTTAAAGTTACTAAATGGTACTTATGTTGTTCAAATTCATTTTAGTTATTGTTTATCCTCTATATAAAGATTAAATTATTTAAAAATTTATAGTTTCTAACTAAAAGTTAACTATATTTATTTTTCATATTTTTTTACGTATTAAACTTAAGAAAACCATTTTCATTAATATTAACTAAACACTAAAAGTAAAAGGATGATTGGAAACTATGATTTTGGGTATCTAGGAGTTTTTTATAAGTTGTTATGTCTAATTGCTTGGGAGAATTAAATTAAAAAAAAATAAAATGAAAGTTAAATTTGAAATAAACTCAAAATATTGTTCAAGAAGGGCGGGGCAAAGGCCAAAGGCCTCCATAGTTGTTAAGTTATATATGAAGTTTCACGTTTCATTCTCTGAGTAATGTAGAACACTTTTACTAAGTTTTGATTCATTAAACATCACATTCTATTTTATTTTTTACATAAAAAAAAAAAAAAAACTTCTTGTTTTTGCCACTAGACGAAAAGATGTAATAGTTTGTCATTTAGGTGGCGTTGTTTTTATTTTTCTTTGAAAACAAAATAGATTTTAATATTTAGGCAATTTGTTTTTTAACTGTTGATGACTTGTTGGATTTTTGAAATTTTTCTTTGAATAGAAAAAGCCAAAAGCTTTTTGGTTTTTAATTTTTAATGTTTTTCTATTAAGAAAAATTAAATATTGAATGTAAGAAAATAATCATATATATGATCCAATTGAAACTCTCGTGATCACTTTCATGTTGAATTAAAAAATCATATGTATTTTTATTTTTATTAAAAAATTTTTTGTCTCAAAACTTAGATAAAAATTAAAAAGTTGATTTCTTTTTAGAAAAAAAAACAACTAAATACTTAATTCTATTTAGCACTATTCAAAACAAAAATTATATTCATGATTAAGAAAAAAACAAACATCACCTTATTCTTTAATTAATCTGAAAACATTGCCCTTGAATTTATAGTTGTTAGTTAGTATATATATTCCATCGGATATGGGCTACCATTCAATAAAGTGGTTTCTTCCACTCGCTTATTTGATTTTCCTTTCTTTTCTTATGTTTTCATCGCCCGACTTGTTGTAGCGTGTGGTTATTTATTTAGTTTGTTCATTGGTTTTGTGTGGGTGATTGGCGAAGTAATAATGCCTCGATAAAACAGAGAAGTCACATCAAATCGTTATTTGTCAGTATGCTTTTCATTAAACTTGGAATTTTAGGTATTCTAGACATATTAGGATTATCTCTTGTGTAGGCCTTGAGCCGTTTCTTTTTGCTTTTAACTTGGATGCTATGTCATCTACTAATGTTTTTAACAGTTTGATTTATGTGTTCGAATATAGAGATATTACCATTCTGAATCAATGAAATTTCAGTTTGCATTGTCAATATATATATATATATATATATATATATATATATATATTATTTTATTAATGTTTAAAGTTCTATTTATATGCACTTTTTATCACATGGTATTGAAGTTTGGTTTGACCAAAGATCATGAGTTGGAGCCTCCTATCTATAATTTGAATATTTGTTTTGTGACGCCCCAAATCAGGTGTCGGGTTGATTACCGTCGGCAGCGGAATATTCGAGAATGTCGAGTGACCCGACATCTCTTACGAAAATCGGGCGAGTCCTTTGTACGGGCTCTACCCCGAATACATCACTTTGTCGATCAATATTCCACGAGATACATATATGAGTAAAAGCAGCCTCTCTTGGGCCCATACAGCAATACTCATCATCAATGTAAACTGACTATATCCAATAGTTCAAGAGTCAAGTTGCTCTTATACAGCACATACTAAAATTCCTAAAATTTTAATACATGAATACATAATGATAACGAAGCCCGCAGCCGGCTTTCTTCTCAAACTCGGCCTACATGATGGCGAGTCTCACCGTCGCTCCTGTGCACGAAATATGTTCCTCGACGCATGATGACCTAATGCTCGATGGTGGAATCACTCTAAATGGCTCTCTCACCTAAGTGCATATGCGATGCTCACGAAGTAAACACGCGTTGACGAATGCACGGTCCTCACTGAATGTCTGATCAACTCATCCCCAGTCTCCCTGCCAGAGCTCCCTCACACTTACTTTAAGCCACGTATGAGAAACATTATTTTCAACAAAGATATTTGTTTATATTTGTGGACAACCCTCTGGAGTATTAGTAGTGGGTAGACTCTAGATGTTATATTTAGTGGACTACCCTCAGATGTATATCAATTGGGCCGACTCAGACGATTGATATTTTATATGGGCCCTAAGCTTGATGTTTATCAGTTAGGCGAAACTCAAACGATTGATATTTTATATGGACTACCCCACGATAAATTATTATTATTTAGTGACCCTCGAGAGCTATTCTCTGAGAATCACGCTCATGCACTCGCTCCTATTGTTCTAGGGTGCCCCGATTGCATATGGAATGCATGATGCGATTCCATTACAATTACATATACGTGCAAATATATAATCATGCATATATTCGCGTAATTTAAATCCTTTATGAAGCATGTTATGTAATTTCACATTCCATTACACAAGAATTAGCTCACTTGGGGTAAGCATCAAACCACGAGCAATTCGATTTGAATTACTCGACCAAGCACATTTTCACAAAAATATTTTGTGAACACCTTCTATGAGCAGTGGAAACCCTCGGGTTCTTGTTCTCGACATCCACCCGATCATCGGTTCACTTTTGGCGGGCAATTTCCACGACCATTTCGACCTCCTCTGAGAACCAATACATAATTTATTCCATAAATTATCATACAAATACCCAAATCTTTCCCCAACAGCCACGGACTTACCAAAAATGTCCCAAAAATTTCCAATAATTCGGTCTCAAGTTTTGGGACCGATCAAACAGCCGTTCAAGGCCTCAAACCAACCGAAACATCATATAACACTTAAATAAAGTGTAAAACCCAAGTAGGATAAATCCACTCATACCGAGGAGTTTGATGAAACTCGCAAAGCAGTTCACGCGTGAAGCCTCTCCGGCGTAAGATCGGCTTTCCTTCTTGGCCCGAAGGATTTGATGGTCCAGGTCGCTTGAAGTAAATCCACAGAGAGAAGTGGCATCTCTCTACTAGAAATAAAAATCACGGACCTCCTGCATACCACTTGCCCTTCCCATTTTTGTCTTCAATTTGGGGAAAGAAGATGAGCACTATTGGCTCCTTTGTCATTTTCCTCATTTACAGACCAAAAATGACATCATGTCCCTTCTTTCCCCGGTTTGGCCTTAGCCTTCTCTGACGTCCATTTATAATTTCTCTCCTCATGCAACATAAGTAACATATGAGTACCTGTTATGCCAACTTCGTCCGCGACACATGTTGTTTCACGGCACGAGAAGCGTGATGCCTCGAAAACATGTAAATCCGGTATCTCGGAGTCGCGAAATTCGACGTGGTAGCTAGATTTCGTGAGACGATTCCAACAGTAAAATCCGTTTCATCATCCGAGATCTAGAGATTAAATTTTGGATTTTTGACCGAAATTTTGATTTTACCCTTTTCCAGAATTGGAATTTCTCGGGTCTTACATTCTCCCCTCCTTAAAAATTTCTTCCACGCGAAATTCTGAAACGATTCTGATCACTCACATGCATATGCAAGCGTGCTACACCATGCATGTAAACCCCGATCATTTAAATATTAAGCGACTAAACCACGTACGCCCGTCGCGCAAATAAGAAGGGATATGTGGTTTGCGTCGTGTCCTCGCGCTCTCACGTTGACTCCTCCACTCCATAGTGCCGCCATAGCACCCTCACTAGCTTCACGGTCTTGCGTCGTAAAACCTAATCACGGCTATCCAAATGCACGATTCTCCTCAAGGTCCGTCGATTAATCAGCCTCGTCTGTCCCCCGATCCACCACATGAAATTTGGATCGCGGAGTATACTTTCGGAGCATGGAGACGTGAAACACCTCATGGGCACCTGACATGTTGGGCGGTAAAACCAACCGGTACGCTACAGTGCCTATCCTCTCGAGTATCTCGAAAGGCCTAATGAATCTCGATGATAGCTTCCCACGCTTGTTGAACTGGCCGAAACAAATCTGTAGACATCACCTTGGCGATCGACCTCGGCGTGAAGACCTTATCGTATCAAGCTCACCTTCTCAGAGGTGTCTCTAATCAGATCAGGACCAGTGATGGAGCTCTCTCCCACCTCGATCCAACATAACGATGATCTACATGGCCTCCTATACAATGCCTCATATGGCGCCATCTGTATACTCGCCTGATAACTATTGTTGTAGGCGAATTCCACTAAGGGCAATTGCTCCTCTACCCTTAAGACCAGACATTATGCTCGTAAGCGTGTCCTCTAACACTGTATATAATTCACCTGACGTGTAACCTACACAAACCTTGCTTTGTGTGTAAGCCTTGACCTTCCCAAGGTCCACGATCCACTTGACAATCAATGGACCGTCAACCTAGTCCATGTCATGTATGACTTTATCCATATGCGGGCACTTGGAAACCGGCCTGATGCAATTGTCAAAGGGGTATCGAGATCTCGAGTCACTCAGGCTCCACATCACTCGAGTCTGTTGATAACGGCCGTGTGTTTTCATCTCGATTAACCTAACTCTTCGACTCACACTTCGAGCCTCTTACATTCCACGAAAATTCGGGATATCTCCTGGTCTCTTACACCACAACACCGGAGTTCTCACCTTAGGGATTACGACCCCCTTTTGCTTTACCCGACACACTTTAATTATTCTTCATTTCTTGGAATCGAACTATAATTCTTGGATGTAGTCTAAGGCAAAACTCGACCACACTCACGAGTGGTGAATGGCCAAGTACCATGCACCCACACCCAGGCTAGGCGTGATGTTCACAGGTGCCGCAGAGCCTTGATAATATCATCTTGTGACACTTGATCCGGGGTCCACCATAAGCAAATCTCGGAGATCTCTCGCTCGTAATCCCGGAGCTATCCTTCTCAGCTCTCACCACATCCTAAGGGAAGAACATCTATACTTAGCTTCTTTAAAGACCTTAACCTCTAAAGCTAGAATCGAATTCGATTAGCCGGGTCATGACAACCGGCTAAGGTCCCAATTACTGACAACCTGATTGCTGTCAACTCATTCATGTCAAGCGATCCTTGACCAATATGTCTACCTCACCAGGTCCACCACGCTTAGTGGGCAACTACGATACATCCTTGACCCGACCCACACTCTGGCCCCTGCGGCCCTATCACGATCTTTCTTTGAGGTGCTTGTATAAGCACCGGCGACGGTTCCTCTAGCCGTACCGGGGAATGGAGGAATAGGCAGTATACTCTTTGTTCTACAGTGGCAGGATGCATTGTCCCGAAGTCTGGGATCTGTCCACAGGGGCGATCACCTCCACATGCCCCGATCCATTACGGTCCTTGAAACTTGTGTGAAGCAAAAGTCTTCTGCCTTTTCCCCGAACTAGAAGAAGGTTGATCATCCCCTCTTTGCTACCAACGCCGCATCAGGAGTGCTCAGAGCATCCTCGATCTCTCAGTAATTCGGTCGTCCCTGACCATGGAGTCCACGTATCCGTGGTAAATCTGCGATCCACATGAATGGACAACCCGACTCATTCCGAATCTCTGTAATACCCGATCCCAGCTAGTAATCTCGAAGATTGACATTAGGTCTCTCCCGACTCATCATAGTCCTCGGCCTTCTCACGGTCGGTACGACCGCGTCGATGCCGTGTCCCGAAATCTCGCCTCGATGGCCAGCTTCGCACTTGCGGAGCAGGCGTCTGGTGATGGTGTCTCAAACCGCCCATGTTTTCAAATCCTCGTGATACTCACGCTCCCACTCTGACTAGGAGTAAATCATGATGTCATCCACGAAGACTACGACAAGCGATCGTAAGTTTGGAATATCTTATGCATGAGATCCATGAATCTGTGGCGCGTCGTCAATCAGGCATCGCGTGGCTTCAAGTGCGTAATGCGATCTAAAGTTGTCTTAGGGATATCTGTCTCCTAACCCTCGGTACGATGGTAACGGTCTGAGTCATCTTAAGAGTAGACTCGCTCCTCTCAAGCGATCAAGCGAATCGTCGATCACCGGTAATGGGTATCGATTCTTGATCGTAACCTTTATTCATTATCGGTAATCAATACGGTCGAAGGGTCTTGCCCTTCTTTTTCGCAAATAGGACCGGAGCGCCCCATGGTAAAGTGTCCGGTCTGATGAACCCCTTGTCCGTAACTCCTGTATTTGGACTGAGGATCTGCGGCTCATTTGGCGCCATCATGCGGAGTCATAGAGATGGGTGAAGTACCAGGGTGTAATTCGATACCGAAGTCTACAACCCTCTGTGGAGCGATCCGGGTAACCATGCGGAAAAGCATCCACATACTTTCATACTACTCGAGGTAGATCACGTCGGTCCTCCATAGTCCTCTAGATGACTCGCTAGCCCACATGCTTGTCCTTGACACGGACTCGTATCTTGTGCGGGTAAATGTCATGTATTACTGAAATACCACCGAGTACCGTGCTAGCGTGTAGGCGATAAGCCTCCTACGCTCTGTCGATAACGACCACATCATTTGTCGACCCAGTCATCGGGATGACATGAACTTCGAGCATGTCCGCAATCCTCAAGTCGGCTGTGAGTAGAGTCTGAGATCTCGACTTCGCGAACCACGAGCATATCATCCCTATCTAGCCACACAATCCACTGGAGAGAGACTCACATCTAGCTCCTCTAAGGTCTCTAGAGTCCTTTGCCCATTTCCGCCATGGGCCTCACTATACGCGGGCAACGGCTAGCTGATCTGGTCGCGTGGAGGTAATCTCCGTGGCCTCTAACACCTTCTCGATCTGTATAAACCAATGAGTGCATACCATCGGGGTCCTCCCTCCCCCTATGAATGTCGGGAGGATGATGCACTCTAAACCTCTGGGTTACTAGGACCTCCTGAGCTACTGCTATGCTGCTTTGTGCGGCTTGGCCATTTTGCAATACCTACGGCCTCATCAAAGGCCTGTGATCAAATCTGGTGGTACGGTCGAATGTTGAGGTGGTGCTGACGATTACCCGTGCGGGACGCCCCCTAGTCCTCGTCTCCTACCTTCGCCATCTACACGGTTAAAATGGGTTAAATATCTAATCTGAAATTTCTCCCCAGGCATAAACACAGCCGAGACATTAATCATACACAGAATCAGTGTATATATCAAGTCCCTACATTTATAAGCAATGCAAGACCATTTATCCACATGTCAATCAATTTATCAACAAAAATTTTATCTTTGAAAATGTCATTTTTTTTTTTCAAAATTTTGTCCTATTTTGTTTGATTTTATTTTATTTTTTTCAAAAAAAAAAAAAAAAAAAAATTTCGAAATTTTTTTACTTTTCACTGATTACTGTTCACGACCCAAGTTGCAATACAATACAAGTATTGCAATACAATTCCTTTTATTGCAATACACTTCCAGCAGTGTATTCCAGCAGTGTATTGCAATACAATACACCTTCCCTTGCAATACACCTCATTTCCCTTGCAATACACCTTCATTTCCCTTGCAATACAATTTTCCCCATCGCTGCTGATAACATTTGTCACAATACAACTTTGTGTTTGCAATACCTTGACCCATCTAGATTGCCTCATTGCAATACAATTTCCTGTATTGCAATACAATTTTCCAGCCCTTAAGCCTTCTCTTGCAATACAATTCTTTACCAAAAAACTATATTGCAATACAGACCGTCAGCCATCAAACTCCCCTTGCAATACACTTTCTTCTATCACAATATAATTGGCGATAGCCTTCGAGTTCTGCACCAAATATTTTTTTCGTTTTTTCCATTGCGGAAAATACCAAATACATATCTATTTTTTTTTTTCATTTTCCAGGCCTGAAATAAATTTACTTGAATTTATTTTATTTAGTTTTCTTACAAATTTTCCAACTTGTAAACCTTATAAAATTATTTTCTTTCATCTGTTTTTCCCGAATATTCAAATAAATTTGTAAAATTTATTTTATTCAATCTTCTTCAATTTTACAACTTGTAAAACTTTAGAAAATTATTTTCTTAACTAATAAATAAATTTATAAATTTTATTTTTATAACTTCACATATATATATATATATATATATATATATATATATATATATATATATATATATATATATATATATATATATATATATATATATATATATATATATATATATATATATATTTTTTTTTTTTTTTTCTTTTTAAGATACGTTGTCCAAATTTTATCAGCATACGTCTAGCTTATTATAAATAGAATTTATTAAAAATTTTATTCCATTATCCAATAAACCAAATAAATTTCTAAATATTTATTTCTTTTATTTTTCTTCAGTTTACTCCTTTGTAAAACTCCCAAAAAAGTTTATATGTGTTAATCACTAAGCACAAGCGAGTACACAATACATAGTGCACATCATTCATGTTATGAATATTTTTCACACAACAAATTTATCAAATCACACAAAACACACCAAACACATGCATGCAGTGTCCTAGTTTTGTCAGCAGTTTCCTAGGTAAATACCATACCTAAATTCAACATCGAACCACGCACAGTGGTGATGTTCTTATACCTCAGACTATGGCCTAAGCCCCAATCCCCTCAAGCCCTGGGTGTAGGTATGCCTGGGCTCACGATCACCAGGCGCGACGTCCCAATCCAGGAGTTGTCCAGTTGTTGCACCCGTCCCAGTCGGAATATTCGAGGAATGTTGGAGCAGCATCTGCTTCACGAGTGGGCGAGTCTCGCTGTATGGAGAGCTCTCTGCAAATACATCACTGTCCTAATCAACATTCACAAGATACATATATGAGTAAAAGCGGCTCTTGGGCCCTTTACAAATCCCTCATCATCAATGTAAATAACTATCCAATAGTTCCAAGAGTCAAAAGTTTACTCTTATCCAACACATATTAAAATGCTAAAATTTTAATACATGAATACATAATGATAACGAAGCCACAACCCGGCTTTCTTCTCAAACTCAGCCTCTATGATGAAGCGAGTCTCTCGATAAATACATGCACAATAATTTGCTCCCTCGACAGGTGACCTAATGCTCAGTGGTGGAATCACCCTAAATGAGCTCTCTCCACCTAAGTGCATATGCAATGCTCGAAATGCTTGTAGCGTTAATGAATCGTGATCATACTTGGATATGCAGATCAACTCATCCCCAGAGTCCTCAGGCTCCTCACACTTGCCTAAGCCACGTATGAGAAACATTATTTTCAACAAAGATATTTGTTTATATTTGTGGACAACCCTCCGATATTAGTAGTGGACCGACTCAGATGTTATATTTAGTGGACTACCCTCCGATGTATATCAATTGGGCCGACTCCGACGATTGATATTTTATATGGACTACCCTCAGTGTTTGTTTATCAATTAAGCGAGCTAGGCGATTGATATTTTATATGGACTACTCCTCGATAATTATTATTATTTATTTGACCCTCAGAAACTATTCTCTCGAGAATCACCTCGTACACTCATCCTATTAAGAAGTCTTGGTGCATGGAATGCATGATGGGTCAATTCTGAGTCATATATGTCTGAATATACTGTCATTGCATATATTCACATAATTTAAATCAGCATGAAGCATGTTATGTAATTTCACATTCAAATTACCGCAAAAAAATTAACTCACTTGGAAATTTAAGGCATCAAACACGAGCAATTGGTTGATTACCGACGAAGCACATTTTCACAAAAATATTTTGTGAACGTATTCCTATGAGCGGTGAAACCCTGGATTCTTGTTCGTAATCACCAATCATCGGTTCACTTTGTGAACCCGAATTTCAAGCCCGATTTAGGCCGCCATTACAAACCCGATACATGATTTATTCCATAAATTATCATATAAATACCCAAATCAATTCCCCTGGCTTGACCCGCGGAATTTGCGACCCGAAAATATCCCAAAAATTTCCAATAATTCGGTCCCAAGTTTTGAGGCAGATCAAGCGTTAGGCCTGTGGCAAAAGCATCATATAACACTTAAATATCAAAATTAGCCAAAAAACCCAGTAGGACAAATCCCTGCCTCCTCGAATTTGTGAAACTCCCTAAAACCGGAGTCCACACGTAGGCCTCTCCGCGTAGATCAACTTTCCTTCTTGGCCCGAAGGATTTCGACGGTCCGATCGCCCGTAAATCTAGAGAGAAGTGGTTCTCTCTCTCTCTAGAAATAAAAATATGGACCTCACTGCATCCTCCCCTTGCCCTTCACATTTTTGTCTTCAATTTGAGGAAGAAGATGAGCACTATTGGCTCTTTTTGTCATTTCCTCATTCCTGATTCAAAAAATGACATCTATGTCCTTAACCCCGAGTTTGACACTTAGCCTTGTCTCGTATCCCGTTCCATCATTTCTCTCTTTCGTACAACGTAAATGCCTTAAATGCGCATTATATGTAACTTTAAGTACGACACACATGTTGTTTACGGCACCCGAAACGCGATGCCTCGAAAAACGTGCAAATCCTGACTGTCTCGGAATTCAACGAAATTCGACGTGGTAGCTAGATTTGTGAGCGATTCAATGGTGAAATCGGATTTCATCATCAGGGAATCTAGAAAGGAATAAATTTCGGATTTTAATGAAAGTGATTTCCACTTTAGAAATTGGAATTTTACCGGGTCTTACATATTTATCATTTATGTATTTGAAAGTTCATAATAATAAATTATGTTGGATTTAGCAACTTTCCACATGTGAGTATGTATTTATTATAAAAGATGATGTGAAACATGATATTCATATATAAACTTGAGCTCTTAAGAAAATTAGTTGTTTAACATGAATAGAAAATTATTAACATTATTTTCCTCCTTTTGTTCTTCTCACAATTAATATTAACAAAAGCGAGATGGAGTGGCAAAGTATGTCTTACAGTAAGATTCTTACTTTGTCATATTTAATTTATTAGTGATGTTCTGATTTTCTCTAACCATTTGATCTAATCACACAAATATTGTCCGCTTTGCCCAAGGGATCCTCACGGATTTAACTTTTATCATTCTCCGATTTGACTCATCATCGCCGCCCCAGGTTCCAGGTGAGAAGCTACGTGGCATTTAAAATCAGACCTAGAGAATCTTTTGAAAGGGAAAAGGTTTTGCGGCGTGACTGGACTTGGTTGGCTTTCGAATTGGAAAGTATTATTAGCTCCTGAAGGGGCCGTTGAACCAAACATGAAGGCAGTCGATGGCAAGGGAGATAGTGATTGTTGACCAAGTCTTTGGGAAGTGGAGGTGTCGATGATGCATGGCCTCACAGTGTCACCGGCCATGCCTCATCATGTTCATACGATCATGATTACGTACTTGAACCAAATGAGAGACGAATTAGAGTTAAGAAAATAGAGGTACGTGATGGGGGGGAACGATGTCGACGAGCGGTGCCGACATCATCTGAAATGAATGAGAATATAGGCTAATGAGGCAGTAGGAACCAAAAACCATAGGTGCAATAGAGGCTAAGGATCCGTCCTCGGGAAGAGGAAACCCGGGAGTTGATGTTGAACCAAAAATGGGAGATTGGTGGTTTTGCCAGTTGGAGCCCGAATGTCAGCTAGAGGTAATCGGGTAATGCCCTTTGTAGTGGGGCTAATAGAGTCTTGCCTCGAGCGAGAAAGCGAAGAACTACTACGATCGAACGGTTTAGATATAAGGGAAGCACATGTCTAGCCTCAAATCATGTTCTGTCATTAATTCTATATTTGATTGTAATTGTAACAGTAGCTTAATTTTAGCCTTACCATTGACCAAGTCATTAATTCTATATTTGGCCCATAAATTATATGTTAGCTTAATTTAGTCTTACCATTAACATGTTTACTAAATTAGACTCTCAATCACTCTGTATATATTTAGAACTTCTATCAATGAAAGGTATCGGAAAATCTATTCTTTACATGGTATCGAGCCACGGATCTACTTGAGTCACCAATCGAGTCCTGCGTGTCTTCCTCCTCCCGTCAAAATCAAACTTTAATCTCACACTGACCTCCTTAGTAACCAAATAAATCACTCATTGCACTCAACATCAACGCGAAATCAATGAAAAGTTAACTCCTACCACCTTTCCTCAATGGTGTGCTCAATTCGAAGCACTCCTCATTGGTTACGATTTACTCGACTATGTCCAAGGCACCCTTCGATGTCCCTCTTTCGCTGGTACCACCGCTAATGAGCTGCGCAAGACCCACTGGGTTCGCTAGGATAAAATTATCTGAGTCTTCTTTAGCATCACATCTCCCTCCATCCCACCCGTATTGCTCACAGTACAGGACCTCCTCATGGCCGCTTGGAGCCAAGCTAAAGAAATTTATATGCTAAGCCCAGATCCAGGCTGGTATGCGGAGTTAAAGGAGAACTCACCTTATCGATGGAACTCGGTCGATCCTGAGAATACCTCCATCTTTGTGAAGACCTTGGCTGATGAAATAGCCATTATTGATCATCCAATTTCGGATGATGACCTAACTCTTTATGTGTTGAATGGCTTAAGTACATATTTTTGAGAGATCGCAGCGCCTATTCGAGCCCGAGAATCGTCATTGGCCTTTGGGGAGTGGCACGACCTTCTGGTTAGACATGATGCATATATGAGGCGCTTGGAAGTACTGGCCACGGCAACTGATTGTTTAGCGAGCTTCCACGAAGCGAAGCGATACGCACCGGGGAGAGTCAATCGTGGTCCTTGAACAAGATTACGCTGCAATAGACTCCTAGGTTCCAACCGTGAAACTTTAATGGAGCCCAACGTGATGATCGCCACTCTAATAACATCTCTGGGAGGCCCAATTTCCAATCGGCGTTACCAGCCCAAATGCCAACTCTGTGATCAGTTGGGCCACATTGCCAAGTCCTGTCCTCAATTCTATTCTCATAATGTTTCAATAAATTGTGCTACCGCATCTAATGGAAGGGATAAAAATTGGTTACTTGATTCGAAATTTGCTTCTCCTTAATATCACGGGTGATCTTTTTCCAATTTATCTATTCATTCGAATATGATGGAGGCCCAGCGAGTAATTCTCGGTGATGGCTCAGGTTTGGCAGTCTCACATATTGGTTCTTTGGCTTTGCACTCTCTTCACCGAACTTTTACATTGCGTGATACTCTTTGTGTTCCAAATCTTTGCAAAAATTTAATTTTCGTTCATCATCTCACCAAACAAAATAATGTCTTTGTTGAATTTCATCCTTTTTATTTTCTTGTGAAGGGACAAGCAAGATCTCGAGCGATTCTACTAAAAGGAGCATGCTTGATGGCATCTACACGCTTCGGAATCAATAGTAGCATCAAAAAAGGTTGCTAATGTGCATGAACGAACTTCTATTGATGGATGGCACAAGCGTCTTGGGCATCCTTCTATTAAAATTGTCCATCATCTTGTTAAAAACTTTTCTCTTCCTATTTCATCGACTAAAACTTTGTCTTCCCTATGTCATTCATGTTCTATCAATAAAGCTCATCAACAACCCTTTCGTGTCAATAGTCTCCAAAGTCATGAGCCACTTGAACTTATTTACAACGTGTGTGGGGTCTGCTAGTTATCGCTGGAATTGATGGATCAAGATATTACCTGATTTTGTTGATCATTATACAAAATATATATGGTTTTATCCAATGGTCACTAAATCCGGTGTTTCTAAAAATTTTCCACATTTTAAACGGTTTGTTGAAACCAGCTTTCAAAAATCAATCAAAATACTATACTCCGACAATGGTGGTGAGTTTATTGCTTTAAAATCATATCTCCTACTTCATGGCATAACTCACTACACTATTGCTCCCCACACACCACAACAAAATGGTGTCTTTGAACGTCGTCATCGTCATCTCGTTGAAACAGGCCTTACACTCCTTCATGATGCCCATCTTGATTTCTCTTATTGGCCTCATGCCTTTTAAACAGCTTCCTACCTCATAAACAGACAGCCCACACCTCTTCTTCAGGGAAAATCACCTTTTGAAGTCCTTTTTGGTCAAACACCAAATTATTTGAAATTAAAAAATTTTGGATGCATTTGTTATCCTCTCACCGCGGCCACTATGCTTCAGATAAAATGCGACCCGTCAAAACCTATCTTTTTCGGCTATTCACCAACTCAAAATGCATACAAATGTCTTGAACCTCAAACAAAAGAATTTCTCTTCTCCGGCACGTCTTTGTTTATTGAAACCAGTCAATCCAACCTCTCGGCCACGGGTCTTAGGTGCTAACCCATAAACCTCCCGGACTCTCCCCATTTCTTCCTCTCTCTTTTTGGTGCCCACCCGGTTGCGGTACCGTTGTCACTAGCACAGGCGCGCAACATCGTACGACAACCCGAAAGGTTCACCTGCCATTGTCGCGGCCTCCTCAGGTACTTTCGGACCCTCTGGTTCTTTACTTCATGATTCCTTGCCCGTTATAAATCACCCCCATCTCATCCGACTCCTCCTTTAGATGATACTAGGACTGCTTCTCCCTTAAATCTTCCATCCTCTCTTATTCCTACTCCAGATACCCATCTCGGTCCAGATTTTCTCCTCGTCTTAAGTTTCTAAACCCTCCCCAAGCCAGATACTCCTCCCCCGATGCACTCATAACGACCCGCAGATCAATAGACCAAATCTTGAGCCCGAACATATCCATACGAGTGTCAAGCATCCTCTTCCCCGAACCATTGAGCCAACGGTGTGAGCGAAGCCATTTCTCGACCTCGCGGCATGAGGCCATGTCCAGCTCCTTTGCTCACAATGAAACATGGGACTTGGGACCCTAGTTTTACCACCCTCAAAGCTGTACACAGAGTGAGTACGTAAGTGGGTCTTAGAGTAAAAGGCATGTTGATGGATCCATGGGTGACTGAAGCCCATCTAGTTGCTAAGGGTTATGATCAACGCCTGAGTATTGATTACAAAGAAACCTTCCCTTTAGCCACATTAGTCGAACCCGGCAACTGTCATTGTATTATTCTTTGTGTGAAAGGGTGGGATTTGAGAAACCATCGATGTCAACAATGCCTTTCTAAATGGTGCATGCTAAGTATTTTTATGGCACAACCCCGGGGGTTAAGGACTTGTCAAACCTAACCATGTTTGCGGGTTAAAAAAAGGCAATTCTGGGCTTAAAAGCGAGCTCCACGGGCTTGGTACACAACACTCCAAAAAATGCCATTCTTCGAGTTGGGTTTCACGGTTCAAGGCGACTCCTCCCTCTTCATTTACAAGTCAAGGCTCCAATCTTTGTTATTTTACGGTTTATGTTGATGATCTTGTTATTAGGAAATAATTCAATTCTGTGTGATATTATTAAGCATTTGGGTGATATGTTTTTCTCTCGAGGATATGGGTTCTCTTCATTTCTTCTTGGGGATTGAGTAATTTCTACTTTCGAGTGGGTTATTTCTCTCACAACATAAATATGTTCGTGACCTTTCCCAGCGACCTGAGTATGAGTGTGGTGCTAAAGATGTCTCGACCCCTCTCTCTCTGATTTCAGTCATGATTTGATTAATGGCATTCTGCGTAGACGACTCACGAGTTTCATAGAATAATTGGCCGCCTTTAATACCTTTCCTTGACACGTCCCGACATCTCATTTGCAGTCAACAAACTTTCTCGAGTTTATGCACAAATAACTACAAATCAACTGAATGACAACAAAAACCTCGCTACTTAAAGCAAACCATTTTTCATGAGTATTCGGATCCACAAAGGCGGCCTTCCCATATTAAGAACATACTCGATGGAATTGGGGTGGAAATGTAGATGACCGCACATCGACTCACCACTTTATCTCCGAGTTTTTGGTCTCTAATCCTATTTCTTGGAGCTTAAAGAAACAACGAGCCGTTGCACGATCCACAACGAGAGGTGAATCTGGGACCACTGTCACGACTTAGAGACAAATGTGGTTGTCCACTCTTCTCAAGGAACTAGCATTTCCAATCACAGAATCTCCCCAGCTACTTTGTGATAACCTCGGAGCCACACATCTCTGTTTTAACCCAGTCAATCATTAGCGCGCGCCAAACATATTCATGTCGACCTTCACTTTGTGCGTGACTTAGTGCATAAAGAAGCCTCAAGTTAAACATGTACATACACCGAAGACCAAATAAACGTGCATTCCTTCAGCCATTGTCAGACGGCGCCGGTACTGCGTAACAAGATTGGTCTTGTCGATGGAAGCTGATCTTGTGGGAGGCGTATAAAGGAAGCACATGTTTAGCGCCAAATCATGTTATGTCATTAATTAATATTTGTAGTATGTGGTGTAACTTGATGAGCAATTTTAGCGCACCATTGACCAAGTCATTAATTTATATTTGGTATGGTGTACTTGATGACAATTTTAGCCTTACCATTAACATGTTTACTAAATTAGACTCTCGATCACTCTATATATATTTAGAACTTCTATCAATGAAAGGTATCGAAAATCTATTCTTTTACATTAGAAGGAGTCGAAGAACCAAATAGAGAGTGCTTGGAATTGATACGGGTGCGACACCAGTCACTACGAATGGTATATGAAGATGTAGCGGTGAGCCAGATTGAGTGGGCATGCTCTGGGAAGTGGATGCAAACCACATCCCGGGAGATGATGATATTAGGCGAAACCAAAGATCCCGCTGCTTTGCCATCAAAGTAATAGGGCGAGTGCAGTTATTATTAGTTGAAGATGTACCCTTTGAAGCCAACGCCACTTCCGTAGCGAAAATATGGAAGATGTGCCGCGAGAAGCGGTTATTAGCATTTGAGGTTGAACCCGTTTCAACCCCGAATATGTTATTTCGTGTTTTGCGATTGCGAGAAGATGTGTGCCACGAAAAGGAGCATTGGTTAGATTGCCAAGCGTTGTTTCCCTTCTTGGTGTTGGTATCTTTATCTGTAGTTTCTACACACGCCATATGGAAGAAAATTTGAAGTTAATGGAGCCCTGAGAGGATCGAATGTGAAAAAGGATGTTGCGAAAATGAAGGTGCGGCTGGTTGTCTGAAGGGGCGCTCACGTGGCTAGTTGTGGAGCCCCGGTGGTGAAGTGGAAGAATTCTTGCGATTACGGCATTGGCCAGTAAAATTTGTGGAACACTTTGATTTGAAGCATTAGGCGAAGTTGACTTAGGGAAGTAAACATAGAAACTTGGAAATGATAACTAATCCATTGTTTTTGATTAGCATTGTTGGAAGGAGAACCAAAGGAGAACATACTGCGGAGTTGATGTTGAAATTTGAAAGCAGTTGATGTTGTTAGTATCAACTTAGGATGATTACATTACTTTTGGGGGTAGCTTATGTTGCCTGGCGAAACCAAGGCAAAGCGAAACGGGTGAAGAAGTTAAAATCGTTTCCCCCTTTATGGCGTCTGATGCGCCGCCAAGGGAAGTAAACGTTTAACCTCTTTGCCTGCTGAATTTTGCACCTAGTTCTAGCATTGCAGCGCGTATCAGTTCGTGACATCGCTGTAATCATGAATCGGAATTTCTACCTTTCCCCCGGTCAGCCCTGTCAAAAGTTTCTCGGCGACTGCGGTCGATCTTGACTTGACAACTCGCGATGAGCAACCGGTAGCGTCAGAGATGTGCGCGTCACATGTGGATCTCTATCTTCTGCAGTCATAAATAGAAAAGCTGTTGCTCCTGTTATGGTGGCATCTCTGGCTCTCGAAGTAGCGGAAAAGCTTTTGGATTTGGGTCTTGACTGACAAGTAAGACCCGAAAGTGCAACCATATGAGTATATAGATGTATATGTGAAAATGGGGCATGACTAGGCGTAACAGGGGCATAACTAAAAGTTATAGATTCTGATTTTGATCTTGGCCTCTTAAAGGTGGTTTAGCTATGGATGGAGGCGTTTTAAGCCTCGGCCAAAGTAGTATGGATGGGGTTATTTTTTTTGCCTTGGCCCAAAAAGAGTAGGCTCGGATGGGGCATTTTTAGCAGCAGTAAAGGGTGAACTGGATGGGGTTATTTTAGCCTTGGCCAAAATTAGGTATGGATGGGGATATTTTTTTATTTGCAGCTAAAGGGTGGGCTGGATGGGGTTATTTTTTGGCCCTTGGCCCAAAGAGTGGCTATAGGATGGGAATTTTTTGGCGCGACTTCAAGGGGTGGGCTTTGGATGGGGGGCATTTTTTGGCGCGACTAAAAGGGTGTAGGCTTTGGATGGTTGTACTTCTGGCCCTGGCCAAGAGTAGTATGGATGGGGATATTTTTTGGACGCAACTAAAAGATGGGCAAAACTAAAAGGATGGTTATGGATGGGGCAATTTTTTGGTGACTATGGATGGGGACTTTTTGGCCGCATTAAAGCCATCTACGGATGACATCGTTTCCTTGTCATAACTTCTGAGAGGATATTTGGTACGATGAAAAAGCATCTTTTGGATTGCTCGAAGCGTTTTATTTTAAAATTAATTTAAGCTAGATTGACCCATGACTAACAAGAAAGCAGGTGAGATAGCATTGAAAACAAGTATTCAGCAAAATATCAGTTTACAAAATATCCAGAAAAGCTACATCAACGAAATGAATAGCATTGGCTCATATTCAAATCTTTGCAGTCTAATATTGTTTTTAGCTCGAAACTACACCTAAGCTGAGATTGTCGTATGATGTTGCATTCAAATAAGCGAATAGTGCCAGCAAGAAGAGGATCGAATGCATCAGCCTTTGAATGTTTAGAACGAAGCACAGTGCATCCTAGCTATCTTTTCTTGAATCATAATGTCGGGCAAGAGCGATTTAGAGTAAATAAAGTGCAGGAAACAATTGTGTGAAAATGTCCCCACCACAAAACCTAAGAAAAACATCATAAATTCAATTGGTGCACCCGACCCTAAGCGATTCTATTTCGTTTGATGTTGTTTTTGTATTTAACAAGCAGTTGCGTGGAATAATCATCTTAGGATGAAAGCGAATGGCACATGTGGATACCACTACCATCCTATGGTAGAAGGAATCAAGGAGGAGGTACATATGGAATAACAGGTACTATTCAATCACACCCAAAATCAGGCTGGGCTTTGTCATTGTTCTCCTTGAAAGAAGAAGTCCTTTTATTTGGAGTTTTCAATCTAGCACATATATATACCATATATAATATCATTTCAGGATAGCAAATATCTGTAGTAGAGAGATGGGTATTGGGTAGAAAGTACTACTGTACCCTGCCTCATCAAAATCTATCATTTATTATCTTATGAAAGGTTCTAGTTCACTATATATGTGTACTTCCCGCTAAAAGCTAAAGCTAATTGCATGCTCTTCACGATCCACTTCTAAGCCATCCCATGGCCACACGTTTGGATGGAAATTAAATGAAATCAAACGAAACCTCTTCCTTCAATGATGGATGTCTTCCTTTTATATATATATATATATATATATATATATAACGAATAGAACATAATAATACTACCTCATAAAAATAATGCCTTACAAACTCCTCCTATCTAAGTAATAATAATCAATATCAACGCGTGATCATCATCCAATTAATACAACACTGGCTTATTCCAATATATTTTCAGTATCACAGTTTGCAAATGGTAGCCTAAACCCATATTCAACATTAAAGTAAAAAATATATATATGCATCTTATCTTTACAAAATAAGCTAACCGTCCAATCAATTCCTTCTTGTTTTTGAGAAATGGAAGCAGGAGCAGAATGAATTTTGAAAGAGAATTAGGCCATGGGTTGGATGACCAAAGTAATGGGAGGCATGGGGGGTTTGAAAATTAGGCTTACTACTTACTACTTACTAGACTGCACCACCTCTTTTTTTTTTTCTGAACTCTAACTCGGAAAGAATTGACATGCAGCAATGTCCTCATTCAAGGCCTTACCATCACTGCACCAGTCACCTCTCCAAATCTGATCACTCTGATCATGATGATGCCTCCCCCTGTCAAGAAGAAGGTATGTTTTGTGTTGTTGTTATTGTTCCTCTTCTTCTTTTTCAGGGACTTCATTCTCATGTTCATAAACCATCAAAATGAGCAAAATAAGTTGCTTGGGCCAAGTGAATGATGGGAAGGGTTTGGCTGATTTTATTGCCCAGGCTATCTTTGCTATCTTCTTTTGCAGTTGCTGTCAAAAAGAGATATGGTGAATGGTAACTTCATAGAAAACAGTGACAAACTAGAGACTTTAGGGGAGGATGAACCAGGAAAAAAGATGGAAAATCAAGGTCTTCAATTTTGTAAATAATTTTAGGAAATACTAAGAGAAACAATATAGTGGTTCTCAATGATTTAGGAACTAGGCCTAGGATATTTGTGAGAAGCTCTGCAATATAAATATCCCAACTTTAGGGTTCAATCAAGGTATGAACAAATTTGATTCTCTCAAGCGACCTAACAATATAATATCCCAAAATATAGTAATCATAATAATAATAAAATAAAAGTTATAAACCCATAACCAAAAGCAACTAATCACCATACGAACAAAAAAACTAGAAGATATACTTGATAATTCCACTAGAAACTTGGTTAAACCACCATTTCACCAACTGAAAATAAATAAAAACAAGTAAATTCAGCTAAATTCTTATATTCGTTGGTGAATAAAAAGATATGCCTGAGTGAGAGCAAGTATTTTAATATGAAATCTTTTAGCAGACATGATAATGCAATAGATTTGAATCATGTATAAAGGTGGCTGCTACCACATACCAATCTGATTTCTTTTATCCAGAGGTTATGTCTCCCAACCATGTATAAAAGATCAACCAGAGATGACAAAAAGATATGGGGTCCTGAAAAATTCTAGGCCCAACTCCATAAAGGAGCTACTTGCCTCAACATTATGCAGGGTATCCATCCCTGTAGCTGTTCTCAAGGGAGTGTTGGTATGGTTACTAAGATAGATAATGGTTGCTGGACAGGATTTGAAGTGGTCCAAGCTCCGGCTGCTCCCTTTAGCTAAAATACCGAAAGTGCGAAGAGGTTTTTGGCCTTGTTTTTTCGGTTTAGGTTTTCTTGTCTCAAAATGAGCTTTCTGCAAGAATTGCAATCATAGATAATAGCACACCATGTCACTAGGCTTTGAACTTATACTTGAAAAAAAAGTATAGTGCTTACGGGTCTTTTTCATTCTTTTTTTTCTAAAGATCGAGAATTTTGTAGCTTGGTTAGAGGTAATTTTTTATGCAGAAAAGTTTATGCACATGCTTAATTTCCCACAAATGTAACTGAGCATAGGCTACCTTACAAGGTGGAAAATAAGCTCCAAACTGCCACTAGTATAAGCACTTTTCCCCCATGCTCAACTAATGTGTGTAATGTCAGAAGTGAAGGAAAAAAAATGTGAATCGATCATACAAGTATTAGAAAAAATCAGATCAAAACGCATCTCATTCATAATAGAAGATGGAGTATAGCTATGGCCACCTTTGACCTATTGAGATTTGACTATTTTCTGTGTTTTCATAGCATTTATCCTCTCAATTTCTGTGTACTTCAATATTTTTTGTCTTCATTCCTGAAATGACCCAACATATGGCATTCGGCCATACAAATCCAACTCACATTTCATTAAACGATGAATTTTCACGTTGTCAATCTTAAGTAAACCTAAACGGAAAAAATTAATGCTGCTGTTTCCCCGGATTTCTCATCAAACAAATAAAAAAGAAGCAGAAAATAAATAAATAAAGCAATTATTCTCCTCCTATTCTAAAATTTGCATATAATGCATATTCAGTGACCTATACTATGAATTGCCAGCAACCCAAACGGAAGATCCAGATCTGAACACAAACCTTCTTATGACCAGCTCCTTTATACAGTATGGCACGCACGCGCACTTAATGCGAATCTTCTCCCCACGGCGACATTACCCGGCAGTGCGTCAAAGACGTCGCCATCTCAGATCACGTCAGCCTAATTTCTCAAAGACGATCGCAGTTAGGTTTTCAGAATTTTCGAGTAGCTTCTAAATTGGGGGAAGAAGCGACTATGGAGGAGAGGAAATGACAAGACTGTCTCAGTGTTCTCTGACTTTAACTCCACTCGCGCGTGTATGAGGAACAATGCATACTCGCTCCCTTTGTGGAGTATCAAACTCTATCATAATTGAAACTACCGAAACGGGCCTGTTATATGGTTTCCACTGAGGCAAGTAGACCCAGAATAAAATGTACTCAGATGGGACGCATTTGTTGCAGATTGGTGGGCGTGTTGTGTAAGGGACTGTTCGGGAAAGTTGAACTTTTCTGCACTTTTTTTGTGTCCGCTGGTCGAGATTTGGAAAACGTGGAAAAAATATAAAATAATAATGGTTGTTATATAAAATATAGTAATCTCATATCTAAAAAAATAAAATTATTGTGTTACATTTTTTTAAGTATTTTTAAAACGATTCGGTTGTGCCGTAATTATTGTGTTATTAAAAATAGTATTAAAATTCGAGCTTTCGAGATTTTTACGTTCATCGCAATAAATCACAATATTTTATAAAAGTATGAATGATTTGTAGTTGTAGGTTGCCGGTACCCGAGTGCAGTCGCGGTATATGATGAACTACGGTTGTAACTTCGAGTGCTAATAGCGAGTCAAGTTTTGATTCTGAACGATCTTTCTTGCTGTTATGGGGAGTTCTAACAGTTGGGGGCACCGATCATGTATCTGTATAGGGTCGACTTGGTTGAAAATCCCGATCATGTATCTGCTTGTTATAAGTCGAAACTTTTAGTTGAAGCCAAATCTTTATCATGGCTTGTGAAGTCGAACTTGAGTTTAGGACTCAATCACAATGCAACTATAAGTCGACTTGGTTAATTTCAATCACAAATCTGTATAGAATCGACAATTTGAGACCATGATCACTTATCATATTATAGAGTCGCTTGTAGTTCTTTGACTCGATAAATATGGCCCAAAAATATCTTTAGTTGCAATTTTTTTATTTATTGAAGTAATGTCATATACAGTGGCTTTTCTTGTAGGCGGGAAATAGCATATTGGGTTGAATGGTTGACACCGAATCTTGTCGCGGAATCTCTTGGTGGCACATCTTTACATATTTTAAGCACGGGGAAATTGGCGTTTTTGGCTTGATGGTACATCTTCGTCCAGGCCCGATAATAACGGACTCTTGGCCTATTACTTTTGATGGCAGTGTAGTGGATCTTTGGTTTACGCCCCCGATATCACATCATCTCTGTTTGGGACCGGGTTTGCGTCCACTTCTCGAGCATGTCCACTCGATTGGTTTGCCTACTACATGCTTCATCATTTAGGGTGTGGTCTTGCACTTGTCCATCCCGGCAATTCTGGTTATTTCTTCACTCCTTTTAAAGCTGACCGAGGATCGGGCGGTAGTTCTTGATTTCCTTACGAGGCCCGGCACCTCCCCATTAGCTCCACCAGTGGCATTACCTAATTACCTCCAGCGTATTCAGTTCCAATTGGCAAACCACTAAATCTCCCATTTTTGGTTCAACATGAACTCCTGGGTTTCCTTTTGGAGGATCAGGATCCTCAGCCTCGGTTGCACCTATGGTTTTTGGTTCCTCTACCAGTGCCTCATCAGCTTCCATATTCTCATTCATTTCGTCTGCTGGCACTGCCTCGTCGACATCGTTCCCCTCATCCTGACCCTATTTTTTGATGCTCTAATTACGTGTCTTCTCATTTGGTTCAAGAATGCGGGTAATCATGATTAGATGAACATGGAGGATAGCATGGCGGAGACCTTTGTAGTACATGCATCATCGACCTCCCACGTCCGGCACTTGTCGGCTTGATGGTCATCTCCCCTTTGCCATGGGTACCTTGTGTTTGGATTCGTGGCCTTAAGGGGCCCAATAATACTTTCAAATTCGGAAGCTGACCAAGTCCAGTCTGCCATGAAACCTTTTCCCTTTTCAATCTTCTAGTAGTCTAGATTTTAATTCCTTTGGTAGCTTCTCACTGGGAACTGGCGGCGATGATGAGTCAAATCGGAGAATGATAAAAGTTAAATCCGTGAGGGTCCCTTGGGCAAAGCGGACAATATTTGTATGATTAGATCAAATGATTAGAGAAAATCAGAACATCACTAATAAATTAATTATGACAAAGTAGAATCTTCTTTATGCAAGATATACTTTGGTTAAATTATATCTCGATTTTTGGTTATCATTAATTGTGAGAAGAACAGGAGGAAAATAATGTTAATAATTTTCTATTCATGGTAACAACTAATTTTTCTTAAGAGCTAGAGTTTATATATGAATATCATGTTTCATATCATCTTTTATGTTAGGCCACATACTCACATGTGAAGGATTAAACAAACATAATTTGTGTGAGGCTTTCAAATACATAAATGATAAACAAATATTCAAGTGTTGTTATAGATAGGAGGCTCCAACTCGCAGTCTTTGGTCAAACCAACTTCAATACCATGTGTGATAAAATGTGCATATAAATATAACTTTAAACATTAATAAAATAATATATATATATATATAATATATATTAACAATGCAAGCGAAATTTCATTGATTCGAATGGTAATATCTCTATATCAGAACAATCAAGCATTAAAACATTAGTAGATGACATAGCATCGAGTTAAAACGAAAAGCGTTTCCAGGAACACGAGGGTAATCACAATATGTAGAATATCGCAAATTCGAGTTTAATGGCTTATCTTACGACAAATAACGATTTGATGAAACCTGCATTTGATTGAGCGGTGTTACGGTTTGAATCACCCACATAAAAACCAATGAACAAACTAACAAATAACCACATTCCACAACAAGTCGACGAAAAAAACATATGAAAAGAAAGGAAAATCAAATAAGCGGTTGGAAGAAACCACTTTATTGAAGGAGAAAGCCCATATTCGATGGAATATATATACTAACTAACGACTATAAATTCATAATCAATGTTTTTCGAGCATTAATTTAAAAATAAGGGTGACGATTTGTTTTTCTTAATCATGAATATAATTTTTGTTTGAATAGTGCTAAATAGGAGTAGGAAGTATTTAGTTGTTTTATTTTTCTAAAAAAATCAACTTTTAATTTTATCTAAGTTTTGAGACAACAAATTTTAAATAAAAAATAAAAAAGAACATATGATTTTATTTAATTAACATGAAAGTGATCATAAAGTTTCAATTGGATCATATATATGATTATTTTCATATTTCAATATTTAGTTTTTCTTAATAAGCAAAGAATAAAAACCAAAAAAGCTTTTGGCACTTTTTCTATTCAACAAAAATTTTCAAAAAATTCAGTAGTCATCAAAAGTTAAAAAAAAACAAATTGCCTAAATATTAAAATCTATTTTGTTTTCGACAAAAAAATAAAAAAACAAAGCAGCCTTTAAATGACAAATTATTGCATCACCGTCTAGTGGCAAAGCAAAGTTTTTTGTGTAAAAATAAAATAGAATAGCGATGTTTAATGAATCAAAACTTAGTAAAAGTGTTCTACATTGGAGAATGTGCAGCATTGAAACTTCTATATATATATATAACCTAACAACTATGGAATTTTTTTTGGCCCCGTGCTTGAGCAAATATTTTGGAGTTTATTTCAAATTTAACTTCATTTTATTTTTTTAATTTTCTGCTAATTGGAGCGTAGCAACTTATAAAATCTTTAGATACCCAAAATCATATAGTTTCCAACTTCATCCTTTACTTTTAGTGTTTAGTTAATACTAATGAAAATGGTTTTCTTAAGTTTTAATACGTAAAAAATATGAGAAAAATAAATATAATAGTTAAAATTTTAGTTAGAAACTATGAAATTTTAAATAATTTAATCTTATAGAGGATGAAAACAATAACTAAAATGAATTTGAAAAATTATTAAGTA
Source organism: Tetrastigma voinierianum (assembly GCA_016808115.1). Taxonomy (NCBI): domain Eukaryota; kingdom Viridiplantae; phylum Streptophyta; class Magnoliopsida; order Vitales; family Vitaceae; genus Tetrastigma; species Tetrastigma voinierianum. The sequence continues at coordinate 540,525 of JAEQBH010001909.1, read as the reverse complement.
CCATTTAGTAACTTTAAATCCTATTTTTTCCATTTCTCTTTTCTTTTTCCTTCCCTTTTGTTTTTCTCTGTTGCACCTAATAAGCAAACATGAGATTAAGATTATGTTTCTTTCATAACTCTTTGACTAATCTCATAGGCTTAACCATATGTTGCGATCATGTCGATCATATAGTGCTCGTCTGCTTTTGAGATAAAGGGGCCCTCACGACTTTAAAAAATCGTCAACTAGGTTGAGAGGAGTCCCATCTTACATATAGTCTTCAGGAAATTTCTCTCCTTATCAGATTATGGGATGTAGACAAACACCTCTCAGCGAACACAACGTCCTCGTTGTGTTTCATTGGATTCTTGGACCAAGCGGACCAACACCCCGCTGGGGACCAAGCAGAAACGAACCTCACGTAGGAGTAGAGGATTGACTACGATACCATTTGTAACAACTTGAGCTGACCATGTAGATATTGTCCCTTTGAAGGCGGCTTCACGACTTCGCGTGTGTACTAGGTTGAGAGGAGCCAAAACTATATAGCATCGGAACTTTCTCCCCTACGATGTGGGATGTAACAAACACTCACTCCATGCAAACTAGCGTCCTCCTTGCCATCATGTGATTGTAAGGTGATTGAATGAAGAGCCGACATCTCACAAGGGCCCAGACAATCCCCACATCGGAATCGGGGATCGGCTCTGATACCATTTATAATGGCTTGGCCCAACCATGTAAATTTTGTCCGCTTTGGGCCTAAGGAGCCCTAACGGCTTTAAGAAGCATTTTAAAGTTGTGAGGTCCTCTTGGGCTGCAGAAAACGGACAATATGTAGTTAGGGTTTGAGTTGATACCAAATAAGCTTTTTCAATAGTCTAACGGGACTCAAGCGATGACCATTAGAGAGTAAACCTAAGGGTAAACTAACTTGGATTGTAAGTCTTAAAAGTATGTGGTAAATCAATATAAAAATTTTAATATCATTAAATTTAGAATCATTTCGATAAAATATTACATGTAGTTTCTATTTTCTTGTCAATTTGTTAGACAATTTAAAAATAGTTTTCTTGATTCCTAGTACAAAAATAACAATTCAATATTAAGAACACATTTGATAAATCTTTTATTAAAACATTTACAAATAAGGTCATTTTATAACAAATTTATCATGTTTTATTTGTTTTCTATGCATTTGTGAGAACTAGGTCATAGTAAATCGGTAGGTAAATGAATTTTTTTTTTTACAATGTCTCCTTACAAACAAATGAAAGGACCAGTTCTTCAGAATCTGAGTTTCCAAACATACAAATTCATTCCTAGAAACAATACGAGAATTGTTTGATTTTGGGCTTGGGGTGTTGTGCATGGACATTATATTTGGTTTGATTTCTACTCGTGGGCCTTCACTAATAGTTTAAATTTGATTTACATTTAAGGTGTATATTCACGTTATTAAATTGAGAAGGCATTTTGGTTATGGGCTTTGGAGATATCGGTTAATTTTTCTTTTTTTTCTTCTTTTTGAATTTTATAACTAAACACTTTGTTATAATACGGTAAGTATTCCCCACTAGGACTCGAGTTTAGGCGTTCCCTTCTCTCCTTGGATATCACACCACTGCATCTTTCTGTTTGGCTGCTCCACCAGTGACTATATGGTTGTGGACAAACCGATTTGATTTTAGGAAAGTTTTCAAAGCATCCTTTGGAAAATCAACCTACTAAATAGATGAATCGGTATTGCAAATAATATCTTTTAACTAAACAATTTGTTCTTATATTTGCTTTCACAAAGCCTCCCAAAATACCCTTAATGAGAATAATTGAAATAAGCTATTTTTTAAAAATAATAAAGCTATATATTAATTTTGAGTTATCTTTGTCTACAGGTTTAACGAACCATTGTATCTTTGGTGGGTGGGCTTGGACATTGGATAATGCTTTGGGCTTGTTTAGTTCCTATTTTTTGAAAATTGTATTTGTTTAAAGGATAATACGGTGGCTGTTTGATTTCCGGGTTTTTTTTTTGAAAAACACAAATAACACAAAGATCACTAAATTCAAATAACAAAAACAATTTTCAGAGAACACTAGTGTTTCAAAAGCGTTTCTGTTCTCAAAAAGACAAACGACAAAGAAATCGAGAAAGAATAAGCGACCTTAGAGATTTATAGGCCAACCCATTTGGGGTTGAACGCCTCATTTGACAAGCATGTTTATTTACTATATATGCGTCATTTATTTGTTGTATATTTATTTCGTTTTCGTAAAATGTATTTCTTTCATATTATGTTGTGTTTTTTACTTAATTTTATTGCATTTTTAATTACTTGGCCCATCATGTCTCGATAAAGTGATAGAACTATCAATGTTTAAATAGGCAAGGCATAGGATGGTGAGAATCACATTCAGTCTAGTAAGCTTGGAGTTTACTACAATGTAAATAAAGTGTTCCTTATCAAAAAAGAAAATACCGGACTTGGAAATTCTTAAATACCTTTTTAACTAAAATAAGAATTGAAATTGGTTATCATAAACTTAACTTAAAAATAAGCGATTCTTAAAAATTTTATTAAACTCTTTTGAAAAAAATAATTTTATTGATTCAACCTAATAATGCATTGATAAAAACATTGTTGAATCAATAATGTGTTAAAACCACAAATGATGAACAACATCGAGGTTAATAGCATAATGAATCAGCTAAAAACCTATACATTTGATATTACTATTGTGACTATAATACCTATGATTTCAATTCTGCAACATATTGATGACCATTGATTTGATTTTTTTGTTGTTGAGTAGGATATACTTTCTTCGTTTAATCATTTCGCATAAAATGGCGTTACACTCTGCAGCGACAAACAAACCGCGCAAACGGTGACAATACGTCAGATGACCATTTAAAGGCAAAATTCGTAAAAGCCCGATCTTTGTGAAATAACCTTTATTGAGAAAGAATTATGGAAAAGGTGTTGATGGTTGATTTCATGTCAATAATGGGGCGGTTGGAAGGATCAGATCCAGTTATTTGTTATTATGAATATGTTTGCGTGCAGTGGGATTAAGATGATTTCATATTTTATGTAATGTCTCTTAATTCCATATTCTTGGTATAAATCACCCCACTCGCACATCTTTCCATAATTTTCTTCATAAATGAAATATCTTATCTCGCAAGAATCTATAATTTTGTTGTTTTTTTAGTGTTTAATCATAGTTTTGGTCTAGCTTATGATTGTCGTCGTTTTGGTACGACGTTTGTTTGTTGTTGTCATGATGCACTGATTATTTATGTGTGAAACCCCGGAAAATCCGAATTTTTGAAAAATGGTAGAAACGATGGAATTACGTCGAATGCGAATTTTTTCCTTTCTAGATCTCGGATGATAAAACGGACTTCACCGTTGGAATTGTCTTGCAAAATCTAGCTACCACGTCGAATTTCGTTGAATTTCAAGACGGTCAAAATTTGCACGTTTTTCGAAGCGAAAGCGGCGTAGTGGGGCCGCGACGAGTGTTCAGATGAGGCAACGTATCCAAGTGGTAGTGACAATAATCAAATGGGACTGAAGGGCATGTGGCGACACATGATTGTAGGAAATCAAGGTAGATGGATGAGGTGATAAGAATTGTCAAGGAGGCGAAGCAGGGTGGACCAGTGGCGAGTGAGGGGACATCTCATGACTTCTATCTTCTCCCGGCCGGTTGGGAGAGAGGGAGAAAAGCCAACCAGTTTGAAAAGGAGATTTTTAAAGAGAGAGACTCCACCTTCTCTACAATTTCTCATGTGATCGGACCAGGGCGTTTCAAGCGGTTGAGAGAAGGTTCATCCCCCCTCCGACAGGGGCTTGTAAGAGCGAGGAATCGGGGAGTTTGACGGCTAGAGATGTAGGGTTTTTTCTCACTGCGGTTTAATCCCCTTGTTTAAGGGCCATTGAGTGGCATCGGTTGTGTGAGTTGTGAACCGTCGAGACTTTGGGACGGTGTGTTGGAGATTTAGCGGAATTTGTTTTGGACAATCAGTTGGCGATTTTTGGGACTAAGTAATTGTCCTTGTGTGCCATTTTTATGTTACAGTTAAAATGAATGAAAGGTGGTTGTCTTTCCTAAGGGAATGTTTGGTTGTGTTTAGACCATGAAATACCATATTGCGTCCATTTAGTACACATTAGCGAGACTTTAGAAGCTATGGTTTTAGGTAGAAATAAAGTTTTGGTAGTGGTCATTCAGGTAAATTATAGTCATCGTGGAAATTGATGTTAAGCTGAGATTTCTCGATTCGGGCTATGGTCAAGTTATAGTCTTTTTACTCTTAATAGTCTAATGGCGAGAGGTCGAGTAGAGGTCGGTGTGGGAGATTCCGTCGGTGGGGTCGGTGTAGGGTCGACAGAGGTCGGTGTGAGTGGTGTTTGTGAGGTCGGCTATGGGGTCGGTACACAGCAGGGTCAATTTGTAGGGTGTTTGTGGTCAACCTCATCAGGAGGTCGGGTTGTAGGGTCGGCGTAAAGGTCGAGCTATAGGAGGTCGATTGTGAGTCAGGTGCTGAGGTCGGCGGCTAGAGGTCAGCTGATGCGGTCGATGACCGGAGTAAGCTTCATTTCGGCCACGAGTCGGGTCGACTCAATTTGGGTTTGACTACAGCGTGACCTCAAACCGGAGTCCTGCTTCTTTGTCGATTCTGGTTTGAGTGTTCTTGGACTCTATGGAAGCCTATTGAGTCAAGAATCCATTCATATGCACGTGGAGGATAGTAGGTATAAGGCAGAAGATTTCAATTTATGAAAATCGTAATTGATTAGCGAAATTTTGAATATTTGGATGAAAAGCTGGTTTGCCATCGTCTTGAAGTAAAATCTCTGCATTTACCGCCGAATTTACGTCGAATTTCGAGACGGTCGAGAGGTACTGCGTTTTCAAGGTGCAGAAGTATCGGTCTTGAGTAAAGCGACATGTGATGTGACAAAGTCATAACATGTACTCATGTGACCTTGAGTTGCGTGAGTGATTAAGAGATGGTGATGGATGGCGAAATAGTGCCGGTCCAATCGAGAGAAGGGACATGATGGGAATTTCGAATTTGTAAATGATAATAGGACAAAAAAAAAGTGGAATAGTGTTGTCTTCTTGAAAAGAGAACAAAATGGTAGTCACGGAGTAAGTGTTTGGGCCCGGAAACGTGGTAGGGTTTTCGATTTTAGAAGGACCTCTCCATTTTCTAGATTCAGGTAGGTCGGATGGAATTCGGTTCTGATGGAGGCGAAGGAAAGTTGTTTTTACTACCTTGTGAGGGCTATGCGTGGGCTGCCGTTTGGTGGAGTTAGGCTTATTTCTAAAGTAGGGATCTTCTACTTTGTGTTAATCGCTTGTTTAGAACAATGTAAATGAAGTTAGGAACGTTTTGAGGCTTGTTTTGTTTTATCGTGAACTCCTAGCCTCGTACCAACCTGTTCTTAAAATTCCTATTTTGTGGTGGTCGTGAACAAAGAACCCCGGTGGTTTTACTGTTCACATGAATAGTAACATGAATAGTGACACTAAATAATTTTGTGCAAAATGTGTTTGGCTGAGTGATTCAAATGAATTGCTCAGGTTTGTTAATTAGGCCCATGTGAGATAATTTTGGTGTAATTGATGGTGAATTTGCATAACATGTTTTATGTATTTAATTATGTTAATATATATACTTATGAATATATTAGCATGAACGTATTAATAGGAATTTATGATCACGCATTCCGATATGCACTTAATCTTAGAACAATAGGAGGAGTGCATGAGGCGGTTTTCGAGAGAATTGTTTCTGAGGGTCAATTAACAATAATAATTATCTTGGTGTGTCCATTACAACATCGAGGGTTGTCCATATAAAATATCAACTGCCGGAGCCTCTTGCCCAATTGATATACATCGGAGGGTTGTCCACAAAATAAATTATCGGAGGTCGGGTTCACTATTTATATCGGAGTATTGTTCACTGTTAAAAACAAATACCTTTGTTTGAAACGGGTTTTCCCATACTTACTTTGCAGAGGTCGCTGGCGAGCTCGAGGACTCGGATATGGATAGGGTGAGTCATACTCTCATCCAGGTCATGTAGACATTCGAGTAGGTTCATGTAATTACTTGAATGTGTTTGTTTTCCATGCATGTGCACTTAGGTGGGGAGTAACCCATGTAGGAAATTATCTCTACTGGGCTTTGCTCATCCCCGCCGGGATCACCATTTCAGTACGTGGAAGGTTTACTCCGAAGGGGCGACACTCATTAGGGACCGTTTGAGAAGAAAGCCAGGTTGTGTCTTTGGTAGTTATTTTGTATACATGTATTAGAATGTTATGATTTTAATATATGTTGTATTAAGAGTAATGTAAAAACTCTGAATCCATGATATATGTTTGGTCGATATTTATATCAGGAGACGATACAAAGCCCAAGTGGCAATTATTTTACTAGCATTTAGACCCTGTGTGGTCATTGTAATTGTTGGGACAGGTTTGTACCTTGGGTAGAGCTCCCCGTACAAAAGAGACTCTGCCCGATTTTCATGAGTGATGTGAAACCCCAGAAAGTCCAAGATTTTGGATAAAGGGTAAAATAGTAATTTCGGTTGAAAATCCGGAATTTTTCTAGATCCCGGATGACGAAACCGACTTCCGTTGACTCCGTCTCTGAATTTAGCTACCACGTCGACTCGTTTGAATTTCGAGGTCGAGATTTCAATGCTTTTCGAGGCGTGTGCTGGACACGACACACAAAAGCCGGGATTCCACATGGCAAGGTCAGGGATTCCACACGTGCATCCCAAGAGAGTTGACACTTACAAAGCCATGTGGTCCACTTTGAAATAATGGTCACAATTAGCCATGTGTGGGAAATGAGTCCCATGGCTCACATGAGTCGCATGCCATGATGATTGCTAAAAGGGAATAAAGAAATAAGGAATAAATATGGAAAATTGATGGCCACACATGAGACTTGAGGAAATGAGGAGGAAATTGCCTCCTTTGACCCATACGGTCAATAATGATTCAAAAAAGGAGAGAAATGGCAGCGAGGTTATAAAATCCAAGAGTAAAGTGAGCAGAGAGATGAGAAATGAAACAAGGAAAGAAAAGCAAAAAGGAAGGAAAAGAAAGGAAAGAAGGAACAAAGAGAAAATAATCCGTAGAGAGAAAATGGAGGAAAAGGAGAAAGAAGGAAAGGGAAAAGAAAGATTTCCTGGCCGGCGGTCGATTCGACAAAGCCGAGATTCAAAGTGGGTGCACGCAGTGGGATCTAATGCAGGATGTTCAAAGTCGAGTTTCCGACAAACTCCAAGTGGTAGGATATTTTCCTACTGTTTACTTTAGCCTAAAGCGCTTTTATAATGGTAGGGTTGTTTCTGTGGGAGGCCATGAGATATTATGTAAATTAGTTCCAGCCTCGGGACCAAGGGGTATGGATTCAAGATCGGCTGTACCTGACCGTGGAAGTTAGGGTTTTAATAGAACCCAAAAGTTTCTAGCGCTAGGTTTGTTGTCATGGAAATAATGTTTGGAACCTGACGTTCATGTTTGCTGAGAGGGATTCAAGTGAAGTGCCCCGTTGAATGGTCCAAACTTCAGACCTAGTTATGTGTTATCATTAGTTTCAATAACATGCGCAGTGTGGAAATATGATATCGATGCATGCTATTCACGTATTAATCGATTTTCATGGAGGTAGATTATATGTATAAATTATAATTGTCCATGTTACGAATGTTTCATGTGAAGGCTCATTCATGCATGTAACATGAGGGAAATGGCTTAAGATCACAAAGATTACATATGCACCCGCCACATCACGCCCGTGTGTGGGTGCAAGGTAAGGTTTATTCCACCTACATGGGGCGTAAGGGGTCGTGGAACTCTGGGAAAATGGGACAAAGTCCAAGGTAGAGGATTCACGAAAGTGTGTAAATGATTAAAATGATAAATTACATGTTTGGGCGGAGTAAGTCAGTAGATCCTCTCAAGGGTGAAAGTCCCAAATGTTATTCACGGTTGCATATGAATCTCCTACACAAGTCTTCGTGAAAAATGTTGAAAAGGCATGCAAGGCCCCATGTGTAAAACCCCAAACTGTGGCCCACAAAAGAAAGGAAAAAGAATTTGATAAATAAGATTGAGGGTCTCCAATGGTTTAGTCATGGTGTGTGACTGGTTTTATTCACACTTGGCATCCTGTGAGGGAGCCGGTCGACTTCAGTCGAGCATGAGGGGTTGCATCTCATGCATGATATGTATTACTCATATAACAATAAATAATTGTATGAAATGTGATTGATTGTTTATATATGCTATTGCATATGCATTTAGGTGGGGAGTAACCCTTGTGAGAACTTTCACTGGCTTGCTCACCCCAGTCGGTGGGACCCTTCAGTACAGGACTATCCAGGAGATGGTACGCAGAGGTAGTTGAGAAGAAAGCCTAAATGTGGCTTTGAGTAAATATTGTAAATATGTATAACCTTTTTAGAATGGTATGGAAACTATGAGAATATAGTTGGATTATGTTGTTTTATGAGTATGGATGTATGGGCCCCATGTGGCTATTTTATTTCATGTTTGTGTCTCTGTGAACACGAGACGTGTAGATGCCAAGTGTCGACTTCCGTAGTCAACGGACCCCTGGTTTGGCACACAAGTGATGTCTGTTACCCACATCCACGACTATCTCAGGGTCGACGTTGTCAAATCCGACACCCTCGGTTTTTGGGGGCGCTACAAATTGGTATCGTGAGTTTAGGCACACGAGTACCTAGGGCTTAGGGGACTTGGGCTAGGCCACTGGGCCTTAGAATGTAGATTTTGTGTAAATGAATACCTAGGCTCGAGGGGCTCATTGTGCCATAGTCTTTAAGCAGGTAAGAACATCACCACTGGGTGGCTCGATGTTAGTTTAAGTATGTGATTACGACGAATCACGTGATTAGATTAGGAACACTGCATGCACCGTGGTTTTATTTGATTTGGGTGTAGAATATGTTGATTGTCATGTATGTTGTGTGATTGTTGTGTATGTATGTGTGAATGTTGTGCATAACATGAATTGTTATGTGTTGTGTGATCAGGTGCTTAGTGAATAAGATATAGGAAAAAAATTTTAATGTTGAACACTAGGGTTTAGTGTGAGAACAAAATGTGTGAGGAATTTTGGACAAATAGTCCATAATTAAATGAAAAAAAAAGGATAAAATAAATTTTTGTAAATTTATTTGGTATACTGGAAAATGAAAAAAAAATGTATATATATATTGATGAGTATCTTAAATATTCATTTTATCCCTATGCTTTAGTTAGTTTTTCTAGTGTTTTTATGTTAAATAAGTGTCCTAATGCTCTAAAAGTTCATACTATGATCAAGTCATCCATTTGATGGAATTGTGCAAAATATGGAAAAACTACTACGTATGTACTACCGTATTTCTGACGTTTTCAGATATCATATGAGCTCCAACTGAAGCAAGTTTATATGTATGAATTTGCACTTGCAAGAGCTTTCCATGGACACAAGAACACAAAAAATTGGAGTCTGAACAAAGAAGTTATGTAAGTTCCAAAACTCTTGAAGAAAATCTGAAGAAACATTGCAGCACCTTCATCAGGAGAGGCTAATGTGATTTTGATTTTTTGGTGACATCATATGAGCCCTATTGCATCAAGCCATATATGGATGGATTCTACACTTCAAGAGAATTTCACCATCAAGAACACCCAAATCGGAGTTCGATGACAAAGTTATAGTCTTACGGTTGAGCAAAACAGAGTTGGGAAGAACGCCGCACGCTAGAACGCCGCGACGTTCCAACGCCGCGACACAGCAGAGCCGCAGTAATGCAAGACTCCGAGACGTCGCGACGCTAAGCCAAACGACGCCGCGACGTTAGGGGCCGATTTGATGGATTTTAGCCCATTTTGAGCCCATAATGGAGGATTTGGAAAGCTCCAAAACCGAGGGATCGAGAGGAGGACGATTTGGAACGATTTTTTTAAGGGAGAACAAGCTCCCTTTGGGTGGAAACACCCTAGGGCTTATTCTTGGAGAGATTTCTAGGGTTCGTTCTTGGAAGAGGAAGAACACTTGAGGAAGAAGAAGATAATGGAGGAGAAAAAGGGAGCTTCAACGCCAAATTTGTTCTTTCCTTTTCCGTTTTCTTTCTTTTCGATGGTCGTATTTACTTTCCACTTATGTTTTAGTTAGTTTTCTTAGTGGTTTAGATGTAGCCAAAGACATATTTGTATGAATCTCTCCTAATTTATATTGATTGATGTTCATTTCATATTTATGTTGAGTATTTCATTTAGGATCTTAATGCTTGTGGATATTTGGCCAATATTTGCATGAATTGTGGTTTGATTCAAAATTCGAGAAGGAGTTAAAATCGCACCATGGATGATTTACCATCTAATTATCATGAGATAGAAATATATGATTAGGTGTGGTATTAAGATTTATAGGGTTCACGTATCCTTAGTTATGATGGTGGTTTGAGGCAGAGAGATGCAAAGATAACTTTTCTATAGAAAGGCGAATGCTCGAGATTCGACATATTAGTTAAATCGCCATCTTCATGATGAAATTGACCATCGACACTGGGCTAGGAGGTTCATACATCATTGTTGAGGTGAAATCTATACTCTAAGGCTTTTATTCCTTATATAGTCATTCTTGCATGCCTAGATTAGTGTCTTTGAATTTTTCTATAGATTTTCCAACATCCAAATAAAGCATAGGCTAGATTGAGCTCCACTTAGTAACCCAATTCTTCGTGGGAACGATACTCACTTATCAATATATTACTTGATATTATCGCAAGTAATCTGCGCACATAGGCGACATATATACACATCACGCTTTCTACTATCATATATATAGTATATATATATATATATATATATATATATATATATATGTTTTTGGGTGTTTTTCCAAAGAGCAAGAATGAGAAAAAATCATGAAAAAAATTAATAATAAATAAAATAAATAAAGAAATAAAATAAAATCTTTTAAAATGAAAATTTCCAAACAAAATTTTTCGATGTTGATTATGATTTAATAAATGAAATTATGTCTTCAGACATCTATAAATGCATGGATATTGTGCATAAAATATTATTTTGTATATGAATAGTGTCTCGAGGCTGTGTTTACGCCTTGGAGATACTGCATTGGATTTTAACTTGTCGTTTGACATGTGTGTGTATGATAGTCGAGGCGAGATGTAGAGGTCGCCCATCGGGTACCGGTCGACACCACCGCATTTGACCAAAGAGGCATTTGTTGAGGCCGAGGTACTATGCCGGTTGCTATTGCAATGTGCTAGTGTAAAGGTGTAGCCGTGGAGGTCCGAATAACTTCATATAGGTTTGGGCACATCATCCTCCGACATTCAGGGAGAGGAGATCCGGCCGCGGGTGTAATTCATTGGTTCAAGTAGGGAGAAGGTGTTAGAGGCTATGGAGATTACCTCTGACACGACCAGGATTAGACTAGCTACGTTCCAGCTAGAGGGTGAAGCCCAAGTATGGTGGAACTGGGCAAAGACCTCTAGAGACCTAGAGGCAATGACATGGGCAAGAGTGTTATTTAATTCTGGTGCTTCGCATTCATTCATTGCTGCATCAGTTGTGATAGAGTTGGGCTTAGAGGTTGAGACCTTGGAGGAGCCTTTGTATGTGAGTTCTCCCCTAGGGATTAGGGCGAGAATAGGGATGATATGGATTTCGGTTGCGAGTTAGAGATCTCTAGACTCTACTCACAAGTGGACCCGAGGATCATGGACATGTCGAGTTCGATGTCACCCGAGGGATGGATCAAGTTGACTCCGCCTACGTGGTCGCATCGACATGAAGTAGGAGGGTTACCGCCTACACGCAGATTACTTTGTGTTGTATTTAGGGGACAAGCATGATATTTTGGCCCCATACAATATACGAGTCCAAAAATGGTGGACAAGTAGCAGTCAAGCAGCGTTTTACCTTAGGAGGACGAGGTGAGACCGACTTACATCTACTCGTGAGTTTTACAGTACGAGGATGTTTTTCCCGATGAGCTGACGGATTGCCTCGCAGAGGCTGTGGTGACTTCGCATCGAAGCCGTTACACCCCTGCACTTCGCCCATTTCTACGACTCCACATGTATTTAAGACTAGCCGAGTCAGTAGGAACTTAGAGTCCAACTACGTGAGCTACCGGTTCATTGTGACCGAGCACTTCACCATGGGGCGCTCCGGTTCTGTTTGCGAAAAAGAAGGACAAGACCCTTCGACTGAGCATTGACTATCGACAGTTAAACAGGGTTACAATCAAGAATCGATACCCATTACTGAGGATTGATGATTTGTTTGACTAGTTGAGAGGAGCGCGAGTCTACTCCAAGATGACCTCAGATCGGTTACTATCACCGAGGGTTGTGAGACAGACATCCCTAAGACAGCGTTTAGGACGGGGTATGGGCACTTTGGAGTACTATGATGCCTTTGGATTTCGACGACGCGCAAATAAAGATTCATGGATCTCATGCATAGGGTATTCCAACCCTCTATCTAGACGCTTGTCTCTGGTCTTCGTGGATGACATCTGATCTACTCCACAGTGGAGCACATGAGTATCATTTGAGATTTGTGGCTTGTTGAGAGACCATCACCAGACGCTAAGTTCAAGTAGTTATGAAGCCTTACTACTAAGGTGATTTTGGGACACATGGTGTCGCATCAGCGGTCGCTGGACCCAGAGAAGGTCGAGGCGTTGATTTAGCTGGGAAAGGCCGGGTTAGTCTTCGAGACACGTAGTTTCTGGGATTACCGGGTACTACATGAGATTCATTGAGGATTCTCCTTAATTGGCAAGATTCCATGACGAGATTGACTCTAAGGAGTGTCAAGTTTGAATGGGATGACCGATGCGAGGAGGCATTCCAGACAAGAGGAGGCTTACTACCGCCTCCTATCCCGATAGTCCCATGTGGGGCAGGGCATTACGTGTATTGTGATGCCAGTGCCGGATCGGATGTGTTTGATGCGCCTAGGAGGGTAGTGAGGCCAGGCCCCCCGTGAAGCTAAAGAATCATGAGCAGACTACTCCACACACGACTTGAGTTGGCGTAAAACTGTAGTCTCGGCCTTTGAAGATTCGCACCACTACTTATATGGCGAGGAGTTCGAGGTGTACTCAGAACATAAAAGTCTGAAGTATATTTTCACGCAGCTGAGACCTCAATATGAGGCAACGCAAATGGATGGAGTTCCTAGAGGATTATGACTTCACTTTGCATTACCACCCTGGTAAGGCAAATGGTGGCCGATGCGCCACCGGAAGTCACGGGAGACACAGAGATAGCTTCCCGAGGAGGATGCTCAGATCAGGATGTGCTTTGGGTTACAAGACAATGAGTAGGCACAGTGGTGTACGTTGGGAGTTTAGTAGCTACACCGCTCTTTGTTGAATAGAGTGATTGGAGTCCTGTAAGGATCACGAGATATGTATCCATCGGGGTGGATCGAAAGTACAACAGTAATCGTGACGGTATCGGACTGGCTCCACTTATGGTAGTCTTGTGATAGAGGACTCGCAGGTGTCCCATTTGACCGATTTTACAGGGAGATTCTCAAGGAGTTTCACCGCCTCGATTTGCCGTGCATCCAGTGGCACGAAGATGTACCAGATCTTCGTCAAGATTTATTAGAGGGATGAAGAGACACGTTGGGACTTTGCTCGATTTATCTCACGTGGTCACAGTGTTGCTGGGTCGAGCACCAAAAGCCAGAGGGCTACTTCAAACATTGAAATGGTAGCGGAGCACGCCACGATGGGATTTTTATGACCCACTTGCCACGGATACCACAGGGACATGATGCGCAGGTGATAGTAGACGCCACGGTCGGCACATTTTCTAAATGTGCTGACGACCTTCTACATTGAGAGATTCCGGTTGTACATTCGAGAGATAGTCCGGTTACATGGAGTACCAATATCCATAGTGCCTGGAGGGACCCGAGGTTTACTAGTGCACTTTTTTGGAAGAGTTTCAAAAGGCTATGGGCACACGGCTGACCATGAGTACAACTTCTTTCCACCCACGCATGTACGGTTAGTCAAAGAGGACTATACAGGTGTTAGAGGACATGTCACAGCATGCGTCCCGGATCATAAGGGTAGCTGGAAGAGCACTTTGCCCTAGTGGAATTCTCCTACAACAACAAAGCAAGGAGTATACAAATGGCACCATATGAGGCATTCACAGATAGAGGCCATGCAAGATCAACAAAGTATGTTGGACCGAGCGGGAGAGAGCTCCATTACTGTCCCGATCTCGATTAGAGACACCTTCGAGAAGGTGAGCTTGATACGACAACAAGCTTTCACTAGCTTTAGAGCCGCGAAGAGCTTACAGGCCGGGATATACGACGGCTCGACCCTTAGAGTCTCGAGGTTGGTGATCACAGCTTTCTTAAAGGTGATGCCTAATAGAGGAGTGGTCAGGTTCAGGAAGCGAGGGAAGTTATCGCCGAGGTTTACTGGACCTTCGATACTCGAGAGTGGTAGGCGCGAGCATACCGTTATTTTTACTCGCCAAAGATGTCGTGTCCACGAGGTATTTCACGTCCCCCCCATGCTCCGTATACACTCCATCCAAATTTCATGGTGGATTGGGGTGAGAGATCGAGGTCGACACTCATGACCTCGAGGAGGGACCAAAGGTGCATTTTGGATAGTCGTGATCAGGTTTTGCGACGCAAGACCGTGAGGCTAGTGAGGGTGCTATGGCGGCATTATGGAGTGGAGGAGTCAACGTGGTAGCGCGAGGACACAATGCGTGCCACCTATCCCTTCTTGTTTAGGGATGAAGGTACGTAGTTTAGTCGTTTAATATTTAAATGACGAGTTACATGCATGGTAGAGTGCATGTTTCATATGCATGTGTTGTGTTTTGATTGTCCAAAATTTCGGGACGAAATTCCTTTTAAGGAGGGGAGAATGTAAGACCCGAGAAAATTCCAATTTCTGGAAAAAATGGCAAAATCGTAATTTTGGTCAAAACCCAAAATTTTTCTAGATCTCGGATGATGAAATGGATTTCACCGTTGGAATCGTCTCGCAAAATCTAGCCACGCCGACCTCATCAATTTCTAAACAGCCTAATTTGCACGCTGAGGTACCGAAAGACGTGCCGTAAAACGCATATGTGATGTGACAAAAGTCACCTATAACATGTACTCATGTGACACAAGTCGCATGAGCAGAGAGATGGTGAAACGGACGATCAACAAATACGTTGTCAAAACCAAGAGAAGGGACATGATGGGAATTTCTAATTGTGAAATGATACAGGACAAAAAAAGTGGAATAGTGTTGTCTTCTTCAAAAGAGAACAAATGGGCGATCGGGCAAGAGGTCGGATCGGAGAGGCAAGTAATGGAGTTTTTCAATTTTAGAGAGAAGGACCTCATTTTCTTTCTTAGATTTCTGGCCGACCGACCGCTTCTGGCTTTCGATGGAGCAAGAAAGAAAGTTGTTCTACGCGATGAGTGCTACGCGTGGGCACCGATTTGGTGGAGTTCCGACAACTCCAAGAAGTAGGAATCTTTTCCTACTTGTGTTAATCCTTGTTTAAGAACCATGTAAATGGTTAGGAACGTTTTGAGGCTTGTTTTAGTCGTAAACTTGGTCTCAAAAGCTTTGAACCGAGTGGAGAAAATTCCTATTTTAGGTGTGGTCGGAACAAGAACCCGAGGGTTTTAATTGCTCAAGGAATAGTAATAAGGAATAGTGACACGAAATAATTTTATGTGAAAATGTGTTTGGTTGAGTGATTCAAAATGAATTGCTCGTGTTTGTTAATTAGCCCATGTGAGCTAATTTTGGTGTAATTGATGGTGAATTTGCATAACATGTTTTATGTGATTTAATTATGTTAATATATATGCATGTGAATATATTAGCATGAACGTATTGGAATTGGCATCATGCATTCCATATGCACTGAGGCACCCTAGAATAATAGGAGTGAGTGCATGAGGCGGTTTCTTAAGAACTGCTTTGAGGTCAATTAATAATAATAATTATCTGAGTCCATTACAACATCGAGGGTTGTCCATATAAAAATATCGCCATCGAGTCGGCCCAATTGATATACATCGGAGGGTTAATCCATGTAAATAAATTCATCTGAGTCGGTCCAATTATATAGATCGAGGGTCGTCTATGGTTAAAAAACAAATATCTTTGTTTGGAAATGGTTTTCTCATACATGGCTTAGGCAAGTGTGAGGGAGTCGATGAGGACTCGGGATATGGGATAGGGTGAGTCATACTCTCATCCAAGTCATGTAGACATTCGAGTAGGTTCATGTAATTGCTTGAATGTGTTTGTTTGCCATGCATGTGCACTTAGGTGGGGAAGTATGCAGGAAATTATCGCTCTTGGGCTTTCTTTCGCTTTGTCGATGAATGTGTTCCAGTACGAGGAGCGATCGGGAAGAGGCGGCGCTCATTAAGTGAGCTGAGGAAGAAAGCTAGGGTTATGGCTTTGGTAGTTATTTTGTATACATGTATTAGAGATGTTGTGATTTAAATATAATATTTGTAATTAAAAATCAATGTAAAAACTCATGAACCATGATATATGTTTGGTTGGGATATTTATATTGAGTATCATCCTGAGGTCTGATGGCCATTATTTTACTCGCATTTGGACCTTGTGTGGTCATTGTAATTGTTAGGAGACAGGTTTGTACCTTGGGTGACTCCTTTGTACCAAGGGGCTACGCTCGATTTTCATGAGTGGTGTCGGGTTACCCCGAATCCGCGACTATTCAGCGAGGTTGGCGGGTTGTCAGCGGACGCGATTTTAGGGTGACATAGTAGATGTCGAGGACCCGAGCTACCGGCTAGGTCGAGGTTAAACTCGGCCCGATTCGAATTCATTTCGATGCGAGGTGTGACTACGTATGACCTCCAACTTCGGAAGGTCATAACTCCTTCGTCCGAACTTCATTTTAGGTGTTATTGGACTTTATGGAAAGCCCATTGAGTTAAGATTCTAATCGTATGCCTGTGGAGGATAGTGGGTGTCAGGTCGAGCTCTTCAGTCCAGAACTGACTCGGCCAGTCGGTTTAGCTGCTGGGTCGACTACGTGTGACCTCGACCGATGGGTCATGCTTCTTCGTCAGGAACTTCTAGTTTCTGGTGTTCTTAGACTCTATGGAAAGCCCATGGAGTCAGGATTCCAGAAATATTCCTGTGGGGGACATTGGTGATTAGTGCCCAAAAAGTGCTATTTTAAGCCTTATTCAAGATAGGTTTTGAGTGCTTTTTGCGCCCTAATCATATGAATTAGGCAGATTGGCGTATGCGGGGTCCACTTAGTACCCGCTAATCGATTTCGAGTTTGTTTTGGTAATTTTGCAGGTTTTGCGAGCCTCGACCAATTTCAAGTCTGATGTCAAGTTAGTCTTGAATCAGGATTCCACGATTTCACCAACCAATGAAGAAATGTGAAGTGGAATTGATGAAAGGATGATGCGATGGAAAAATAGGAGGAAACTTGATTTTCGCTATGCATTGAAAATTTCGCGAGAGATGTGAAAATTTCTCGATCATAGCGAAAATTCGCAATCTAGCGAGGAAATTTTCGCTATCTGAAATTTCGCTAAGGCTATGAAATTTCGCTAACATAAGCGAAATTAACGTTCACATTGAAAATTTTGATTTTCGCTATCTCTTGTGAATTTAGCTAGCTTAAGCCCGAAATT
Organism: Tetrastigma voinierianum; assembly: GCA_016808115.1. Lineage (NCBI taxonomy): Eukaryota > Viridiplantae > Streptophyta > Magnoliopsida > Vitales > Vitaceae > Tetrastigma > Tetrastigma voinierianum. Next base: position 522,754 of record JAEQBH010001909.1, on the reverse strand, counting down.
TTATTGCTTATAAGCGAAATTTTAAACTATCTTGTGAAAATTCTAACATCTTAGTGCTTGTGTTTTTGATGTTTTTTGATTCCGAATGACCACGTTTTGATTAATTATTTTGTCCCTATTGTAATTTATAATTTAGAGCTTTTGTCATTTCACACATTAAGGGTTGACTATAGCTCCCTACGACTTTAGCCCTAACTTTTCATTCCTTTGTCCAATCCATGACTTTTCATTTAGGTTACAAGTTTTTCTCTCTTTTCTCTCTTCTTTCTCTCATTTTTTCTTGGCTGCCAAACACCCCCTTTGAGGATGACAGCTCAAAGGATGTTTGGCTAAGCCCCTTTCTTGAAGAGGAGGGTCACTGGTGGAGGTTTTGAGGTAGAAGTTTTCACGCCTCTCATTTATCCTGCTTGCATTTATGAGCATTGGCTCCTTGCATCTCACCCAGGTTGGAAACCTCCTAGATCGACCTACCTTGATGTGTATTTGGCAAGCTTTGGTTCACGGTGGATGCTTAATCTTAGATCTCACGTCATCCGCTAGTTATCTCCTATTAGTTCTTAGTAGGTTGTCTCTTTGAGCCATATACACATTTAGGGACTTGGAATGCTCAGATGACATATCTCGGGAGTAATTTAGGGTTTTGGGTTTTAGTGCGAATCAAGGTCCGGTTTGGGAAGCGACCTGAGTCTTTATCCCCCGAGCGAGAAACATACGAGGGCATGGAATATACCTTAAAACTCGATCCGGTGACCTTAAAACTTTCAAAGGAGTCTCACTTTTCTAAATTTTCCTTTAATTTATATGCAGTTTACAACCATCCGACCTTTGTTTTGAACAAAACCCCGAAATCGAAAATACCATTTTCTTCAGCTTGCACTTCTCATTTCACGAAGAAAACCCATCCGTGTTCGACCCTAGGCAGCTATCTTTGCGGCCTTCGCTCTGCTGCGTGGAATTACAAGGATATAAATTTTGTTGTTTGATTTATAGCCCTACGTAGCACGAATCAAATGGATGAATTTAAGGGGATGGTCTTTAGTGAGATAAGAAGCTGTTGAACTTGATTCATATCCGCGAGTTTTGGTAAAATCTCATTCCCTTTTGATTTTATCATTTTTTTTTCCACTGCAGTTCACTGCAGGGGATTTTAAATTTTTCCAGTACATTCAGTTTTTCCTTGCTTTAATTTTAGCTAACCTTAACCCTTTTGTTAGTTCTGTTTTGGCTGTTTTCCTGTTGATTGTGAAGTGTGCAGGAGCAGTTTATGCAGTGGGATAGGAACACTGCGGGTAGGCTTGAGGTGGCTAACTGCGCGGGAATAGGGCTTGAAATTGATCCTCGCGGTGCTCAGATGGATCCTCCACGGAGGAGGAACGACAAAACCAGCGAGGTGCCTAGGGGCGATGCATGCCGATCCATAAGGGATCACATACCCACCCGGGTGAGTGCACCCTCATGCATAATTCCCCCTGGCCGAGAGGAGGTGGCGGTGAAGCCTTACTTGGTGCCTCACTCGACATTCCATGGCACGGAGAATGAAAACCCTTCTGATCACATAAGGGGTTGAGGAAGTATGCACCACTTTCAAAGAAGGTCACGGTGGACATGGAGCTCCTCAAGTTGAAAGCCCCTTTCCACTGACCACAAGAGACCAGTGGTTGGCTAAATGCACATTAAGGCGAAACCGCAAAAGTGGGGAGGTGCGAGAGCGGGAGTGCAAAAAAATTCTTCAATGCTCAAGACAAACAACTTGAAGAGGCAAATTTACATATTTGCAGCTCATGATGGTGAGAAGTTCTACCGTGCTGGGAGGAGATTTACCTTAGGAGACTATCGGTGCATGCCCACATATGGGTTTGATACATGGATCTTTGGTGAACCATTTTTATGATGGAATGTCCGCTCCGTGAAACGATTATTGGAAGCCCAGCATGTGTGGAGGAGATTTTCTTGGTAAAAATCCCGATGAGGCAATGGACTTCCCTCGATTATGTGTAGAGACCTCGAGGGCTGGGATGAGCGAACCCGAGAGAAGCGGTGTATTCAAGCCACCGGAGTGAGACGAAGAGGAGGCATGTATGCCCTCTCAGAAGATATGGAGATTTGAAAATTTGAGTGTCACCGCTGATTGAAGATTGGAGAATTAGAAAGAAAAAGGGGTCCATGAGGTCATGACCGTGGTAGAGTAGCCATGCACCAGTGCTTGTTTCAGCGCCCGATCCATTGACCACCAGGAGAACCATGTCAAAACCCCATTACGAGGATGCAAATGTGGTAGGCGAGAGCAAGCCACAAACAAATGCTCAAATGGCAACGCCCACAACTGATTGGGAGAGTCACCTAACCTTTCATGGAAACCTCGACCTCCTGTATATACACCCCGGAACCTGGCAATGACGATGTACCACCACTTCACGGCACATCGTGAGCACTCACCTCCTCTCTGTTGGCTGAGCCATTTTGAATACGGCTGAGTGGTGGGAAATTTTGTGGAGGAAGCGAGCATTAATCTCAGGTTGAATGAAAAAATTGAAAATGTTGAAAGCTCCTTGAGCAAGAGAATAGATGGGCTGGAAAGTAACCTTATAGAAGAATTGGCGACTTCACGGGGCATCCATGCGAATATGAAATGTGAAGCGAGGGAGTTCCCTTCTCGACCATTGCCAAATCGAGGAAGTCCATGAGCTGACTATTCGGTGAACCTCCCAAAATGGATGAAATCCAGTTTGTCATTACTTAAGAAGTGGAAAGGGTTGATGATAATGCCAAGCACATTGAGAAACCGAGAAAAATGGAAGAATTGGAGCCATAACACATTTTCTTGAAGGAGGACTCGGTAAACCTTTGCATGCCACCTCCATTTTCCCCCGAGCACTAAGAAGTAAGAGAGGCATCAATGAGGCGGGCATCCTAGAAGTCTAAGGCGGTGAGAAGTCGACACTTACCCTTTTTGGACATCATCAAAAGCGAGTCCCTACTAATGCAAAGTTTTTGAAAGATCTCACGTACAATCAAAAGGGTTGGGCATTGACAAGAAGGCATTCTTAGCGAGCAAGTTAGCTCCGTCATCGATCTGAGACAATGGTGAAATCTGAGGATCCGGGGGCGCGTATCGATTAACATTGGAGGAACACATTGACAAAGCGTTTGGTAGACTTGGGTGCGGTGTCAGCCTAATGCCATACTCGATTAATATAGAGCGGCTAGGTTTGGGAGAAATTTATTTCCAACCAACATCACCACATCCTTGGCCGGAATCGTTGATGAAAATACCAAAGGGATAGTGGAGGATGTGTTGGTAAAAGTAGATAAGTTCTATCCGGTGGATTTCGTGGTTCTCGACACGAGGGCAGAGCGAACTAATCAAGTGCCATTACAATGGGAAAGCCATTTACGGCCCACATCAAATGCCATTATCGGTGCGGAATGGGATTAAATGCGGCTCACATTTGGCAACATGACAGGCTTCAGCATTTTCCACTTGAAGCGATAGCGAAGCAGTTGAGGATGGGGAGTAAATGTCGATGAAGTTTGCACGAGTGGTGCGCGGATAGGAAGGCATGATATTAACAAGCGGCGAGGAAAAATTGATGGAACAATGGAAGCGATTAATGTAGAATCCACCATTCCTCACGCAACGGTCGATACTTGCCGCGAGACAGTTACTTGAAACAATGGGGCGAGCATGAAGGCACTGCGACACACACCCTTTGCATGCGTGGAGGAGCTTCTCCTCACGGACCCTCCTTGAGATCCAATGCCTACACAGCTTGGGGTGGTTCTTGCGAGACACAGGAGACCCTCCAAATTTTGTTGAAATTTTTACTTTATATTATTTTAAAGTCTTAATTTGGATTTTTAATTGGTGCCACTACTTTTACCTATTTTCTTTTCAAATATTTTCGCATTTACAAGCTTATCTTATCCTGATTTTTGTTTTGAAATGTTGCGGGAGTTGCGATTAAGGGAAAATTTCATTTTCCTCAGGTATTGCGATGCGGTCACGAGTGCAACTGTTGACCAGTGCCACATTCCTCCTGGATTCCAGGCAAGTTCGTTTCATGTATTGGAGGTACCACACAGTTTCTTTTTGAAAAAGCTGATAATTTTGTGAAATATACTGACATAGAAATATACCATGCAACTACATTTTTCTACACTTTTGCAAATCATTCTTGTACCTATATTTTCGTGTTTCTACTCTTGCCTTTAGTTGAAGAATTGAAGCCCTGTATGTTACCTTAATGATAGAACAATTCCTGCATGATTTAGTTTTTGGTCAATTGAAGTTCCAGTGTATTCAACATGAACATCCCTTTTAGCTAATTCACCGCTGCACACGGATTGTACGATAGGTTGAGAAGCTATATACCTCTTCTCACCTTGCAAAGCCGGCCTTAGATCTGTTGACGACCCATAATAGGTTTGTGTTACCCATGTATGAAGACCAATGTAGTCTTCCAAATGAAAAAAAAAAAAAAGGAAAAGAAAAGAAAAGAAAAGAAGAATAAAAAAGATGTGACACTTTACCTTGAAACCAGAACACGGTCAGGGGTATATGAAAGCCTTTAAAGCCAGATGCCACTAAACCTTAATTGGTTGGGAGTCATCGACTTAGTGTTGCTACGGGTGGATAGGTGAGTTTAGCCAGTTGTAGGTGTAATTCTCGAAGTCATTCGAAGTCAGGAGGTGAAGCTGTAGAGTTTGTGGTCGAGGTTGATCCTTTTGGCTTGATGCCACTAAGCCTTATTTGGTTAGAGTCATCGGTGGACCCTTGTTACCGCGGACTTTGATGAAGTCGAGTTTTAGCGTGCACTTCTGATGTAATCAAAGAAGAAATAAAAGTGTAAAAATTTGGTCTGTTAGGTTGGTCAGCGGTTTAAGGCCATGGCGATAGCTAGGTTGGGAGGAAATAGCTTTGCATCTTATTGGCTCCAAGAAGCGGTTACCTTAAGACGATTAGGTTTTGGTGGAAGTTCGGGTTGACTTCCTTGGGACCGATATTGCCCTAAAACTTGTTCTTATATGGCATTTGTTCTCTTATGACGGTTTTCGTTCAGGGTCTAAATTGTTCATACTAAAGGTAAAGTTTATCTGTACACACTCTTTTTGAACAATATACACTTTTTGTAAAAGCATCTGACATGCATACCTTTATTGTTTTTAGCATTGCTAAGGGACTAGCAACGTGTGGGTTGGGGGGTGTGATTAGTGCCCGAAGTACTATTTTGAGCCCTATACAAGATAGGTTTTGGTGCTTTGCACTAATCATATGAATTGAGCGATTGACATGTAGAGTCCCTTGGTACCATGATCCCATTTGAGGTTGTTTTGGTAGTGCAGTTTTGAGCTCGACCAATAATTTCAAGTCGATGTCAGTTGGTCTTTGAATGAGGATTCACAGTGATTTCACCAACCAAAAATGAAGAAATGTGAAGTGGAATTGATGAAAGATGATGCAGTGGCAAAGCAGGAGGAAACCAGATTTTTGCTATGCATTGCGAAAATTTCGCAGGGATTGCGAAAATTCGCAATCCTCATGAAAATTTACGCAATCTAACATTTTACGCTATACTAAAACCACCATTAAAAGTATTTGCTTGAATTTAACTAACCTAGCAAAATTACTTGTTCATTGAAAATTTTGATTTTAATGCTCTCTTAATTTATTTAAAAGCAGCCAAAATTTCACTAGCATAGCGAAATTCCCTGAATAGCGAAATTGCTGCCCCTGTGTTTTTGATATTTTTGATTCCAAATGACCACGTTTTGATTAATTACCATTTTGTCCCTATTGTAATTTCATATTTTAGGCCCTTTTGTCATTTCACACATTGGGGTTGACTATATAAAGCTCCCTCTGACTTTTGTAACCCTAACTTTTCATTCACTGTAAATCCACGCAGCTTTTCATTTTAGGTTACAGTTTTCTCTCTTTTCTCTCTTCTTTCTCTCATTTTCTTGGCTTCCAAACACCCCCTTTGAGGATGGCGGCTCAAGGATGTTTGGTAGCCCTTTTCTTGAAGAGGAGGTCCAGCAGCTGGTGGAGGTTTTGAGGTAAGTTTTCACCGCCCTCTCATTTATCTACTTGCATTTATGAGCATTTAAGCTCCCTGCGTCTCACCACAGGTTGAAACCTCTACTGAATCTGACCTCATGGTATGTATTTGGCAAGCTTTGTGAATTCACAGTGGATGCTTAATCTTAGATCTCTTTATCATCCACTTAGTTGTCTCCTATTAGTTGACGTAGGTTGTCTCTTTGAGGCCATATGCACCTTTATTAGGGACTTGGTCTCCTTTGAATGCCATATCTCATAGAGGGTAATTAGGGTTTTAGGTTTAGTGCCAAATCAAGGTCCGGTTTGGGAAACGACTACGAGTCTTTATCCCTACGAGGGAAGCAGACCAGGGGCATGAATACACCTTAAAACTCCGATCCAGTGACCCCGAAGACTTCAAAGGTCTTCCTTTCTAAATTTTCCTTTAATTTATATGGGTTTACAACCATCGACCCTTTGTTTTAGACAAAACCCAAAATCAATGCATTTCCTCAGCGCACTTCTCATTTCACGATGAAAGCCCATCCCGGGTGTTTAGACCCTAGACATTTATAATCTGCATTGGCCTTGCTACGACAGTAGGACACCTAGGATATAAATTTTGTTGATTCCTATAGTCCTACTGTGGCATGAATCAATTGGGTGATCACAAAGTTTCTAAATTTTGTGTTTTGTACCAAGCCTTCAGTTTTCTTAGTTGTGTCGATGTGTATAGCCGGGATATCACATGACCATTGCATGGCATGTCTTAGGCTACTATATTGGGTATGGTAGAAATTTGTCTATAGGAACCGGAAGGCCGTATGGTTTTAGTTCAAAGAAACTTGGGACTGAAGGATAGAGGATTTCTATGACCGGTTTCACACAGTCCAATTGTGGTGGGTTGAGTTTAGGCGGAAACTAAAAAGTTCTGGTTTTTACGGTTGTTGGCGTTGTATGGATGATTGGAACCCGGCTTATAGTTCATGTTTGTGAAGGGGTCGTGAGGTACCCGGTTGGATGGGTCAAGATGGTGACCTTGTTGTGTGTTGTGGCTTGTTTCAATAACATGAAAATTGTGTGTTGTTGGTGTGATGCGTTGGGCAGTTCCAAGATGGACTTTTGGCTTGTGTATTAGCCCATGTGAGCTAATTTATGTTATTTCTATGAGTTAATGAATAACATGTTGATAGTGTATAAACTCCGTTAATATATGCATGCATAATATATTAACATGAATTATGGTGAAATGGCACATTGCATTTCATATGCACTGGGGAGTGCATGACAGGAAAGAAAATGAAAAATGATTGTGAAAGGAATTTCAAGGGAAGATTTTATGAAGAATTGCCTTGAAGAGTGGTCCAATAGTATATCTCGGAGGCTGAGCTATGACTGTTCCGGAAAAATGATCCAGCAATTCACCTCGGAGGGTAGTCCAATATATTTACCGAAACTCGGTAGTGTGTTTTCAAGAACAAAAAGCTTTTGTTTTGAAAAAGATGTTTTGCTCACATTTGGCTTAGGCATGCGTGAGGGAGTCGGTGAGGGCTCGAGACATGGGGTGGTGGGGTCATTCTCATCCATATCATGAACATTTAATTAGGAACATATATGTTTTGCTTAAATGTTTGGTGTGCCATTGCATGTCTTGACTTAGGTGGGGGAGTAACCCGTGTAGGAGGATTCAGCACTAGGCGTTGCTCACCCCGTCGTGGGATCCCCCTTTTTAGGTACGGGACAGGTACAGGTAAACAACGCTCCTTAGAGGCCGAGATTATGGGACGCATTTGGGACCGTAGAGGCAAAGAAATGGCCAAACTGGTCTTATTTCTGTATTTTGTAAATTCTAGAAAGACGATCCGAGTTTTTGTACATTCGCAGATTAAATGCAATTATAAAATTAACTCCTTTTGTATAAAATATACATTTTGTAGTATGGATGCTTATGGAGCCAGCGTAGTGTTCTGCTCATGTCTGGTCTCATGATATGAGACCTGGCAAGTACGGGTTGACGGTGAGTCAACGGGACCGGGGATTGGTGCGTCACGGCTTAGTATGAACTGGGTTTATAAATACCTAGAAATTTAGATGTTAGTATATGATTTACCTAGGACTTGATGGGAAACGGGTTAGATCATGCATCCTTTGTGCATTTGATGAATTAAATGTGATGTGTGATTGGATTGTGTGTTGCATGTTGTGTACATTTATTGGATTGCATGATTGAGTATGTATGGAAAACAAGGAACACTAGGGTTGGAAAACATAACCTTAGGGATGAACGGGTTAGTTCAAGATGAGTAAGTCTATTAGTAATTGGCATTTGCACTACTAGTTAGACTGGGACAGAAAATTTAATAACACCATTGTCATTTGACATGTGTAGATGGTGAGTCGAGAAGGAAGACACACGGTCATAGTTATCACTTAACATAGAATTGGGTGATAGGAGTTGGGACTGACTAGAGATTAGTTACCCATCGACGAGTTGCGTCGGGTTTTGGTGGTAGTTCTTGAATCCCAGCTCTGCGTCGAATTTCTTTGGTCAGGAGCCCGGTCGAAATTTGCACGTTTTTCGAGGCAACGAGCGTAGTGGGGGACACTTGGCGCATTTGAGTGGCTCAAGATGAGACACATGTCAAGTGGAGAGCTAGTCAAACAAATAGCTCAAGTGGGACCTAGAAGAGACATGTGGCAACACATGATTGAAATCGAGGTAGATGGATGAGTGATAAGGGTAATCAGGAGCCACTTAGAATTGAATGATGTAGTGAGAGGACATCTCCACTTGACTTCTTCATAAGACAGAAGAATTTCAATTTTAAAAGGAGTAAAATGGTCATTTGGTAAAAATCCAAAATTTTCTAGATCTCGGATGTGAAATAGATTTCACTTGAATTGGAATCGTCTCATGAGAAATCTAGCTACCCACGTCGAATTTCGTCGAATTCCCGAGAATGTCGAATTTCACGTTTTTCGAGCAGAAGTGGGTGTCGTAAAATGAGTTTCAGAGACATGCGATCTTGACAAAATTCACTCTTACATTATCTTATGTGACATATATTTGCATGAGTAGAGAGGATTAAATGGATGGCACAGATAATTAACCAGTGTCGAAATCCAGATTTAAGGACATGGATGGCATTATTTGAAGTTAATGATAATAGGACAAAACTTAAACAGTTGTCATCTTCTCCAAATGAAGGAAACGTGCAGAATGAAGACCAAAGGTGCAGTGGGGCGTGAGGTTTGGTGTTTTAGAGAGAGAAGGTGTGCATTCTCTCTAGATTTCCGACCATTCGGACCGTCGGTTCTCAGCGAGCGAAAAGCGAGTTGCTGCGGCGGGGCTGCGCGTGAGCCGTTTGGTGAGTTCAACAGCTCCAAGGAGGTAGGGATCTTTTCCTACTTGCATTAATCTTTGGCTAAGAGCCATGTAAAATCGTTAGGAATGTTCTAAGAGCTTGTTTAAGTAGTAAATCGGTCTGAAATCTTTGAATCGAGTGGAGAGAAAATTCCTATTTGTGTGGTCGTGGCTTGATAACGAGGGTTTCACTGTTCATGTGAATAGTGACACTAAATTTTTGGTGTGAAAATGTGTTTGGTTGAGTGATTCAAAATGAATTGCTCGTGTTTGTTAATTAGCCCATGTGAGCTAATTTTAGTGTAATTGATGGTGAATTTGCATAACATGATTTATGTGATTTAATTATGTTAATATATATCGTGTGAATATATTAGCGTGAGTTTGTTGGAATTGACGTCATCATTCGTATGCCTTTGGGGCGCGCATAGAATATTAAGTGAGGTCGTGGCGTAGAGTAAACAAAGGAAAATGTTTGTGAAAAGAATTTCGATGGAAGATTTTCTGAAGAATTGCCTTGGAGGGACGTCCGCGGAGATCTCGAGCGGATGGGAATGGCTATTTGTTTCGGAGAGTTATCGAAGCCAGGTCGCCTCGAAGGGTAGTCCAATATTTTTTATGTCGGTGAAGTAAGTTTTCAAAACAAAAAGCTTTTGTTGTGGCCCCGGATATTTGCTCGCATGGCTTAGTGTGTGTGGGAATTCGATGAGACTCGGGACATGGGATTAGTCATGTAGACATTCAAGTAGGTTCATGAAATTGCTTGAATGTGATTGTTCCTGCATGCATGTGCACTTGGGTGAGGGTAACCCATGTGAAATTATCACTCTTTGGGCTTTCCTGTCGAGGATCACTATTTGGTGCGGGGAGTGTGCACGGGGCAATGACTCCTTTGGGGCGTTTAGAAGAAAAGCCCAGGATTATTGAGCTTTGGTATTGATTTTGTATAACATGTATTAGAACTCTATAATTTTAATATATGTTGAATTAAAGTAATTTATTGCTCTTCGAACTATTGTATATAGTTGATGTATTTTGTGAGTATTAATGCAGGGGCCCAAGTGGCCATTATTTTACTTGCATGTAGACCTTGTGTGGTCATTGTGGGCCCCATTTTGGGACGGGTTTTGTATTTGGGTGTTCATCCCTGAGGAAGCTGCACGATTTTAAATGAATGTCGGGTAGGTTGCAGAGCATCCACAATATTCCATGTGAGTTGACGGGTTGTCAGGACACCCTGGTTTAAGGGCGTCACACTTCCTACTATCTTCTCCGGCCCAGGGTTGGGAGAGGGAGAAGGGGAAGGAAAAATGAGCCGGATTTGAGAAGAGAGAGTTTTAGAGAGAGGGCTCCACCTTCTCTCTAGAACTCAGCCCGATTGGCAGACGGTTTCAAATGGAGCAAGAGAAGGAGTTCATCCTCACGGCAAAGGGGAGAAGCGTAGAGGCCGGAATTGGGAGTTCGACAAACTCCGAGGTAGGGGTTTTCTCCTACTTGGTTTAATCCTTATTTAAGGGGCCATTCGAATGGCATGAGTTGTGTGAGGCGGGGCGTGCCGGTGAACCATCGAGACTTTGGGACAATGTCTGAAGATTTTGGAATTTGTTTGGACAATCCGGTGACTGATTTTTTGGGACTAAGTAATTGTCCTTGTGTGCCATTTTTATGTGTTAGAGTTAAAATGAATGAAGGTGTGGTTGTCTTGCCACTAAGGGGAATGTTTGGTTGTGTTTTTGAACCGTGGAAGGCTGCCATATTATGGTAATTACACGATACTTAGGACTTTAAAACTGGTTTGGTAGGAAATAAAGGGTTTTGGTAGTGATTAAACGGTAAATTGTAGCCACATCGGTGAGAACTTGATGTTAGGCTTTTGAATTTTCTCGGTCGGACCCTGTGGAGCCGAGTTATGGTCTTTTTTTTACTCTGGAAGCAGGTCTAATAGGCCAAGAGGTCGGCCCAGTAAGTCGGTTGTAGAGGTCGGCCAGTGGGGTCAACCTATAGAGGTCGGGGCTATAGAGGTCAACCTGTAAAGGTCAGGCTGTAGAGGTCAGCTGTAGGAGGTCATTTTGTGGGGGTCGGTACATTAGAGGTCGGCTGTGGGGTCGGGTTGGGGTCAATGTTTGTAGGGTCGGTGATGGGGTCGGTAATAGGTCGGCTCGGCCAGTCATTCGGCCCAGTCGGATCATTTCATTTCGTCGGGTCATTTCGGGTGGGTTTAGTGCGATGTGGCCTCCGGCAGGTCGCTAAGCCGCCGTCCATTCCAGTTTGAATTTGGTCTTTGACTATGGAAAGCCGGGTGAGCTCGGCGAGGTTAGGTTAGCTCGGTCGGTTCGAATTCGACTCATCTGGGTGTGACTACGTGACCTCAGGCTTGGAGGTCGTAGCTCCTTCGTCGAACTCAGTTTCGGGTGTTCTTGGACTATATGGAAATCATTGAGTCGAGATTCTATTTGTATGCCCTATGGAGGGGACAGTGGGTGTCGGTAGAGGCTCTTCTAGGTCGGGACCGGCTCGACGGTCGATTCATTCAGTGGGTCATTTGCGTGTGACTTCAATGTGGTAGGTCATAACTAACCGATCGAGGCACTCCGTTTTGGGTGTTCGTTGACTCTATGGAAAGCCCATGGAGTCAGGATTCCAGAAATGCTCCTATGGAGGACATTGGGTGATCATAAATTTTCTGAAATTTGTGTTTTGTACCAAGCCTTTAGTTTGCTTAGTTGAGTCGATGTGTATAGCCAGGATATCACATGATCATTGCATGGCATGTCGTAGGCTACTGTATTGGGTATGGTAGGGCTGTCTATGGGAGGCCAGGAAAGGCCATATGGTTTAGTTCCAAAAACTTGGGCCGAAGGATGAAGATTTCTATGGCCAGGTTTAAGCACAGTCTAAGGCTTGTGGTGGGTTAGGAGTTTGAGCTGGAAACTAAAAGTTTCTAGGTTTTTGGTTGTTGGCCGTTGTATGGATGATTGGAACCAACATGGTTTCATGTTTGTGAAGAGACGTGAGGTACCGGTTGGATGGAATCAGATGGTGACCTTGTTGTGTGTTGTGGCTTGTTTCAATAACATGAAAATTGTGTGTTGTTGGTGTGATGCGTTGGGCAGTTCCAAGATGGACTTTTGGCTTGTGTATTAGCCCATGTGAGCTAATTTATGTTATTTCTATGAGTTAATGAATAACATGTTGATTGTGTATAAACTCCGTTAATATATGCATGCATAATATATTAACATGAATTATGGTGAAATGGCACATTGCATTTCATATGCACTGGGGAACCTAGAGTAATAGGTGTGAGTGCATGACACGAAAGAAAATGGAAAATGATTGTGAAAGGAATTTCAAGGGAAGATTTTATGAAGAATTGCCTTGGAGAGTGGTCCAATAGTACATCTCGGAGGCTGACCTATGACTGTTCCGGAAAAATGATCCAGCAATTCACCTCGGAGGGTAGTCCAATATATTTACCGAAACTCGGTAGTGTGTTTTCAAACAAGCTTTGTTTTGAAAACAATGTTTTGCTCACATTTGGCTTAGGCATGCGTGAGGGAGTCAGTGAGGGCTCGAGACATGGGAGTGGGTGGGTCACATTCTCATCCATATCATGTAGACATTTCAGTAGGAACATGTATGTTTTGCTAAATGTTTGGTGTGCCATTGCATGTATGCATAGGTGGGAGTAGCATGTAGGAATTCCGCTACTAGGCGTTGCTCACCCGTCGTGGGATCCCCCTTTTGGTCACGGGGACAGAGTGCGGGTAAGCGGCGCTCCTTAGAATAGGATTATAGGAACGCATTTGCAGATAGTAGGCGAAAAATAGCCAAATTGGCCTTATTTACGCGTATTTTATGTAAGTTCTAGAAAGAGCGTCGGTTTTATGTAAATTGCAATTAAATGCGATTATAAATTAAACGATTTTGTATAAAATATACATTTGTAGTATGAATGCGCGTGTTCGCGTATGGCCATTCTGCTCATGTATAAGGTCTCATGATATGAGACTTTTAAGTATTCAAGTAAGTTAACGGTGGTCTCAGCGGGGACCCAGGGTTAGCGTCTTGTGATGATCGAAACGGGCTTGGCGATGCGGCGATGATAGCGATCTTCTTGCTTTGTAGATAACCCATCGAGTGCATGTCTTCAAATTAAACCATCTCATTCGAACATGCCACAATTTTTTTTCTTTTTCTTCTTGAAGCTTTTTTTTCTTCTTATTGCCTCCCCGAAACCTCATTTTAATTGTTATTTTTTTAAGAGAGGAAAATAATTTTATTTATTCAAACTAGCAATACATCGATAAAGATCTTGTTTGGCAACTAGCGGATAGCTGATAGCTGTTAGCGGCTGTATTAGCGACTTCAAGCGATAGTTTGATACATTAGCTATTTGTATAAATGTGTTTGGTAAATATAGCTTATAGCTACTTAATTGTGTAAAATGACCAATAGAATATTATTTACAATTTATTGTTGAGTTTTTTATTTAATAATTTGGAATTTATAAAGTGGGTTTATTGAAGCCAAAGGCTATACCTAATATTGAAAATTAAATCATCATTTACAGAAAGAAGAAAAAAAATATTCATTTTAAAATTTTAAAATATACAAATTTCTTGAGTTGCTAAGTGTAAAAACATTAACCTTATGCAAATAGATAAATATTACTGTTACTTTATCAATAAGAAGTTTATTGAAATAAAAGGTATACAAATGTTGAAGAATTAAAGTCATTCTGAGAAAAAGATTAGTCATTTAGAAAATTTTAAAATATACAAGAGTTCTTGAATTGCTAATTTACAAAAAATATTAACCTTGTGCAAATAGATAAATATTACTATTACTTTATCAGCCAAGTTGTGAAGATGAGTGATTGTGTGAGCTCTTGCAGGGTTTTTGCGGGAACACCTTGAGGTGGGCAGTACTTATTAACAACTTTGGAACAAATTCCCACCTGTCTTTTCAGCTCTACTGCAATCCTCTATTTGGAAAGCACTGCACAGAACAACGTTTTTTTAAACCAGCAGTTGACTCGATTCATATGTCGCTCTTCACGAAAGCAAGAAACATCAAAGGTTTTTGACAGTCAATCCTCAAAATGAGTTCAATCCTTTAATTTTTGGAGGCAAAACTCTGCCACTAAAAACGGGGCCAAAAACTTAAAATTAAAATCACTCAAAACTATAGAGGATGAAACAATATTTAGGTTAATAATATAATGAAATCGACTCAAGTCTACACATTTGATATTACTATTGTGACTAGAATATCTATGACTCAAGTTTTGCAGCATATTGATGACCATTGATTTGATTTCTTATCTACGATCGGATATATTTTGCTCGTCTAAATCGCATCACGATAATAAAAACCAAATGAAAACCTAGATCTGTGTGGAATAACCACTTTATTGAAAAAGAAAATGATGGAAAAGGTGTAGATGAGTGATTTCAAGTCAAGAATGACCAAAAAAACATCTATCATTGCTTAAGAAAAAAAGGTTAACAAGGAAAAAGTTGAGAAAAAAGGAAGCTAGGGTTTTAATGATATTATTTTAAAACCAACAAATTATAAGAAGCCCTCTTTTGGTCGAGATAAATTCTCGGGAATATGTGTCCACTGGCAATGGTTTTGTTGTGACACTACGATCTGGGGTCAGATTGACTGCCGATCGGCAGCGGAATACAAGTGGATGTCGGGTTACCAGATGCCACTTCGGAAAATCTCGGGCGAGTCTCCTTTGTACGGGGGCTCACCGTATCACACAGTATCGCACATCCCAGACAGTCAATATATCATCACATGAGTAAAAGCGGCCACTTTGGCCCTCGCAGTACTCATAATAATATCAGTGAAAACATACCAACTATGTCCGATAGTTCTAGAGTTAATAATTTGCTCTTATACAACTTTATATATCAAAATTAAGAATTCTAATACATGTATAAAATCATCAAAGCTGCTTGGGATTTCTTCACAACTCGGTCTCTGGGACGCGAGTCCTTTCGCCAGCTACTGTGCCTATAAAATAATATCCCTCGATAGAGTGAGCTAATGCTCGATGAGTGGAATCTCCTAAATGGGCTACTCTACCTAAGTGCGAGTGCAATGTTCCAAAATAAACACACATTCAAGCAAATGCATGTTTCTACTTGAATGTCTAACTCATCATCTACGTCACTAGAGTCCTCCAGACTCCCTCACGCTCTTTAAGCCTCGTATAGGAATTATTATTTTGTTTGTTTGTGGACAACCCTCCAGATGTGTATATATCAATTGGGCGATCTCCCAGGCGATTGATATTATTTGTGGACTACCCTCAGATGTATATCAATTGGGTCTCGAATGATTGATATTTTTAGTTTAGACTACCCTTCGATAATTATCATTTTAGACAACCCTCGAACTGATTTTCTCTAGACTCGTACCATTGCCTTCGACTCCGTAGTCATAGGGTGTTCAGGTGCATATGGAATCATGAATGCCAAAATTCCAATACGATCTATATCCGCGTAAAATATATCAACATGCATATATTTATGTAAAATTCAATTCACACAATCATGTCATATAAATTCTCATTTCATTACATCAAATTAGCTCACGTGGGCTAATGATGGCTTGAACAATTCGTGAATCACTCCACTAAACACATTAATTCCACAAAAAAATTATTTTGAAACAACTGTCTCGGGAATAGTGAAACCCTGGTTCACTATTCAGGAATATCACGAATCATCGGTTCATTTAGTGAACGGGTTTCACGACCGTTCGGCCTCATCGAGCGATACATGATTTAAAAAATAATTTACCAAGAATTTAACAACCCAAATCAATTTTACGTGGCGGTCCCTTGGTACACTCCATTTCTACTACGAGTTTCAAATTTTATAACAATTCGGTCCAATTTGGGGATGATCGGCAACACTCTCACGGCCTCATTCGAAGCTCAAACATCGGCAGTGTAAAGAATGAATAAAACCCAAGTAGGGGGCCTCTTGGCGTAGTTGTCGAAACTCCATTTTTTTGGTGTCCACGCGTAGCTCTCATCGCGTATATCAACTTTGCCTTGACCAAGCGAAAACACAACGATTCCAGATTTTAAGTAGATACGAAAAAAACAAAGCCAATAAAAATTAAAATTCTCCTCCTACACGCCCTCTCTGGCTCTCCCCTCCGTCTCCTTCCCACCAGTTGACTTTTATACATTTTTTTTTCTTTTATTATTATTATTATTATTATTATTTTATATACATGATTCATATTGCTTCATTCGGATCTAGTTTCTATCCGAAAATTTTATTTCTTTTCGGTTTCACTTTATTTTAAATGAACTTTAGCCCAAGCCATTTCACGACTTAGAGATTTTTCGTAAAAATCTAGTCCTTAGAGAATCAGCGGCGATATCACGGAAAATCGTAAAATGTGCCTTATCTACGAGATTCAGCGAAACTTTTACGGGTCACTAGATTTCGAGAGAGACGAATTTAGCAGTGGTCCGTTTGGTGAGATCTGAAGAATTTCGGTTTTCAACGAAGTACCGTTACCCTTTTAAGAAAAATTGAATTTTTCTCGGGTTTACATTTGTCACACTTACGGATAGCATTCATTTTTTTCTTTTGGGAAACTTGTGTTTCCACTATTTATTTGGGAATAATTTATGCATGAAATTCTAATTTTATGAAAAAAGTAAAAAACGGTAATTTCGGTCAAAATCGAATTCTTCTAGATCTCGGGATGATGAAATGGACTTCACTAGATTAATCTATCGCGAGAAATACAAGCCCTCTTAAGTCAATTTTGTTGGTCCAGGGACAGTAAATTTCAAACACCTGAAATGTGAAGGTAGTGCGGGACACTTGGCGCATTTTGGGTGGCTCAAGATGAGACACGTGTGAAGTGGAGAGCTAGTTAAATAATGAGCTTAAGTGTGGGGCCATAGGAGACAAATGACAATTTGTGAGTTGATGGAAATCCATGGTAGATGGATAAGAGGATAAGGGAAATCCAAGGATCCGATGCGGGTAGACAAGTGGCGAGTGGGAGACGAGTTACTCTTGGCCGACTTGAGCCTCGAGCCAGGTGGATGGGGGCGAAAAGAGAGGAAAATCGAGAAGAAAGAAGAAAGAGAAAGAGAGAGGATAAGTGCAGAGAGAGGGCTCTACCTTCTCTAGATTTTCCGTTGATCGGTCTGTCGAATCCCAACAAGACAAGAAAAAAAAGTTGATCCCCCTTTCACTTAAGGCTACGTGTAGATGCGGTATTGTGGAGTTTAAACCTTCCAGGGAGGTAGAGGTTTTTCTTGCTTGATTAGATTCTTTGGCTAAGAGTCATTCTAATGGATAAGGATATCCTGAGGCCTAGACGGTCGTGTATTCGGTTCCAAAGGAATTTAAGTTAGTGGTGAAATCCACTAGGGTATCCGTGATAGTTGAGACCCGTGTGTTGGGATGGTCATAGGGCTTGTGTTGTTGTGTTATTGTTTGAATGAATAACATGTCGGTGTGTGAATGTTGTTAATATATGCATGCGTGATATATTAACATGAATTATTATGAAATGGCATATTGCATTTCATATGCATTGAGGCACCCTAAATTAGTAGGTGTGAGGAGTGCATGACGATTATTTTACGAAAAAGTCTTGATTTTAGACCCTATATTAGATAGGTTTTTGAGTGCTTTTTGTGCACTAATCATGTCATTAATGTAATTGAAGTCAGTCTAGTCTTCTTAGTAACACTTATGCCATTTAGAAGGGTATTTTTGGTTGTTTTGTAGGCTTTGCACACTTTTGGAGTTCAATCTGATACAAGGATGAATCATAAGTTGGAATTCAAGTCACCGACCCGCCAACCGGCCCGAGAATCAATGAGAAAACAAAGGCAAAGTGAAGAAATGAGTCGATCACGATTGAAGGCGGGATGAAAGCGGTGAAGGATCAACAATGCGAGGAATTTTAAGCTAAACTCTGAATTTTTCGCTAAGATTGCGAGAAATTTCGCGACTCTTGAATTTAACGACCTAAACGAAAATGCCAAATTTCGGCTAGACCACTCAATTTATTGCTTGTTCCTTAGCGAAAATAATTGATTTAAGCTACTCCACGAAATTTCGCTAGCTTAGCGAAATTTCGCTATGCATACCCACCCTTAATGAAATTTCTTGTTTCGCTAGACACATTGATTTCGCTAATTAGCGAGAAATTCTTAATCTAGCGAAAATTGATGCCTCGTCATGCTTTGTAATTAATGCGAAGCTAGCCTCGAACTTGGTGTATTACTTAATTGTCTATGCTTAGCCAATTTCATAGGTTTTTGATATTTTCATGCCTTGAGGTGGCCTATATAAGCCCCTCTTGTTTTGTAACCTAAGTAACAATTTTTGGGGAACAATTTGGAGGAGGAGAAGATATTTTTGTAAGTTTTCATTTTGTAAATAAAGTCTTTTATTTTAGGTTTTGCTTTTCTCTCTTCTGTCTCCTCTTTCTCTCCCTTTCTCGGTACATGAGCACCCCTCTTGGGGATGGCTTGACTCGAGATCTTTGCATTAAGCGCTCTTTCTTTGAAGAGGAAGGAGAAGCTGGCTTGGTGGTGGGGCATATGCGTGTTGTCCTCTTGTCTTAAAGCTACATGTAGTGTGTTATGGCCCTTATATTCTCAAAACATGGTTTGCATAACATTGAATGTCATTAATTTAGCGATACTCTCTCCATGCTTTAGAAGTCAGGTGCATATTCGGTGAGAGAGATGCTTTGTGATTCTTTAGATAGTCTTCTGAGCCTCTAAAATGATATTTATATGTTAGGTTTCTCAAATTAGGGTTGCATAGCATTTAATGTTATTGATTTGGCCAATACTCTCCATGCTTCAGAATTTGTGATTCTTTACATGGTCTTCTGAGCCTACGAGATGATATTAAATGTTAGGGTTTTAAGCATTAAGGGAGCCATGCTTGCTTGCTACGTATTGACTCAAATAGGAGTTGCTTCATGGGTGAGGTTTGCTAGTTAAATATAGATCCGGTTATGCCATGGACTATAGATTGCATGTCATAGAGGATAAAACAGGGACACTTGTTTACTAACTTGCCAAGTTAGTGACCTAATTCTTCAAAGTTAACTTTTTCACCTTTTACTTTCAGTTTTTGCAATTATCAGAGTTTTCAAACCATTCCCCCCTTGTTTTTGAAACACAAATCCAAAGTCGAATAGAAAGCACTTACAACCCCGTTGCACTTATGCAAACCATTTTAGGATGAAAACCCATCCCAGTGTTGACCACAGACATCTTTGGTAAAAGCGACTACGGCGATGGTAGGAAACAGGTGTGTATAATTTTGATTTTAGCTCGACCCTACGCTGTACAGAAGATCAAATGGCGTTCTGGGGATAGTGCCAAACTACTAATGGTAAATTGATGTACTTGTGATCGACATCACAGTGAGGTAGCGCCTTTTTACCTCTTTTCAACAGATTCGCGATGGCTACGAGTTTTCATAACTTGGCGATAACTTCAACAGCATTTTTGTTTTTCATCACAGTCATTTTTTCTTGTTTATTTCAACTGTTAAAAATATATATATATATATATATATATATATATATATATATATAAATAATAATAAAAATAAAAGTCTTTCAAGATCGTTTTGCTACGTATTTGTTTTTGTGGCCACATTTCAAGCTGCGGGATTGCATTTTCCAGTCGTTTGAATTGAGAGAAAAATGGAATCCTCATATGAAGAACATCTGATCGGGAGGGTAACCACTAGAGCTTACATGACAATGAGGACTAGGAACCTTCCATGGCGTAAGCGACGGCACGTAGAACTCCCGAGCCCGTATAAGGTGCATGAGGGGGAATATGAGACCCGATGGATGAGTGCACTGTCTATAATGTTCCCTCAACCTTATGCCTCGTAAGCTACTCCACATTTTACCTCGGCTTCAGTGTGACAACCACCACCCTTATCCCTTGTTGAACAAGCCATCCTGAATTTGAGCAAACAAGTGGACAATTTCATAGAGGAAGCGAAAGGGTAGTATTTGTCCGGGCGATCAAGAAGCGAGGCAGTTGAAGGCTCCCTTGAACAAGGGTAGATGGGTTCCAAAGTGAAATTGATCAAAAATTGGACATCCGGCGAGAATCCATCCCCCAGCTCACCCAATCGAGTTTGTTCGTCAAAGGGGAGAATGCGGAGGGAAGAGTGCTTGACTAACCTTATTGTGGGTGAGCAGGGCTTAATTGCGACTCGGGAGGAATTGAAAGAGGAACCGACGAGAAGATCCTCGAGGAACTACAGTGCCCAAATTCTGTAATAGAATATGGAGCCATGGAAAAAGGAAGAAGAAACCTCCCAATCTTGTGAGGAGGGTAATGGAGAGGAAGGAATGGAAAGAGCCCCGTCGGAGTTCACTACCAAACCCTTTGCCCCGAGCCAAAACAACCCAGCGCTGTTGGCCCTCTCGGGTGACCAAGTGTACATCTTTGCCCACACACACGGCAAACTCGAAACTGAAGCTCCAAGCTGAGTCGACCCATCCTTTGCATGCCATGCGGAACTTGAAGATTAGTGGCCTCTGTGCATAAGTTTGCCACTACATCAAAGGCATAGCGGTACCTATACGGCGTAGCATAATGGGTGGATTCGGGTCTTAGGTTCGGATTTAGACATCAAGACTCGGCATTTCTAAGCTCGCGTCGGTTCAATGACCTCTTGGGATATCTTTGGCGACTCTGACTTCAGATCAGCAGCGTATACACCACCCCACGGCGGTGAGGTGGTTAGGTTTCTTTCTATGTTTTTGTATAGTTATCAGCTTTATCAACTGCCTACTGATCTTGATTAGGATTTATGTATTAGCCATAGTAGGCAGTGATATTTTTGTGTTTAGCTTTGTATTCATGTATTAGCCATTTTGGCTATATCAAAAGCTATTCAGTTTATATATATACAACTTTTTGTACATATCATGTTTTGTGCCTTTACCAAGTGTAAATGTTTTCTTTTCAATTGAGCAATTGAATTGCTAATTGAACAATTAGAACACTTCATGTTGGAAAATTGAATCACTGTTTGTCACTTATATGCTAGGACAAATTCCATGCTTGAATTAAATTCTTGGTCAGTCACAGTTCCAGCATGCTCAACTTGAAATTTCTCCCTTATGCTAATTCACACCTTGCCTCGGATTATTTCAATAGGTTGTGAATTTGTTAAACTCCTTTCGCTTTGCATATGCCGGCCTTAAAGCATGTTGGCAGCCTAGGATAGGTTTGTGTTACCCTACTTGAAGACCCGATGTTGTCTTCAAAAGAAAAAGAAAGAAAAAGCAAAGAAAAAGAAAAAGAAGAAGAAAAAGAAAAATAAAGTCGTGAAGTTTTGCTTTGAAACCCGAGCACGGTCCGAGGGGTGTATGGCGAAAGCCTTTGAAACCTGATGCCCTATGCCTTAATTGGTTGGGAGTCATCGATTTAGTGTTTGTTACATGGGTGGATAGGTAGAGTCTATGATTTGTGTGGGTTTGTGATTTTCGAAGTCATTCGGAATTAGGAGTGAAGCACAGTAGAGTTTGTGGTCAAGTGATCCGCGACCCGTGCCCTAAACATGCTATTGGTTGGGAGTCATCGGTGGACCCAGTTACAGGACTTTGGTGAAGTCGAATTTTAAGCATTGCATCCCCTCTGATATAGTTTGTAAAAGAAGAAGTGCGTAACTATCCTTATCTAGGTTGTTCAACGACTTAAGGCCATGTCGGTGCTAGGTTGGGGAGGAGAAAAATTTTGCGATTTATTGGCTAATCACGGATTACAAAGAACCATTAGACTTAGGTGGAAATTCAAGCTGAGAATCATGGAACCAATTTTGACTGAAGTGGTTGCATGTATGGTTTTGATTCTTTCATATCGGTTTTTCAAATTTGATTTCAATTTTGAGTTTAAGGTATTGTTTATATGTCCTTAAACCTTTTGAATAATAACCTTTTTGAAAATCACCATATGCATCTCCTTTTTATTTTGCATTTAGCACAAGGGACTAGCAACGTTTAGGTTAGAGTGTGATTAATGCCAAAAAGTGCAATTTTGAACCCTATATTAAGGTGGATTTTGAGTGCTTTTTTGTGCACTAATCATGTCATTAATGCCAATTGAAGTGTTCTAGTCTTCTTAATGTTTTACTTATCACCATTTAAGGAGTATTTTTGGTTGTTTTGTAGGCTTTTGCACACTTTGGAGTTGATCTCGATACAAAGGATGAATCATAAAGTTGGAATTCAAGTCTGTTATCAACCAGCCCGAGTCCCATTGAAAACAAAAGCAAGTGAAGAAAATTCGATGCGAGTTGAAGGCGGGATGAAGCGTGAAGGATCAACAATGCGGGAATTTCGCTAAGCTTGCGAAAATTTTCGCTAAGATGCGAAAATTCCATGACCTTAGCGAAAATTCGCAACCTCTCAATGCCAAATTTAAATAGACCACTCAAATTTATTATGCTTGTTCATAAGCGAAAATAATTGATTCATCTCACGAAATTTCGCTAGCTTAGCGAAATTTCGCTAACTAAGCAGTACCCCACTATAAGCGAAATTTCTTGTTTCGCTAGACACATTGATTTATTTGGTGGCGAAATTCTTGACCTAACGAAAATTGATGCCTCGGCGTCATGCTTTGTAATTAATACTTGGCAGCCTCAGGCAATTGTATTACTTAATTGTCCTATCTTAGCCAATTTCATAGGTTTTTGGTATTTTCATGCCCCCTTGAGGTGGCTATATAAGCCTATCTTGTTTTGTAACCTAAGTAACAATTTTTGAGGGAGTGATTTGGAGGAGGAAGATATTTTGTAAGTTTTCATTTTGTAAATAAAGTCTTTTCATTTTAGGTTTTGCTTTTCTCTCTTCTGTCTCCTCTTTCTCTCCCTTTCTGGCTGCCCCGAAGAACACCTCTTGGGGATGGCCAGACTCAAGGATGCTTGAAAGCTAAGCCTCCTTTCTTTGAAGAAGAGGGAAGGCTAGCAGGTGGTGGGGCATATAGCCATGTGTCCTCTTGTACTTCAAAGCTACATGTAGTGTATTTATATTATATATTCTCAAAAACATGGTTATAACATTGAATGTCATTAATTTGGCCAATACTCTCATGGCACTAGAATCCGGTGCATATTCGGTGAGAAGTGCGCGGTTCTTTAGATGGTCTTCTGAGCCTCTAAAATGATATTTATATGTTAGGTTTCTCAAATTAGGAGTTGCATAGCATTTAGTATTGATTTGGCCAACTCCTCCATGCTTTAGAATTGTGATTCTTTACATAGTCTTTCTGAGCCTACGAGATGATATTAAATGTTAGGGTTTTAAATGATAAGGGAGCCATAGCTGCATGCTACTGTATTGACTCAAATAGGAGTTGCTTCATGGAATTGAGGTTTACTAGTTAAATATAGATCAGGTTATGCCATGGACTATGGGTTGCATGTCATAGCAGCGAGGATAAAACTCGAGGGACACTTGTTTGCCCCTAACTTGCGAATTTAGTGACCCTAATTCTTCAAAGTTAACTTTTTCACCTTTTTTACTTTAGGTTTTGCGATTATCAGTTTCAAACCATTCCCACTTGTTTTGAAACACAAATCCAAAAATTAAATAAAGAAAGCCTTACCTTCGTGAACTTATGCAAATCATTTTTAGGATGAAAGCCCATCCCCCAGTGTTCACTGAACCCAGCTATCTTTGCGGTAGCTTGACTACGCGGTAGTAGGAGCTTTTAGGTGTATATAAATTTTGTTTGATTTTAGCTCGGCCCTCTTTGTGTACCTCCAATGACATGTTTTGGAGGGTTGACTAAAAATTTATATCGGAAAATTGTTCGAAGAATTGCTTTGGAAAGTTGTCCAACAGTTCATGTCGGAGGATGTCCAATGACTATTTCGGAGAGTTGTTCAACAATTCACCTCGGAGGGTTGTCCACAAAATTAATTATCGGAGTATGTCCACTATATATGCATCGGAGGGTTGTCCATAAAGTAAACAAATAGATTTGTTTGGAAACAATTTTCATACATGACACAAGCATGCATGAGAGAGTCAATGAGGACTCGAGGCATGGGATTGAGCATGTAGACATTTGAGTAGGAATCATGAATTCACTTGAATGTGTGTATTTGCCATTGCATGAGCACTTAGGTAGGGAGTAACCCAATGTAGGAAAATTTAACTATTGGGCGTGCTTACCACAGTCATTCAGGTGTGCAACAAGGACGGGCGTGTGGGTTTTGCGGCGCGCACTTATTTCACCTTGGCGTAAACATCGCTATGACATGGGCTTTGTGTGCGCGACCTAGGCATAGTGTGCGCGTATTGTGCACACAACCCACCTAGTTTCAGTGCACTATTTTGGGTTACTATGTGGAACACTGTTTAGGGACACTGTTCCTGAGTCACTGTTCAAAAAATAAAAAATAAAAAAAATAAAAAAAAATAAAATTTTGTTTGTGTATGACCGATATATGGAATGTTTGCACTTGCATTACCTATGAATGCTTTGACGTGATTGCATGAAATTTTTTTCGATGTGTGAATAGTGTCTGAAATTTTGTATTTTACACCTTAGAATACTTCATTAAAACCTCGACTTGCCATTTGACATGTGTAGATGGCTAGTTGAGCGAAGACATTAAGAGGTCATCCGTGAGGTGCTATGGCTCTGTGTATTTGACCAGTAGGCCTTTATAGAGGCCATGGGTATTACAGTCGTTGCCATTGCACAGGCTAGTGCAGCTGGTAGCCAGGGAGGTCCGAGTAACCTCTAGAGGTTTAGGTCACACCATCCTTCGATATTCAGAAGGGGGGGAGATCCGATGGTGGCAGACCATTGATATCACCTCTGATACTACCAAGATCAGGCGAGCTGTGTTTCAGCTAGAGGGTGAGTCCCAAGTGTGGTGGGACTAGGTTAAGACCTCTAGAGACTTAGAGGCAATGACTTGGGCAGAGTTCCATGAGCTCTTCATGGGTAAATATTTTCCGGCCACTACTAGGTATACGAAAGCCCAGGAGTTCCTGGGATTTGACAGCCATGGTAGTGATAGAGTATGTGACGGGTTCATAGAGTTAGCTACGCTTTCTTTGAAGAAGATTATGTAGCCAGTCGACTTGGTCGGGGGTTGAGAATGGAAATTTGAGATTGTCCATTCGGGGCATGATTACGGGACTCGCTCTGAACATTGATACATGGTTGGAGACTGACCATGACCATAGAGAGGGAGATGGAGGATGCATAGAGCACTCGGGATCACGCAGTGCTAGTGGCGAAGAGGAGGAGGAGTCGATCTTCTTAGTTCGGAAAGAAGCGAAAGGGCTTCTAGTTTCACGTGGGTTCAGGCCGTGCGTAAGACGGGGGCGAGAGCGGGGTTGCCGGTCAAGTAGGACATATGTTGTGTTTCCCATTGCCGGCGGCGGACATATGAGGAGGATTGCCTCGAGAGGGACGAGGATCCGGGTTTAGGGACGGAGCCGAATTTTGTCAGGTTGTAAGGACATGAGAGGATCTGATTTATTCCTCCACACCTAATATGGGTCGGGGGCCGTGTCGATCGAGGGAGTTGCGGGTGCCTCCGTTACATGGCAGCTAGGGAGGCGGGGTGCTGGGTAGGCCGAGAGGGGGCCCGGGGCACACGAGGGCGAGGGCGTCGAGGGAGTTGGGGGGCGTGTGCATGCCATAGCATCACTTGGGCGAGCGCGGATCACCTAGTCATACGAGTGCGTTTTTCTATCTCGCATGGTGAGAGTGTTGTTAACTCGTGCATCGCATTCATTTATTCTTTGCATCCGGATCACGGGGTTACTGGATAGGGATTCGATGGGCTAGAGCACTTCACCATGGGACACTCAGGTTGTTTGCAAGAAGAAAGACACTGACCCTTCGGTAGGTGCATTTAACCACCACGGGGTTGAATGGGGTTGATCAAGAATCGATACCCATTGTGGGAATGATGACTTGTTTGATCAGGTGAGAGGCGGTCTACTCAGATAGACCCTTCACTGAATTTACCATCAGTTTGAGTGGGAGAGCCAGATATCCTCTAAAGGCCGGCGTTCGAGGATGCGGTATGGGCACTTTGAGTTTACGATGCCCTTTGGATTGAGAATGCGCCGGAAATCATTCATGGATCTCATGCATAGGGTGTTCCCGACCACTATCTAGATTGATTTTTCATGGTCTTTGTGGATGACATTTTGATTTACTCCCGTTGCGAGAGGAGCGTAGGGGATCTTGAGGGTTGTTTGCGGCTTTTAAAGGGAATGATCAACATGCGCGAGTTCGGTAGTCTGAGTTTTGGCTTGCGGGGAATTGAGGTTTTAGGACACATGGGTCGGCATCAAAGCGTCTCAGTAGACCACACGAGAAGGTGGCGTTGTGATGCGACTAGTCTTCACCGATTCCACCCGTACTTGGGCTCGCCCTCTGGCGAAATGCGATAGTCGATCTGTGTATCAGGAAGCCGAAAATCTCCATAACCTCGATGCAGCCTCGACTGCATGAACCAATGGTACGCCACCGTCAGTCCTCCTCCTCTGTGGAATGTCAGGAGGATGATGTGTCTGAACCTCTGGAGGTTACTTTCAGGACCTCCACTGGCTGTTGCACTAGCTTGTCTGATAGCGTATTTGCAATCCTGCGGCCTCGACCAAGGCCGTGGTGAATCTTTTGGGTGGTGCTTGGCACAGCACCCCTCGTGGACGACCCCTACGCCCTCTCTACATATTTAGCCGTCTACACATGTCAAATGGCATGTTAAGTTTAATGAGGTATCTCTAAGGTTGTAAATATAGCCCCGAGACACTATTCACACACTGAAAAAAAAAATTTTCACACACCACGTCAATGCATTTATAGTAAATGCAATATAAATATCCATATATTAAATCCTTACCCCTGAGAAAATTTTAAAATTTTTGTACTCTTTTCCTTTTTTTTTAAAAACCACGTGAGCAGTGTCTCGAAGCAGTGGATTGTAAATAGTGCCTTGAGTCAAAGCTGAGTCAGGGTGTACAATGCACACCCAACTCGAGGCGCGCGCGTGGGTGTCGCGGCTGGCTGGCACCTTTGCCCCCCGGTCACAATACAAAAAATTGTATCGCGACTCAATCCTTGCCACGCGTGTCGCAGCGTTCCTACATCGTGTCGCAGGCCACGGCTGAGCCGTATCGTAGCCCCTAGCACTCTATGTTGCGACGCCAGGCCTACCCCTCCTATCACGATACAACAATTTGTATTGCGACACGCAATGACCAAGCCATGCACCGCGTGACTCTTTGCTCAGCCTCGCCAGCGTAGGCGTGCGTGTTGAGGGCCTTACGGGGCGTGTCGTGGTCGTGTCGTGATGTGCTGCTGGCCGTATCGTGGCCCCCTTGCTGTGCGCCCAGCCCAGCTTTGTCACGATACAATTTGCTATATCGTGAACCAGCACAGAGTGAAAATGGGCAGTAGCCCATTCTAGTTTCCTGCATGTTTTTTTTTTTTTTTCACTCATCATTTTTTTTTCCAGCTACTATAAGACCACAAATTTTTTTTTTTCATGTCTTCAGTAGAACTAAATAAATTCATCATAATTTTTATTTTTTTTTTCCTGTTTTACACACTGTAAAACCTCATAAGAGAAAAAAATTTTCCTCAACACATTTTTTTTTTCATTTAATTCTGGACTAATTTGCCCAAAATTTCTCAACCTCCTAAGATTTTATTTTCTCAACCATAGTGTTCAACATCTTTCCTATGTGATATTCACCAAGCACACAATTTCACCACATACAACTTGCATCATATTTATACACCCAAGCACCGCAGAAAACACAATGCATCTTTGTGTTCTAATGTGTTTACCCAAACCGGGGTGTCAGTTGTGACAGATCGACCGCGAAAAATCTATACGTCTCGTATTGAGACCCATGCATGAGTAAAAATGTGCTTGGGCTGCATTACGCAATGCTCATCGAAAATAGAAACCCAACTATATTCAATAGTTCAAGGTTATTACATTACTCTTATCTGAAACACATATTAAAATTTACAATTCTAATACATGTTATACCAAAAACGACAAAGCCTGACCAGGCTTTCTTCAAGATCGGCCTCTAAATGATCAGTCTTATCGGTGCTCCTGTGCACGAAATAATATTCCCTCGACGAGAGTGAGCTGTTACTTGATGGTGGAATTACCTAAATGAGTTGCTCCCCACCTAAGTCATATGCAATGATCCAATGTAAACACACTCAGTCGTCATTGATCTACACTTGAATGTCACATGCTCGTTCCCATGTCTCGAGTCCTCGTGACTCCCCACTAGCACTTACCTAAGCCATGTAGCCAGAAAAACACGTTTTCAAAACAAAACCTGTTGTTAAGAAAACACACCTTCACGAATTTCGGTAAAAATATTGGACTACCCTCCGAGGCGAATGTGTTGGAGAACCTTCCTAAACAATTCATGGGCTCCTCCGACGTGTAATTGTTGGACCATCTCCCAACACAATTCTCTGGAAAATCATCCATTGAAATTCCTTTCGCAACCATGTTCGTTTTTTTCTTTTCTTTCATGTCATGCACTCACATCTAATTTCTAGGTTACCCCGGTGCATATGGAATGCATGATGCCATTTCAATACAATGTATACGGTATATCAATTATGCAATCATAATTCATGTTATTCAATTTTGATCAACCAACACCCAAATTAGCTCACTTGAACTAATCACATTTCCATTTCCAATGGCCTACCCACACAATTATGTTCTATATAATTGTGGCATTATGTTAACACATTAAATTCATGCATTAACCTATTAATTTCCACCCAACTCAAGCCATTCATTTTAACCAATTTCATACACACCACACATGGACGTTTTTGGTTCAGATTCAAAATATGGAATTTGTTTTACTTGGTCCAAAAGAATAGTGGGTTGTCGGTGGGCAGCCCACTCAACACACATCGGTTCCACTTTGTGGAACCGAATTCCATGGCCATTTCCGGCCTCATATACACCAAAACACGATTTATTGTATAAATTATCACACAAGTTACCCAAATAGTCCATGGACTGTCCAAAACGGGCTCCAAAAATTTTCACATTTCGGTCCCAAGTTTTGGGACCGATCAAACAGCCACTCACGGCCTCAATCAACACAAGCATTTACAAAACACTTAAACAAGGGGTAAATCAAGTAGGATAAAACCCCTACCTCACGGATTTTGTCGAAACTTCCCCAAATCGGTGCCCACGCGTAGTCCTCGTCGCGTAGAGCAACTTTCCTTCTTGGCCCGAAGAAATCCGACGGTCCGAAAGCCGGGAATCTTAGAGAGAAGTTGCACATTCTCTCTCTAAAAATCACAAAAAACCTAGCCTCTGCATCACATCCCCTCTCCTGCACATTTTGGTCTCTTTTGTTTTGGAGAAGATGACCACTATTGACTCTTTTGGCTTTTTCCTCATTAACAATTCAAATAATACCCTCCATGTTCTCAAGTCTTGGATTTTTGACACTTGGCACACTCTAGGCCGTCCATTTCCATCATCTCTCTTCTCATGCAATATGTGTCATGAGTACATGTAATAGGTGACTTTTTGTCACACCCGTGTCTCTCAAACTGTTTCACGGCGCAAACACTTTCGGTGTCTCAAAAAATGTGAAGTCGGCTGTCTCGAGGTCGACGAGAATTCGACGTGTTTCTTTGGGTACTGCGAGACGATTCTAACGGTGAAGTCCGTTTCGTCATCAGAGATCTAGAAAAATTTTGGTTTTACCAAATTACGATTTTGCCATTTTTCAAAAAATTGGAATTTTCTCGGGGTTTCACATTCTCCCCTCCTAAAAAGAATTTCGTCCCGAAATTCCACGCACATATGCATCCAACCACGTGCATAATATGTAACCTCGCTGACTCGAGACCGTGTCAAGTATAACGGCTAAGGTCCGATGCGACAACAGATGACGTAAACTCATCCATGTCGAAATGACATTAACACCCAATATGTCTACCACCCTAAGGTCCACCATGAGTAGAATCATTTGGGATCCAACTCACGATCTCGACATCATTGACTCCGCTCGTCTTGGAAAAGGGTACCATATTATGTGGCTTTTCTAAGGGCCTGCAACCTCTATGCAAACCTATCACACCAAGATGCATTAATGAATAAACATAGTGGCATCAATTCAAACGCTACTCTAGGCAACAAGTGCAAGGGTAGAAACGTACCCTGCTTATCCGACTAGTCTGAACGCTCAGTCTGCTGTACCATGAGATCTCTGCCTCCTAGGACAATCTACCGTCTCTCCTTGTATGCCTAGAATTTGGCGACAATGGTAACATCCTCTACCCGGCCGACTGAACTCTCGACACGCAAAATCTTTGTGAGGTGGAGCCACTAGACCCTACCACACTCTACCAGTCACGGCCTTGACCGTCTACAAAGTACTAGGTGCTTGTGCGGCACCCCTAGGGCGATCGCACATTCCCTAGAGCCCATCTTAGGGTGTGGAGAAACAAAGCTTGTCCTCTCATCCTCTGGATTGTTTGGGGCGCACTTGTCTGGCTCCAGGATCCACGTCTGCGGAATCCCTCCTCCATGTGTCGGGTTCTTTGGCAATGGTAGCACACCATCTTGCCCATCTGGCCAGCAGCCCTGGCTGTCTCACGATAGTGGGACGGGTCATCCCATAACCTTGGGATTTTGCCTCGAGTGGGCAATCCTGTCAAAGTGTCATTTGTCGCGAAATAACACATATACGCCTGCCTGACTATTAGTCCCATCCTAGCCTTGGCCCTGATAACCTTGGCGCATCACGGTCTTGAAATAGAAAGTCTTACGCTTCTTTCTTGGGTTGGAAGAAGATGGATCTTCCTTATCTTAGTACCGACACCCACATATCTTGGATGCACTGTATGTCATCCACTCCTCCCTCTATGCCTAATGGAGGATGATGTGCTTCTAAATCTTTGAGTCGTTTGACACCTTACGGCTGTGTGCACAGCCATGTCGATAGCTATATTGCAATCCCTACGGCCTCGGCAAAGGCCTCTTTGGTGGCCGGGTGGTCTTTGACGGTACCTTGTGGACGACCCTTACGTCCTCGCCCTCGACTAGCCATCTACACATGTCAAATGGCAAGTTCAATATCAATGCAGTATCTCTAAGGCATAAACACAGCCCCGAGACACTATTTATACACAAAAAACATTTCATACATAATGTCCATGCCATTTACGATGTCTGGTAATCATTCCACATTAACATTTTACCAACAAAAATTTCATTTTTTGAAAATTTCATTTTTACAAAATTTTATTTCATTTTATTTTATTTTATTTTTTTTTGAAAAATATTGTGAACAATGTTCATGAGCGATTATTAAGCGTTATTTCAGCTTGATTACGAGTCAAGCTGGGTTGGGTGCGGGTGCACACCCAGACCCGAAATTGCATGGTCGCCCGGGTTACACCGCAGTGCGCTCGAGGCGTAGCGCATCACGCGCGCGCTGGGTAGTCGTGTCGTGGTCGTACCCGGTAGGTGTCGCGAGGCCTAGGCGGCGTATCATGTACGTAGCCGGCTGGCCCGCGAATATTGCGATCCTACCGCTTGCCGTGTAGCGGCCACGGGTGTTGTATCGCGCGACAGCCCGGCGGCCACACCTTCTTCTCCCCGCGTCACGTCTGATCAATTTGTATCGTGACATGACGTTTTGCCCGCTTGTACGATGCAAAGACATATCGTGACGCAGATTCTCGAGCCAGCCCCCTGCTTTCTATCCACGATGCTTTGATTGTATGGTGACACACTCACCAGCCCAACTGCCTCCAGTCACGATACAATTTATTGTATCGCGACATAGTTCCCCAGCCAAACAAGCCTCCGCCTGTCACGATACAACCAAGTGTATCGTGACACGCTCCCAACCAAACTGCACGCCCTTGCTGCTATGTCACGATACAATTTCCATTGTATCGTGACCCAGTCCCCCAATCAAACTACACGCACAACCTGCTATGTCACGATACAATTTCCATTGTATCGTGACCCAGTTGGGCAATAGCCCATTTCCAGTTTTTGCTCCATTTTTTTTTTTTTCATTCTTTTTTTTTTCTTCAATTCTACTACTGGAAAAACACCCAAAAATATATATATACATTTTTTTTTCTCCAGTACACCCAAATAATTTTATAAAAATTTATTTTGTCATTTTCTTGATTTTACACCTTTGTAAAACCTTAGAAAGGAACCCCTCTTCACATCACATTTTTTTCATTTAATTACGGACCATTTTGTCCCGAAAATTCCTCTTCAGCCTCTGTTCTCAGCGCTTCTTGCAGTGTTCAACATAATTTTTTTTCCTTTGGCTGCTGCCACTAAGCCACACAATCACACAACATAACAATCCATATTATGCACACCATTCACACAGCCACTTTAAACAATCACTACAACATACATGACAATCAACATGTTATACTGCAAATCATAAACACGATTGGCATCAGGTGTTCTAATCTATCCCATGATTGTCTAGGTAATCCATACCTAACCTAACATCGAGGCCACCAAGTGGTGATGTTCTTACCTCTTGAGACTATGGCTGTTAGAGCCCCTCGAGCCCTAGGTATTCATTTACCTAAACTCTACCCATAGAGGCTCCTCGGTATTCGTATATAAGCTCGAGATACCAAGCTGTGACCACCATAGGCCGGGGTGTCAGGTTGACAACTCGTCGACCGCGAAAGAAAATCTCGTCTCGTGTCGCAGAGGACATTACTGATAAAAATGGCCACTTGGGCCCATACATAATGCTCATCAAAATACACCCAACTATATTCCGATAGTTTAAGAGTTATTCACATTACTCTTAATCTGAACCACATAATAAAATTTAAAATTCTAATACATGTTATACCAAAAACACCAAAGTCACAACCCGGCTTTCTTCAAGATCGGCCTCTAAAATGATCCGTCTTCTCGAACGCTCCTTGTACCTGAAATAATATTCCCTACGACGGGGGTGAGCTATTACTTGATGGAATTACCTAAATGGAGTTACTCAGCTAAGTGCATATCTGATGATCCAGTGTAAACACACACTCCAAGTCCCGATCGTGATCCTCTACTTGAATGTCTACATGCTCGTTCCCATGTCTCGAGTCCTCATCGACTCCTTCACACTTACCTAAGCCATGTATGAGAAAAACACCATTTTCAAAACAAAACCTATTGTTGTGAGACCCCGAAAAATCCAGATTTCCTAAGGAAAGGTAAAATGGTAATTTCGGTCAAAATCCGGAATTTTTCTAGATCTCAGATGATGAAACAGACAGCACCGTTGGAATCGTCTCGCGAAATCTAGTGACCACTATCCCAATTTCTTTGGATTAGAGATTGGTCGGGTTTCAACGTTTTCGAGTGATGGGGTGTCGGATGACACATGGCTTGAGGTAAGGGGATGCCAAATCAAGCGAGGGCCAGAGAGAACACCACGTGGTAGGACGAATACCAACATTTGCATGTCTCGTAAGGACACATGGCACCAGAAGAGATCCATGGCGCTCCAGGTGGGCCACATGTAAAGAAATGAGTTTGAAAAGTCAAAGTGAGGGCAAACTTGTAATTTTGAGGAGAAGACATCATCTTCTCGACTTTCATTTTCTTCTTGGGTGGTTTTTAACGAGAGGCGGTGGTGGAGATGGGGTTTTGAGGAGAGAAAGTCAGTTCTCTCTACAGATCTCTGACGATCGGGCCGTGATTCGACAGTATGAGCGAAGTTGGTCTACACTTCGAGGGCTAAGTGTGGGTACGGTTGGGAGTTCGATAAAAACTCAGAAAGGTAAAGTTTTCTCCTACTTGTTTACTTTTTACTTAAGGGTCATGTAATGGATGGGGTTTGTTGAGGCACGGATGGTAGTGACCCGGTTCCATGATTTGGGCCAGAGGTGAATAAATCCTTGGTGTGGTTTGGACGATCCACAATTTGTTTGTGTGATTTGTGTGATGTGTTGTTGCCATGGGTGAATAATATGTTGATTGTGAAGTGTGGGAACATTCCCAAGGTGACAGCGGATTGTGCGCCAGCCCATGTGAGCTAAGTTATGTTATGATTATAAACTGAATAACATGATGTATGGGATTTAAATTGTTAATATATGCATGGTGATATATTAGCATGTGTTGTATGTTTGGTGTGCCATTATGCTTAGGTGGGGAGTAACCCAAATTAGGGAAATTCCACTCTTGGGCTTTTGCTACGTCGTGGGACCGCTTCAGTCACAGAAGGCACTTGGGGATGGGATGCATCTGAAGCCTTAGAAGAACTGACCTTATCTTGTATTTTGTAAAGTTAAGGCGAGACTGATTTGTATAAATTGTAATTAAATAATTATAGAAACGATCCTTTTTGTATAAAATATCGTTTTATGAGTATGACGTGTAGGCCCAGTGGCCATTTACAGAACATGTATGGGTCTCATGACATGAGACATGTAGATTTCCGCGGGTTGACGGGTAGTCAACGGACACCCCGAGTATGGGGTGTCACAGTTGTTCTCGAAAACACACAACCGAATTTCGATAAAAATATTGGACTACCCTCCGAGGCGAATGTGTTGGAGAACCTTCCTAAACAATTCATGGGCTCCTCCGACGTGTAATTGTTGGACCATCTCCCAACACAATTCTCCGAAAAATCTTCCGTCGAAATTGCTGCAACCATGTTCGTTTTTCTTTCAATTTCATGTCATGCACTCACACTTAATTTCTAAGTTACCCCGGTGCATATGAAATGCATTATGCCATTTCAACACAATTTATACCAATATATCAATTATGCAATCATAACTCATGTTATTCAATTTTGATCAACCAACACCTGCTGAGTGCTTCATTGAACTAATCATTTCCATTTCAATGGCCTACACACATAATTATGTTCTATATAATTGTGGCATTGTATTAACACATTAAATTCATGCATTAACCTATTAATTTCCACTTGACTCAAGCCGTTCATTTCAACCCGATTTCATGCACACATGAATGTTTTGGTCCAATTCGAGTCGCGGAATTTGTTTTTAACAATCCCAGCGAGCGATGGAAATTTGTCACGGTAAAAGTTCCACTCAACTTATCGGTTCCACTTTGTGGAATTGAAAACCATGGCCATTTCCGACCTCATACACACCAAATCAAAATTTATTGTATAAATTATCTGAGTCACCCAGATAGTCAGGTGGAATTTGTCAAAGCAGACTCTGAATTTCCACATTTCGGTCCCAAATTTTGGGACCGATCAAGAAAGCAACCACTCACGGCCTCGATCAACACAAGCATTTACAAAACATGAAATAGGGTAAATCAAGTAGGATAAAACCCCTACCTCCACGGGAGTTTGTTGAGAAACTTCCCCAAACGGTGCCCACGCGCGTAGTCCGCAAATGCGTGAGAGCAGCTTTCCTTCTTAGCCCTAATCAGATTGTTCGAAAGCCAGGGAATCTTGGGGAAAGTTGCATCTCTCTCTCTAAAAATCACAAAAAAAAACCTAGCCTCTGCATCACATCCCCTCTTCTGCACGTTTTGGTCTCTTTTGTTTTGGAGAAGATGACAGCTATTGACTCTTGTCTTTTTCCTCGTTAACGATTAAAATAATCTATACATGTTATAGTCTTGGATTTTGACACTTGCTTTACTCTAGGCCGTCCATTTCCATCATCTCTCTACTCGTACAACATGTGTCATATGAGTACATGTAATAGGTGACTTTTGTCACACCATGTCTCAGGCCACGTTTCACGGCCTTGGCCTTTCGGTGCCTCGAGAAGAACGTGAAATTAGGCTATCACAATTCCAGCGAAGTCGGCGTGTTAGCTAGATTTTGAGACAATTCGACGGTGAAGTAGTTTCGTCATCAGAGATCTAGAAAAATTTTGAATTTTCTTGAAATTACGATTTTGCCATTTTTCAGAAAATTGAAATTTTCTCGGGGTTTCACATCTAATCTGTCGAAGTATTTGCCTAGATAATCTCATACCTAAATACAACATCGGTATGATAATTTTATAAATAACTGACCATGGCCTAGCCCCGAGTCCCTCAGTACTAGGTATTCGTATACACCTAGGCTCTAAACACCCAGAGGCTCCCAAGGTAATACGTTTACCTTGGCTCGTCTAAATTGTGACACCCGAATCCTGGGTTTCGGGTTGACAACCGTCCACTGTAAGTCTCACATTGTCTCATATTATGAGACCTATACATGAGTAAAAATGGCCACTTGAGCCCATACGTCAATCCTCACCAAAATACATCAACTATATTACCATAGTTCAAGAGTTGATACATCACTCTTAACACAAACATACATTAAGATTTAAAGTTTTAATACATGTTATACAAAATGAATACCAAAGCCACATGTCGGCTTTCTTCTAAAAGCGGCCTCTAATGAGCGTCGTCCTCCCGAACACTCCCTGTACATGAAATAATGATCTCTCGACAGGGTGAGCAATCCCAGTAGTGATAATCTCCTACATGGGTTACTCCCCACCTCAGTGCACATGTAATGGCAACCAAACACATTCAAGAAAATGCATGATCCTACTTGAACGTCTACATGTCCAATCTCATGTCTCGAGTCCTCAACGACTCCTTCACACATGCCTAAGCCAAATGTGAAAAACACTTTTTCAAAACAAGGTTTTTGTTTGCAAAGCGTGCTACCGGTTTGGTAAAATCTATTGGACAACCCTCAGAATTGAATTCTTCGGGTAATTCTCGCGAAACAATCATGGTCGCCTCAGAGATGAAGCGTGGACAACTCTCAAGTAATTCTTAGGGAAGAATTTTCCTTCGAAATTCCTTTCCTGACCATTTTCATTTTTAACTTTCATTTTAACCCATGTCTTGGCACCTTTCTCGTACAGGGTCTTTGGTGCAAATGGAATGCATTGTAATTTCCCGAACAATTCATGCTAATATATTTTACATGCATATATTAACAAAATCAGCTCATAAATCATATTTATTTAATCCATGGAAATAACATCAAAATTAGCAACTCATGGGCTAATAACAATTCAAGCAATTCATTTTGAATCACCCAACAAAAAAAAAGTTCACACCGCGACTCATGAGCGGTAGAATAGGCTCGACCTGTTCACGGCCCCACACAATAGGGATTTTCTTCACTCGGTTCAAATATTATGATACCGAAAACACAACCATCTAGGCCTCAACAAATCCCTATCCATTAAAATAGACCTTAGCCAAATAATAAACCAAGTAGGAAAAGATCCCTACCTCTTGGAGTTGTTGAAACTCCACAAAATCGGTGTCACGTGTAGCCTTGTAGTAGATCAACAACTTTGCTTCTTGGCGACGAGGCCGGCGTGCGAGCTAGGGAAATCCTAGAGAACTTGCGCTTTCTCTCTCTGGCGGTTCCCACCCCCGCCCCCTCATAACTGCACGTTTCAGCCAAAAAATGGGAGAAGATGAAGTTGTCTTTTGTCTTTATTTTAAATCTTTTGACGATTATAAACGTCCGCTTTAATTTGACTTAAAGGGCGCGCGACGTAATTGATGTAGTTCGCATTAAATCATACCATTGTCGTCTGACGTGTGTCGTATAGTGCGTATAGTAGGTGGCTTTTGCGTCGCATGCCTCTGGTACGTAACACTATTTTGGGCACTGGTACACTCGAGAAGAAGCGTGAAATTCCAGGATTGTCTCGGTCGACAAAATTCGGCGTGGTAGCTAGGTTGGCGAGGACAATTCTAGCGGTGAAGTCCCGTTTAAGTCATCCGAGATCTAGAAAAATTTCGAATTTTGATCGAAGTACCATTTATCATTCGAGAAAATTAAGAATTTTAGGGTTTCTAATACCAGTCCATAGCAGTGAAGTACACCGGTTCCCAGAGCTACTTCTTGCCAATAGATGATGGGGAAGGTATGTAAACAAGGTTTTATTAATTTTATCACAAAAATGAGATGAGCATCATTCTTAGCCTATGTACTTTCACTTTTTTTTTTTTACTTTTACTCCTACACTTTAATTAAAATTAACCTCATACATTTCTACATTTATTGATATTTACCCCCTACTTTAAAACACATGGGGCTAAAAATGTGTTTTTCCTATAAAATATTGGTTGGTAGTTTAATTTACCTTACCATCACTCCAAATATTTCTTATAATGTCCACATTATCAGTTTAGTTTGTTGCATCTCCTGGCTATAGTTCGTTGAGCTGCTTTTTTTTTTTTTATGTTGGGTCTTTTTTGACATTTATGCGAAAAACATAAAATTTTCTAAATACAAAAGGTAGAAATATTTTAAATCTAATGTATTTTTGCCATTGGTAATGTGTTTTTCAAGAAACACTTTCTAAAATTTTGATAACCTTAAATTTTAACTGAAAGTGTCTTTTGAATCACTTTCTAAAATTTCGAAAATTATAAATTAAGTTGAAAGTGTCTTTTGAAGATACACTTTCTAAAATTTTCAAAATTTTCATTTACACTGAAAGTGTCTTTTGAGATTCTGATTTATAATTTGGAATTTTTTGAATTTAATGTTTGTCTTTTAAATATTGAAAGTTCTATCAAATATATATATATATATATATATATATATATATATATATATATATATATAGATATAGATACATGATGTGCAAATATGTTATTACTTGAAATACTTTTATTTTATTTATTTAAAAAGTAAAAACTAATTATGTTATGTTTTTAAATAATATTTTCAAAACTTTTATAATTGTTGATAACTTTTATTATTAATTATTAATTTAATTAAGTAAGTTAAATTGTAAATTTAATTAGTAATTTATTTTATTAAATTTATTTTAAATTATAAATATCACAACCTTATTATTGTTTATAGTATTATTATTATATATTAAGAAATTTAAAAATAACCATATTTTAAATATTAAAAAATATAAAGAATTAAACAAAAAAGTAAAATGATAAATATAATAAAAATATTGAAAGTGCAAGTATAATAATTTTTTTAAGATAAAATAAATTATATTTCAAAATAATAGGATAAATCATATGGTCATTAAATGCATGCTTTAATATGGTAGAAACGTTAAGTCGTTTATAAAATATATGATATAGGAAAGGAAACGGTTTAGGGTTCAAGTCCCAATTGATAGTTTACTGTGTAACTTTAAAAAAAAAAAAAAAAAAGCAGAATTTATAATTTATTTAATTAAAATTGGAGCTATTGGACAGGGGAAGTTTTAAATTAAGGCTACGTGTTGAACCAATTTAAAAAAATCGCCAATTTTATCGGTATATCCATGACTCCTGCAGGCGCGTGACTCCACGTTAGGCGTATTCTCTAATTGTGTTGCCAAAATATCGGTCGAGGACCAGATATATCGATGAAACAGTCGTTTTTGCCCATTTTCCATTCAAAAGCCATTAATCATTTGGAGTTAAATGGAAATCACGTATCATCAGAAATGATATTCCACGATTTTTTATCATTTGTTCTAAATAAATGAAACTTTTAAAAAAAATCTAGATCACTGATTTGAAATTATTTTTAATGTAAATGAAATCTTTTGACACTTCTTATATACATTTAAAAAATAATAATAGAAGCAAAATTCCCAAACCATTAAAAATATGACATAGTAATCCCTTTGTTAAGACAAAAATATACATTGAAATAGTAATCCCACTTTGTTAAGACAAAATATCATGCAACGAAATAGTAATCTCTTTGTTAAGACAAAAATATCCATAACCACACCGAACATGTAGGTGAGATAGTTATGGTCTCTCTTATTTTAACCAAGGTCTCGAGTTAGAACTAGGAATGCGATGGGTGTTATGTGGTAGAACCTTGCTTTCTTTGTAATTACATCCCCGTTTGAATGGGGATTAGTCGGATGTGAGCTCTTAAAAGGTATCTTTTGTGTGTGCGTAGGTTCGCTCGGGGCCTCAGCCGCCACGACAAAAAAGACCAAAAATATCCCTTATGTTAAGCTTACATAAATACATAACATAACATATTCATTATATTAATGTAACATACTTACAAAGAAGTTTATTATATATGAAACATTATGCATTTTGATGAATATTACTTTTGAAGAAAAAATGTAGAATATCTACATTGAATTTCAAACTATATGTATATCATATAAAATAATAATTTCACTTATTAAAAGTATATTCTTAATTTTACATAGTTTCAAGTTGTAAAATATTTTATCAGCTATAAGAACGTGTATCCAAAGTATATTGGTATATAATTTGAAACCATAAAAATGTATAAATTATTTTATGTAACTGGAAATACTAACATAATAGTATTTTATTATATAGAGCCATGTAATGTAATAAATACTTTTTGTACACACATTTATATTAGTTATGATAAATAATATTTCAAATTATCAAAAGATAATTGAATAAAAAATATCAAAAGATAAAATAATGAGAATTATTATAAATTCACTCCATCAAATAGTTAAAATAATGAAAGGATAATTTTCATTACTTATCCTCATAAATAATTTTATAAAAATAAAAATAAAATTTGCATAAATCAAACTCCCTTGAAATATAAAAGATTATTTTTAACAACTATTTTCAAGAATAGTTATATTATTTTCTAAAATAAAGTAAAAAAAACCATATTTAAAATATCAAAATTGTTTTTATATTATGCTTTTTTTGATAAAATTATTTTATGTTCTTAAAAATAGAAAATGTTATGTTTTAAATAACATCTGTTTGTTACCCTAAGGAAACATTCGTTTGTTACTTTCTATGATTTTCATTGTTTTAAATGATTATATATATATATATATATATATATATATATATATATATATATATATATATATATATATATTCATGCAAACAAATAAAATGATTCATACTAAAACAAAAATATATATATAAATTTATTTAAAATATTATAGGTTTTCAAACAAACTTTTATTTTATAAAATATCAAGGAAAAATTTTTTAAATTTATTTTTTAAAAATATTTCATAATCATGTACCAGTTATAACCCAAGATTTTATGAAATTATTAACTAATAGCCTTTCAACAATAGTTTTTATATTAGGACATAATTATAAGTTTTTTTTATAATTAAACACTTTAGTTATAATGTAATAAATTATCTTTATTAGACTCCAATCGGGACCCCTCTTTTCCTTATGCCCTACCTTTTTTGCATGATGAACACGTAATTATAAATTGTTTGTATAGGTTTTGGTCGAAGTATTATTAATTTATTTTTTTGACAGCTCCTAATTATTATTATTATTATTATTATTATTTTGAAATACAACTCCTTAATTATTAATCTATAATATTAGTTGTTATAGATTTTTTTTGAATACAATTCTTATAAGTATTTTGGCCTAAAAATCATGACGCTAAAACCGGGGTCGGGTTGACTGCAGGTCATTTCGCGGAATACTCGTGAATGTCGGGTGACCCAGGTATTTTTCCATGAAAATGGGCGAAATCTCCTTTATGCAGAGCTCTACCCCGAATACAAAACCTACATATAACTTGTCCCAAACATCGATATAACAATAACATGAGTAAAACGACCACTTGGGCCCATGAACAATACTCATAAAACATATATATCCAACTATATCCAATAGTCTCAAGAGTTCAAATTTTACTCTTATACAACACATATATTAAAATTAGAGAATTATAATACATGTCATACATCATAACCCAAAGCCACAATCCGACTTTCTTCTAAAGCTCAATCTCTAGGATGATAGTCTCGCAAGCTCCACTGCACCGTAAAATAATATCCTCGACGAGGGTGAGCTAATGCTCGATGGTGGAATCACCCTAAGTGGGCTACTCTCAGCTGAGATGTATATGCAATGTTCCAAAATAAACACACATTCAGAAAATGCATGATCCTACTTGAATGTCCTGGCCGACCATCATACCCAGGAGTCCTCAGGCTCCTCACACTAAGCCTAAGCCTGTGAAATTATTATGTTTATTTGTGGACAACCCTCCGATGTATATATATCATTTGGGCCGTCTCCAGAGCTGATTGATGTGTTATGGACTGCCCCTCCGATGTATATCAATTGGGTGAGTCTCAGACGATTGATATTTTAGTGCGGACTACCCTCCGATAATTTTAGTTTTAGACAACCCTCCGAAACCATTCTCTCTAGACTCACCTCATGCACTCCTCCTATCATCCTAGGAGTGCCACAGGTGCATATGGAATGCATGATACTAATTCCATTCTGATCTATATCACATGTAAATATATAAACACTATATAATACATAAACTTTATCACACAATCATATTATACAATTTGACATTCCATCACATCAAAAT
Source organism: Tetrastigma voinierianum (assembly GCA_016808115.1). Classification (NCBI taxonomy): domain Eukaryota; kingdom Viridiplantae; phylum Streptophyta; class Magnoliopsida; order Vitales; family Vitaceae; genus Tetrastigma; species Tetrastigma voinierianum. The sequence continues at coordinate 479,930 of JAEQBH010001909.1, read as the reverse complement.
TAGCTCACATGTTTAATGATGAACCTGGCTTGATTCTACTTGAATTGCAGGCCAAACACATTAATTCAAAAAATTTAATTTATGAACACTATTCTCGGGAATAGTGAAACCCTCGGTTACTATTCTCGAAAAATCACCAATCGTCGGTTCACTTTGTGAACCCGGATCCCACAGCCATTTCCGGCCTCAAACAAACCAATACATGATTTATTTCACAAATTTATGAATTTAATACCAAAACGGCCCTCACGTCTACACCCAGCGTCGATGGCTAAATTTTCCTAACGGTCGGTCCCAAGTTTTGGGGCCGAATCAACAACCGTTCGAGCCTCAAGCTAGCAAGAAACATTGAAAAACACTTAAATAAAGTGTAAAACCCAAGTAGGAAGAAACCCCTACCTCAAGGAGTTTGTCTAAACTCCTTAAATCCGGTACCCACGCGAAGCTCTCATGAAGAAATGCAGACCGCTAAGGCGCAAGCGCAATTTTCAATTACGATGGACCAAGGCGGGACAAAAAAGGTGATTCTCCAAGCTACCACGAGGCATAAACTCATAAACAAGCCTTTGATCATCCTCGTACAATAACCCAATTAATTTAACCAAATTTGGATGGGAGGAGATCACCAAGAAAATTAACCCGGCAAACCATTCTTTATGACCTTTGAAGTCATCAAGGTTGAGGGTTTCACTGGCGATTAAATACTGTACCATTCTAAATTTTCCACATGCAATTCCATATCTCCCGCCTACTTTGCAAACTCATATGATCCAATCATAACAATCAAATCTAAGTATTCCAATCTCTAAGCAACGAGAGGGCCTTTTGGCGCCATTAAAATCAACATTGGAAGAATTTGGGAGAAAGTAGACCAATTCTCACTCTTCCTAGATATCCGTGAGCACCATTCCCAAATTTTCCCTTTTATGAATTCCCTTGCTCGTCCATCAGTTCTTCATGTCGAGCTTATCGAACAATTGGGGTCCGTCCTTGTCGGACCCTGGTCGAACCCATCAGATCTGAAGCCGGTTGGCCAATACCTTCAATTGCTCATGAACTGAAGCGATAACAATGTGGGGGCTCTCTCCACAACCACCCGGGGACTCTCGGCTCGACACTACGACTTTCAGCTTTCAGCCCTCTTCCTCGTCTCATTGTATCTGGCGCTCTCGTGACACAGTAGAGCCATGAGTAGTTGTTTGGCCTTTTTCGCTTGCATGCGCTTCCATTGCCATTTCGACATGCCTCCAGGGTAGGTTCTCGGACCCTCACCCATGCGAATCGACGACGTCGTTTGGGTTGGAAGCTGTGCGAGCGAGTAAAGCTGAGACATTTTTGTTTCGAGGAGGGAGGAGGTCGATGCAGTCTAGCTAAAACCTACGGAGGAGAAGGAGGCTTGAAGAGTCTTGAATTGACATTTTTGTCTCGCGGCGTGTAGGGTTTGCACTTTGCGGGAGAATCTCGGTCTCGTGGTGGAAGAGATTCCCGGACTAAGAGAGGATGTAGTGGTCCTCCTTCCTTTTTTTGATTTATCCATTTTATATTATTATTATATTATTATTACTATTGTGTATCATTTGAATACATAACTTATATTGTCTCATTCGGGTTCGTTTCTTCCCCGAAAAATTTTATTTTTTTTCAGTTCAATTATTTTACATGAATTTTAACTCAAGCCATTTTCTAAGTTCCGAGAATTTTGTAAAAATCTCGTCCCTGAAGTCACTGGTGATTTATCACCCATAAATTCATAAAAATGATACATTGTCTCGAATTTAACGAGAATTTACGTCTTCAGCTAGATTCGCGAGGCAGTTCAACGATTCATCTGTTTCATCATCCGAGATCTAGAGAATAAATTCCGTATTTTTAACCCGAGAATTACAATTTTGTAGCCCGAAATTACGATTTTGCCACTTGCAAAAATTGGAATTTAAAGTGCTTACATTACCACCTCCTTAAAGGAATTTACGTCGAAATTGGACAATCACATCCCTTACATGCATAGCACAGTGCACTCTACCATGCATGTAAACTTGTCATTCAATTATTAAGCAGTAAAGCACGTCTGCCGTGCACGAGAACGAAGGGAAAACGGCTCGCATTGTATACGCCGTGCTCCACACGTTGACTTCTCGGCTCCATGAATGCGCCGCCGCGCTCTCACTAGCCTCACGGTCTTGCGTCGCAAAACCCGATCACGACTATCCAAAATACATATTGGTCCTCCTGAAAGGTCCCGTCAGTGTCAATCTACATACGTCGCAATCCACCACATGAGAAATTTGGATCACGGAGTATACTTAGGAGCATGGGCGTGAAATACCTCGTGGACACTGTCATGCTGGGCGTAGCATGCCTGGAGTGCATATCACGGTGCCCTATCCTCTCGAGTATCTCGAAGGTCAGATAAACCTCGTGATAGCTTCAGCTTCTTAGAGACACGACCACTCCCTCTCTTAGGCTTCACCTTGAAGCGTGATCCCGACCTCGAACTCTAAGGGTCGACGTCTCACATCCGCATAGCTCTTGTAGGCTGGGCCGTAAGGAAGGCGATGTCGTCAAGCTCACCTTCGGAGGTGTCTCTAATCGGTCGGGACCCATTGATGAACTCTCTCCACTTGGTCCAACATAACGGTGATCTACATATGGCCTCCCATACAGTACTCATATGGTGCCATACGGCGCACTCCTTTGTGGCATTGTTCTTAGGCGAATTCCACTAAAGACAATTGCTCCTCTACCCTTATGACCCAGGACGTATGCTCGCAACGTGTCCTCTAACACCTCTATATAATCCACACAACGCGTGTAACCTACCACAGCCCTTGCTTTGTATTATGGCAGAACCTTCCCAAGGTCACAATCCACGACAATCAATGGATGAGTCAACCTAGTCCATGTATGCATGTGACATCATATCTTGCAGGCCCTTGCGGCTCCAGCAACACCTGAGGGTATCAAATGTAACACCCCGAAATATACCCTAACAGTTTTCTTGTGTAGGGTATATTAAAAGTTAAAAATGAATTTTCGGGAACTAAAACGAGAAACCCGGAATTAATAATAGAGACAAGGGTAAAGTGGTCATTTACCACTTTAGGACATAAAAGGCATAAAACAATAAGGTTGCCAATACTATTATGGAATAAGATGAAAAGATGGGATGCCAAAATAGAAATTTAAAAATTGAAGTGCAATTAATAGAAGGATGGAGGACCAAAAGGTAAATAAATAAAGTTAAATTATTCTTAAAAGGGAGGGAGACAAAAAATAACTCATTTGTCTCCCAAACAAGAGAGGCTCTATACGAGGTTTGAAGAAGGAAAGAGGAGAAAGAAAGAGAGAGAAGAAAGAGAAGAAGAAGAGGGGAAGAAGAAGAGGAGAAGAAGAAGAAGAAGAAAAAGGAGGAAAAGCAAAAAAAGGTATGGAACTGAGTAGGATTTTATAGTTTTGTATGGATTCATGGTTTAAATTGCAAGTAATTGAGTTAGGGTTTAGAACAAACCCTAACAAATCTTGGTGTTTGGGTTGTGTATGGGTTATAACCCATATTAGAGTTGTTTGGAAATAATTCATGGAAAGGTTTTGAAAGAAGATAAGTAGTGAAAGAGGATTTGAATAGAAAAGAGATGTCAAGATGAAAATGAAATGGTTTTGAAGTGTATATGGAGTATTGAGTTGATTTTGGTATCAACATATGGAAAAAATGGAAAAAAAACACACATTCTGGGCAAAAAATTCAAGGGGGTTGTCTCGGTACGGGAAATGCTCACATTTTCTATTTCGACCGGTTTTTAGTAGTTTGGCCATAACATATATTCATATCGATTTGAGTGATTCAAGTGGCTAATTAAACTAGCCTTCAAGGAGAACCAAACATACTGAAATAGGCATTGTCAAATTCTGATTCTAGGTGGCCTAAAAATTTACTCAAAGTGGGGCCATGTACAAGCCAAATTCTGGTTTCAGTTTTGAACATAGAGTAGTCTCGGGTGTTTAGGACGTAACTCGAGTTTCGGTGCTCCGATTTGGGTGATTCCAATTGGAGAAGAAAGAGATAATGTCAAATATGAATTTAATACCTTGGAAAAATGAGTAATACAAGTGTCCTAGTGTCCCGGTAAAAATGGATAGTTGGCATGAAAAATGCCATAACTTTAGTTGGGATGATCGATTGGATTGATTCAATTCCTAAGTAAAATAGATTCATAGAAGAATAAGAATATAGAAATGAGTGTGTATGGTGGATTAAGTAAAGTATGAGTAAATGCGTAGTTGTGGTTTTCTTGAAAAAATTAGAAAAGGACTATCGAGCGGGAAAGCGGGATTTCGACCAGGGAGACGAGGGGATTGAGTGAGTGAGCTGTGAGTGTAAAATGATGTTGACAAGTGGGTTTTAAAGAGTGAATGGTTTAATGTGGCCCCGAGGCTACAATGGAAATGTTTATATAAATGTTAAGGCATATGGAAATGTTTTATCTTGCATCAATATATATATATTTATATTAAATTATATATGTATGCATGTGTTAAGGCATTATGGAAGTTTAAAAAATGTGTAAAGAATGCACCAAATGTATAAATAATAAGTAAAGTGTTTAAATGGGTTTAGAAATGTATTTTGAAGAAATGTTTCTTGATGGTTACCCAACCTAATACAGCGTGAGGTTTCTCGCCGACGTAGTGGTTATATTTGGGAATAAATTGCCCCTCACCGAAGTCAGTGCCAAAAGTATTCGATTAATTTATCCCTAGGTTCATCGAAAGAAAGAAATAAAGAAAGAAAGAAAGTTTAAGGCATAAATGTTTAAGGCATAAATTGATTTTAATTGTATAAGTATTTATTATAAAGAAAGAAAGAAAGTTTAAGGCACAAATGTTTAAGGCATAAATTGATTTTAATTGTATAAGTATTTATTTCTTAGATATATACTGAAAATGTTATCTTAATGAAAATGTACACTCACTAGGCTCCTTTAGCTCATTCTTTTCCGTATGTTTCAAAAACATTTCGGGACCCGAGAGCGAGTCTTGTGGTGAAATTACCCTCTGTGCGATAAGTCGAACCGAGGAACGACATTGTGATTTCATTGTATATACATTTTGCATATTGTATATATTGGATATTTTGTCATGTATATAGGTATATATGTATATATTTTGAAAGACTACGTGGGCTTTGATCTGAAGTGGATGAGTGCGCGGTCGGCTTAATTCTGCTCAGGTCCAAACCCTTCTAATAAAAATGTGCATGGAATTGAAGAAAGTTTGAATCATTTTGATGATTTGAAGTGAATAAATGTATATGTGTATAGATTGTGTTTGATTGGGTTGTGGGCCAGAGGTCCTAAAGCGGAAGTTGAGAAGTTGAGGATTAGAAGATTATAGGTGTTTTAAAATGTTTTGCGGGTTTTGTAAATTTGGGAGAGTCAAAAAGCGAGAGGGGAAACTACGGCCAATTTTTAAGAAAAATCAGTGTTTGAAAAAAAATAAAAAATTATCACTTCGCTTAGCATTATTTTCTAAGACTATGTTAAAGTTGTAAAGGGGTTATTTCAGTAAGTTTATTTGGTATTTTTGAGGAAAAGTTTCTATATCCATTGGAGTGCGCAGGGAGGAAAGTCCCCTCGGGTTCATGAGGTTAATCAGGTCAGGGATATGACGTGATATCGAGCCACGGTTTTGAAAATGTTATAAAGATTTGAAAATTTTATTTTCATATGATTGTTTTAATGTTTGATTTTAAAATTGCATAAATTATTTATGTGATTTAAAATCATATATACGTATACATGACATTAAATTTTGAATTCAGCAGAAAATGCGTTAATCGAGGCCGACCACGCGGGAGAGCTCCTGAGGCATTAGTACCACCACGGAATATATTGATGAATCTGCTTATGTTCCTCCACCCACGGTCTGAGGTGACCCTATGCCACAGAGACGGGGCCGCCATAGCCTCACGAGGTCGTGGGAGGGCCAGTTACCTTTAGAGCGAGATGGCTCCCGACTTTTATGCTTGCATTGACGACCAGAGGCCGAGTGGCTTCTATAGAGAGGCGAAAGCTGGGGGACACTTGAGCCCTTGATGGATTGGGAGACCGGAAAGGAAGCCCGTCATGGTTGGGAAATGAGCGGGTCTACCGGGTGATGCGGTGTACGGATGAGCCGGATGGTCTTTTCGGCCTTTCTCCTACGGAATGAGCTTTAGTGGTGGAGGCGGTTCGGAGGAGATGCCAGAGGAGTGTCACAGGCGCAGTTGAGGAAGAGTTCTGAGATAAGTTTGTTCCGGCCCGATTCACCGGAGATCTACGGTGAGAGTTCTTTAGGCTGAAGCGGGGGACACTCTGCGTGACCAGTTATGAGCGGCGTTTTTACGAGCTCGTCGGACGTAATCTGTTATCAGGGATGACGAAGTTTGAAGACGAAGTTTGTTGTTGTAGGTCTTAATTCGGCCGGTGGGACCACGATGGCGTCGGCTGACACACATACGGTATGGCCGGTTAGTAGAGGCCGCGATTACTAGGGTTGAGGAGGAGCATGGGGTTGAAATCCCGAGCTCACCTTGATCGGGACGAAGCGAGGTGGAGTGCGGCGTGGGTGCGGGGAGGTTCAGGTAGCGGTTGAAGGGGAGGAAAGACCACGGTGGATGGGTGGCGGCGACCCGGTCGGGGGCGCGATCTAGCCGAGGGTTCGGTGAGGCCCGCAGACGGGTAGCTCCAAGGGTCCAAAGCCGAGTGTGCTCGGTGTGGGAAGAACCATTATGGTAGTGCGGATTGGGCACGGGCAGTTGCCTTTAAGTGCGGACGGCCGGGACACTTGCGAAGAGTGCCCACGAATGGTTTGCGGTGGATCGAGGAGTGGGACGAGACGGGACGAGGCGGAGTTCAATCTTGGTAGAGGTCGGTCGAGTCGGAGAGGGGCTCGGCGAGGAGGCCTATGTTACTAGACACGGAGGACGGCGGTGGGGTCGACCATCCAGAGGACACATGCAGGACGACCTCGAGACACGGTTGCAGGGTGTTTGCGGTCACCAGCGGGGGCATATGTAACACCCAGAGGTCATAGCCAGGTACTATCCAGTTTTGATGAGTGATGCTTATGTCTCGATAGATCAGGGTGCCACTCACTTTCGTTTATTTAACGAAATTTATTTGCCGCAGTGAACATAAGTCTGACCCGTAGATTGTAGTATAATAGTCTCCGCTTCCTACACCCGAGATTCACTTATAGCGGATAGAGTATACATGGGTTGTAGAGTGATTATTGGGGCCATGAGTTTAGCTGGCCAATTTGGTATTGGACATCCGGACTTGATGTGATGCAGGGATGGGTGGTTGTCGACATCACGCCACCATGGATTTTTTCAGGAAAGAAGTTAAGTTCTGTAGACCGGGGGAACCAAAGATTACTTTTTGTGGGGTAAGAAAGATATTGTCCTAGAGTATGATGTCTGTGATGATGAACAGGAAGATCTCCGAAAATCATATCAAGGTATCTAGCATGTAGTTAGTGAGAAGGGATGATGTGAGGCCCGGAAGACATTCCGTGATCGAGAGAATTTAGGATGTGTTTCAGGATGATCTTCGAGATTACCCCGGACATAGAATTGATTTTCGAGATCGAGTTAGCCCACAGGACATAGCGGAGTTTCGGGCGCCTTCTGGGGATGGCCTGCGGGGGTGAAGGGCAAGGTGCGAGATGGAAGAAGTAATTCGACAAGGGGGTTCGTGGGCCAGGCACATCTCCTTGGGAGCGGAGTTTTATTTGTGAAGAAGGGCTGAGGCATGCGATTATGTATTGATTACGAGAGAGTTGAATGGGTGGCAATGCGTGTCGATTATCCTCTTCCGAGGATTGATGATCTCTTTGATCGATTACGAGGAGCTAAGGTATTTTTTCAGAGATTGTTTTGAGGGTCGGTATCATCGGTTGAGTTCGTGATGAGGATGTTCCCAGGCGGCATTTAAGAACCGCAGTGCGAGCATTTTTGAGTTTCTAGTCATGCCATTTGGACTACGAGATGCGACGGCTTTTATGGATCCTCATGAGCGGGATTTTCGGGGCCTTGCCCAGATCGGTTTGTGATCGTGTTTTGTGTGATATCTTGGTCCTATTCGAGGCGATGGAGAAGAACTCACGAGCACTTGAGGATAGTGCACGCAAACATTGCGGGAACATCGATTATATGCTAAACTTAGTAGCAAAAGTGTCGGAGTTTTGGCTTGGCGATTGTCGCTTTTTGGGACACATGGTTTACGCCGGAGGGGTCTCGGTGGATCCGCGAGAGAGTCGGCTATCTTGGTGGAAACCTCCTATGGTGTTACAGGAGATAGGAGTTTGGGTTTTTGGCGGGGAATATTACCGTAAGTTCGTTGAGGATTTTCTAAGATAGCCACACCTTTGACTAGATTGACAAGAAGAGGAACCGTTTTCCTGGTCGGCTTGTCGCGAGTTTCGATGGCCCGAAAGGAGATTGACCTCGGCTACAGTACTTACACTTCCATCGAGGCGAGATGGCTGCGGTGTATTGTGATGCCTCTAGGCGAGATTGCGGGTTGTGTATTAATGCATAATGACAAGGTGATTGCATATGCTTCTAGGCAATTGAAGAGCATGAGAACGAATTATCCTACACACGACCTTGGAGCTAGCGGTAGTCGTATTTGCCTTGCGGATATGGGGCATTACTTATAGTGCCTGTAGGATATTCACGGATCATAAGAGCTTGCATTATCATTTTGCGAGAAGAGGCTGAACATGAGGCGAGAGGAGATGGATTGAGCCCGATCAAGGATTATGAGATGTACCATTGAATATCGATGCGGAAGGCGACGTGGTAGCGGATGCTCTTAGTAGGAGACCCGTGAGTTCCATATGCTCGCACTTGAGGGTTGTGCATCTTCCTCGACTCATAGAATTGAGGTCTTGGGTGTGGGATTTGGGCTAGTGATTAGTCTTGTTAGCCACATTTATGTACGTCGGTATTGATAGATAGGATTAAAGAGGTTTCAGATTCGGGATCCCACGGATAGTGAAGTTGAGAAGTGAAGTAGAGTCCCGGGCATGAGGGTTGTCATTGGGGATGCAGTGGTCATGTGGGACGAGGAGGTTGTGTGTACCAGATGTAGGTGATGTGAGGAGAGAGATTATGGAGGAAGCACATTCCTCCGCTTATGCTATGCATATGGGAAGCACAAAGATGTATCATACCCTAAAGGAACATTCTTGGTGGGAAGGGAGGTATGAAGAGGGATATTGCGAGGAGTTCGGTCTCCGGATGTCTCACGTGTCGACGGGGTGAGAAAGCCGAGACATTAGAAATGCGGGGCCCATGCAGTCCTCCCAGTCCCTCGAGTAGAAATGGGAGAGAATCACTATGGATTTTGTGGTAGAACAGCGTTGAGATGGCCATGATACGATATGGGTGATTGTAGATGGCGAAAAAATCAGCCCATTTCCTACCTATCGGGGAATAGTGATTCATTAGGATAAGTTGGCCCCGATTAATACGTTAGAGATTATCGGGCGCATGGTACACTAGTTTCCATTGTTTTGACGAGTCCCGGGTTTACCTCACGGTTTTGGCCAGTTCTGAGAATGCCCATGGCACTAAAGCGCATTTCGTGTGACTTTTCATCCCACGAAGCAGTTATTGTCGGAGGACTATCTGAGACTTTAGAGAGGATATGCTTAGGGCATGTGTTATGGGTTTAGAGGAAGTTGGGACACCCATACACCACGATAGGTTGCATACAATAACGGTTATCGATTGATGTGCCTGGGTATGGCCATATAGAGGCTCTTTGTGGGCGGAAATGTCGAACTCCATGCAGGACGAGGTAGGTGAAAGGAAATTAGTAGGTCGAGAAATTATTGAAGTGACTTGTGATAAGATCAAAGTTATAGGGGATAAGGCGAAAATTGCACAAGACCCGTGAGAAAAGTTATGCGAATAATCGCCTTAGGGACCTAGAGTTCGAGGGTAGGGGATATGGTATTTTTGAGATTTCCGTGGAAGGGCGTACTAAGATTTGGGAAGCGTGGGGCGAGTCGCGGTATATTGGACCATCTGAGTTGTTGAGAGAAGTTGGGGAGGTGGCATATCGATTGGAGTTGCCATCGACCTCGATGCATTCACGATGTTTCCATGTTTCTATGCTCATAAATCATATACCAGACCCTTCACATGTATTGTGAGAGCAACCCGGTGGAAATCTGGGAGAGCTTAACATGCGAAGAGGAACCGGTCACGGATCCTCGGCCAGGTAGGAAACAAGTTCTGTAACAAGACTGTCCATTTGGTGAAGGTATTGTGGAGTGCCTGATGGGGAAGCTACATGGGGCAGGGAGCGGATGAAGGCATTATCACATCTCTTGGATTCGAAGTCTGAATCTTTTAATTTCGAGACCGAAGTGCTATAAGGAGGGGAGTTTTATAGCACCCCCAATATATCCTAGCAGTTTTTCGGGGACTTGTGCGGGGGTATATTAAAAGTTAAAAATGAATTTTCGGGAACTAAAACGAGAAACCCGGAATTAATAATAGAGACAAGGGTAAAGTGGTCATTTACCACTTTTGGGACATAAAAAGGCATAAAACAATAAGGTTATATGCTATTATGGAATAAGATGAAAAGATGGGATGCCAAAATAGAAATTTAATAAATTGAAGTGCAATTAATAGAAGGATGGAGGACCAAAAGGTAAATAAAATAAAGTTAAATTATTAAAAGGGGGAGGGAGACAAAAATAACTCATTTTGTCTCCCCCCAAACAAGAAAAACCATATGGAGGTTTTGAGAAGAAGGGAAGAGGAAAAGAGAGAAGAAGAGGAAGAAGAGGAAGAAGAAGAGGAGAAGAAGAAGAAGAAAAGAAGGAGGAAAAGCAAAAAAGGTATGGAACTAGATGGGATTTTATAGTTTTGTATGGATTCATGGTTTAAATTGCAAGTAATTGAGTTAGGGTTTAGAACAAACTCTAACAAATCTTGGTGTTTGGGTTGTGTATGGGTTATAACCCATATTAGGATTGTTTGGAAATAATTCATGGAAGGTTTGAAAGAAGATAAGTAGTGAAAGAGAGGATTTGAATAGAAAAGAGATGTCAGATGAAAATGAAATGGTTTTGAAGTGTATGTGGAGTATTGAGTTGATTTTAGTATGTATGTGGAAAAAAATGGAAGAAAACATTCAGTAAAGTATATTCAGGGTTTGTCTCGATCTGAAATGCTCTATTTCTATTGACTGATTTCGTAGTTTATGATAACTTGCTCATTTCTTATCTGATTTAAGTGATTCAAGTGGCTAATTAAACTAGACTTCAAGGAAAACCAAACATACTGAAATAGGCATTGTCAAATTCGGATTCTAGGTGGCCTAAAAATTTACTCAAAGTGGGGCCGTACAAGCCAAGTGCAGTTTCGTTTGAACATAGAAAGTAGTCGGGTGTTTTAGGAGCGTAACTTCGAGTTTTGATTATGTTGGGTGATTCCAATTGGAGAAGAACCATAACCTTAGCTTTAAAATAGTATAAAGAGATAATGTCAAATATGAGATTTAAAGACCCTGGAAAAATGAGTAATACAAAGCTGTCCCTAGTATGTCGGTAAATGGACTAGTTGGCATGAAAATGTCATAACTTTAGTTGGGATGATCCGATTGGATTGATTCCAATTCCTAAGTAAAATAGATTCATAGAAGAATAAGAATATAGGAATGAGTGTGTATGGTGGATTAAATGGAAATTATGGTTAATGTGTAGTTGTGGTTTTCTTGAAAAAGGTGAAAAGGACTATCGGACGGAAGCAAGGGTGTGAGACCAGCGGGATTGAGCGGTGGCTTGTGAGTGTAAAATGATATTTGAAAATTGAGTTTAAGTGAATGGTTTTAATGTTAAACTGAAAGTTTAATGGAAATGTTTATATAAATGTTAAGGCATATGGAAATGTTTTATCTTGCGTCAATATATATTTATATTAAATTATATATGTATGCATGTGTTAAGTATTATGGAAGTTTAAAGTATAAAGAATGCATAAATGTATAAATCATAAAGTAAAGTGCTTAAATGGTTAGAAATGTATTTTGAAGAAAGGTTTTCTTGTCTTACCCTAACCACATATAGTTATTATGTCATCGTAGAGAATGCTAGGCGTGTAAGGATTTAGGTGAAGTTATGGGTTACTAGCGAGGGAGGGGGGAAATAGGTGTTTAGAGTAATATCCTTACACGTGATAAAGTGTTATGGCCCGGAACCACATGCAAAGCGTGAGTTTCTCAGCCGGCGTAGTGGTTATGTTGGAGATAAAGGCTTGTCCTCACCGTCAGTACCCGGAAACTGTTCGGTGTGTTTATCCCCTGGGTTCCATCAGAAAGAAAGAAATAAAGAAAGAAAGAAAGTTTAAGGCATAAATGTTTAAGGCATAAATTGATTTTAATTGTATAAGTATTTATTATAAAGAAAGAAAGAAAGTTTAAGGCATAAATTGATTTTAATTGTATAAGTATTTATTATAAAGAAAGAAAGAAAGTTTAAGGCATAAATGTTAAGGCATAAATTGATTTTAATTGTATAAGTATTTATTTCTTTGATATATGCGAAAATGTTATCTTAATGAAATGTACACTCTTCAGGCTCCTTTAGCTCATTCTTTTAGTATGTTTCAAAAACATTTTCGGGACTGAGGCAGGTCTTGTGGGTGAAATGCCCTCCTTTGCGAGTGAGTCGAGAGCCATTGAGGAGACGGCGTGATTTCATTGTATATACATTTTGCATATTGTATATATTGAATATTTTGTCATGTATATGAGTATATATGTATATATTTTGAAAATGAACTACATTGGGCTGATCCTAGGTGGACCAGTGCGTAAGTGCATGCCTTAATTAGGCTCAGCGAAGTATTACGATAAAAATATCGTAGATTGAAGAAAGTTTGAATGTTTTGATGATTTGAAGTGAATAAATGTATATGTGTATATATTGTGTTTGATTGGGTTGTGGACGAGGAGTCCTAAAACGGAAGTTGAGAAGTTGAGGATTGAAAGATTAAAGTGTTTTTAAATGTTTCGGGTTTGTAAATTTGGGAAAGTCAGAAAAGCGAGAGGAAAGCTATTGTAAATTTTTCACAGAAAAATCAGAGTGTTTGAAAAAAAAAAAAAATTATATTTAAACTTCAGCATTATTTTCTAAAGATATGTAAAGGATTGTAAAGGGTTATTCATGGATTTTATTTGGTATTTTGGGAAAAGTTTATATCCATTGGAGTCTTTGGGAGGTTCCCTCGGGTTCATGAGGTTAATACGGGTCGGGATCCTTCACGAATCTCGAGTCACTCGACTCACATTACTCGGTCTAAGTCCCAAGTGATAGCGGCGGTGTGTTTAAATGCCGGGCAGCTTAACTCTTCGGCTTACATGAGGGCCGCATACATTTACACATAAATTTGGATATCTCCTGGTCTCTTACACCTAACTCGGGATTCTCACCTTACGGGATGCGAGCCCCGTTTGCTTTGCTGACATACTCTAATTACTCTTCATCTCTTGAATCGAACTATATGAGTCTTCATTAGGCGTAGTCTGAAACCAGGCTTCGACCCACACTCACGAAAGTGGTGAATGAATGCGTCACGGAGTGCACCCACACGGCTCGGCGCGATGTTCTTGCACATGACGCCAATAATGCCATCTTTGTGACGCGATCACAGGGTCCACCATGAAGCGGGGAATCTCGGAGATCACTCACTCATAATCTCGACCTATCAAATTCGCTCTCACCACATCTAGGGAAGAACATACATGCCTAGCTTCTCTTAACCTTAACCTCTAAGCCCGAATCGAGTCGTGTTAGGTATGACAACCTGGCTAAGGTCCCAATTACTGACAGCCTGATGGCTGTCAACTCATCATGTCAAGCGACATCAACAACCAATATGTTTACCACCACACAGGTCCGCTACTAGCCATTGCGCAACTACGTCTGTCCTGACTTAGGCCCACACTGCGGCCCCTCTGGCTATCTGTCTTGTTGAGAGTGCTTATATAGCACCTTGAAACTAAAACTGGTTCCTCTGACCCGTACTAAGGTGTGGAGGAATGAACCGTATACTCTCCTATTCTATAGCTAACTGGGACTGCGCTATCCCAAAGCCTTGGGATCCCACATGCGAGCAATCGAGTCTCCACATGCCGTCCCCAGCGCAGTGCAGCTCGGTGGCAAACGAAGTCTTACCGCCTCTTCCCAGAACTAGAGAAAGTGATCCTCCCTCTTTTCTGCTTTCCCGTATCCCAAGTGCTCCAAGCATCCTCGATCTCTCTCTCTATGGTTAGGGCCGTCCCAACCATGAAGTCCATGTCCCGTAGGTGAAGTCCTACGATCCTGGCCCGAATGGACAACTTCAGCCTATTCTCGAATCTCCTAACCTTGGCCATGTCTGTGGCCACATAATCATCAGCAAAACGGGCTAGCTCCGTGAATCTGGCCACATACTCCATGACATTCATTGTCCCTGCGTCGACTCCCCAGGAACTCTTGAGCCTTCGCGCCTGCCTCGTAGTATCTGGAAAATGCTTACCCGTAAACTGACTCCTGGAACTCGGCCCATGTCATTGCCTCTAGGTCTCTAGAGGTCCTTGCCCATTCCACCACATACTTGGGCCTCACCCTTTAACTGGAACGCAACTAGTCTAATCCTGGTCGTGTCGGAGGTAATCTCATAGCCTCTGACGCCTTCTCGATCTACATGAACCAATGGTCTGCCACCATCGGATCTCGCCACACAGTGAATGTCGGAGGATGACCCTCTAAACCTCTAGGAGTTCACCAGGACCTCTGACTACCTGCACTGCACGATGCACGATGCGACCCGCATGTCCTCGGTCTCTACAAGGCTGGCGTCGAATATTGGTGGGCTGGTCGAATGTCGATGGTGCTGGCCAGGTACCGCTTGGGCGCCACTCTGCGTCGCCGTCACCGACTAGCCATGCATGCGATTCAATGGCAAGTTAAATCTCAATCACGGTATCTACAAGAGCAAAAACGCCCCGAGACACTAATCATACACATGAATCAGTGTATACACATTGTCCTTGCATTTACAGGTAGTGCAAGGCAATCAATTTTGCATTTAAAATATTTTTATAAACAAACATCGCATTTTTTGAATTTTTTTTTTTTCGAAAATTTTGTCAAATTTTATTTGATTTGATTTGATTTGATTTTTTTTTTTTTTTTTTCATTTGGACATTTTGTCTAAAATCTCCTCAACCTCTTGATCGACACTAAACCTAGTGTTGACCTTAAAGTTATTAAAATTTTAGTTTATCATCCATTAAACCAAATGAATTTATTCAAATTTATTTTATTTCTCCTCTTGGTTCAGTTTTTCACAAGCGTAAAACTTCTGACACATCATGGTTTTCCTAGGTGCTAATCACTCGACACACAAACCATACCTGATACATGATCCGCGGATCATTCGTGAACATTCGCGCCGCATTCGTCAAATCACACAAACACACGAACACATGCATCTGAGTGTCCTAGTTTTGTCAGTGATTTCCTAGGTAATCTCATACCTACCATGGAACATCAAACCACCCCAGTGGTGATGTTCTTGCTTTCGATGGCCCTAGCCCAAATCCTCCCGATCTCTAGGTTTATATCTGCATACTCTGCATCAAACCACCCACAGTGGCGATGGATACCCAAACCAGGAGCTGCACAGGTATTCGTATGCCTAGCTCGATGCAGCGTGGCCTTGAGTACGGGGGGGTCGTTGACTGCGGAATCGACTCGCGGAATGCTCGTGAATGTCGGGTGACTGGGCATTTCCTGAAAATGGAGCGAGTCTCATTTATGCGGGAGCTCTACTGAATACAAAACACATATAACCTGTCCCCGAACATCGATATAACAATAATCAGAGTAAAACGACCACTTGGGCCCATGAACAATACTCGCCCAAAACATATATATCCAACTATATCCAATAATCTCAAAGTTCAAATTTTACTCTTACTCTGACACATATATTAAAATTAGAGAATTATAATACATGTCATACACTCATGTACATGTGTCAGAAACTGTACAAGAAAACTCGATCTAGGATGGCGCAGTCTCCATGTATTCACTGTACTGTAAAATAATATTCCTAAGCAGGGTGAGCTAATGCTCGATAGTGGAATCACTACTAAGTCGGCTACTCTTCACTTAAGTGCATAAACACACATTCAAGCAAATGCGCAGTCTACTTGAATGTCACCTTCTTCATCCATACCACAGGAGTCCTCATGACTCCCTCACACTGCTAAGCCTCGTATGAGAATTATTATGTTTATTTGTAGACAACCCTCCGATGTATATATCCAATTGGGCCGTCTCAGGCGATTGATATTTTGGTATGGTACCCTCAGATAATTTTTAGTTTTGAAACTGACCCTCGAAACCATTCTCTAGGCCTTGCATAAATGCGCTCATCTATCATCCTAAGTGCGGTGCGTATGGAATCGTGATGTCAATTCCATTACGGTCATATCACATGTAAATATATAAACATGCATATATTCGCACCAGCTTTATCACCTGATCGTGTTATCTGATTTCACATTCCATCACATCAAATTAAGCTCACATGGGCTAATGATCAAGCAACGACGATCCTCTTTGAATTGCAGGCGAAACACATTAATTCACAAAATTTAATTTATGAACACTATTCGCAGAGAATAGTGGGAAACCCTCGATTACTATTCGAAAAATCACCAATCGTCGGTTCACTTTGTGAACCGGATCCTTGGCCAGATTCCGTCGAGCAACCATCATGATTTATTTCACAAATTTATGAATTTAATACCCCGAACAATTCAGTCTTACCGGTACGTCGATGGCTAAAATTTTCTAACAATTCAGTCGAGTTTGGGGCCAGGTGGCTGGCCAGTTCAAGAATTTCGAAATAGCGAAACATTGAAAATGAGCTTAAATAAAGTGTAAACGAGAAGGAAGCATACGCCAAAGGTTCTTAAACTCATTAAATCAGAGCTCTTATGTGAAGCTCTCGTGAAGAAATGCAAGACCGCTGCGGCACCAGCGCGATTTTCATTACGATGGACGGCGAGGCCCATGCGGAAAGGTGATTCTCAGCTTCCACGGCGTAAACTCATAAACAAGAAGCCTTTGATCATCCTGTCACAAAGCCGTCATTTAACCAAATTTGGATGGAGAGATCACGAGAAAATTAACTTGACCAAGCCATTCTTTACTTGACCATGAAGTCCATCAAGGTTGAGGTTTTGTGGCGCCGTCCAGGGGTGTCGGATTATTCTGCCGTCGGCCTGGAAGTGTGTAATCTCGTTTTAAAGCCAGCATGATAAAATAGCCACATGGGGCCCACATCATCCATACTCGCCAAAACACGTATCTCGACTATATTTTCTGGATTTTCATGTTTGTTCTCTGAAAAGATTTATACATATTTACAAAATATTTTCTTAAAAGTACATTTTAGAACATTACCGATAGATGCCTCTCTTTGCGTACCGTCTCACTGGATAGTCCCATGCACGAAGGGTCCATTGGGGTGACAAAGCCAATTAGAAAGTCTTCACCTGAAAGAGTTCTCGCTTTAAAATCGTATGCAGTAAGTATATAAGCTGATCGATCGCGTTCATTACAATTGTCTACATATACATAACATGCATGAGATCACGACCACATACGTCTTTCGTGACTGAGTCCCATTATTTCCTCGCCCCTTGGAATGCGGCGTGACTAAAACGTCACACACCATGGTAAACCATTGGACACCCTCCGATTTTATTTATCAAAACGATTTTGATTCTTTTCGGCTTTTATTTTGTGGGCAGCGGTTCCGGGTTTACAAGTAGGGCCGCGCGCACTGGCATTATGACTACATGCGGGATTAAATATCTTAGTAGGTAACTTTGTGGACTTTCACCTGGGGGGGGATATTACCGACTTGCTCACTTGAAACATGTAATTTATCATTTTGATCATTTACATTTCGTGAATCTACGTGGACTTTGTCCGTTTTTCCATTTCATGACGCATTTCTGCGAACGATGAATAGCGCTGCACTTGCGCACCCAGGCGGCGATGTGGCCAGGTGCATATGATACATGATGTCGATGCATTTTCCTCGTATTACATGCATGAATGAACAACACATGAAACATTTTCAAGCGCTGGAACGTTATAATTTATCGTATAATCTCCATCATTACCGTATTCATATCAATCGTCATTAGCATGCATCGATATCATTTAAGTAACAGCATGTTATTCAAATGACCATAACACCTGACAAGGCACCGACTTGGAACCATTCCCGATGGTGCTCGGCTCCTTGTAAGCATGAGCGTGTGGTTCGATAAATTTGTCATCTGTCCAATAGTCGCAACGTCCCAGAAAGCTTTCCGGTTTACAGTAAAACCTAACTCTACAGTCATGCAGCCGTCGTGTCAAATGCCACGCTTAGTCGAGGCTTGGAACTAGTCGTAACTCTCGTGGCTCCATCATGGCACTCTCAATTTATAAAGCCTTTAGGCTAAGTAACCAGTAGGAAAATATCACCTCTTGGAGTTTAATAAACTCAAACTTTTGGCGATGCTTAGAAGTAGATGTCATTGATCTGCCGACTTTTTGGCCACTCGAACTTTACCGAGCGTCGGCACTTGGCTCAGGAAAATCCTCCTTTCCTTTTCCTTCATACTGCATTTTCTTCGGCACCTGCGGATTAACTCCATGCTTTGTTTTCTTTCCTTCCTTTAACTTCTTTTGCTTCTTTTCATTTTTATAACCTGTATAAATTTTATAACCGTTTATCGCCGTTCTGAGTGTACTGCTTTATCTTTGATGGCTTTTTCTCACCACTTTTGGAGAAATCGTCGTCGATCCAGGAGGCAATTTCCTCCTCCTTTTATATGCCATTTGTGTAGTATGACTTTTCAGTTTCTTTTCTTATTTATTAAATCCAGTTTTATGACGTCGTCCAGCGTGACACCGTGTGGTAGTGGGATTCCATGCCTCAATGACTCAAGTCTTGAAGCCGAATTCATTGATAGAGTGTCGGCTGCGTGGTGTGTGTCGTCTCTCTTCTTGTGTGTGAAGTGTTCAGGCCAATTTCAGCGTCTCGAAGCGTGAGGTGTGATCTCTGAATCCGCGGGGTCGGTGGTATTGATTTCGAGAGCGATTTGACGGAGAGTCGTTTCGTCATCAGGATCTAGAAAATTCGGGATTTTGGCCAAAATTCTAATTTCACCTTTATCGAAAATGCTGGATTTTAAGATGTCGCAGTTTCACTGCAACGTTAAGCCTTGTACCATTCCTAAATTTTCCTCTGTACGAATTCCATATCTCCCACCCTATTGCAAACTCATATGATCAATCATAACAATTAGAATCTAAGTATTCCAATCTCTGAGTAACAGGGCCTTTGGCTGCCATTAAAATCAACATTGGAAGAATTTGGGAGTAGACCCAATTCTCCTTTTCCTAGATATCCCGTGAGCACCATTCCCAAATTTTCCCCTTTACAAATTCCCTTGCTCGTCCATCGAATTCTTCATATCAACCTTATCGAACAATTGGGGTCCGTCCTTGTCGGACCACAAATCGAACCCATCAGGTCTCTGAAAGCGGTCGGCCAATACCTTCAATTGCTCATCGGAACTCAGCGATAACAACGTGGGGGCTCTCGCCACAACCACCCAGGGAATCTTCAGCTCCAACAATGCCGCTTTTAGCTCTGCCCTCTTCCTCATCTTGTATATCTGGCGCTCGCGGCATAGCCGAGCCATGAGTAGTTGTTTGGCCTTTTTCGCTTGCATGCACTTCCATTGCGATTTCGACACGCCTCCAGGGTAGGTTCTCGGACCCTCACCCATGCGAATCGACGACGTCGTTTGGGTTGGAAACTGTGCAGAGCCGAGTGAAAGCTGAGACATTTTTGTTTCGAGGATGGAGGAGGAGGAGTCTGCTCCGGCTAAACCCTTTAGGAGAAGGAGAGGCTTCGAAGGGGTACTGGAATTGACATTTTCGTGAGAGCGTTTAGGGTTTGCACTTTGCAGGAGAATCTCGGTCTCGTGGTGGAAGAGATTTCAGACTGGAGAGGATGCAGTGATCCTCCTTTTTTTTTTTTATCCATTTTATTATTATTATTATATAATTATTATTATTATCATTTTGAATCGTAACATATTCGGATTAAGAGATTTAAAGTGCTACAGATCTTTTAAGTGTTTTTCGAGAAAAAAGGGTATTCGGTAAAATTATGAAAAACGTCTATGAATCATAAAAAAAAACACTTAGAAACACTTGAAAGGTGTTTTTAAAAAAAAAACACTTCAATTTTTTTTAATATACCGAAATATCTTACATTCCTTTTAAAAATCAAATTATATTTTCATAAATTATCTAATTATTTTTCCTTCCTATCACATTCCTTTTTAAAAATCTAATTATATTTTCTTAAAATAATATAATTATATTTTTGGAAATGACGAATGTTTTTTTTTTTTTAATATACTGCTAATATCTTACATCCTTTTAAAAATCAAATTATATTTTCATAAATTATCTAATTATTTTTCCTTCCTATTACATTTATTTTAAAAATCTAATTATATTTTCTTAAAATATCTAATTATTTTTTTGGAAAAGACAAATGCTTTTTTTTTAAATGGATATGAAAAATGTTTAATGACCAGTTGCCTTTTAAATTTTCTGTAGTTCATAATTGTTGGTATATTTTTTTTCCTTTTTTTTAATACATATTTTTGTTCTTATTGTTGAAAAAAATAGGTTACCACATAGATAATAAAAAAATATTTTTGTTTTAAATTTTATAAATATTTTTATAAGCATATTAATTAAATGTCATTTTAGTAATTTTAATGATATAAGCGTTTTTTATAATTATGCGACTGTTAAGAAAAAGAAACTATAAATCGGAAATAAAATGTCTTATTTGATAAATAAGTCAAATATTTAATAAAGAACAAATATTTGATTAAATTATTTAGTTTATGATTTTCTATAATAATAATTTTTTTCTAAATTTATGCTGAGAAATTAGGATAGGCGGTGATAAGCTATAAAAGCGTTGCGTGTAGTGTGTATTTCGTTTAATTCGACAAGCTTTCTCTCGAAGTAGCATACTGTATAGAGCTTTGATGGCGATGTGACGGCTGCTTATGAAGTTGGAGGAAAAGGAGCGGGAGCCAGGAATGGGTGGTTGTCAAGGTCGTCTATCAGTATCAGTTGTTGATTATGCTTTGGAGACCGCTCCTAAACTGCGCTTCCCCTCTGTTAGGATTTCGAAAATGGTTTCATGTTTCACGAATCTCGAATATCCGGCGTTATCTCGAGTATGTTTCATTACCGTATTAGGAGTTAGTAACTACTACCATGAAGATATCTTTGGGTAAAAATATAACCCGTCGTTTCTTTACCTCTTATTAGTGTTTGTCTTGCTTTATTTTGTTTTTTATGTGTTAGGGTGTTCTGTGCGACACTTGATGTTTATGGTGGATTCATCATCATCTCGATGCGCATTGGGCAAAATAAGAATTTACGCGTTGGAGGCGATATGTGGCTTCTCTATCAAAGACAAAGGCATATCGAGCGATGCCAGGATTCCGTGCTTGAAAGAGGACTTCCACCAATTCTTTGTGCGTAAAATTCCATGATATGGGACAACATCAATATCCTTTGTTCGGGTGAGCTCCTGCGCTTTATCCTTGTTTAGACCCAGAAATTCTATTTTGCTCCCGTCACGGCCCGAGATGATGATGGTGGCATAAAGCGTGAGTGTCGATGTAACCTGCAACAGATAAACGAAAATGAAGATTGAAGCGCTAATAAGAGGGTAAAGAATGACGGGTTATATTTTTAACCCAGCATATCTTCATGGTAGTAGTTGGATTAACTCTGGAATATGGTGTCTGATATCTTTGTATAATGCGATATGCCTCGATATCTTGGAGTCATGGAACCATTTTAATCCAATGAGAAGCGAGCAGGCGAACTAAAAAGCGTAATTGAGCAATCTGGAAATTTGGATAAGTGTAGACAACTCCACCATTCTGGGAACTCTGTATCTCTTCCTCCAACTTCATAAGAGCCTTCGCCCGTAGTAGCGAGTCGTGCGCCATCAAGTGTGGCGAGGTGTTGGAGAAAGTTACCGAAATTAAATAATTGTTTGGCCATTCTGATACGTCTTTTTATAGTTACTCGCGCCTAATCACTTCACATAAAATTTAGAAAAAATTATTATTATAGAAAAAAATCGTAACGAATAATTTTATCAAATATTTTTACTTTTTTATTAAAATATTGACTTATTTATCAAATAAGATTATTTAGTTCTTATTTTCTCAGTTTCTTTTCTTAACGTAATAGTATAAAAACGTTTTATATCATTAAAATTACTAAAAATGACATTTAATTAATATGCTTATAATTTACAAAAAATTTAAAACAAAAATAAACACATTATCTATAATATTTAACTGTTTTTCAACAATAAACACAAATATGTATTAAGAAAAAAAGCTACCAACAATATGAGCTACATCATTTAAGGAGCAAGCTGATCATTAAGCATTTTTAAATATCCATTTAAAAAAAAAAGTTAAGTCTTTAGAAAGATATTAGATATTTTAAAATATAATTAGATTTTAAAATAAATGTAATAGAGAAAGAAAAGGAAACCTCAATTAGATAGTGCTGAAAATATAATTTGATTTTAAGAATGTAGATATCAGTATATTAAAAAGTAAAGAGCATTCCTCATTTCAAAAGTATAATTAGATATTTTAAGAATATATAATTAATTTTAAAAGAATGTAATAAGGAAAAAATAATTGGATAATTTATGAAATATGGTGATTACAAAAGAAATGGAATATTTCGTATATTAAAAAATTGAAGTGTTTGCAGAACACCTTTCAAGTGTTTCTAAGTGTTTTTTTTTATGATTCATAGACGTTTTTCATAATTTTACCGAATACCCTTTTTTCTCCAAAAAAAAAAAAACACTGCAACGTTAAGCCCTGTACCATTCCTAAATTTTCCAAGCTTCCACGAGGCATAAACTCATAAACAAGAAGCCTTTGATCATCCTCAATGCAATAACCAATTAATTTAACCAAATTTGGATGGAGGAGATGACCAAGAAAATTAACTTCAGCAAGCCATTCTTTATGACCCTGAAGTCCATCAAGGTTGAGGGTTTTCACTGCAACGTTAAGCCCTGTACCATTCTAAATTTTCCCTGTACGAATTCACTTAGCTCCCACCCTACTGCAAGCTCATATGATCAATCCATAACAATCAGAATCCTAAGTATTCCAATCTCTGAGCAACAGAGGGCCTTTGGTGCCATTAAAATCAACAATGGAAGAATTTGGGAGTAGACCCAATTCTCCTCTTCCTAGATATCCATGACACCATTCCCAAAAATTTTCCCTTTATGAATTCCTTGCTCGTCCATCAGATTCTTCAGATCAACCTTATCGAACAATTGAGTTCCGTCCTTGTCGGACCACAAATCGAACCCATCAGGTCTCTGAAAGCGGTCGTAATACAGCTGGTGCTCATCGGAACTCAGCATTAACAGCATTAGGGGGCTCTCCACAACCACCCAGGGACTCTCCAGCTCCGACACTGCCGCTTTCAGCTCCGCCGTCTTCCTCATCTCGTATATCTGGCGCTCGCGGCACAGCCGAGCCATGTGTAGTTGTTTGGCCTTTTTCGCTTGCATACGTTTCCATTGCCATTTCGACACGCCTCCAGGGTAGGTTCTCGGACCCTCACCCATGCGAATCGACGACGTCGTTTGGGTTCGAAACTGTGCAGAGCCGAGTGAAAGCTGCGAGACATTTTGTTTCGAGGAGGGAGGAGGTCGTCTGGTCCCGCTAAAACCCTGGAGGAAGGAGAGGAGGGGCTTCGAAGGGGTACTGGAATTGACATTTCGTGCAGGCGTGTAGGTTTGCACTTTGCAGAATCGGTCTCGTGGTGGAAGAGATTTCCAGACTGGAGATGATGTAGTAGTCCTCCTTCCCCTTTTTTTTTTTTTGATTTATCGATTTTATTATTATTATTATTATTATCATTTTAAATACCAACTTATATTATCTCATTCAGGCTCAGTTTATTTAGAAAAATTTTATTTAACTCGATTCGATTATTTTAAATGAATTTAACTGGCCAATTTTACGAGTTAAGTTTTTGTAAAAATCTAGTCGCAAAAATCATTGTGATTTATCGAAATTGTAAATATTACGTATCTGAATTTACTTGAGAATTTACGTCTTTATTAGATTTATTGACGATTAACGGTGAAATCCGTTTCGTCATAGAGATCACAGAGAATAAATTAGGATTTTTAAGCGAAATTATAATTTTTAGCAGAATTCTGATATGAGAGGCTCTATTCTAATCGTTTTTTTAAAGTACCAATATAAGATTTGACTAAAAATATTATAATAATTTTAGAAAATTCTTTAAATATGATTTTTTAAATAAAAAATAAAAACTTAAAATAGTTTGACTTAAATACTTTGATTTCGTTCAAATTTAAAATTATTACCATTAAATTTTAAACTCATTAATTATCTTTTAGTTAAGAAATTTGACTTTGTAATTTGAAAATAATAAGTCAAACTATTTTTAGCAAAATTATTTAAATTATTTATTTTTTAAATAAAATATTTCCATGATTTTCAACAAAGATTATAAGTGATTTTTTAATTATTATAAATAAAATTTTGAATTTTATCAAATCTCGATTTTAAAAAAAAATATTTTCAAATTAAATTTCGTGATAATAATAAAAAATCTTAATTTAGGATATATTTCAAAGTTTTTTTATTTTAACATTATTTTATATAAAAGTTTCCTCGAGAATTTTTTATTAAAGCAAAATGAGTAATTGTCTTTTAAATACTATTATTTCCCATTAGCATTTAAGGACGTTTGAACAACATGTGCAAATGGTCTTTTAAAAAGGATTTATATTTTATGTTTTCAATAGTGTAAATGTTAATTTTTAACATTTTAAAGTATATAAGTAGAATTTTAAAAAAAATGAAAGTGCAAAGGATTGAAAAAGCATTATTCAAGAACAATTTGAGAATGGCTTTCAATACAAAGTTAAGTTGCTAGAATTATTTAATATTACTGACACAGCACTCATCCTCATTTGCTTTTTCCTTTCATGCCTCAATTTATTTTGCATTATTTTTCCTTATATTTTTTTCAATATCAAAATTAGAAAAAAAAAACTATTTTTTAAAAACGAGTTAACCAAAAAAGTTTTAAATTGTAAAATTTTGAAAATTTTTGATAAACATTCTATTAGAAATCAAAATGCCCATCTTTGGAGCGAATAAAATCCCACTACCCAGAATCATATGATAAAAGAAGATATGTTCATTCATAACCCTTCATTCCCTTGAATTAGGCCCTTAGTTTCACGTTTTGCACGTACGTTTGGATTATACATTTTTGATCTTGGATTTGGATTGTAAATAGGGTTGGTATATATTCGAGATGTGATGGGTTTTTGTTTCTCCCCCTTGGCCTTCTCTTTCTTTTGTCAGACATAGCCTCATGTGATTAAATGTACAGACAGTCTAACGATTATATGTATTTTGATGTTTGATTAGCAATATGATCACCAGGTTTTTATATTTGGTGATTAAGTATGTTTATGTGTTTAATATGATTTTGTTACATAATAATTGTGTTCTTGCCCTTTAATTAATGATAGAGTTTTATATGTATTTTAATCGGTTTGTAACAAGGAGGTTAATTACAAGATTAGGTTTCGTCCTTGATTTAATTTTCTTGTAATTTTTTTTTAGAATTCTTATAAATCCTTTTATTAGGGTATGGGCTTATTTTTTACTTGGGAGCAGGGCTCGATGGGGAGCCCCTACGTACCGCTTTTATGATTTTAAAAATTTCTCTTTCCCATCGAATGACTGACCGACAGTAACGGACTGACTTTAACTTCTGCCCTTCCTTCCCCCTGCCCTTAGAGAGTTTTCAAGCCTAACTCAAAAGGCAGCCTGAAAAGCCTCTTAGTCTTTAGTCTTAGTGAAGCGAGTTATAATAGGCCCAACCCAAGTGGCAGCCTGATAAGCTCTTAGCTAAGACTTAAGAGAGTTATTAATAAGCTCAACCCAAAGGGCCCACAAATTCATTTTTTTCGTTCACTGTAAGAACCCAGCTCGATAAGCCCCTCTTAGCAAAGGGAGTTATAATAGGGCCAACCCAACAGGCCTACCAACGCATCTTTTCCCGGGCTACGGCCTTGGAATTCAAAACTGTCAACTAGGAGACATGGCATATACTATATATATATAAAAGTAGATATTTTATTAAGATTTGAGGATTTATTTAGAATAATAATGCGATTAAGGTAAATATGGGGATGATATGATATAAGAATAATAATGTTTTTTAGTAGAGTATTTGAAATCATATTTGGAAGGAATGAGAATTTTATTAAAAAGTTTTCAAACTTAATAATTAAATTATTAATAGTTATACTGTTTAAAATACTATTAGAATAATAATTTGAATAAAATATGTCAATAAGACCAAACTCAGTGGTTAAGGGGTAGGGCACAAAGAGGGGAGGGGAGGGGACTAGGGTTCAAGTTCTAATGAGAAAAAGTTAATGTACTTATCAAAAAAATAATTTGAACAATGTAAATTATTAAGATTCTAAACTATTTTAGCTAAATAATTAATAATGATAGCATCTTATTGTTATGTGAAATTGAAATAGTTTCCTTGGAATTCTTCCTCTTATCTTCTACTAGGGCCATTGAGTGCTTACTATAGTTAAGAGATATTAATTCAAATATATCAAGAGAACGATATTTGTTTTTACATCATTCGATGAAAAAGTTTTGAATTGCTTTATATGTTATTTTTGCCAATGAAAAGTTTTGTTTTTGTTTTTTATTCATTTGACTATCCATGATTAAATAGTGATTTTGTATAAAATTATCTTTGATATTTGTTTTGTTATAGAAATAGAAAAAAAATATGGAAATATATTGATATTTTTGTTACTACGTACGAGAAAAACAAAATATTTGATTAATTTGTTTGACAGTTAACAAGATATAATAATTGACAATATTTGGCTCTGTTAAAGCTTATAATAGTTGGTCGACACATCGTGAGATAATAATGTGATTAAGGCTCAAGATTTAGAATTTAATTAATTAATTAATTAACTTAGTTTAAAATAAGACCTAATCAATTTTATGCTTTTATTTAAATGTCCTTGTACATACTTACGAGTTAAAAACCCAAATTAAAAAAATGATATAAAAAATTGAAGCCGGAGAAGAGGTCATTGAGGCTCAAGAAAATATTGGACGTAATTTGTTTACGGTTTTTATTATTTTTAAATAAACAGAAACCAGAAAACGCGTAAGCAGCGTTTGGTTTCCTAATTATTTTTATTTTTGAAAACATAGAAACACTAAATTCAAATGTTCTAGTACCGGATATGGGAACAAACCCACAGGTTGAGTATGAAAGATTTAAATGAAAGATGGTTATTTAGTACACTATTTGGTTAAATACTGGTTTTATCATGCCAAGTTATATTTTAATAAATAAATAAATAAGTAGCAAATGTCAAGGTATCTTTGGCCTTATCGCTCCACCATATTTTTACATAATGTGGCTTTGACAATCTTTATATTGCAATCACTATGATGCAATCTGTTGCCTTGAATTTTGTTTGTTTTTGTAATTTGACAGTCATGAATTAATTCAATTAGGATCTTTGAGGATCTCTGGGCAGGAATCCCAACTACCCTTCAGACGAGGAGCCTTTTCAAGAACATGCATGGGAAGAGCATTGCTGGACAGTGATTTTTTGTACAGGTGACTTTTTTATATTATTAATGCCGTATTTGATTGCTATATAATTTTAGTAGATGGCTGTGCAGCCAAAAAAAAGAAAAAAAAAATAATAATAAGTGTGGTGCCTTGTGAATAATAATTCATGGAAGCCATCCTTTTATCATCACACTTCAAGGGTCAATATTATATAACAACAAGTTAAAGGAGAAAAGCTTGGTAAATGGAAATAAATCATTAATTTGGAATATTTTGCAATAATGGACCTTTCATGTCAGGGTTTTAGAATGGTGCAAAGATTGTTGCTGTAAGTGACATCACTGGAGCCCATTAAGAACAGCAAAGGAATTGACATTCCAAGCCTCCTCCTCAAGCATTCTGTAGCTAACTGTGTAGTCAAAGGTTTCAGTGGGGCTGATCCAATTGATACAAATTCAATATTGGTTCAAGATTGTGATGTTCTCATGGGTGATCACCAGGTTCTTCTCACTAGCATCTTTTTTGAATTTCGATGTTCTTCATTACAATTCAGCAAGTAATAGGTAGTCTCATCTTAGCATATGAGATATCGGGAAGAGAACATTTCCCTTCAAACAGAAGAATAAAATTGACAGATCAAGGGAATGAAAACAAGATTATTTCTCGACAAGTAACATGTCCATCTTCTTAAATAAAATGACATATAGCTTCGATCACTAAGATCCTAGAGAGTAGTGGTTTCCTCACTCTTTTGTTTCTTATTTTATTGAAATGATACTTCTGAATTATCCAATGCTTTCTGTAAGTGATGCATAACTCAGTTTATAGTCGTCTGACCAGGTCCCTAACTTTTTTCACCCTGAAGGTAAAATTTCCTGCATTTTAAACAACCTTATAGTTTTCTTGTTAGAACCAAATTCTTCTCTGGTTCCTTTTGTATTTGGGCATTGCAGCAAAGTCAACTCAATTATCTATATTTTAGCTCATAATGCTTCTTATCATAACTAAATGTTGACCTTTTTGTTTTTTTGAAGGGAAAACACAAATGAAAGTAAAGCCATATTTATTATTGAAGAGCTAACCATCCAGTGGATTCCGAAGTAGATGAGGTTAGGGCTCATTTAAAATTTAGTTACGAGAAAGGAAAAAGGTTGATTTGATTAAAACACCCTTTGAAAACCACAAGGATCTGTCATCTAACCCTTTTTCAAATTTTGCCTTTTTGATAAAAATACCCTCATTGTTATCTGGTAAAAGTAACGATTTTTTATCAAACATATATGATGATGGACACTTTTCCCTAGAAGAGGTTATTTTTCAAGGAAAAACAATTAGAGGGTTAAGTTTATATAATTTCATATTATTTGAGGTTATTTAATCAAATATTTCATAGGGTAAACGACTAATGCCATTCACTGTTGCATTCTATTGCATATCCTGTCAAAGACAAATGAAGCCATTGTCTTCTATTTACCCATTTTTGTCTATTATAATTTCTGTGTTTTTTTTTTCCATTTTTGTCACATTTATAATTTTAACTATTTTAAGGTTAGAGATTTTTGTAAAAATCTAGTCACTGAAATCATTTGCGATTTATCGCTGAAGTGTAAAATATTCGGTGTCTTTAGGGTTACTTGAGAATTTTCGTCTTATTAGATTTGTGACGGTCGACGGTGAAATCGTTTCGTAAATGGATCACAGAATAAATTAGGATTTTAACGAAATTCTGATTTTATGGCAAAAATTACGATTTTACCATTTTTCCAGAAATTGGAATTTCTCATGTCTTACAAATACTTTTAAGTGTTTTTTTTGGAGAAAAAAGGGCATCCGGTAAAATTATGAAAATGTTTTAGATCTTAAAAACACTTAGAAAACACTTGAGAGGTGTTTTTAAAAAAAACACTTAAATTTTTTATACCAGAAATATCTTATTCCTTTTAAAAATCAAATTATATTTTCATAAATTATCTAATTATTTTCCTTCCCTATTACATTCCTTTTTAAATCTAATTATATTTTCTTAAAATATCTAATTATATTTTGGAAATGATGAATATTTTTTAATATGCGATAATATCTTACATCCTTTTTAAAAATCAAATTATATTTTCATAAATTATCTAATTATTTTTCCTACCTATTACATTTATTTTAAAAAATCTAATTATATTTCTTAAAATATCTAATTATTTTTTTGGAAAAGACGAATGCTTTTTTTTTAAATGGATATGAAAAATGTTTAATGACCAGTTGCCTTTTAAATTTTATGTAGTTCATAATTGTTGGTATATTTTTTTTCCTTTTTTTAATACATATTTTTGTTCTTCTTATTGTTGAAAAAAATAAGTTACCACATAGATAATAAAAAAAATATTTTTGTTTTAATTTTTGTAAATATTTTTATAACATATTAATTAAATGTCATTTTAGTAATTTTAATGATATAAAACGTTTTTATAATTATAAACATGTTAAGAAAAAGAAACATCTATAAAATCGGAGACAAATAATCTTATTTGATAAATAAGTCAAATATTTAATAAAAAGTAAAAATATTTGATTAAATTGTTTGGTTATGATTTTTTCTATAATAATAATTTTTTCTAAATTTATGTGAAATTAGGATTAGGGCGGTGAGTAACTATAAAAAGCATTGCGTGTAGTGTCGGCTTATTTCGTTTAATTTCGACAATTTCTCTCTCGAACTTACGCTTTTGACATAGAGCTTTGATGGCGATGGCGGGCGAAGGCTCTTATGAAGTTGGAGGAAAAGGAGGCAGGAGCCCTAGGAATGGGTGGTTGTCCAAGGTCGTCTATCCAGCCTCCAGATTGTTCAATTATCTTTCGAGGAAGCCTTCCTAAACTGCGCTTCCCTCTGATAGGATTTCTGAAAATGGTTTAAATGTTTCGAGAATCTCGAGGCATATCGACGTATACGGTATGAAACAAGTACACCATATTCCAGAGTTAATCCAACTACTACCATGAAGATATGCTGGGTAAAAAATATAACCCGTCGTTTCAACACCTCTTATTAGTGTTTGTCTTGCTTTTATTTTGTTTATGCGTTAGGGTGTTACATCGACAGCGATGTTTTATGGTGGACCATCATCATCTCAGTCTGCATTGGAGCAAAATAGAATTTCTGCATTGGAGCAATATGTGGCTTAACATCAAAAACCAGAAACATGTCAGGCGATCTCAGTTAGTGGCGAGAGAAGGGACTTCCACGGTGCGCCGTGGGTCGCAGTATGGGACCAGCGCCAAGATCCTTTGTTCGGGGCGACTCTGCGCTTATCCTTGTTTAGACCCGAAATTCTATTTTAACAATGCGAGGTGAGATGATGATGGTGTCATCAGTGCCAGCTCTGCTGCCTGCTGAATGCAAATAAGGAGTGAAAGCTGATAGAGGGTAAAAAATGACGTGTTCTGTTGGCATATCTTCATGGCCAATAGTGGTGCTCTGGAATATGTTAATACGGCTATCTTGTATAATCTTCTCAGTCTTAATTAAATGTTATATATCTTTGATATATTTTTAAGAAAAATATAATTAGATTTTTAAAAAGGAATGTAATAGGAAGGAAAAATAATTAGATAATTTATGAAAATATAATTTGATTTTTAAAAGGATGTAAGATATTATCAGTATATTAAAAAAAAAACATTCGTCATTTCCAAAAATATAATTATATATTTTAAGAAAATATAATTAGATTTTTAAAAAGGAATGTAATAGGAAGGAAAAATAATTAGATAATTTATGAAAATATAATTTGATTTTTAAAAGGAATGTAAGATATTATCGGTATATTAAAAAAAATTGAAGTGTTTTTATTAAAGCACCTCTCAGAAAATGTTCTAAGTAATTTTTTAGGATTCATAGACGTTTTCATAATTTTACCGAATCACTACCCTCTCAAAAACTACTGTGATAAACCCTGTACCATTCCTAAATTTTCCAAGCTTCCACGAGGCATAAACTCATAAACAAGAAGCCTTTGATCATCCTCAATGCAATAACCAATTAATTTAACCAAATTTGGATGGAGGAGATCACCAAGAAAATTAACTTCAGCAAGCCATTCTTTATGACCCTGAAGTCCATCAAGGTTGAGGGTTTTCACTGCAACGTTAAGCCCTGTACCATTCCTAAATTTTCCCCTGTACGAATTCCATAGCTCCCACCCTACTGCAAACTCATATGATCAATCATAACAATCAGAATCTAAGTATTCCAATCTCTGAGCAACAGAGGGCCTTTGGCTGCCATTAAAATCAACATTGGAAGAATTTGGGAGTAGACCCAATTCTCCTCTTCCTAGATATCCCGTGAGCACCATTCCCAAATTTTCCCCTTTATGAATTCCCTTGCTCGTCCATCGAATTCTTCAGATCAACCTTATCGAACAATTG
Source organism: Tetrastigma voinierianum (assembly GCA_016808115.1). Lineage (NCBI taxonomy): Eukaryota > Viridiplantae > Streptophyta > Magnoliopsida > Vitales > Vitaceae > Tetrastigma > Tetrastigma voinierianum. The sequence continues at coordinate 447,611 of JAEQBH010001909.1, read as the reverse complement.
GGGTCCGTCCTTGTCGGACCACAAATCGAACCCATCAGGTCTCTGAAAGCGGTCGGCCAATACCTTCAATTGCTCATCGGAACTCAGCGATAACAACGTGGGGGCTCTCTCCACAACCACCCAGGGACTCTCCAGCTTCGCCCTCTTCCTCATCTCGTATATCTGGCGCTCGCGGCACAGCCGAGCCATGAGTAGTTGTTTGGCCTTTTTCGCTTGCATGCGCTTCCATTGCCATTTCGACACGCCTCCAGGGTAGGTTCTCGGACCCTCACCCATGCGAATCGACGACGTCGTTTGGGTTCAAAACTGTGCAGAGCCGAGTGAAAGCTGAGACATTTTTGTTTCGAGGAGGGAGGAGGAGTCGTCTGGTCCGGCTAAAACCCTGGAGGAGAAGGAGAGAGGCTTCGAGGGTACTGGAATTCGACATTTTCGTGCGAGCGTGCTTAGGGTTTCACTTTGCAGGAGAATCTCCGGTCTCGTGGTGGAAGAGATTTCCAGCGGACTGGAGATGATGTAGTGGTACTCCTTCCTTTTTTTTTTTTTGATTTATCGATTTATTATTATTATTATTATTATCGTTTAAATACATAAGCTTATATTTATCTTATTAAGGTCAGTTTATTTAGAAAAATTTTATTCTTTTCGATTCACGATTATTTTTAAATGAATTTTAAGCTGTAGTTTTTGAGTTTGAGAGATTTACTATGCATCTCGTCGGCGAAATCGTGATGATTTATACGCGAAATTCGTAAATAAGGCATCACCGAATTTACTTGAAATTTCACGTCTTCATTAGATTTTATTGAACAATTTCAATGGTGAAATCCCGTTTGTAAATCAAAGATAGAGAATAAATTCAATTTTAAGCTGAGAAATTACAATTTTTAACCAAAATTACAATTGAGAGGCTCTATTATAATCGTTTTTTAAGTACCAATATAAAGATTTTACTAAAAATATTATAATTTTAGAAAATTCTTTAAATATGATTTTTAAATAAAAATAAAAACTTAAAATAGTTTGACTTAAATACTTTGATTTCGTTCAAATTTAAAATTATTACCATTAAATTTTAAACTCGTTAATTATATTTTGGATTAAGAAATTTGACTTTGTAATTTGAAAATAATAAGTCAAACTATTTTTAGCAAAATTATTTAAATTATTTATTTTTTAAATAAAATATTTCCATGATTTTCAACATTATAAGTGATTTTTTAATTATTATAAATAAAATTTTGAATTTTATCAAATCTCGATTTTAAAAAAAAATATTTTCAAATTAAATTTCGTGATAATAATAAAAAAAATCTTAATTTAGGATATATTTGAAAGTTTTTATTTTAACGTTATTTTATATAAAGTTTACTTGAAAATGTCGAGTCGAAATTTTATTAAAAGCGATGAGTAATTATGCCATCTATTATTTCGCATTAGCATTTAAGGACGTTTGAGCAACGTGTACCGATAATTAACCCAAAAAGATTTATATTTTATGTTTTGATAGTGTAAGTGTTAATTTTTAGCATTTAAAGTATAAAGGGTAAATTTAAAAAATGAAAGTGCAAAGGATTGAAAAACATTATTCAAGAACAATTTGAGAATGGCTTTCAATACAAAGTTAAGTTACTAGAATTATTTAATATTACTATTTTAGCACTCATCCTCATTTGCTTTTTCCTTTCATGCCTCAATTTATTTTGCATTATTTTTTCCTTATATTTTTTCAATATCAAATTAGAAGGAAAAAAACTATTTTAAAAAACAGAGATAACCAAAAAGTTTTAAATTGTAAATTTTGAAAATATTCTGAGAAACAACTTCTATTAGAAAATCAAAATACCCATCTTTGAAATGAATAAAATTCCCACTACCAGAATCATATGATAAAAAGAAGATATGTTAATTACTTGCCATTCACTTGAATTAAGTAGCTTAGTTTCGCATTTTTGCACATACATTGGATTCTGTTTTTGTCTTGAATTTGGATTGTAAATAGAGGGTTAGTAAATATATATGTCGAGATGTATTAGGTTTTTTGTTTTCTCATAACCTGCTTCTTTTTATGCCAGACGAGAAGCTGTGTGATTAAATATCTGATTTAGTCTATGATTATATGTATTTTGATGTTTTATTAGCAATATGATCTGGGTTTTTATATTTGTTGATTCGTATGTTTGTGTGTTTTTAATATGATTTTGTTACATAATAATTGTGTTCTTACCCTTTAATTAAGTGATAGAGTTTATATATATTTTAATCAGTTTGTAACAAGAGGTTAATCGCAGATTAAGTTTCCTCCTCGATTTAATTTTCTTGTAATTTTTTTTTAGACATCTTGTAAATCCTTTTATTAGGGTATAGGCTTATTTTTGACTTGGGAGCAGGGCTCGATGGGGAGCCCCTACGTACCGCTTTTATGATTTTAAAAATTTATCTTTCCCATCGAATGACTGACCGACAGTAACGGAGTGACTTTTAACTTCTGGCCTTCCTTCCCCCCGCCCTTAGAGAGTTTTCAAGCCTAACTCAAAAGGCAACCTGAAAAGCCTCTTAGTCTTTAGTCTTAGTGAAGTGAGTTATAATAGGCCCAGCAGAGTGATGGCAGCCTGATAATAAGCTCAACCCAAAGGGCCCACAAATTCATTTTTTTCGTTCACTGTAAGAACCCAGCTTGATAAGCCCCTCTTAGCAAAGGGAGTTCTAATAGGGCCAACCCAACATGTCTTTTCCCGGGCTATGGCCTTGGAATTCGAAACTGTCAACTAGGAGACATGGCATATTCTATATATATATATATATATATATATATATATATATATATATATATATATATAGATATTTGAATAAGATTTGAGGATTTATTTAGAATGATAATGCATTAAGAGTAAATATGAGGATGATATGATATAAGAATAATAATGACTTTTTTAGTAGAGTATTTGAAATCGTATTTGGAAGGAATAAGAATTTTATTAAAAAGTTTTCAAACTCAATAATCAAATTATTAATAGTTATGATGTTTAAAATACTATTAGAATAATAATTTGAATAAAACATGTCAATAAGACCAAACTCAGTGATTAAGGGGATAGAGATTGGGCACAAAGGGGAGGAGGGGACTAGGTTCAGTTCACAATGGGAAAGAATTTAATGTACTTATCAAAATGATTTAGACAATATGAAATTATTAAGATTCGTAAACTATTATTTTAGCTAAATAATTAATAATGATAGCGTCTTATTGTTATGTTAAGAGTGAAATAGTTTCCTTGGAATTCTTCCGCTTACCTTCTACTAGGCCTTTGAGTGCTTATTATAGTTAGAGATATTAATTCAAATATATCAAAACGATATTTGTTTTACATCATTAAACGAAAAAGTTTTAGATTGCTTTATATATTTATTTTTGCCAATGAAAAGTTTTGTTTTTGTTTTTTATTCATTTGACTATCCATGATTAAATAGTGATTTTGTATAAAATTATCTTTGATATTTGTTTTGTTAAAAAAATAAAAAAAATATGCAAATATGATATTTTTGTTTGCTACGCCTACGAAAAGGAAACAAAATATTTGATTCTAATTTGTTTGACCTTGTTGTTAACAAGATATAATAATTGACAACATTTGGCTCTGTTCACATATAATAGTTAATTGAGCCGCATCGATGAGATAATAATGTGATTAAGGCTCAAGATTTGCAGAATTTAATAAATTAATTAATTAACTTAGTTTAAAATAAGGCGCAATCAATTTTATGCTTTTATTTAAATGTCCTTGTACATACTTGAGTTAAAAACCCAAATTAAAAAAAAAAATGATATAAAAATTGGAAAGGCCGGAGAAGAGGTCATTGAGGCTCGAAAATATTAGACGGCGTTTGTTTCACGGTTTTAAGCTATTTTTTTTACGATAAGCAAGGAAACAAGAAAAAGCGCATCAAAACGCGTTTGGTTTTACAATTATTTTTATTTTGAAAAAACTGTAGAAGCTTATTAAATTCAAATGTTCTAGTACCGGATGTGGGAACAAACCCACAGGTTGAGTATGAAAGATTTAAATGAAGATGGTTATTTAGTACACTATTTGGTTAAATACTGGTTTTATCATGCCAAGTTATATTTTTAATAAATAAATAAATAAGTAGCAAATGTCAAGGTATCTTTGGCCTTATCGCTCCACACATATTTTGACATAATGTGGCTTTGACAAATCTTTATATATTGCAATCTATGATGCAATCTGTTGCCTTAGTTTGTTTGTTTTGTAATTTGACAGTCATGAATTAATTCAATTAGGATCTTTAGAGGATCTACCAGGCGAGGATGCAACTACCCTTCGACAAGGGAGCCTTTTCAAGAACATGCATGGGAAGAGCATTGCTGGACAGTGATTTTTTTGTACAGGTGACTTTTTTATATTAGTAATGCCGTATTTGATTGCTATATAATTTTTAATGAATGGCTGTGCAGCCAAAAAAAAGAAAAAGAAATAATAATAAGTGTAGTGCCTTATGAATAATAATTCATACGAAGCCATCCTTTTATCATCACACTTCAAAGATTAATATTATATAACAACGGATTAAAGGGAGAAAAGCTTGGTAAAATGGAGAAATAAATCATTAATTTGGAATATTTTTGCAATAATAATGGACCTTTTTCATGTCAGGGTTTTAGAATGGTGCAAAGATTGTTGCTGTAAGTGACATCACTGGAGCCATTAAGAACAGGAAGGGAATTGACATTCCAAGCCTCCTCAAGCATTCTGTAGCTAACTGTGTAGTCAAAGGTTTCAGTGGGGCTGATCCAATTGATACAAATTCAATATTGGTTCAAGATTGTGATGTTCTCATGGGTGATCACCAGGTTCTTCTCACTAGCATCTTTTTGAATTTCAGTATTTCATTACAATTCCAACCGTAATAAGTAGTCTCATCTTAGCATATGAGATATGAGAGAGAACATTTCCCTTCAAACAGAAGAATAAAATTGACAGATCAAGGGAATGAAAACAAGATTATTTCTCGAAAAGTAACATGTCCATCTTCTTAAATAAAATGACATATAGCTTCGATCACTAAGATCCTAGAAGGCGTGGTTCCTCACTCTTTTGTTTCTTATTTTATTGAAATGATACTTCTGAATTATCCAATGCTTTCTATGAAAGTGATGCATAACTCAGTCGTCTATTGAGTCCCTAACTTTTTTTTCCTCTGAAGGCCAAATTTCTGCATTTTAAACAACCTTATAATTTTCTTATGATCAAATTCTTCTCTAGTTCACTTTTTGCATATTGGCATTACAGTAGAAGTCAGTCAGTTATCCTATATTTTGGCTCATAATGCTTCTTATCATAACTAAATGGCTTGTCTTTGAACTACGAAGGGAAAACACAAATGAAAGTGATGATGCCTTTTATTGGCCCGGTGGAGCGTAAGGGTCGTTAAGTAGGACTTGGGTCTTGTGGGCCTAGGCTGAGACTCTGGATAAATGCAGGACGTGGCACTCCTCTGAAACAAAGAAATAAGGGGGTGGCGAGGGAACCGCTTTGTGGCGCTCCGATGCAAGTCGATTTCTTTAAAGAGAAAGGATAAGGTATAGAGGCGAATGTGTTGCATATGTTTGCGTAAGAGTTTCGCGTCTTTTCGGCTAGTTGGGGTGGCGTGTATTTATAGTAGGGTCCCGACCCGGTTGGATAGTGACTAAGACTAATTCCCATTGGATGGGATTTTCTTGTTATTCATCGGTCATCGGTTTGTGTGGATTTAGAAAGAATTTGTTTTATTTGGGATCATACGGGGCGTGGCATCTAAAGCTCAAGAAAGAAGGGTCGAGGGCTTGCGTGGCGGCTCCGATGCCTAAGTCGAGTTTAACTCGAGAGAAAGGATAAAGACAGCTTTAGAGGGGCGAATGTGTTCTGTATGTTTGCGTAGGTTTGTGTCTGCGCTTTAGTTGGGGTGGTAGTGTATTTATGATGGGGTCCGATGATATGATACGTATTAGATTCTTCTGTGATGATTTACCCGATATATGTCTTAGGGTGATTAAGTAGTTTCAGAGAAAGTTGTATGGATAATCTACCTTCATTGGGGGATCATTTAATGATCATCTACCTTATTTTCCTGCAGTGAGGGTGGGTGTGGATGATAGGATAATATATTTAATGTTATTCTTTATGTGTGTGTTTGCAATATAAATCACTCTATTATCCAGTATCTTAAACTAAGACCATTCGTTATTAAATTAATGTCATTAGGTACTTTGCATGGCTTTACCATCTCTTGAAGCAAGTGGGGACGATAAATATTTCACGCTCTCGTACCAGCCTTTATGTACGGATTGTGAAACGAGAAATTGTAATTCTTCTCGTATCGGTTGTGATTTCCACGTGTCTGCTTGGGGTTGGGTTAATTAAGGCTTGATTGCCGTCACATGTCGTGCGATAATGATGACTCTTTGGGTTCCACGCTCGTTTTTCACATTCCGCCCGAGTTTCTTCGCCCAGGCCTCCTCTGTCTTGTGTTCCTCAGTTGCGCCTCTTCTTTACTCCAGCTGATCTCATTCTTCATTTCTCTTAGTTCTCGTCGACCCTTTTGTGTAGAGTCTTTTTACGCGTTTTTAGGGTAGCTTCTTAGTCTTATTCTTGGGGTCATTTGCGTCTCTATCTCTTTGGTTCCGCACAGTTAGTACGACGAGGTGCTAGGGTTAAATTGACTGGATTCCGTTTTTTTTTACTGTTTGCTTTTATCATGGGACCGGGTCGCTTTTCTTCTTTGTGTATTGGTGATGGTTCTTTAGTCGTTGCCACTACTGGACGAATTAGAGGTGCCTCTAACCGTTCGGCCGTGGTTGTACGTAGGGACGCTCCTGGGGCGCCTCTCTTCCTTTGGACAAAGGTAAGGAGAGAATAAACTAAAATTGTAGATATCACAGGATCAGATTGCAAATCCGACATCGGCATAACACCATTGTGGGACTAGCAAAGATGCGTCCTTCATATGGGTTACACCTTTGCTAAGCGTTACCAAACCTCCCCTTGGTATTAAGTATGGTCCCAGCGTTTTGACCTTTATGTAGTTCAGAGTACCGGGATGAGTGTATTTAACTGAAGTCATTTTTGATAATAGTGCTTACGTTTAAATTTCTTGGCAGCCATCAAAGGGGTTTCTGCATTCAATGTACATCGCCCTGACTCGCGCCAGTGGGTATTTGGTGGGCCTATTGGCTTCTTTAGGGACGGGGACTTGGTGTCCCCGGTATAGCTTGCTTCTCTATCTTTTTTTTTTTTTTTTTTTTTTTTTTTTAGCCCAGAAAGGAGACATGAGGCTTCTCTGACCCACTCGGGTGTCTTCAGACTCCTCTGTTGATCAGTCTCCGCTTCTTCCCATGGAGTCATGGAAGGACCTTTATTTCTTCGTTAGTGGCCGAAGTTGGGAATATGATCTTCTTGACAAGGATGACACTCTGGGCGTTCCGGTGGCTTGGACCACCCCTGAGAATCTTCGTAAGTGTTCGCTTTGTTTTCGGTATGACTTGCGCGAGGTCGTCGAATATTTCTGATCATGTGTTTCCCTCTTGCTTCTCAGGTGTTCGAATTGACCTTAGTGTTGAAGATGAGGCCATGGCGTTGGCATTGGCGGAGTGCCCTGCTCGCCCCTACGCGGAGCTTATTAAATATGACATTCCTGGCCCTTCGAGCTCGAAGTCTACTCGTTCTAGTGCTTTGAGGCCCTCGCCTCCTTCTACCATGAGAGTCTCTCCCGTTGGGCCTTCCGCAGCCTATCCCACCATGGGAGAGGTTTTGGATTCCCGGTGATGGCCTTCAATCTCGAAAGTCTCGGTGTAAACGGAAAACCCGGCTCACTTGAAAGATCGGCCGATTTTGGTCGAGGCTCGAAGTGGGAGCGTCTCAGGCTTCACCGTTCGGAAGCCGGACGGTATGGTCGGCTATCGGCGGGAAGCTCCTATGGTCATGAGCTCATAGCCCCCTTCTAAGTCTGCTGCAAAGGCAAAAAGTCTCTTGGGTGTAGCCGTTGGCGGTTATGCCTATTACCGTCTGGAATCCGCCTTCGGAGAGTGCTAGGTCACCTCCTCGAAGGGCGGAAGAGTTGAAGAGGAAAATCCCAGGAATCAAAGGTTGCGGCGAAGATGGGGACTCTTTGCTCTTAATCTTGAACTCGCGGCGGTGCGGTCTCGCCATCCTTAGGATTCGGCCTTGGGAGTTGAAGCTACCTGTTGATGAGGCTTTGGCTCTATCCCTTCAGGGGGTTGCCTCGGTAAGTCCCTGTATCTGGTTGTGTCTATTTCCATGTTGATCCCGTGTTGGATGTTGACTTCATGTTTGATGTGCAGGTAGCCACTCATTTGAAGATTTGGCGGGCCAAACTAAGCAGCATGTAAATCGCCCCGGGTTTATAAGGCGAGCCTCCTCTGCACCACGAGCGAAGTGAGGCTACAAGAGCGGCGCGATAGCAGTGAAGAGGTGGAGACTTAAATCTAATCTAAAGCATACCACATGTGGCTCAGTATCGGGCGGAAGAGTAGAAGGATGAAGTTCGAGTAGCGACGGCGGTTGAGCGAGCTTGAGTCGGGGTGAGCTCGAGGTCCTATGTAAAAAATGATTTGATTGAAAGCGGAGGCGGGTTGCGGGAGCGCACAGAGTATGAGCTTGGATGGTTAGGGATGAGCTCATTACATCCCAGGGCGAGCTGCGTGAGCGCCAAGAGGAGCTTCGGTGCGACGGTAGGCGATCTGTGCGATAAAGTGCTTTCAATTTAGGCGCGTCGTCCTTCAGCCTACGATCTTAGGGTCTTTGTATTTGGATGTGGCTCATCGTGAGGCCTCTGAAGCTTTAAACTCATTGGAGCGGTTGAATGAGGAGTGTCGCGGATTGCGCGGGGACCTTTATCAGCAGATAACTTTGGTTGCTCAGAGAGATGAAGTTATTGGAAGATTGAGGGACCAAGCTAGTGCTCAGTGGGCCTCTGGGTGGCTGACTTTTTTGAGAGAAGGTCGTTACGTCTCGGACTTGGACTTCAATTTGATCTCCCCCAACAGTGACGAGGGAGGCGGAGGAGTCTTTCACGCAGAATTATTCTTAAGAACCCCCGGATACTCCTGCTTCCAAAGCCCATTCCCCACTATTTATCGTGCGTTCCTCTCTTTGGCCTTTAGAGTTCTGCCTCGTCTCTTGCTTTGATGTCGGCTTTTATGTTTTCTTTCATGTACACTGTTTCCTTTTGTGTCGGACTTTGGACTGGGACATATGTAGCCCTCCTTTTAATAAATATTCATTTTTTATGGTTTGCGTTCTCACTGGAGTATTTTCGCTTTTCATCGTGGATTCATATGGCCGAATTGAGGGTCTGGGTGACCGGTCGCTCGTCAAGCGAAATTCGCTAAGGCCGTGGGCTAATTTATGCAAATTTGGACCAGTCCCTAGGTTGTATGGCCTATATAGTGGAGCTCGTCAAATTGAAGCTAACTGGTCTTAGTTGGTATCTTACTGGCGTCGATTCTGAACTACGCGACACGCGCGGCGAGCTCGTCAATCGCGAAATTTCTTTGATCTCCGTCGAACATCTTGCATAATTTCAGGCCCCGATTTTAGAACATGGTAGGCTCGTCAAAATTGGTGATCTCCGCTCGGTGACTTGCATGAGTTGAAGGCGATTCCTTAGGGTACGCATGACTGTTTTGGCGAGCTCTTGACTTAAGCGGTGATCTCCGTCGGTGGCTTGAATGGCGAGCGGTTCATGGTACGCATGTCTGTTTTTGCGAGAGCTCGTCAGCGGGCGGTTGATCTCCATCGGTGACTTGCATGGGTTGGGAAATGATTTCTTAGGATCATGGCACATTTTTTGGCGAGCTGTCGACTTAGGCGGATGATCTCCATCGGTACGACTTACATGGCGAATTTTAGAGTACGCAGGCGAGCTCGTCAAATTGAGCGGTTGATCTCTATCGGCTAACTTGCATGAGTTAGGCGATTCCTTAGTGCGCATGTCTGTTTTTTGGCGAGCTCGTCGGCAGGCTCTTGGGCTCAGGTATTATGCTGGGTGGCGTTCGGCCCCCTGTTGATCGACTCGAGGCATCGTGGCTGTGCGAGTAGATGGGCTCGTCAAAGTGAGCCCTCTGCCTGCCCAGACTCCGGGCGTATGGCCTGATGGTTCCAACTGGGCGATCACGACTCTTGAGGCATCGTGGCTGTGCGAGTGGGTAAAAATTTCGTCGAAGTGAAATGCGGGCTTGAGATCTTTGTGGCCTTGGTGGTGTTACGCTTTGGGCGGTCCCCGGCTCTTGAGCGGCGTGGCTGTGCGGAGTAGATGAGCTCGTCAAAGTGAGCCCCTCTTTTTGGGCTCGAGGCGCTGTGGCCTAGCGCTGGTGGCGTTCCATCCTGAGGCCGATCCTGACTCCTGAGGGCGGCGTGGCTGTGCGAGTAGATGGGCTTGTCGAGAAGTGAGCTGCGGGCTCTGATGTTGTGGCCTTAGTTCGCGTTCGGCAGGCGATCGACTCCTGAGGCGATTAATGGCTGTCACGAGTAGATGGCTTGTCAAAGTGAGCTCACGGGCTCACAGGCGGCTGTAGTATGGTGGCGTTCGGCTGGCGATTTGACTCCTGAGGCGGTGTGGCACATGCGGTAGATGAGCTCGTCGAAAGTGAGCTCTTGGGCTCCGGCGCCAGCCGCGAGTGGCGTTCGGCTGGCTGATGCGACTCGCGAGGCGGCGTGGCTGTCTGAGTAAGATGGGCTTTCGTCCAGTGAGCTAGGCTCCGAGTATGGCTAACAGGTATCTTGAAAACGCTTCATGTTGCTAATTAATTTTCAATTCTTGGAAAGAAGTGAGCGCCTTTAATGCGGATTTATGGAGAATTTGGAATGATTGCGTAAATTTCCGAGTGCTTTGGCTTCCTTATAAATGGCGGTTCTGTTGCTTCTGTATCCTACGCCTTGGAGACTCTACCTTTCATGGTGGGTGAATCAAATTTGCACGGGATGGAATTTCAAAGCTCGACTGTCTCTGTTGGGGGTTCATTTGAAGCTTATGGCTCAGCTTTACTGGATCTCTGCTTGTGGGAGTTGTGTTTTTCCTTAGTCTCCCCTTTATGGGAGTCATGTTATTCCCTAGCTTCGTGCTAGGGAGTACATCGGAAGGGGCGGCACACTTTTTGTGCCGCCTTTTCCTATTTTATTCATGCTTTCTCCTCTCTCCTTTCTTCACCTTCTTTTTCATCTTTTTTTTTTTATCTCATTCTCCCCTTTTCCCTTTCCTTCCGCACAAACTCTTTCCATCCATTTTTCTTATTCTCCTCTTTTCCACCTCTTTTCTTTCCTTCTCCTTTTTTTCATTCTCTCTTTCTCCTTTTCCTTTTTTGTTTTGTTTTTTTTTTTTTGAGGGAATTGCTTGTATTGTGTGCTTAGGATGTGTCCCGATGCTTTGATTATGTGAATGTAGTTGATTGAAATAAGAAACTTTTCCTTTTATGTCCTATGAACCTTCTCATTTGTGCATTTTTAAAGTTTTATATATACGAGCTTGTTTGGGATGTCGACAACATAATTAATGAGCCTTCGACTTGTCACTGAAGGTGTGAGGCTACATTTAACATTACAAGCCGTGCTTCTTTGGTAAAGCAGCTTAAGATGCTCCATTCCATGTATCTTTGTAAGATTTTCCCTCCTTTGTTTGAGTTCATAATTGTATGCAGTCGGCTGACTCGAGATATGATATAAGGGCCTTCGGTTGGGGCAGGTTTTCCATCTTGCTGGAGTTCTTCCTTGCCGAGAGCTTCTTTAAGACTAAATCACGGCATGTAGCTCCACAGGTTTTGACTTTTTTGATTATAGTAACTTCTTGTCTTCCTTTGATAATCCTGCATGCGCCTTAGAACTTGCTCGCTTTTCATCTAGGAGATCTAAATTCCAAACGAAGAGCCTACGTCATTATGTTCCAGTCTTAACTCGATCTGGAGACTTTATTCCGACCTCGCGGGGCCCCAGCGGTGCTAAAGGCTAGGGCAAATGGGGTTTCCCGGGTTGCTGACTTATGTGTCGTCCTGTAGGCCCATAGTACCTGCAGGAGGTATTCTGGAGTTTTCCTTTAAAGGTCTTCAATTTGATCTTCAAAAGGCCTTAAGGGTTCGTAGTGACCGGCACAATACATTTGGATTGCGGGTGTCTTTGGAGGCAGTAATAATTCTTAATTCCGAGCTCGGCACAGAAATCTCTGAATTTAGCATTGTCGAATTGTTTTCCGTTGTCTATACTAGGGCTCTTGGGATACCAAACCTGCATATGATGGCTCGTCACACAAATTCGTATCTTACATTACGTAATTGTGGTGAAGCTCGGCTTGGCCAGCGGTGAAGTAATCCCTTTGCGGCGATTATGAATTTACGCGACCACTTACCAATGGCGGGGTCCCGATGTCCAAACCTCAGCATTGGGAAAGGCGAGGGCTTGTGATTGGCGTTAAGGGTTCGATGGGAGCGTGAGATCTTGGCGTATACGGCGGATGCATTTCTTGACTAGGTCGGTTGCATCTTTGGAGTATTGCCCAGGCGTTAGTATCCACGCCTCAAGACCTTTCCTGCTAATGCTCGAGCTCCGATGTGATTCCAGCATACGCCCTTGTGTACTTCTCTCAGCACGTACTCGGTGTCTTTTCCCGCGATGCATTTAAGGAAAGGTGTGAAGAATCCTCGCTTGTAGAGGCTTCCCTTGTGATTGGTAAACCTGGCAGACCTCGCCCTTATTTTAGCCTCTTCTTTCGGGTCGTCTGGTAGGCTTCCGTTTATAATATAATCCCAAATGGGCTCCATCCAAGTCGGTTCGGACCCGACCTGGGCAACCACCATGTCACAGAGATCGATAGAGGGTTCCGCTAAGTATTCGACACATGTTGACTCTTGAGGTCTTCTGTGGCGCCTAACTTTGCAGCGTGTCGGCTTCGGGAGTTCTCTGCTCTAGGGACATGCTTGACCTGAACCAACACGAATTTTTTCAATAAGTCACGAACCTTTTGGAGGTATAGGATCATCCTTTCACTTTTGGCCTCGTATGTATCTTCTATTTGTCTGACCACCAACTGGGAGTCACTGTAGACCTCTAGTTGGTTGACTTCTAATGAATGGGCGAGGTTGAGGCCTGCTATGACGGCCACCATGCGAAAGCCGTTTTGGAAATACGGAATCAAATGCGAGTGTGCTCAGTAATACATTCATACGGGGAAGTTAGGATAAGACACACTCCACTCCCTTGCGCGTTCAAAAGCTCCATCTGAGAGTTTCAGGTGGAAGGTATTCGGTCGTTGTTTAGGCATCCTTAGTGGAAAACATGTAAACTCCATGAGAAATCGGCGAGACTTGACCTTTATTGCGATTTTGCTTTGTATCGATATCGAACTCGCTCGACTCTGTCCCACTTCATGAGTCTTAGGAAGTCTATGGTTTATCGACACTTGCTTCATCGAATTATTACATTGGAACCTATGGTATGAGCACGGAAATATGGGCGGAGCTTAGAGCTGCGGTTGCAGGCAAAGTGCTTTTCCATCCTTGGGTACCTCTCCTTTGCTCCTCTTAGAGCTCGGCTGCAATAGTAAACTAGGTGCTGTACTCGCTCTTTATCTGGCGAATATTATTTGTAGTTCAAAAAAGTCCGACACGGTAAGTATAGAGTAAGGGCTCCCCTTATTGGGACTTACTAGAATGGGAGAGACTTCCGGGTATGTTTTTAATGCTGAGAATGCTTCTTCACACTTTGTATCCCATTGAAAGGCTTTCTTGAAGGGACTTGGAAGAAAGAGGTGGCATTTATCACTCAGCCACGGATCTGAGCAGGCTTAAAGCATGATCCTTCTGTCGGTGTTGTACTTCGCTTTATACCCGGAGAGGGTGACGGCATCGAGCCCAGCCTTTATCTTGTTTGGATTTGCCTCGATTCCCGTTGTTTTACTATGAAACCGGGGAATTTTTGGTGTCAAACCGAAGGCACATTGGTGAGTTCGGTTCATGTTGTAATTCCTTAAGATGGAACGCCTCGAAGAGATGAGCAATATAGACTCGGCGTGGTGGATTTAACAGTATATCATGCATGTATACCTCCGTGGTGCGCTGTCGCCACGGAACATCAGGTTCACCAATCTACATTAGGTGGCTCCTAGTTCTTGAGTCCAGCGGCATCACCGATAACAATAGGTTCCACTATGACTGTGAAAACGAGGTCTTTTCTTGCTTGGTGATGCGGGTCCACTCTTGATCTGGTTGTAGGAAGAATCATGGCGAGAGTTCGCCAGCTCTTTGTGGCGTCCACGATGAGTCGATCCTCGGCAAAGAGGCTGTCCTTTGGAGCATGCTTTGTTTATGTCGATGAAATTCGATCTGAGTCGCCCTTGCCATTTGCTTTCTTGGCGAGCACGGCGTTAATGACCACTCGGATACTCCACCTCCTGTCGCTCACCTTGGAGGAGTTTACGAGACCTCCTCGTTGATGGCTTTTGCCTTTAAGTCTGGCTCCTTCGCTTTGTAGCCAGGTTTGAAGGCGAGTGGTGTTGACTGTAATTGATTCTTGTAGGGTCGATTCCTCCATTGTCCACTTTGCTTCCATGCGAAGACATCCTACGACTAATCTCAGCCCGAGTAAGGGGCTTTTGAGTCTTATTGGTTGGAGCCGATATAGGCGAGATGTTCGGGTCGTCATCGGCGATCTGGTTCTAGTTCCTCACGAGGAATTTCGGGTGAGGTGAGCACCTGCGTCACGCATGCCAGAAGCTCGTCCGCATTCACGTTGTGGCGCTCTTTTAGCCCGGGGGTGTGTAGCATTCCACAGCTGCCGTTGATCTCCTCGAACCATCCACACTCGGGTGTATGGTTGGGAACTTGATTATCATGTGGTATGAGGAGGATGGCTTTTATTGCGCGTTGAGAGAGGAGTCTACCTAACAACATATTATAAGGCGTGGCGTCTGCAATGAGGAATCTTCTGTGTGAATTTACTTTGTGAGAGGCTCTCAGAGTACAGGCACCGAGTTGGGTCGAGCCAGAGTAGCCTTTTCACTAGAAAACCCCTGCCCAGGATGTGTGTTAGCGGGCTCAGTTTTCTCTCCAATACCCGTTTCATTGAATCTTGGCTTCGAGATGATGTCAGTGAACTCAGTTAACAACTTCAGAACCGTGAAGCTGTTTTGTTGGCGCCAGTGCGTGAGCTGGTGGGTGCCGTCATGGGGTGTTGGCATCCCCTCGGTCAGGAGTCGAAAGGTATGATGGGCCGTGTCGAGCGGCGGCCGGTTGGATCTGGCTTGTATTTCCTAACACTGACGTCTTTGCTTGCAGATGGGCCTTTCTTTCAATAGTCTATACAAGCAGTCAAGCACTAGTGGAGCTAGAAAATAAGTTGAGGGGCCGCAAAAACACTAAGGTGATGTTTGTTTTTTATACTTAATGCTGAATAGAACTTTTTTTTGAGCTTAATCTTGAATAGTATAGCAGCATTAAAAGTAGTAAGTTGTTTAATCTTTTAACATTAGGTGAGTAGTGAGATGACAGGACCGAATTATTCCGGGTTTCTACCTCTTGCGACCCTTAATGAGATGGTGTAGCGCCCGGCCCAGGTGGTCTTGACTACCGTCAACCGCGGAATACTCGTGAATGTCGGGTAACGACATTTTCACGAAAAATCGAATGATCTCCTTTGTATGGAAGCTCACTGCCAGTACAAAACCTGCATAAAACATGTCCCAATCAACAATCACATGGGTAAGACTCTTGGGCCCGTATTACAATACTCATCTGATATATCCAAATATCCAATAGTTTCAAGGTTAATAAATTACTCTTATACAACATATGTTATTAGTTCTAGGATTCCAATACATGTATACAATGTAACACCAGCCTGACGGCTTTCTTCTAAAAGCGGCCTCTATGACGTGCGAGTCTACTGCTTGCTCTCATGTCGCCTTAAAATATAATATCCACCAGCGGGTGAGCTAATGCTTTCGATAGTGGAATCCTTTAAATTAGGCTACTCTCACTAAGTGCATATCTGATGCTCCAAATAACCACACATTCAAGCAAATACATAGTCTCTTGAATGTCTACGCCGATCAAACTCATACCACAGAGCCCTCGAGCTCCTCGCTGCTTAAGCCATGTATGAGAAAACATCTTTCAAAACAAATCAATTGTTTTGAAACTATACTTCAGTATCGGTAAAAATAGTTACCCTCTAAGAGGCGGAATGTTGGAGAACCTTAGAAACGAGTTATGGTCCTCATCGAGAATGATCTGTTGGATAGTCTCAAACTGGTGTCTCAGAGTTCGTCGCATAATTCGGCACCAGCGTTTTCGTTTTTCTTTCAATTTTCCATGTCATGCACTCACCTAATTTCTAAACTGCAGTGCGTATAAATGCATTATGTTGCCATTCGATACTTCATGCATAACACACCAAATATATCACCATGCATATATTTACAAAACATTCAATTCACACAATCTGTCATGTAAATTAATCCAATTCACACATCAAATTAAGCTCCTTGGGCTAATGATCAAACCACGAGCAATTCGGCTTGAGATCGTTTCGTCAAACCTTTTCGCGCTAGAAAATATATTTTACCGTGTCACTATTCTAAGGCAATTAAAGCCTAGGGTTTACGGTTCCAACACTCAACAATTCATTGGTTCACTTTGTGAACCCGTATTTCACGGCCATTCCCGGCCTTTTTCAAATCAAGGCATACATTAACACATGATTTCACAATAAGCAACCCAAATCTGCGTGGACGATCCACGAGTTTATCCCATAGTTCAAAAATCTAACACCTCAGTTCCAAGATTTGGAACCGATCCATAACCCCTCACGACCTCATTCAACTCAAGCATTCACAAAGTACTTAAGAGAATACAAGTAGAGAGAAGCCCCTACCTCTCGGAGTTTGAGAAAACTCCACAAATCCGATCACCAGCAAATACTCTCGCGTAGAGCGAGTTCTCCCTCTTGTCCGTGAATTAGAGCGGTTGGATCCTGTATTTCTGAAGTTCTATCTCCTCTCTAAATTTCTCCTAAAGCGATGCTCTCTTGTATCAGCCACCTGTTACGCCCGTTTTGCTTCTTTATCATTTGAGAGAAGACCTCCATTCCCATGTCAGCACATTACCATTAATCAAATTAAATCAATTAATTCCTTCTTTCTCAGTTTGACATTCGGCACTACTTCGTAGTCCATTTTTCGTCGTTTATGCTCATCAGCGTAGTGCGGCGAGTCTTTGTTATATCTTGACTTTAATCGCGAAAATCATTTTCACGACCACCCAGTAGCGATGCCTCAAGCGTGCCAACTCTACTGTGCAGGATATTATGAAATTTCACGTGCTAGCTAGATTTTGAGACATTCAACGGTGAAATCTGTTTCGTCATCCGAGATCTAGATAATAAATTTCGGATTTTTTTTAACCGAAATAACAATTTTGTAACGAAATTACGATTTTACCATTTTTCCATAAATTGGAATTTCTCGGGTCTTACAGACGAGTTTGGTTAAACTGTAATCGAGTTTTTAGCGGGTTTAGGTTTATTTTCTCAAATCAGTGGATGGGTTCAATTTTAATTTAATATAATAAAAATTAAAATTAAAAGTAAAAATAAAAACAAAAATCAAATATAAAGGGCGAGTTTGAAATTTTCTCATCATGAGTGTAGCCTTGTCAGGTTTAATTTTTAAATGGGGTGACTTAGGAATGTAAAAATAAGCGGTCGATTGGGATGAGGTCGCCACAAATTTCGAGCCCTCTGTTTGTCATCCCTAGTAGTATTTGTTCTTTAGCCTACTCCCATGTTGGGCAATGAGTGGGGTTGAGTATTTTAAAATTATTTAATCTTTATAATGGAAATGAGGATAAACAAAATGAGTTTGATGCTATTAATTAATAAAAACAATACATTAGATTTATTTTTATTTTTATTTTCTTTCATTTTTTATCTTCCCTTCTAATTTTTATCCCTATTTTTTATTTGCATTTTTCCTCAAATTTTTGAGAACTGAAAATAGCCTAAATTAATATCAAAGAGGTCAAAATTAAAGTGCACACATTAGCAAGTCATGCATACATTAGCAAATTCCATATGCTTGTGAATGTTGAGTTCCTTGGAACTCTGAGTTCTATTGAATGAGGATTCTTGAAAACATCAAACTCCATCTAATTAATAAATATAAATTATTTCATTAAAACAACTTTATTTCCATGTATTGGCAGGAATGAATATAAGACCTGTGTAGTGGCTTTGATGGGCTTAAGCTTGCCTCCAGTAGAAGATCCTTCACAACACCTACTAATTGAAGAACATTTGTATTCCTACTCATACAGAATATATGAAAAATTGTTGAGATCTATACAAAATCTTAATTTTGGATCAGTATGGATATATAGATATTTTTTTCCTTATCTTTATGACTTAGATATAGTTTTTTTTTAATCTATGTTTCATATTATATGTAAATTTTCAATAACTATGAGAGGTATTATATTAGGATTTATAACCAATAAATTAATGCAATATGACTTTTAATGTAAAGAAAAGATGATGAAACTTATAAAAATTGTATGGTTCCTGCTGCAAGAACATATAAAAAATCAATAGCGTTTGCCAAAAGTCTCATAGTAAACCATGAACTTGAGTAGACAATGGCCAGCTTTAAATGAGTGTCATCGTATACACATATATCTTGACAGTCTACCGTGACACTTTGGGAAGCGTCATTATGGCACTCTTTCATGGCCAGCGTCGCGTGTCATTGATCAACTTTTTCCTTGTAGTGTATCTTCTTCTTATGTGATTTTAGTCATTTCATTTATTTATTTTTCTTGTTTTTCTATAATCTTTGGTTTAATTATAAATTGGTTTATTACTTCTATATCTATTTTTTTAACTAAGTTGGTTTTATGAAGTTTTTCTTAATTATTTGTTCATGCAATATGGATTTTCACACATTATATATATAATCTTTTTTGATGTATTGGTTCATCTAGTAATTTTAGATTTTCAAATTCTTCTAACATTACATTATAATTGAGTTTCTATATAAGTTTCCACAGTTCTATATTTAACAAAATTTCTTTTTTCTCTATATTGACTACATTAACACCTTGATTCAATTTACTATATCGATTAGGTTTTGTAATTTTCAAGAGTTATATACTTCAGTCCTTATTTTACAAGTGTATCATACTAGTAGAGGTTGGGTATTTTGTTTTAGATTAATTTATTTGTATTGGTTCCCATTCTTGTCCTAAAAAATAGTTTATTTCTATAGGTTTGCTTCAATCATATTCTGACTTTAATGCCAAAGTTTTACGTCCTTATTTTCATATATACTACTAAGTTGGGTATTTTTGTTTTTGGTTTATTGTTATTTGTGAGTGGTTCCCATTCTTGTCTAATGGTTATTTCTATAGGTTTTAGCACAGTCTTATTTAACTTTAATGCCAGTTTAACAAAGAATGAGCTCCAAGAATGTGCAAGTATGAACTGTAAATAAACTGTTACAGTTCTTAACAGTCACCCTTAATTGGTCATTGGCCTGTAAGAACTAGAATATTCTGTCAAATTTATTATGTTGACAAGCATTTTAATGCTCTTAGATCAAAATCAGTACATGTCTTGGACAAAAGCAGACATTAACATGTGGAAACACCTTCTAATCATTATCCCTCAAATAGTATTAGCAAGTAATTTTATCTTTTATTAAACTGGCATGTCTAAATTGTACAGCTCTAAATTTATTCGGTTGTCGTATTTTGATATTCTTAGATCAGAATCCGGTACATTAACCTTGCAGGCAAGTCATTTTAGCATCAGACACCTTTATTAATTATTCTTCAACATTGGTAAAAACATAAAAAATTGTTGTCAACTAATACATATAAAAAAAATTACTGTTGTCAAGAGTCACAGTTTACCAAACTTTGATCAGCTAGATAATTTCAACGCCTTATACTTTAGACCAGTGTGGAGCTAAGTTATATTATTTTCTCATCAATGATGTTTAAAATTATACCATTACACTCCGTAAGTATTTGAAGGAGAAACAGTTCTTTCTTTGGAAGGCTCAGCACATTCATTGTATCTCTCTGTTTTGTTGTCTTAACATTTTATAATTTGCTTCATTTCATGATTACATAATGGACTGGATTATACGTATAATTCAATGATAGGAATTTGGAGAATAAACCATCTCAATCACCAAAATTCAAGAATCAGTGTAACATATCAACCACCCTGGTGAAATTTTTAGAAGGCAGAGGTAAAAAACAAAGCCTTTTTTTTTCTTCTTCCATCAAATGAGTTACAAACTATACCAAGTAGGTAAGCAAAGTTATAGAAAGTGAGAAACAAAATGCAAAGCATTTTTGTAGTCCCATGAGGCGACAAGCACACAAAGGTGTAAGTATGAACATTTCATTGTTATACATAAAATAAATACACCAATATTATATAAATGCACAGAAAACTATACAAAACTCAGAACAAACATATTTTAATGTTTGAACTTGTACCTAGAGACCAATTGGATATAACAAATATACAAATATAAAATGCTAACTTCCAGAACAAATGACAAAAAGGATCCCTTGTTCAACAGCTACTTTTTTTTTATCAGACAACTAATTCATATTTGGCATTTGTGCAAAAAGGGTGTATAAACAAAAGATAAACTAGTTGTATTAGACAAATGCTATATATCTCATGGTGTAATCTATGGGCTAAAGCACATTTTCAGAATTATAGAAGGTTTTGTGGTTGACAAAGGAGGAGGGCAAAGTTACCAGTACATAGTCAAACCAAATACTATGAATGCCAGTCAATGGTTTTCCTGTTTCTTTGCAATCAACATACTGTACTAAGTAGCCATCAGTTCATTAGATAAGCATCAAAATT
Source organism: Tetrastigma voinierianum (assembly GCA_016808115.1). NCBI lineage: Eukaryota > Viridiplantae > Streptophyta > Magnoliopsida > Vitales > Vitaceae > Tetrastigma > Tetrastigma voinierianum. The sequence goes on along the minus strand of JAEQBH010001909.1, from coordinate 426,669 downwards.
GATAAATCAATGGAAAACTTGAAATACAGACTTTCCATTCTTATGCCACAACTTCCATACATGATTGTTTCTGCAGTTTAGTATTTACAAGACAAACTAATTTACCTCTGATTTAGCACCACCTGAAAGGTCACGGTGAGAAGCAGTCTTACTTGAATGACATTAACAAGGTTCGGTTTATATGAATTCCTTCAGTGACCATGTTCAAATTTTACACATGTTCATCATACTCTCCTACAGGGTGTGCACGGAAATTTTGTTAGAACATAAAGACTCTCGAACATTTTATAAGACCAATTTAATGGAAACCGAGATACCATAAGGCGTTTATAAATCAGTAACTCTCGGTTGCATGGCTTCCTATTCTCTGGAACATTGAATTTAAGTTCTTTACATTATGTTTTCCTGAAGCAAAGAAAGTGGGCAGACTGACATCCAAACAGCCAAACAACCAAACAACCAAAATACAAATAAATAAATAAAACAAGATAAGAACAAAATCAAAACATAGAGCGGTTAGCCAACAAGTTCGTTAAGAAAAGGGGGCACCATTTACAGAGGAGGCAGTAGCGTTACTGAGTCGGGGCGAGAAGAGAAGGAGGAGGAGGGCGACCATTGGATCGGGCGGTGAGTGCGGGCGGCGGTCTGATGGAAGCGGCGAAGGAAGAAGAAGTGAGGGAAGGAAAAGCCCTAGCCCAATCAATTTGGTCAGACCAAATGCCGCGTTGTGGACGGCGACATTTGAATTGGATTAAATACGCCGTTGTGACGGCGATTTGAATAATTCAAATCGTGGCCGTTGTGGAGATGACAATTAGCAGGTGAAATAGCCGTTTGTTATGGTCGGCGGCCAATTAACGGATTCAAATGTCGCCGTCCTGCGTTCTGACTTGGGAGGTATCGAATATCGGCGTTCCCGTTGCGACGTGGAGCGCTCACTGGTCATTGTTTCTCCTCCCAACGATTTTATCTTTTTTTTTTTTTCAAATACCTTATTTCCGTACAAAACTCAAGCATTCCCCTACCCAAAAACCTTACACGATTTCCAAACAGCGACCTTACACGACTTCTAAAACAGCAATCTTCCACTTCTTTCTTCCTTCTCTCTAGATTTTTGCTTCACTTTCTATATGGTTTTATCTCATAACTAACGAAGTAGAATCACGATTGAATACTTATGGCAGGATTGAGGTAGATATGATAGATCTTTTATTGATTTTTTTAATGTTTGTTAAGCGTGTCCTCGCTTCCTAAATGAGATTGGTATGTAGGCTTAACTAGGAAAGGATAATATTTTTCTTTGTAAATTTTTTTTCAACTTTTTCTTCTTAGTAGTTTTTATATCCGACCTTAAAATGGAAAAGCAGAATCTTTTATGTAACTTTTTTATTTTACTTTTTTATTTTTTTTATCATAATTGATGTTTTCACATTTTCATGGAAAATACCTTGTTACTGTGGGAATAAAGGATATTGATTTTCCATGTTTTGATCTTGATTTATTTTCATATTTATTTATTTATTTATATTTTTAAAAAAGGTAGATATATTAATTTAAATTACACTTGACGACTTTTTCTTTTATCAATATTTATTTGTCTACCTATATTCTAATTAGTTTCTATTATATAGATTTCCCTTGGGTAATCTCCACCATTATTCTTAATGAATTGTCAAAATAAGACCTTTTTAGTGACCGAAGGGATATTGTCCGTTGTATTTATGTATGTGAAGTTGTTTAAAATAGACGCTCTTTATTTAAGAATTTTTAGAGACTGAAGTGGCTAATAATAAAACATTTCTAAAATAGATTACTTTTCAAGACAATATGTAAAGGTACAAGAAAGATATTTTATAAAGGAATGAGAAAAGAAGTTGATGGGATTATGAATTCTATATGAAGAACGTTCAAATATTTTTATGTGAATGTTGGACTGTGCGAGAATCAATTGCTATTATTGTGCGCATATATATTGGGGCCTTCATTTAACATGTTATGGAAATTGATCTGATTTAATATTGTTGTAATCTTTTAGGCTGTTCTAGCACGACTTTCAGATAAAAGTGATGTTTCTCTCAGGCAGTTTCTGTAACTGAAGATGCTCCAGAGTTTGAGGATAGGTCATTCATCTGCTTCTTGGATACGTTAAAATATCAGTGGGTGAACCCCAGTCAGTTTGAGTTCTTGAAAATTTTCTTAAATTCTTGACGATTTAGTTTTGTCATTTCTATACAACGAAGGAGAAATTCTTTCTTTAGACTCTCTCTCGGTATTTGGTTTTATATTTTCCTCCTTTATGATTACAGATTTCATGATGAAATCTCTTAGGCATGACTCTTTTCATCCTTCGGGGGAACTTACGATCTTGCAAAAACAAGAGGGAGGTTGGAAGCTCATGTATGTAAGGTAGAAAGCCAACACTACTTTTTATTGCAAAAGACTTTTGTTATTGAGTAATATTTCTAACCGTGGAACATGTCTGCTATATCTCTGGTGTTTCTAACGCAAAGTTCAAACTTTTTGATTGAGGAGCAACAATGCAACACCATCCAGAGAGGTGTCTGATGTGATCTTGTGGGGTGTATAAGAGTGAGTGTCAGGATAATAGTAGTATTTGGAGACTAAAGAGTAGGAAATGATATTAATTTATGGAACACAGAGATTATGATATTAAAGCAGAGTCTGATTGTCGTGCAAATAGGACATGAATATGAAAATCATTAAGTGTAAGAGATGGACCAAAATTACCAGGAATTTCAAAAGTTAGTATTGCAATAGTAAAGATGAAGACTAATTTAGATTAAGGAAAGTTGTGACTAAAAAGGCCATGAGGGCAAAACAAAATGTCATTTGGTCTCATTTCTCTCATTTGGTTAGGAGCTTCCGGTTTTGAGGAGGAGAGGAGAGGCAAGGAGGAAGAAGGAAGAAGAAGGAGGAGAGTCCAACATGTCAATTTCATCTTTCAACGCACATGGCAAGTAGGTAGTGGATGTAGGACTTTGTAAAGGAGAATAGATGCTCATTTGGTCTAGGTTTTTGTGCAAAGAGCTGCATGAACCTTTGAATTGAGGGTTATGAGTAAACCCCAATTGGGAGAAAAAATAACCATAAATCCTTTGTCAAATTATGTAGTGAGTTTTATAAGGGTGGTGGACCTTAGGTAGGGTTCTTGGATTTTCACTTAGGGTTTGGGGTTTGAGTTCCATATACCAATTTAAGTGTTGTGGAGTTGTTTAGATGAATTCCATGTATAAATTCTTGAGTATATGAATTATAGAATGTATATGGACTATAGAGTTGAATTGAATTGAAACATAGTAAGAAAAATGGAGAAGCAAAACACAAATTAAAAAAATTTCTTGGACTATCTCGGTACGAAATGCTTTGTTTTCCTATTTCGACCAATTATTAATATTTTGACCACATAACTTGCTCATTTCTGATCCGATTTGAGTGATTCAAGTTGCTGGTTAAAATAGACTTCAGGAGAATCAAACATATAAATAGGCATCGTCAAATTCTGATGACCTAAATTTACTCAAAGAAGTAGGGCCATGTGTAAGCCACTATACGGTTCTCATTACGAAGGGAAATGCATTTTCTGTTTCGATGCGATATGTATTTGACCATAGCTTGCTCATTTCGATCCGATTTGAGTGGATTCAAGTTGCTGGTTAAAATAGACTTGGAGAAAACATATAGAAATAAAGGCATGAAGTCAAATTCTGATTATAAGTGGCCTAAAAAAATTTGCTTTCAAATGGGGCCATGTGTGGCAAAGCCATCTGGTTCGATTACGGGGAAATGCTATGTTTTCTGTTTATGGCTGTCGTATTTGACCATAACTTGCTCATTCTGATCCGGAGTGATTCAAGTTTGCTAGTTAAAATAGACTTCAAGGAGAATCAAAAATATAAATAGAGCATCATCAAATTCACAGATTATAAGTTTGCCCTAAAAATTTACTCTCAAAGTAAAGTTGTGTAAGTAATTTATGGTTGATTTTTTGAATATATATTAGCCCAGTTGTTTTTTGGACGTAGCGTGAGTTTCGATTGCTCGATTTGGGTGTAAAACCCCATAACTGATTAGATATTTATAATAATAGTAGTTTTAGACGATTAGAGGTCAATTATAAACGAGGGTAGCTTAAATTTGGGGGCCTCATTAGTGCAGAAGTGGAAATTTCGAAAATTGTAACCGAATGCCTAGAAATAGTGATTTTCTTAGTATATTCGGATGGAGGGCTTGCAAAATTTTTAAGAAATTCCAGTTCATATGGCACTGAGCGATGTTAGAAGATTAAATTTAAGTGAATAGTGATTTAGGATTGAATTTGAGCCTCTGAAATTTTTCGAAGTGGGCGAATACGAAAATGTCGAGAATATCGCTGATGCGAAGCGAAACGGAGTCCGTTTGGATAGTTTCAGCGTCGGCTTCAATTCGGATAATAATACGCTATTGTCAGGATTCTGATTTTAATGATTTTCATCGGAGTTCGGGGTGATTTGAGCCTGGAATCGGCTGTGAAGTGTTAATTAGAATGACTACATGGTCAATGTGAAGTTTAGACGACCATAGAATATTTTGACACATTTAATCGGTATAAAAGCAGGTATAGGTGGGCGAGATAAAATCTTGCTATAATGGAGATATTTTATTGAGACGATCAAATCTTTTTCTTATTAGCTAAGTTAAGATTTAAAATATCATGAGAATGGACATGGATTCATGGGCTCAAATGCAATTTTGGCAGAAAGTGTAAGTTAAATGGCTAAATTCAAAGGGACCAAATGGTAATTAAAGGAAAGATTATAATATTAAAATGGGAAGACAAACAAAAGTCTCATTTTGGTCTCTCGAAAGGATTAGGGAACCCGTAGGAGAGAGAAAGGAGAAGGGAGAAAAGGAGAAAAGAAAGGAAAGAGAAGAGAGAGAAAGGAAGAAAATTGTGGAGCAAAGGTGGGAGATGTGATTTTTCTTCTCCTTCAGAAGCTTTTCCAAGTGCTCTACAAGTGGTATGAGGAGGAGGAGGCCAGAAGGAAACCAAGAACAAGTAAGTTTTTAATGGTGGGAAAGTTAGGGTTTGATGTTTTTTCATGTCTAATGTGTCTTGAATTTTTACGGTATGGATGTTAAATTGAGGTGGTATTTAAGGTTTGAATGATGATTTTGATAGTTGAGAAGAGGAAATGGATTAGGTCCGTTTTGAAAAAGAAAGGTGAGGTGTTAGGAATTGATAGTGAATTTTGTGTGATATGTTGAAATGGGTATAAGGCATTAGATTGGGTGTTAGAGTGAAAAAAAGTGGAAAAGCACATTACGGCGGTCATTTTAAAAGAGAGGCGAGTAGTCTCGATGCGGGGAAATGCTGCAGGTATCTGTTTCGACCATTTGTAGTTTTGACCATAACACATTTCTATCCGATTTGAGTGATTCAAGTTGCTGGTTAAAATAGACTTCAAGGAAGAATCAAACAGAAATGGGCGCCGTCCGGCCAAATGCTTTCTGTTTTCTGTTTCGAAATACCATTTGTCGTATTTTGACCATAAACTTGCTCATTTCTGATCCGATTTGAGTGATTCAAGTTGCTGGATTAAAATAGACTTTCAAGAAAATCAAACTTATAGAAATAGGCATTGTCAAATTCTGATTATAAATTGGCCTAAAATTTACTCAAAGTAGAGACCAGCTAGTAAGCCTTTGTCTAGTTCTCGATACGAAATGCTATGTTTTCTGTTTTTCGACCATTTAATAAGTATTTTGATATAACTTGCTCATTTGATCGATTTGAGTGATTCAAGTTGCTAGTTAAAATAGACTTCTAAGAGAAAAATTTATCTGAAGGAAGTTCAAGCAAATTGTAATCCCAAGGTCTTGAAAATTTGTCAAGGTGGAGCTATGTGTAAATTACATTCTTGCAAATTAGTCATCTAGATGTAAAATACAATAACTTGTGTTATGTGTGGTCAGCTTTAGAAGAATTTTAAATTGAAGAATTTAAAGAAATGTCATTAATATAAGGACTGATCTGAAGTTCGCCAAATTTTGAAGCCCTAGTTTGAATAATTTTTAGTCATAAAATCTATAGAGTATTGTTGGAAAAGGTTGGCCAAAATGAGTGGGTTTTTAGTGTAAAAAAGGGTAATTTGTTCATTTATTTTAAATGAATGTGTGTATGAATTGGATTAAAATGGAAGTTATAGTTAATGTATAGTTGTGGTTTTCTTGAAAAAATGTGAAAAGGACTATCGGGGCCGGGAAAGCGAAAACGAAGAGTCGTGACGGCGGGATTAGCGGTGAAGCGTAGTGAAAATGATATTTGAGAATTGAGTTTTTAAAAGTGAATGGTTTTAATGTTAAATTGAAAGTTTAATGGAAATGTTGTATAAATGGTTAAGGCATATGGAATGTTTTATCTTGCATCAATATATATATATATATATATATATATATATATATACTCTATGTATACTAAATTATATATGTATCGTATGTTAGGTATTATGAAAGTTTAAAAATGTACAAGATAAGTATATATATTTGCGTATATATATATATATGAGTTTTCATGATAAAAGATTTAAATGGATTTATAAATGTATTTTGATAAATATTTCTGATGATTACTATAGCTACATTATATTGTTATGGCGATATCGTGAGAATACGCCAGCGTGTAAGAGTACAGTTGCAGGTTCTGCCTTGGCGGGGAGGGTGGGTGTCTAGAGTAATATCGCACACGTGATAAAGGTCTTTATCAGCGGAACCCTATGCAGCGTGAGTTTCTGCGTAGTGGTTATATTTGGAATGTAGTGTCCCTCGCCTTAGTCAGTGCAGGAAGGCGTGGTGTGTTTATTCCACAGGTTCCATCGGAAAGAAAGAAAAGAAAGAAAGAAAGAAAGAAAGTTTGAGGCGTAAATGTTTAAGGCATAAATGGATTTTAATGTATAAGTATTTATTATCGGAAAAGAAAGAAAGTTTGACACATAAATGTTTAAGGCATAAATTGATTCTACAATTGTATAAGTATGTGTATTTTTGATATATCTTGGAAATGTTATCTTAATGAAAATGTACACTCTTAAGGCTCTTTTAGCTCATTCACGTATAAGACCCAGAAATTCAATTCTGGAATAAGGGCAAAATAGTAATTTTGATTACAAAATTGCAAAATTACACCCGGTTAAGTCAGTAATTAATTCTCTAGATCTCGAATGATGAAGCAATTGCACGTTGGAATCGTCTCATGAAATCTAGCTGCTGCGGCGTAAAATTTATGATTTCTTTGAGACGGTCGAGTCATTGCGTTTTTCGAGGGGACATCGGCTTGGTCTGAAGTAAATCGGTTTGATCGACCGAAATCCACATAACATGCTCATGTACGTAAAGTGGTATGAGTAAATGATGAAAATGGGCTGGCCCAGGGGTAGTCTGGGAATATCAAATCGAAAAAGGGACATAAATGTCATTTTTGGAATGTGTGAGCTAGATGCGAATTAGAGAATAGTCTTCATATATCCCGGAATTTAAACAAGCCCAGAAAAACGTGACTTTCGAGCCAGTGGAGATGGAGTAGACGTGGAGGACGAAAATGGTGATTACAGAGAGAGAGTCTGACTTCTCTAGAAGCCACAGCGATCGGACCATTGGATTTGACGGAGCGAGGAAGAAAGCGTTCTCACGGAGAGCGAGCTCTGTGATGGACCGGGTTCGCGGTTTTGACAAGCTCAAGAGGTAGGATTTTACCACTACTTGCGTTTATTCGTTTTCTGGGGTTTTCAGTGTTTCGGTTGGTTTGAAGGGCCGTGAGGGCGTTGATGGTTAAACTTGGGACCGGGTGATTGGTATTGAAACCCAATGTTATGTGTTGAAGCGGTGGCTGTTCACGGGTTGTTGGGTGTTTAATTCTAAATTTATGATTTGCCAAATCGTAGCATTGATATGAAAAAGGCCGGGAACGGGCCGTATGATCGATCCCAAACATGAGCCAAGGCGTGGAATTTTGAAAGAAAAATGGAAGCGGTATGTTGCGGCCAGCACCTCAACGATGTTAGGGGCATTTGGGTGTGATTGGTGTTATCTTGTGCATTAAATGTTTGCTTGGTATGCATTGAAGTGGAATAGCCTTGGATTGCGGGTTCGCTAAGTGAGCCCATGCCGTTTTTCAATGATTTTAAGGAATGGTAAAAACGAGGGTTTCACTATTCCCGAGAATATGTTTAATATATTTTAGTGAAAATATGTGTTGGTCAGTGATTTAAATTAAATTACTAGGTGTATGATCATTAGCCCAAGTGAGCTAACTTTGATGTGTGCATTAATTAATTTACATGACATTGATTGTGTGAATTGGTTATTTTGTAAATATATGTTTATATATTTACGTATTGAATTAAATAGCTATGTGGAATTAGCACATGCATTATTGTTGGAACATCCCCCAGGATTATAGAGTTAGTGCTGCATGAGATAGATCTGAGAAAGTAGTTCGGAGGTAGTCTAAAATATTAAATGATCGGAGGAGTGATCCAAACTAAATAATATATCAAGTCGGGCCTGACCCGATTAATCATCGGAGGGAGTAGTCCACAGGCTAAATAATATCAACCGTCGGAGCGGCTCAGTTGATATATATTCATCGGAGGAGTAGTCCTGACGATTAATATATATCAAGTAATTCGAGATGTTGATTGATATATATATTCCTTCGGAGGTTGCCCACTAATAAAATGATAATTCTCATCACAGGAGCTTGAGCGGTGGCGGGAGGCCGGTGAGACTAAAGGGATGCGGGTTGGTCATGTAGACATTCGAGTAGGATCATGCGCATTTGCTTGAATGTGTTTAAATTGGAACATTCTTGCATAGGTGTGGTGAAGTAGCCCGGCAGGCGATTATCTGCCGAGCTTGCTTCGCCCGATCGTAAAATCCCCTTTATTTTACAGGTACCGGGCGTCTGCGGGACGGCTCATCCAGGAACCGAGTTTGAAGAACGAGATTGGCTTTGATGGTTTCCATATGTAATTAGAATTCTCTACATTATGTTGTGAGCCATTTACTAACTCTTAGAACTATGGGACATGGTTGATATGGTTGATGGATATTGTTTATGGGTGAGGCCGTTTTTATCCCATGTTATCCTTGGGATTATATTGGATTGTTTGAGACGACGGAGTAATCACGGGTTTTATGCAAGCATTGTATAAGGGTCAAACTCCGGCTGAGAGGCTGCGAATTTAAATTAAGCGTGAAAGCAGGCCTCCACTTGTATTCAGCGGGTTGGCGGGTGATCATGGACCCCACCCCGGTTTTGGGCGTCACATTCTTTTCCATATGTTTCCAAAAGCGATTTTCGGGGACCCGAGACGGTGCGGCCGTTAAGTACCCTCTGCTTGCCTTGATGGTCGAGCACGTCGAGGAAATGACGCGCGCATGTGGTTTGCACATTATATAAATGGTTGCATATTTTATATGATCAATTTGTCATGTATAATACATGAATGTATCATATATTTTGAAAAGAAAGGAACTCGTGGGCTTTGATCCTCTCGATTGGGCGAGGTCGGTGAAGCAAGTCAAACCCGATCTTTTGAAAAAAATGCATGGAATTAAAAAAGTTTGGAATATTTTGATGATTCAAAAATGAATAAATGTTATGTATATATTGTGTTTGATTGGGTTGTGTGGGTGAGAGTCCTAAACGGGGATTGAGAAGTTGAGGATTGAAGATTAAAAGTGTTTTAAATGTTTTTCGCAAGTTTTGTAAATTTGGAAAGACCAGAAAAGCAGAGGAAACTCTGTGATTTTACGAAAAATCTGCAGTGTTTGAAAAGAAAAGAAAAAAAAATTTATCCCACCGCTTCCGCATTATTTACTAAAAGATATGTTAGGATTGTAAAGGGGTTCGCTCCATGGATTTATTTGATTGTTTTTAAGAAAAGTATATATATCCATTGGAGTGCGGAGGTCCCACCAGTTCATGAGGTTAATGAGTCCGGTCTTTGGAGTTCTACACATCGAGGACTACAGTGGGCCTTTTAGGTTTTTCAACAAGCCCATAAAAAGGTGGGGTTTGTATCCTGCTTGTTTTACACTTTATTTAAGTGTTTTGTGATATTTGTGTTGGTTTGAGGGAGTACATGAGGTACCGTTTGGTCAGTTCAAATCTTGGAACCGAAGTGTAAGAGCTTTTGGGATATTTTGAGGTCGGTCACGGATCGGTTTAGGGACTGGTTGTGTATTTGTATATCATAATTATACTGTAATAAATTATGTTTTGGTGAAATGGAGACCGAGAATGGAGTGGTTCCACCAAGATGAACCGATGTAGAGAGAGAGAGGGGTGAATGTGACCCACTTGCTCTGTTAATGGGGTGTAAAAGCGGTCCAGTTTGTAAATAGATATAAATGTGTCATGTGTTTTGGCATTGAAATACGTTTGATGTGAATGGCTTGAGGTATGTGTGTGATAGATAGGTTAAGACCTTGATTTAATGTGTTAACACCAGGACACAATTATATGGAATAAAATTGTGTGTTTGTAAAGCCCCAGTGGAGATGATATTGTAAATTGCTCAAGTGAAATTAAATTGGGTGATGGTTGATATTATTCATCCATGTAATATGTAATTGTAGTTGATTGAAAATATGCATATTGGCGTATTGTGTAAATGATTTTGAAAATGGCATGTCGTTTTCATATGCACTAGGTAACCTAAAGTAGGTGTGAGTGCATGACCCATGATTACTGTATACAAACGGACGTAGTTGAAAGGAATTTCACAAGATGTGGTGGGTTGAAGTAAGACTGACGGATCGATTTCGGATGAGGACCATGACCCATTGGAAAGCTCACGAAACCAATTCGCCTCGGAGGTGAGTCCCATATTTTTGCAGGCACGTTGTTAGTATATTTTCAAGAACAACGGGTTTGAAAATGATTATTTTTCATCATTAAGGTGAGCAGAGTGTGAGTGAGTCGAGTGAGTTCGTGACATGTGGGGTGATCATGAGACATTGAGTAAGATCGCGTATTTACTTAAGTGTGTGTTTATCTTGGGAAATTCACGTATCTCTGTGGCAGGTGAAGTAACATATTTAGGGTGATTAACTCTTGGTGAGCTTCTAGCCTGTCGGTTATATTTTTTAGTCTGAAGGAGCACGGGAAGACAACTCATTTAGGGCGATTTTGAAGAAGCGGGTTTGTGGCTTGATAGTTTTGGATATAACATGTGTGCAGAATTGTAGATTTTAATATGTTTACATATAAAGATGTAATCAACTATTGGTGTGGGAGATAGTGGAAATGGATTTTGCTTTGTTGTTTTGTATTGTTTCCGATGATGGGTGACACTCTTATTACATGTTGATAAGTGAGAAGCGTTAGTTGATTATAAATATGAGAGAGAGTGAGATCTAATGTAGAAATATGTTGAAATCTGATATTCATTATAGTTATATTCCTTTTTTCCTGGCCCACAGTATTGGTTTACATGGGCCCGAGGCCATTTTACTCAGGTATCATCTCATAATCTGAGATGTGAATTTTCCAGGTTGTGGGTGATCAACGGACCTAGGGTTGAAGGCGCCTGTCTTGAAAATTTGAATAGCTTTCGACTGACTATTGTTGTTTTTTAAAATTTTTGTATTATTCTTGAAATTGTTTAAAAGTTCGAATAGAAAAGTGAAAATATTTGGCTTTTCTGTTAGAAAAGTCATTTCCATAAAAATAAGAAGAAAAACTCAATCATTGTCAATAAAAGAAGGAAGCTAGCAATATACACTATTGTAGGGACTGTTGATAGCGGGAGGGTTTGGGACGAGGCGGTCTAATCAGATAACTCGTTCCATATTTTTCAATTCCCAAACTTGTCTCTCATTTAAAAAAATAAACGGCGGGCGAATGAAATCCCAAACTCGCCCAGTTATTATTTATTTTGTTTTATTTTTAAATTTTAACTTTTTATATTTGTTTTTATTTTATTATATTAAAATTAATAATGAAAAATAAAAATATTATGAGTACATAAAATTATTTATTAAAAAAACATTATAATAATAATTATTTATATTAAATTATAAATAAAATAATAAAAAAATATTTTAAAATATAATGAAATGAGAGCTTATTATTATTATTTTGGATATATGGTTCATATTGCTTGTTGGTCCAGTTACATACGAAAATAAAAAAATGTCTTGGAGTCATTGTATTTTATCGCGGAAAATCGAAAAAATTTCCGTTTAATACCGAGTCGAGTAGAAAGCTTTTGAGTGTTAGATTCATGAGGCAATTGGCCAGGCGTGATCGTTTCGTTATCCGAGATCCCCAGAAAATTTTCATAACTTCTACGAACCATATGACAATTGTATTTTTATTAACATTTTGCATTTTTGAAAATTTCTAATTTTCTGGGTTTCTGATAACAATACTTGAACCCATCAGTTTGAAATAGCTCAAACCATTAAAAAATGGAATTAAGAATTAAATTAAACATATGTCATTAAAAGCGAGGCCAGACAGAGCATAAAATAATTTGTTACATTTGTCGTCTTCTTCATTACCTAATGTTAAAAAACAAACGACATCTTGTCTTTATTCAGTCTTATTAAACATTAAAACAAAAAAAAGTTATATTAGAAAATTAATGAAAAACGAATGCAACTAAGTCCAACCAAAATATCACGGTATTTATGTTTGTAGTAATATAATCTGCAGCAGAGCTTGTATTATGATGTGATGAAAGATCGTTGAGTGGAGGAGGTTTAGAAGAGATTTATCTATAATTTTTCTTTTCTTTTCCTTTTTCTGAGGAATGTTGTTTTGTTTTTATTTGTATTTACCAGAAATGTTTTAAGTTTTGATAGATATCCACTTTCGAATAGAAAAGCGTCTTTTAAAATTGTTTTTTGTTAAAAAATAATTATCAAATGATCTTTTCCTCCTATTTTTGTTTATTTTTCTTTGTTTTTATGACTTAATCAAATATGAATAAAAATAATTAAAATCTGAGTCTTTGTAATTCTTGAAGAAAAAGTTTTTGTTTTTGTTTTTGTTTTATCTATCTATTTATTACCATTGTCATTACTTTTTTTACTCTGTAGGAAAATTGGATGATGGTACTGGTTGATATTGAAGATTATAAGGTAGTTTTTTTCTTTTACATTTATTCATTTTACGGTTAAATTTATTCAAAATTGAGATCCCAAACTATAAACTGCTCAACTAGAGCTTTTAATCACTTTAACTAGGTTTTATTGGTTTTTTTTTTTTCATATATATCTTTCATCTTTTTCTCATGATAATATTGTGATATATATATATATATATATATATATATATATATATATATATATATATATATATATATATATATATATATATATATATATATAAATTTTTATAAATTCTAAATATAGTTTAAAAAATCAAATCGGTACTTAGTACCTTAAGTCGTTTGTTTTTAATATTTTATTTCAGGTAATTGTCCTTGGAGCGAAGGTCTCAGGCTCAAAAAAAAATATTTTTTCTTTTCATTGGGTGTAAAAAAAAAAAAGACTATATTATTGCAAAAATAGAGTCATGAAAAATAAAAGAAGATAAATCTATAATATAAAATATGAGTTAAACGACCGAGAGGGATTAATAGTGTCTCTTGTTTTGTCAAGGGAATGAACAAAATGCTCAAAATCTCAAGCTGTTGGAGATCTGTTGGAATTGTGGGATTAGCTAAATGTCCTAATAACTTATAAATATCTTTAATGAAATCCTCATGTTGTAGTATTCTTGACTTTTCTTAATTTACTTGGAAATAAGGATATTATTATTGAGTTGACATTCATTGAGGTCTATGTTACATCTTAGATTCCTTGCAAAAAAAATAATGATGGGCTGGCTTTGATTTCTCTTTACAAAAGGCGGGGTCGCATCTTTGCAACTTGGCATATGTTTTTCTTGACTGAAAATTGGTTGGTGCCTTGTTTGGTTCTAATTGTGTTCAAATTTTAAAAAACTGCAACTCTTGAACGCCATGGGATTGAAAGAATAGAGTTTCTTCGCTCTTGGTAGAGTTTCATAGAACTTCTTCGCACTTTCTTTGAGTTGAACCATTGGATCTTTGTGTTCAATCTGACTGATATAGGCCTTAGAGCCCATAAAAAGATGTCTGAGGGGATGTTATATTTGATGATTAGTCCAATCGGGCCGTCTTGTTGTTCCTAACAGTTGTTTAGAAGTCGGGCTTCTGGCATAGTCGTCTTTCACCTTTATAAGGAGAATTCACCATGGCTAGGGTAGTCAATTTTCTTTTTATGGGATCTTGCATTGTTTCTATTATTTAACATTGAAGGTGACTTCTTATCAAAGAAAGGATAGTTGATGCTACGAAGTGACTTCTTTAAGGAAGTATTGTGATGCTTAATTCACAAAAAAATGCCCTATGTATTTTACACGACTACGTAAGACTGAAAATTCGATTCTACTCAAAAGCGAATACGTAATTTCGGTAAAAATCAGAATTTTTCTAAATCTCGGATAATGGCTTGAACTTCTCGGATTAAAGGAAATCGTCTCCACGGGATTTATCTCACGTCGAATTTCGTTAGATTAGAGGTGGGGAGTCGAGATTTGCGTTTTTGAAGCAGGGTGTGTATTTTGTAGCAGGTGGGGATCTTACTGCTATGGCATCCTAAAGAATGACACTTGGCAAAAGCCATGTGGTCCCTTGAAAGAATGACTCCATGATGAGCCATGTGAGGGGAAAAAGAATCAGTGGCTGGCATTGAGCATGTGATTTCAATGATCTCAATAAGGAAATAAAGAAATAAAGGGAGCAAGGTTGAAGAATTGATAGCCCACACAAATGGTTAGAGAGAGGGAAAGGAGAATTTATGGCTGGCTGGGATGTGTGGTGTGCTCAAGGAGGGAGAAAGTGTAAGTAACAAGAAAATGAAAGGGAAATGAGATGAGAAAATGAGAAAGAAAGAAAAGCAAAAAGGAAAGAATAAAACAAAGGAAGCAAAACGTGTTGGAGAAGAATGGAGAATCTGTTGAATCTCATTTTTAGAAGACTTCCTTCTCTCTGCCTGCAGTACCGTGATCCGGTAGTCGGATTTCTTCGAGACAAGAAGGGGAAGTTGTTCTCGGAGAGGACAATAGCGTATTTTCCAGTTTCTGGAGTTTTTGATAAATTTCCATAAAGGTAGGGTTTTGTATCCTACTTGTTTACCTCTTTATTTAAGTGTTTTGTGATGTTGAGTTGATTAGGGCCAGTGACAGGGAGGCCGTTTGATCGGTTAAAATCTTGGAACCGAAGTAACGAAATTTTAGACCCATTTGTGTAGTCCGTAGCAGTTTGGAATGCATTTTTACGGGTGTTTGGGTGATAATTTATTAATTAAATTGTATGTTGGTAAGTATAAAAGTAGGAAAGAGCCATGAAATTGGTTGAGAGGTAGATGTAGGGAGAGTGGGTACATGGAGCTGACCCCACATGTTTCCCAGGTTGAACAGTCCCGATTTGTATGAAAGAAAAGGACCTTAAATGTCCATGTAGTGTTAGTATGGAATAGTTAGAAATGAATATGAAAGCTTGGTATGTGTGAAATAGATAGGTTAAGACATGATTTTAATGTGTTAACACAATGACCTGTTATGAATAAGAATATGTTGTAAGCCATTGGAATGAGCAGTTTGCAAAAATTGCTCAAATAATTCTAGATGGGTGATGGTTGATGTGTTGAATTACATGTATGTAATTGTAGTTGATTGAAAATATGCATATTGACATGTATAAATGGTTTTAAAAAATAGCATAATGCATTTTCATGTATGCAACTAGCAACCTAGAGTTGGGGTGAGTGCGCTGTGACGCGCGATTTTTGTAAAAAGCGGACATGGTTGCGAAAGAATTTCACGGGATGATATTCGGAGAGTGGATTGGGAGATGGGCTGACATATCATTTGGATGAGGACCATGAGGCGTTTGGAGAAAAACTCACCAACCAAACTCGGTAGTCCAGTATTTTTACCGACAACCGGTGGTATATTTTGAGCAGCCAGTTTGTTTGAAAATGATAAAGTACATACATGGCTTATTGAGTGTGAGGAGTCGAGTGAGGACTTCGAGACATGCGAGGCAGGCATTTAGACATTCCAAGTAGGATCACGTATTTACTTGAGGTGTGTGTTTAGAGTAGACATTATATGCACGCAGGTGGAGAAGTAACATTGGGATGATTCCACTGCTGGGGCGATGCTTCGCTCTCTCTGTCGGATTATATTTTTTCAAATGCGAGTGTTGTTCGAGGAAGAGAGCTCTTTAGAATAGATTTTGAAGAAATGAGATGGCTTTGATGCTTTTGGATATGTAACATTTATTAAATTGGAATTTTAATATATGTTTGTATAAAAGTGTAATCAACTATTGAATTAATGGGGAGATAATTGGAATATAGTTGTATGATATTTGTTTGATGAGTGAGTGATTTATGAGCGAGGCATTTTACTCGAGATATGAGTCTGGGTCAGAACCAGATTCAGCGGGATTGTGGGTAGTCGAAACGGACCTGCCAGGCGTCACAAACTCACCCCCCCGCAAACCAACTCCCAAACCCTAGATAGTAGTTACCAAGTTTATGTCCGGTTTAAAATCTAATAATTTCCCATGCCATGTCTTACTTTGAATAAACCGACAAATTATATATAAAGCTATTCATTGGAAAAACCTTTGACCATTTATAGGCATATTGGCAAAATTAGCAGCCTCACATTGCCACACAATCTAACAACAGAGGCGTCTCCCCTTCCTTCTCTCGAAGTCAAATAATTTTATTTATGTGCTTCTTTGAAAACTCAGGTTAAATTATCAAGGCTCTTTCTCTCTCCATTTTTTCCCTCACAGGTTGCTCAGAAAATGAATTCCATAGTTAATTTTAAAACACATGCTCAACTGATTTTTTTATTAAGTTAATTTATATTTAATCCTTCCCTAATATCATTTGCTCTCATTGATTTGTTCTTTGTTTAAATTGTTCATATTACTCATTTCAGTTGTTGCATGTAATACACACTTAATGCTTTATCAATCAATTAGATGGTAGAAGATATTGTTTGTTGTAATGTTGTTTTTTGAGAGTTCCAAAACTTCAAAATTATTACTATGATAATGATATGAATTTTCTAGTTGTTAACATATGAAATTCATTGAAAACATCAGAAGTAGGATGGTGATTAACCTAAAGAGTCAAATTCATTGTACTCAAATAAATAATTCAGTTATATTAATTATTTCCCCATTAAAATAAATTCCATTCTTTGCCACCTCACTAACTTTTTGCCTAGAATGAATTTTGGTCTCCTGTTGTGTGTAAAGCTAAAGAAATATTCCAAAGCTCCTAGTATCAAAAGTGGGGGTTGAGGGAGGGCATAAGTATCATAGCTCCTCATCTTTCCCATGGCCACAAATGCCTCTTTTTTTTTCTCAATGAGTTCCTAGTTGTTGTACAAAGATCGAAACTTGCAGTTGTTATCAAGATGGAACTAAAGATGATGACTAGTTTTGCTTAATTTGCTTGTAAGGTCTAAGTCTATAAACAAATAGATTGGTGAGTATGTTCTTTGCTCTAACGTGATTCTTTCCCATTTTGGGAAGATTTTAACTCCTATTAAATGGTTGAATACAAGAGCCTTTCTTCTTAGAAATTCATTTAACAAACTACAGCATTTGTTTTACATTAATTAAACCTTCTTTCATTCATTCTTTTGTTTTGCTTTTTCTTTTTCCCTTTTTGTGGGATTGGCTGGAAAAGGAGATATTATTGTAGTAGATTTTGCAGTGTTTAGTGATTGTAATCTTTCCATTAATGTCACATAGTTGATTTTTTTTTTTTTTTTTTTTTGCTTATAGCATGATTTTATTCCCATTATTCCTGTTTGCCACTTTCTTATGGAAACCTTTTCTTTGGCTATTACTTTTCTTTATCTCATTTAAGGGCACCTAACAAGAGGTCTCTTGGGAGTGGTGGGGATTTGAGCCTTCAATTTTTAATTTTACATGCAAGGCCACATATGAGGGGTAGCTTAGTTAGTTAAGTTAGAACATCTCCAACAAGGCTATCTAAAACAGCTACTCAAAATATATTAAAATAATGTGTATTATCATTTTAGTAGAAACTTTCAAAGTCGGCTCCTTGCTTCATCTATTTTAGTACATCCATTTCAACTAATTTTAACTAACTTTCAATAATAAATTTAAAATACTATTTAGTGTAAAACCCCAACCTGATTGAATGTTATAATAGTAGTTTTTAGGCCCGATTAGGGTCGATGAGGTAGCTTAGAATTTACCGGCGCTCGGACTCATTGGACATGAAGTGGAATTTCGAAAAGTGTGACTTGATGCCTTAAAGGTAGTGATTTTCTTATTATATCCAGGATGGAGGTTTGCGAAAGAATTTTTAAGAATTTAGGTTCCTATGACTTTGGGCGATATTTAGAGATTAGGAGATTTAGCGAATTGTGATTTCCGGTTTGAAGTGACCCTGTGAAGTACCCCACGAAGTGGGCGAAAATCTGTTCCGAATATATCATAGAACCAGCTCAATCTTGCTTGCTAGGTCGAATTCAGTTTAAGTCAGATGGTCGCTTTCCATTTCGAGAAAACATGACTACACACAATCATAACTTCCATTTTTAATCCATACACATTCATTTAAAGTCTTAAACCATTCAAGTACCATAAGCACTAAAAACCCATTCATTTTGGCCAACCTTTTTTTCAACAATACTCTATAGACTTTTGACCCCGAAAATTATTCAAAGGTCTTCAAAATTGAAACTCTCAGTCCTTTATATATCCGATGACATCTCTTTAAATTTTCAATTTAAAATTCCTTCTCTAAAGCCCTCAAACCACACTTAACAAGAGTTCTGATGTTCTTGATGCCAACTTAGTTAGCTCAGCTGAATGTCGCTCTTTTGTATCCTTGATTTTATGGGATCTTAACTCCATAAATTGGAAATGGTTCACGAAAAGAAATCCAAGTGTTTGAAAAGGAAAGAAAAAAACAGCATTTTCTACACTTAGTGCATTATTTTCTACAAAAATATGTTAAGGATTGTAAGGAAGGTTCGCTCCATGTGATTTGAGTGGTTTTGAGAAAGTTTCTATATCATTAAAGTCTTGGAGGGTCCCTAGTTCATGAGAGGTTAATCAGAGATTAGGGATCATCATTTGGTGTAATGCCATGTCATCACCATATTGTTGTATCATTGTTGACTCATGTTGCGCCATCATCAAATTTTAATTTTTAAAATTTTTTTAATAGATATATTTACAATGATCCACGAAATTCAAAATTTTAAAAATTTGAATTTTCAACGATGTATTTACAGCAGTAAAATTAGAAATTACATCTTCTTTCCCAATATTTCCATTGGCGGCGTTGATAATATTGACTGCGATTGGGGCATGCAACTCGTACTCAATATATCACATTGTCGATCTTCCTTTCCATTTGCTCCATTTCATTTTCTCTTTCTCTTGCTTAGTGACAGTGCTAGATTAATAAGGAAAAATAAAACCATAATATGTATATATTATAACAATTAAATTTGTGTTAAATTGTTTCATAATTTCTCATAATTTGTTTTTATTTTTCATGAATTTTCAGATTTTTCCTGTTTTGTACATTAATTTTCTGAAAAAATTTCTATTTTTCAAAGATTGTTTGAAATTTTTATTCTAGTAGTATAGTTGCCTTATTTTTAGGGAGAGAAGTAAGGGTCAGTCATGGGAAATAGATAGCGAATGATGGTATGGAAAATAGATAGCCAAATGAAAACTATGTGAAATAGATAGTAAATAGGCCCTTTCTTAGGTGGATTTTAAGAAAATTAGTAAAATAAGTAAGGAAATTTAGTTAGCGCCTCTTGGAAATCTCTAAGAGCAAGCTTGCCCACTTTGTGATGATATTAGAATGAAGAAGAAGAGAGAGAGTTGAATAAGGGTGGGGCTTTATCAGAGACTAGTCATATGGATAGAAATCTAATTGTCATCTATATGATACAAAAAATGGCACTTTTTTAATTTATTTTTTTATTAATTTGAAATGATTCCACTTTCACATGTGAGATCTTCTTTAGATATGTGTGACCCACCTGCTTATTCATTTTACTATTTTTTTTATGGTTTAAAAAGTCAAGTGACTATTAATGATATTACTCCCTGAAACTAAATAACAGTAACTTATACCAAATAGTGTTAGCTTTAGATGTTATAAAGACACCAATTATTGTGTCTTGTTAAGTTTGATATGATCTAATTTTGGGCACCTCATGCCTTATAAACCTAGAAGTAATTGGATAGCAGTTTCAATCAGATTCTCAGGGAGTTTTGTAACTATGATCACTTTTTGCTTTTGTAACTATTTTCCTTCCTTTGTATTACCTTTTCTATTTTAATATGTCATTTCTCTGTTTTGACAAAAAGAAAAAGTTTGAGACTAGGATCCTTTTTCCCCTCTGTGGTTCCACTTTTTGTTTTGTTAGCTGTAAAGTATTCCCTATGCCTTTAGATGTATCCTCTTATGCTTAGGAGTTGTTCTTACATGCACTTAAGAAATCCGGATCTGATATGGAAGGTTGGACTTAGATCCCCTAATGCAACAAATTCTTCATGCTAGAATCCCGAATCCTAATAATGAAGGGTCCTAAAAATATGGGAAAATAATTAAAATTAGAAGAACTCTAATGCTACACAAACTCTGCATGCTAGGCTATATCAATGTCTTATTCTTCTTTATGCTTGACTTTTGCTTGTTAATATTGTTTCTTCTTATTGAAAGGAAAATGGTGTAGATGGTTTCTAAATGAAGGTTTAATGGAGTGCTCTAGAAATTAGGGATGGGAGGATGGAAGTGTGGGAAGGTTATCTGGTGGGTGGGAGAACGTCGATATTCTTTGCAATCTCGGGATGGGAAATGAGAGTAGTCAAAAGTTCTGGATAGATAGGTAGTGTAAGGAACCCTTAGATAAGGCTTTCCTCACATTATTCTCTAATGTTTTGATTAAAGATAAGATGTGGAAATTTCTTAGTTAAGAATTGTTCCTTTCAAGTGTGAAGTTTAGTCCTTGAGTCTTGATAGAGGTGTAGTGCTTTTTTTTCTTTTTAGTATAGGAAGCTACATAATGTAGAAGGATATTATTTGTACTAGCTCAAGAGGAGATGGGGATTCTTGAAGAAGTCTTATTGTGCGAGAGATAAAGATAGTTGAGTGTATATACATTTATTTACTTTGAAGGAAATCATATATTTGTACATGACTGCTTTTGCTCAAATGGCAACAATTAGAGGCCTTCTTAAGTTGTGGATCTTCTGTGTTAGGAAGAAGGAGAAACTGATTTGTGCCGCACTAGGGTATAGGATATGGAGGTTTAGTGCTCAGAATAAAAAATATTTATAAACTTAAACCTTCTCACGCCATAGCGCCGAATCTTGCTGCGAGTATGTAGTGGCTCACAGATTGAACTGAGGATGAGTTTAACGAAATGATTGCAATTGGATCAAAATGGTGAATTTATTTTGGATTTTTGGGTTTGATAAAAACAGGGGGGTTTTGATGGTGAAAATTAATAGTAAAATAAATTAGGAGAACTCCTTACAGTGTTAAGTCACTAGGGATGGAGTCTTAGGGCAGTGAGGTTCCAGGGCCCTTTACTTGCGTTAAGGAGGATGACTGTATTCATCTCACGGCAGGTTCTTCAAAGCTTACAATATGGCGACCAAAATAAATATCTGAAAATTTGGTATTTGGATGGTCTTGGACAGTGAAGAGCATCACCTTGACTCACCTTACAATGACTCGTAGATGATAACTAATGAACATCCCACTAGATACAACTCAACATCGATAGGAACTAAAGCTTACACCAAATATTGTGATGCAAGGTGACTCGTAGGGATCAAAGCCTAAAGTTAAAGGAGAATAGTAAAAACGTAGATACTGTGTGAAAAGCAGAAACCTCGATTTGCCTTGAGATCTTTGCAGCCGACCTTCCCTTCCAAGGAGGAAGGGTTACATGCCACATCCTCCCAGTTCTCTCATCTCAGTGACCTCAGTGAAAAGTGAGGGAAAGTGAGGGAAAATGAAAAATGTTTTGTGGGAGAAGCTGGGAAGCTCTGTGCTCCAAAATTTTAAATCAGGAAAGTTACTCACTTGATACAAATGGCTTATATAGCCATCCAGGAACAAACAAGTACCAAAATTACATGAACTAACACTAACTTATTCTGCGAGGATGGGCTCGAAATGAGCAGGGAGCGGGTGTCCCGAGTTCCGCCCTCAACAGTAGTGGCTGACATTTCTGTCATTCTGGTGACCTCTACTCTCCCACCTAAAGGGAAGGCCATAACAAAGGGTGACGAAGAAAGTCGAAGCGAAAGAACTCAAGTATATGGAAGCGAGGGTTTGGAAAACTTGCAGCGAGGATATCACGGTAGAAGTGGGGAGAAGGGGACTTCCTCACAAACCTTGCAGTGTGATCGGGATGCTTCATCTACGATGGGCCACATAGAGCAAGGGATTGTCCAAAGAAGGAAAAGCTCAATGCACTCATGGCTGAAGCGCCGGGGAAATCGTGAGCGGGTCCCCGCGAGTAACCTCTTGATTTGTTGAATGCCCGTGACGAAGGCTCTTTCCCTTTACGTATGTATGTACCACCTGCTATACTTGTATCTCAGGATTGATGTATGTTGAGGTTTGTTGACGGTAGAAAATTATGGCATTGGTAGACGTATTGGGCGACCCACAATTTGTATCAACAGGGAGGCAGCCCGGACTCGGATGAAGCTTCGTAAGAGATGGCCGGCAAGCTGAGAAGCCGCCAAGCCTGAGGGCGCATGGTATGGTGAAGAACATGGCAATTTAGATGGGGATTAGAAAGGTCTGGAAGATAGACTTCCTTAGTGTTCCTTTGGATGATTTGATTCATTTTGAATAACGTTCTTCAAGAGCTAAGGTAGCCTTGTTGCCACACTTGAATGGGCGTGATCATGGATGAGAAAGCGAGCTATTAATGCTTTGTGTGACATGTAATACTTCAGAGACACCCGGGGAGAAGACCTTGTCTTCCACACCCAGCTAGAAAGGCCTTAGGAAGGGTGAGCACACATGTATTTGCAATGATCGGAATCAATGACAAAGCGATCAAGTGCCAGATGCCGCCAGCCCCACACTGAGAGAGATTTGCCTATGTTGCCTCCAGGGGTTGCTAAGAAGTGCCGCAGAAATGGGGCGGATCATCGGATAGATCTCGTAGAATTAGAGACCTCCTTTCTCCTTATCGGATGACTCCACCAAAGTTGAGAGGATTACGAGAAGCCGGGTTGTGAGGTTCTTTGGATGCGGTTTGGTCTAACCCACCAAGCGCCGTATGGAGCCAGGTGTTGTTCAGAAGAAGCAAGATGGGGCCCACATTCTACGAATGTGTGGACTGGGACCTTGAAGTCACGATCAAGAACAAGTATCGATACCTTTAGTTTGTCGGGCTGTTCGATCGATTGAGCTCAGTGCTTCACCAAGCTAGACTTGTCGGGATATTGGCAAGTGCGTGTGGTTGAAGGGACGAGCAAAGACTATAACAACACGATATAGGTTTTGGTACAGTTATACGCTTTTGGTTTGACTAATACTCAGTTACATTTTGTAACCTCATGAACCGATGTCATATTCGGCTTCTGGATTCATTCGTGTGGTGGTATACTTGGAATGACACATAGTGATCATAATGACTCTAGAGATCACGTGGCACACTATGAGATGGTGCTTGAATTGAACCGGTTATATGTCGAAAGAGAAGTGTGAGTTGCTATGACCAAGATCAAATTTTTGGTCATCTGAACTATCAAAGTCGAGATAAGGATGGATGGTGCGAAGGTGGCGTAGTCGAGATGTGACCCAACCAGGTGGCCAACGTCGTTCCTCGGCTTATGAAGTGCACAGGTATGTTGGACGCTATTCTAAGATAGCCAGTGCTCTCACGGACCCTTTAAAAAAAGAGAGGAAGTGGTAATGGGACGTAGAGTGCCAAGTTGCCTTCTAAAAGCTCAAAGATCCGATCACCTCATAGCCAGTTTTGAGACTGCCCGACTTGAAGTTGTCGTTTGAAGTGCATACGGATGCGTTGGACATGGCCCTAGGTGGAGTGCTAGTCTGAGGGCGCATCTAGTAGCGATCGAAATTCGGAAGTTGAATGACGGAGAAGGTACAACGCCCATGAGAATGAGATGACTGCGGTCATCCATTGCGTTGAGACTTGGAAGCACTACTTGATGGGAACTCGATTATTGAAAATAGTAGCCGACAATGTTGCTAACACCTTAACTACAACTTCGGAAAAACATTACCCAGCTTCGATATGAGTTCTTGGTAGGCTTTGTTCGTGTGTGGGTGCGCTGATTAGTGCCAAGGTATATTTGAACCCTATTTTTAATAGGTTTGAAGCTTTTGCTTACTAGTGTTATAATTAACCCAATTGACATGTTCGGGTCCCTATTGTACTTATGATCGCACATTTAATTGTTTGTAGTTTTCTGCGGGGTGGAAACGAATAGTTGTGTCAATCAATCATAACAAAGTCGGGTTGATTTCCATCAATTCATATGGTTTTCTATCCAATTTCAGCAAGCCAGGGAATGAAGAATATCAAGCAGAAGAAGAAATAGAATAGTCTGACATGAATAGTAAGCGGCGGGGCTTGATGGAGCGGTAGTAACCCGGTGATGAGCAGTGCCGTGCATGAATTTTTCTCCTGGCGAAAATTCCGACTCTTAACGACCCCGTTTTTGGTTTTCTCCTTTCTACCCTCATTGTAATAGTTTTAGTTAGGTTATAGTTTGAGGTAGTTCACTTTGATTGTAAAAATATATAAATACCATTGTAATACCGCCTAGTAAGTTTTGTTTGTGAGAAAGAAAATACAGGCCCCTGTTTTTTGCCTTCATTTTCTCTCTTCTCTATTCTCTTTCTCTCACTTTCTAAATGACGAACACCCTTTGAGGATGAAAACTCAAGGATGTTTAGCTAAAACCTCTAAACCTTGAAGAAGAAGAGGGTTGCTAGGCTTGGGAAATAAGGTTTGCATTTTGTTCCCTATTTTTTCCACACTTGAGGTTTTGACATTTGGTTCGAATTGCAACTCTAGGTTTAAGCTCTTTGATGTACTTTCTTTGCGATACTTGGCAAGCTTTTGAGGTTCAGTGCATTCTTAGCTTTATGAATACCGCGATATCCATTAGTTTAGCATTCACAGTCTGATGTGGATCTCTCCTCATATCGATGTCTTTCAATAATCAATACAAATCACTAATTAAGATCAACCTGTGTGAATCAGGTCCGTGGGTATACTGAATCTTCATGAGTGGATCAGATGATAGTTCATAGGTTATAGTACTCCAAATGATACTCGCAAAATGGGGTTGATTAAAGTTAAATGAGTCGATCAGTGTTCATCATCTCTCAACGAAATCAATAAGATTCACCTAATAATATCAACCATCTGCGATGCATCAGGTTCTTACGTTGGGTTGTGGATTTAAATCAACATAACTCCACATAATCTAAATCAAACATTCTTATTTTGATATAAATCATTGGTGAGAAGAAAACCCATCTGTGTTACGATCTAGAGCCGCTATGCTGCGAGTAACTTTGCTCTGAAGTAGGAGAATTTAGGTTTATAAATATTATTGGTCGACTTCTTAGCGCAACGAATCAAAATGGGCGCGTTCTTAGGGGATGGTGCCTAAGTGCATTCCAGCCAATTTGATCCACATCACAATCTTGGTGAATTCCTTTTATATTTACGTCATTTTCTTTTGTTTCATTCCAAAAAAAAAGTTGTTACGAGGGCCCATTTTGTGTTGCCTTGTTTTTAACCCAAGTCATTCCCATTGGATTAGAAATCTAGGAAATGTTTGGTCAAACTCAGTCTCCCACAAAAACACAGGGCCAATTTGGTGTGACCAATGGAAGGGAGAAACGGTCACGATGATACAGTGAGCAGAACCAGAACATACATGTCAATGAGGGACTATAGAAACCTTCCATGGCAGAATCAGCAACCCCTGGGGAGAAATCCAAACCCAAATAGGTTTATGAGAGACTATAGAGACCAATGGATGAGTGCACCCGTCTATAGTGTTCCCTCAACTTATGCACCTCCTGCTTCTCTCATTTTACCTCAGCTAACCCCTCGATCCTGACAACCAGTTGACATCTTGGAGTTGAGCGAGGCAATCGCGAACTTGAGAACAAACTGGTGGATAATTTCAAAAAGAGAATGGAGGCGTCGAGCCAATCAGGAAATTAACACAGTGGAGAGCTCTCCGAACAAGGAATTGGATTGGTTCCAAAGCGAAATTGATAAAAAATTTGACATCATGAGATATCTCAGCTTCTTGTTCGACTTGTTCATCAAAGAGGAGGAGAATCGGAAAAAGAATGTCGTGACACCAGTGGAGGAGCAATATAAACAACAAGATGGCTTAATTCCCCAATGTTGGCAGGAGGAGTAGTGCCAGAGGATCTGCAGTGGGGCGACCCGAAGAGCCTCCTTGACAATCTTCATAAATTTGGATCTAGTGCATTGCTGACAAGGCATTACGCGACATCCTCCCGGACCAAATGTATGTACACCACTGTAGCACATTCTTTGACCCGACACAATTCACCTGACGACACAATTCTTCCTAAAGCACGCTCCCAGCTCATGCCAGTCCATCCTTTGTATCAAAACATCAGGAAGTTAGTAGCCACTATTAGAGCCTTTGCCACTACATCCAAGACTTTGGCTAGCGTGTTGTGACATAGTGGATGGTTAGGTCTTGGTGTTCGATTTGCCAGGGCACCCGGACCTCGGTGTTCTAAGCTCCAACAATTCCGGCCTCCAAAGGCTTGGGGAATTTGTTTGAGAACCACGATCTCAGCTTTTTATTTCATTTTCTTATATTTATTTTATTGTTTTATTTTGATTTCTTTAATTTTCTTTTTAGATTTTCTCTAATTTTAGTTAATGTTTTTATTATTTTATTACCAGTTAATTTTCATATTTTGTATTTCTTGTGTTTATTTTGTGAGTTTTTGAGTAATTTTTTTTGAACAAAGATATAACGAAAATTTATGATTATGTGTCGCGATGTCCACTATTCCTATTTTGTTTTATTAATTTAATGTGAAAATCTTTGATAAATATATATATATATATATATATATATATATATATATATATATATATATATATATATATATATATATATATATATATATATATATATATATATATATATATTTGTCTGCAAAAATAAAAAAAATTGTTGCAACATATTTTTTTATTTTTTTATTTTCTCAAAAAAAAAAAAATTAATTCACACTTGTGAAATTTTGCAA
Source organism: Tetrastigma voinierianum (assembly GCA_016808115.1). NCBI lineage: Eukaryota > Viridiplantae > Streptophyta > Magnoliopsida > Vitales > Vitaceae > Tetrastigma > Tetrastigma voinierianum. The sequence continues at coordinate 399,222 of JAEQBH010001909.1, read as the reverse complement.
CCTGAGAAATTTCAGGATTGCAGAATACTATGCTTTGTCTACCTCCATTTTGTTTAGCTACATGCTTTTCTCATCTAGAACTCCATTTTGGGTGTTTTTTGATGCAGATTGGAATCTTGAAGTGGCAAAATCTAAGCTATAGATAGAAATAACACTTTTGAAATTATTATGAAGGTGTGGTACCAAAATGCTCCAACTGGTCACTTTTCCTCTCTTTTCTTCTCTAACTTGTTTTATTTGAAGCTAACGGTGAATAAGATTAATGGAAAGCAAAGTCTCCTATCAAAAGCGACCTTTATATCATCAAAGGAGTAGCACTTCCTTCTCTAACTTTCAATCAAGCCCCATTCAGAGATGACAGCATTTGGTTGGGGGAGGTTCGCGAAAGAGTGTGCATCATTATATTTTGTTATTTTGAGCAAGCCCGTTTTGTAATGTTCGGTGAAAACTGGATTTGTCCTTTATGAGAAGGTACGTTATACTATAGAGCTTAATTTTTCAAAAATTGAACCCATTTTGCACCTAAATGTTTTTTATTGTGTGTTTTGCATAGCCTACAGTTTGAAAAGTTGTTTTTGTCTAATTTGTCTTTCTGATTGGTCCCATTACACAGTTGAGTGAATGATTAGTTGAATTCTTGTTGTATTTAACATACTGTTCCACCTTTAGCTAACCACACAGAGGCACAATAGGTTTCAATGATAGGCTAAAAAACTTGCGCAACCTCCTTTGCTGCACAACCTATCCTAGTGTGGATTGACCACCTTTAATAGGTTAGGACCCCGTGAGAAAAGAGGCTTCTCCCAATAAAAGAAAGAAAAGAAAAAGAAAAGAAAAGAAAAAGAAGAAAATTGCAACGCTTTTGTAAACACAGAAACACGGTCAGAGGTTTATAGCCAAAAGCCTTTAAGCACAATTACCACTAAGCCGGTAAGTTTGGAGCCACCGACTTAGTGCTACCGCTACATGCTGGATAGGTGGAGTTAGGCGAGAGTTGTAGGTCTTTGGAGTCTCGAAATCGTTCGAAGTCTAGGGTGAAACACGAAAGTTAGTGGTGAAGATCCTTGTGACTTGGTGCCCTAAACCTTAATGGGAGTCATTGGTAGATCCCGTTACGCATGGACTTTGGTGAGGTCGATTCCTCGGCATTGCACCTCTGACCACAGTGTTGTGGAATAAGAGTGGGTCTACGATCTATTTAGGTTGGTTAGTGTCTAGGTGGCGTTAGCATGGTTGAGAGGGAGATCGTTTGTGTTTTATTGTTGAGAGCGATCAAACAAACACTTAGGTTTTGGTGCGCCGGGAAGTTTATGGTTGATTATGAAGGAGCTACTTTTGATACTGATTTATATAGCGTTAAATTCTGCCGAGATAGTTATTAGGCAAGGGTTTGATGATTCTCATTAAGGGTTAGGCATTGCGATTAATTAAATAGTTGCAATTTCGGAGGCCTTGTTTATAGGGTTTTATGCTTTTTGTGTGTACTGATAGGCCTATGTCAATTGATACGTTGGGTCCCGGCTTTATTACTAATCACATTTTTGTAGCTATTTTTGGTAGTTTCTTGGTCTGAAGCCTCTGGTCGTCAATTTGATTCAAACCACGATGAACGTAGAGTCGAAAGTGCATGATCAAACCAGAAGAAATTTGAAGCATAAATACTGAAGAGAAGGAGCTCAGTGGAAATTTTGTAGGGTTACAAAGTTAGCGACACATGAAATTCATGATTATAATTTGCAACCTTCGAACAATGCTTTCACATTGCTTTTGTAACCCACCTTTTGGTGGTTTATAGGATTTACCCTCATGTAATTTTGGTTTAACATTTTTGTAATTTCACTTTATAAAGCACCTATATGGCTAGATCACCTTGTAATCAAATCGACTTTTTGTGAAAAACTCCATCAATCAATCAGAAATTTGGCATGACTTCCTCTCTCTCCTCTCTTTGTGGTGATTTTCTCTTCTTCTCTATTCACTTTCTTGCACTTTCTTGGTAGTAAACACCCCTTGATGATGACAAATCAAGGGATGCCCAGCTAAAACCCCGATCCTTGAAGGGGCCGCTCAGGTCTTGATTTTGGGCTTAGTTGCATGTTCTCATGTTCTTTTGTGCTCTTATTTCTCACCTTAGGTGAAAATCTCTTAAATACTTTCTCTAATGTGTGGCAGCTTTTGGGTTCGAGTGGATGTTTCACTATGAATCTACCGATGCCCGATTGATTATCTTTACTATGGGTTATAGGTGAGTTTTTTGATATGTTTTCCTTTGTTAGGATAATTTATCTTTAATCAAATGCCATCTTTCAAGGAAAACTCTTAGGGTTTGGGTTTTAAAGCTAAATGAAGAAGATCCGATTTGGGAAATGACTATATGTCATGCCTTCCAATGAGGAAAAATACCAGAAACATGTGTCGGTTGACACAGAACCTAAGCCGGTGGCTGAGACTTGAGGAATTCTCTTAACTCTTTATACATTTATTTCGGTTTCAGCTTCATTCAAACACCTCTTTATTTTTTCGCAAACCTAAGTCCAACAAGAAGACACCATTTCAAATACAACTCTCTCTCAGAAGAAAACCCATCCACGTGATTGTTAGGCCCTAGAGCCACTATCTTTGATAGCTGCCTACGTCGTGGTATTAGAATCTGGGTTATAAATTTTGTTGATTTCGAACACCTACTTAGCCACGAATCAAATTACCGTTACTTTTGAGAATCCTAGGTTTTTATATCCTTCTTGCATTGTGGTATAGGGACTAGCAATATCTGTCAGGTTGGAGGGTGTGATTAGTGCCCAGTCATTTTGAATACTGTTTTAATGGTTTTGGCATTTTGTACTGTGTTATAATTAGCAATTATTAGGGTCCCTATTGACACTTCGATAGCATTAGGGACTATTTTTGCTTGATTCTGCAGAATTGGAAGCCAAATCGTCATGTCAATCAATCACTCTTCAAAAGTGATCGGGTTGATTTCCATCAATTTCCATATAATAGTTTCTATCTCCAGTTTGACAAGTCGAATGAAGAATATCAAGCAAGAAGAAATGGAATAGTGGCGTGAATGGCCAGCGGCGGGGAGCAATGGAGCCGTGTGACGGTGATGAAACGGTGCCAATAGTGAATTTTTTCTCTGCGTGAAAATTCGGCTAACTGACCCCATTTTTGGTTTTTCTCCTTTCTACCCTCATTGTAATAGTTTTAGTTAGGTTGGTTGGTAGTTCACTTTGATTGTACGGGGCTGGCCATTGTACACTATTGACCCTCGTAAGTTTTGTTGTGAGGAAAATCGGGGCCCACGGCCTTCGCTCTCTCTTCTCTCCTCTTTCTCTCACTTTCTAGGCAACCAAACACCGGCTACAGGATGATAACTCGGATGTTTGGCTAAAGCCTCAAACCTTGAAGAGGTTGCTAGGCTCAGGAAGTAAGGTTTTTGTTGTTCCCTAGCTTCCTTGGGTTTATTTTGGTTCCAATTTGTAACTCTGGGTTAAAGCTCTTTGATGTACTTTCTTTGGCCAATACTTGTAAGCTTTTAGGGTTCGAGTGTATTCTTGGCACAGATACACTAATATCCATTAGTTTCTATTCTGAACCCATGGAGGTGAGTGGGGTTATATTTTCAGCGTAGATGCATCCTCATTTGAAATGCGAAGTAATCTTTTGGGGTTCGGTGGATGCTTATTATTAGATCCACTAAGATTCATTGGTTGCCTTAGAATAGTGGCAGGATGGGTCGAGGTGATGAATTTTCAACGTGGGAACCATAGGCGTACTAAATAAATGATTTCTATCAAAGAAAAATTAATGGGGTTTAGTTTTTAAAGTTAAATGAGAGTCAGGTTCGGGAATTGACTATAGATCTATCCTCCCAGCGAAATGAACCGAAACTGACCTCTTTGTAATATCAACCTTGACCCTAGCGACCCGACACTTGAGGATTTATTTTACTTTATTTTAGTTTATTTAGTTTTATTTTCAATTCCTAACATCAACCACACCACTTTTACACAAATCCTAAAATCCAAAACAAATTCACCATTTTGAGCCTATTAATAAATCATTTGATCTGTGGAAAACTCATCCGTGTTAGATCCCAGAAGCGCCTCTGATAGCTTTACTCTGACAGTGGGAAGAAATTGAGTTTAAAAATATTTGAGTGATTCAGGCACCCCTACTATGGCACAAATAAGTGCACAAGCTGAATTAGACACAACCAGTGGCGGTCGTTTGATGGAGAGATTGCGGATGTGGGATCGTTGAGCAGTAGTGACGGACAAGCAGCGAGTAAGACTTGAGTTTGCCTGAAGACTCACGTGATAAAGTGTTAGAGCGGGGTGAAAGAGGGAACCACGGGCGTCTTGGCTCAGAATGTCAGGTTAGCACTACTTGGGGAGGAGCTATGTGTGCCTCAAGCAAGCTAGGAAGGGCTGGCAGAGGAAACACATGATATGAAAATGGGCAGTCACCCGGAGGAAGAGCTTTTGGCTTTCTATTGGCGCAGTCTTTTCATTGGTCTAAGATGAAGAAGACGTGCAAGCATATTCAAGACATGCCATGTTTGCCGTTGATAAGACCGGAGCGGAAGAAGGAAGCGGATTGTTACGCCCCTCGTTCATTCCGAGAAGCCATGACAAGGTGTATCGATGGACTTCACTGCTGGGTTTCCGAAAGTGCAGGGCTTCGCATCAAGCCAAGCAGTGGTAGACAAGTTTTCCGGCACGTTGTCTCATCCCACTTCGAGTGAGTGTCCGCTGGAAGAGGCAAAGGTACATCTTCTTCAAAGAATGTTATGAAACATATTGGGATGCATGAGGACATAGTGAGCGATCGAGATACGCGGTTTACAGCCAGGTTTTGGGTTGAGCTGTTCAAGATGTGGGGTACATAATGCAAGTTCTCGACTCTGAATCACCCTCCGACTGATGGTCAGACAGAGAGAGTGAATCATATGCTAGATGAGTATTTGCGCCACTTTGTGACAGCCTCTCAAAAAAATTGGTTAGAACTTCTAGAGCCTGAGCAGTTGTCCTACAATAGGTAACGGTTCAACCATTGTGTATTTAGCCCTTTGAGGTAGCACCTGGGTTCCAAACCATAAGCCCTGGGGACGCGGTCGCCGCCTTGAGCAACCCCGGACGAGCGTGAGCCCAATCAAGGCACAAGTTTGCAAAGTCTCGGCAAGATTTGCTTGATGAAGCCAGAGACAACCTAGAGAAGGCAAGTAGACGCATGAATAAGTATGTGGACAATGGCAAGAGATCTTTGGAATTTGAGCAAGGGGAGATGGTTCATTGAAGCTAACTCCTCATATCTGGAAGAATATCATATATAAACAGTTTCAGAGAGGTTTGATTCTGAAATATGATGGACCCTTTGAAGTTGTGAAGCGTATTGGGAACGTGGCCTACAAACCTGCTACCAGAGAGGTCAGTCACCCGACATTCCATGGTTTCGGCTTCCATCACAATATCTTGGGTCCGAATGTAGTGTGCAGCAAAGCGGAACCCGCCCCTATGGTTAGAGTCGAAGTTCAAGAATAGGACAAAGCATCCCCGTAGTTGTGGAAGATGGGCAACTGAAGAACAAGTGGACTCTAATACTTAGTTCACAGCGGACGCCCGCGCCAGGCAAGCCGGGGAAAAGGCTACATTATAGTTTCAAGATCGATCCTTATATGCATTTGAAGTCAACGGTATAATGAATTTAGTGGGGGAGGGTTTGTTAGCCCTCGACTAGGATAACACGAGTCCCGTGGAGGCATGAGGGCGCCGCTCTAGCTCCTGCACCCGCCCAAGGGCACAAAGGCAGAGATGCAAACAAGTGCTCCTGAGGCACAAAGCACGCCGCCACACATACGAGGGAAGGCAAGGCATCCGGGTCGATGTGCACAAGGGGCTATCACAAAGACTCACGGCTTAGAGGGGCCTGGGCTTGCACTTAAGGCAAACTAATCGCAGTGGGGAATGTCAAAGACATGTGTGGAGCCTGGGCGACAAGCTTCCTAATCCTGGTATAACAAGGATTCCTACAGGCTAAGGAGTCTTAAGCAGGAAGGACTCCTAGGCGGAAAGGACTTCCAGGCTGGAAAGACTCTCAGGCGGGCTAGACTCTTAGGCGGGAAAAACTCCCAAGTAGGAAGGACCTTAGGCAGAAAGACTCTCAAAGGGAGGACTCCTACCCTCATGATTCAGGTACTGCCAGATAGGAGTTTCATTCGCCGACTCCTGTGAGCGGGAAGGATTACGCTATTTGTTTTCTGGATTGAATGATTAGAGTTGTGAGTAGAACTCTTAGTCATAATTGTACTAGGATTTCCCTTGAGCATCCTATATAAAGGGCCCCAGCAGGCCCACTTGGTTACCCATGCATTGAGTTGGATCCATAGAAAAGCATGTGAGCATCCTTTGAGATAGGAGCCTCAGAAGAAAGTCTTGTATTTTAGTAGCTAATAAAATACAAGTTGGGGAGAGTGCCCCATTCGCCTTGTGTTCGATAGAATTGTGAGGCATTGAGAAGGCTGGCCTAGCGGATTCCTAGGCTCCGCACACAAGCCAAAAAGAGAGCGTGTGACATTAGGCATGGAACTAGGCCGAGGCATCGTGCCTAGGTACGCACTGCCAGCCGAGGCAATCGTGTCCGGGCAGCTTCAATTAGCCGAGGCACCTCAAGTAGCATGTCATGGCACTACTCCGAGGCACCATAACGCAGTACGTGACAGCTTTAGTCACCATGTCCAGGCATGCACTAGGCCAAGGCACCTTGTCTAGGCATGTCATGGCATTAGGCCGAGGCACCGTGTCTAGGCAAGCACTAGGCCGAAGAACCATGTCTAGGCAAGCACTAAGCTGAGGAACCTTGTCTAGGCATGTCAAGGAACTAGGCTGAGGCACCATGGCAAGGTGTCAACCCTTCGACTAGATAACACGAGTCCCCTGCGGCATGAGGGCGCTACCTTGGCCCCATGGCCCGCCTAAGGGAAAAAGAGCAAGGCAAAGATGGGAAACAAGTGCTTGGAAGCACAAAGCGTGAGCCAAGCACGCATAGAAGGAAACGCAAGCAAGTAATCTGGTTGGGACGCGCACAGTGGCTGCCACCCAAGACTCAATAAAAGTTAGAGGGGCTTGGTTACGCGGCACCACGCAACCAAACTCGTTGTGGGGATGTCCGCAATATATGCAGAGAGCCTCATGCCAGCTTTTCCTAATCCAGGCAACAAGGATTCCACATGCACTTCAAGGAGTCCAAGCAGAACGACCCTGTGTGGGAAGGATTCCCAAGCGAGAAGGATTCCCAGGCGGGAAGGACTCCTAGGTGAGAAGGATTCCCAAGAGGGAAGGACTCCTACTCCTAGGCGTGAAGGACTCCAAGGCTGGAAGGACTCCTAGGTGGGAAGGACTCTAAAGAGAAAGACTCCAAATTCTGCTGGGAGTCAGGTGGTCATGGGAGTTTCAATCACCAAAGACTTAGCACGGGAAGGATCACAAGTGGCTTACTGGATTGAAGACTGAGATAGAGACCTCTTAAGGTCATGATGAGGCTTCTCAGGATTGCCCTGAGCATCCTATATAAAGGACTCAAGGTGGCCCACTCGTTAATTCATGTATCGGGATTCGATCCATGGAAAGCATGAGCATCCCTGCATGTGGGAGCCTTATTAAGAGAGTCTTGTATTTTTAGTAGCTAATAAAATACAAGTTGGGAGGAGTGCCCGCACGCCTTGTGTCTCAGGAGAATTGTGAGGCATCGAGAAGGTCAAGGTTTAGCTTAGTTCCTAGGCGCCGCGACATGAGCCAAAAAATAGTATGCGGTGATGCTTGCACGAGCCAATGGACGCAATGCGAGGATGACGGTCGATGCTATGAGAAAGTAGCAAGGATAGAGGCCGAGGTAGGCACCCAAATGTCCAGGCTTAATGTGGAGATAGGCACAATAACCGGCGACACCACCTCTTTCAACTCGGGAGAATCGATGTCAGCCCCGTCGCTGACTCATAACGTGAATCGATGGAGACTCGAGAGAAGGTCGTTTAAGAATGGATGAAGTCGTTCCATGACAGAATGCGGACCATGACCGAGGAGTTCGAGGAGCGGATCGGATCTCTAGAGGGGGAGATCGTGTTGTTGAAGCGAGCAGTGGTGCAGGGCACAATTAACCGCAGAATTCGCCTCCTACAAAGCAAAAGCGAGTACCGAGCCTGCCTCGTGGGGCGCGGAATGCCAAAGACTTGGAGAACTTCGTCTAGGATATGGAGCAATACTTCATCGTTGTTCGAATACCGGTGGGTGAACAGGTAACGATAACCACTATGTATTTGAAAGGTGATGTAAACTCTTGCGGCGCATCAGACAAGCGCGACGACGCCGGCTGGTCGACCAAAGATCTGCAGTTGGGGAGATTCAAAAAGGATCGGCTGACTGCTTGTTCATGAACACAACGTGGGATGGCGAGGAAGTCTCCGAAGAAACTAAAGCGCATTTAGCTCGCCGCAGACCGCGGAAAGAGTTTAGCTCATTGATCCTCTGACATCAAGGACATGTCCGTCGATAAGTTGTTCAACTTCATGTCCGGCTAAAAGGATGGGCTCAAAACTAACCTCGAGGAGGCAAGGTGTCCAAGATCGCCCGCAATGGTACAGCCGGATCGCCTATCCGATCACGTAGTGATCTCTTTCCCTACTCCACCCAAAAGGGAAAAAGGTTGGGAATAAAGAGAGTTTAACTGAAAGTCGATGTAAGACTCTAAGAGGGAGGTGGGCCACCGGGAAGAAGTCGTAGGATATGCAGGCTAAAGTGGGGGAGGGGGAATTCCTCACAAACTACCAGGTCGTCGGGATGCTTCATCTGCGATAGGCCACATCGAGCGAGGGATTACCAAAAGAAGGAGGTAGCTTCAATGCACCATGGCCGAAGACGGAAGACAAAAGTAGAGGCAGGTCCCTACAAGAGCCAACCTTCTGCCGGCTGAATGCCATTCTGATCCGAGGCTAATTATTGTGGACTGATGTATGTTTGAGTTACTACCTGGAGGGTTAAAATTATGGCATTGGTATACAAGTAAGCACCTACAATTTTGTATCAACAAAGGAGGCACAGATTTAATTGAAGTTTCATAAGATGATGCTAGCCTAAAGTCAGAATAATGGAAGGTTGTTAAGAGAGCATGGTATGGCAAGCACTATAAGTAATTCATATGGGGGATTAGAAAGGTAATGATAGACTTCCTTAGTGTTCCTTTGATGGATTTTGATTTCCCCAATGAAAACGATTTCTTCCAAAGAGCCAAGGCAGCTCTCATACGCACTCCTCTTCGAATGGACCGGGGCTGATCATGGGACGAAGGTCATGCTTTCAGGCCGACATCAAGAAGCCGCCGAAGAGACCTTTCAGGGTGGAGAAGACCTTGTCCCGCCTTTAACTTCGTAAAGGCCTTAGGAAGGGTGAGCACACTTATGTCACGGCAATGATCGAGATCAAGCTTGATAAGCAAGTCGAAGTTCTAGATGCCATAGCCCCCATACTGAGGAGATTTACCGATGTTATGCCTCCCTAGTTGCCTAAGAAGTCGCCACCGAAGGTGACGGATCATCGATAGAGCTCGTGTCAGATCGGACCTCCCGCCCAAACACCTTATCTGGGATGACTCCACCGTAGTCGCGAGAGTCAGGGAAGCAATTGACTCGAGTCAAGCCGGATGCGTATCGGTCCAAATTTCAGTTGTGATGGAGCACCGGGTGTCGCTTCGTAATAGCAAGATGCTGCTTCGATGTGTGTGGACTACTGAGCATTGAATAAAGTCACAATCAAGAAAGTATCCGCTACCTCGCTACGTGAACCGCTCGATCGACCGAAAGCAAGGCGAGTACTTCACTGCTGACTCGCGACCCGGATATTGGGTGCGCGTGTGGCTAAAGGGAATGAGGAAAATAATACGTAAATTACCGTATGGAAGCTTTGAATTTTTAGTTATGCCTTTTGGTTTGACTAATGCTCCTGCTACATTTTGTAACCTGATGAATGATGTCCTATTCACCCTGATCATCTGCAGGTATACTTGGACGATATAGTGATCTACAGCCCGACTCTAGAAGATCACGTGGTACACCTTGAGATGGTGCTTTGATAGATCTGGTGCGCAACTGTACTAGGCGCTGACAAAATAGAAGTGTGAGTTTGCTCGTAATGAGATCAAGTTTCGGGTCATCCGATTTCAAAGTCCGAGATAAGGATGGATGGTGCAAGGTAGCACCGAGATCGCCACCCCGAATTAAGGTGATGTAACTTCGAATGCTTGCTCACTTAAACTACTACAGGAGATTTATACTAGGATATTTCAAGATAGCCAGTGCTCTCACGAACCTTTTGAAAAAAGAGAGGAAATGGGAATGGGACGCAGAGTGCCAAGTCAGCTCAAAAAAGCTCATAGATGATCACCCGGTAGAGCCATGATCGCTCCACTTTAGAGTCAAGCGCTTGAAGTGCATACTGATGCATCGGTAATGTGGCTCTAGGTGGAGGCCGTGTAAGAGGGGCATCTATAGCATCAGAGTCAAAAGTTGAATGACGGAGCAAAGGCATAACGCCTTATGGGAGAAGAGATGATCATGGCCATCCACGCCTTGAGACTCAAAGACAACTCACGGGAACTCGATTCAGTAGTGACTAGGGATAATGTTGCTAACACCTTCTTCATTAACTCGTATAACGTTTACTTCCAAGCTCACCGGCAAGAGTTCTCATTCACTTCGATTGCAGGGTGCACAAGCCAGTCGCAGACAACCGCGGCGTATGCTTTGAGTAGGGAAGGAAGGTGTTGCGTGGGATCGTTGAGTTCAGTGGTGACAGACTTCAAAGAACAAGTAAGACTTGATGCTGCACAAGACTCGAAGTATCAAAAGCTAGTAGAGCAGGTGAAAGAGGGCACCACGAGGTGATACTGGCTCGCGAATGAGTTTCTTTCCTTCGGGAGGAGGGTGCTTGAGAGACAGCTCTTCAAGCAAGCTAAGGTGAGTCAATAAGGAAACACATGATACGAAATAATGGTCACCCAGAGAGGAAAGAATTGGCTTTGCCGGGCACGGCTCTTTCATTACCTAAGATTTAAGGGAAGACGTGCAAGCATATGTCAAGTTTGTCAAGACCGAGCGAAAGAAGGAAGCGGATTGTTGTTGTACTCGTCTATCGAGAAGCCATGGCAAGGTGTATCACGGATCATCGTTTCCGAAAGAGAGGGCTTCGTGACGCGGTGGTGGTAAACGTGTTTTCCAAGTACGCTTGTCTTAATCCCAAATTCTCGAGTGAGTGCCTCCACCAAGAAGCAAAGACGCATCTTCTTCAAGAATGTTGTGAAACATTTCCTTTGGGATGCCCAAGACATCAGATAACCAGATACGCGGTTTACGCTTCAGTCGAGCTATTCAAGATGTGGGGTACATAATGCAAGTTTTCGACTGCCAATCACCCTCAGGCTGATGATCGACGCAGCGAGGAATCATATAAAGAAGAGTATTTGCGCCCACTTGCGGTCGCAAATTTCAAAAATCGGGTCGAACTCTGTGAGCCCGCGTAGTGGTCCTGGCCAATCTAACGGTTCACCCACGTGTATGAGCCCCCTTTCGGAGGTAGTAACGTGTTCCAACCACGACGCCTTAGACGTGGCCGGTTAATGAGCAAATTGACATAGCGTGAGCCCAATCACAGAAAGTTTGCAAAGTCTCGGCTAAGATTTGCTTCGATGAAGCCGTAGACAACCTAGAGAAGGCAAGTACACGCATGAAGAAGTATGCGAACAGCGCGTGAGACCTTCGAATTTACAAGGGAGATGGTTTTGCTTCGGCTTAACTCTCGGGAGCATGGAAGAAGATCAGATATAAATTAGTTTTAGAGGTTTCATTCCGCACATGGCCTTTAGAAGTTGTAGCTTTAGATTGGGAACGTGGCCTACAACCGGTTGGGCCTTAGAAACAAGCTTCACCCGACATCCACAAGCTTCTTGGGGTCATCACTGGATCCTAGTCTCGGGCGTAGTGCAGCAAAGCCGGAACCCGCCTATGGTTAGAGTCGAGTTCGGCAAAGAGATTGCAAGCATTCTACAGGATAGGAAGATGGGAAACTGGAAGAACAAGTGGACCGAATACTTAGTTCATTGGAATGGGACGCCTGCCAGTGAGGCAAGTTGTGAAAAGGGTGCTACATTATGGATGTTTGAAGATTAGATCCTTGAGTATGCGCGGTTGAAGTCAATGAGGACTAATACCGTCGGGGAGGGCTCGTCACCCTGGGGACTAGATACCACGAGTCCCGTATGATGCAGGGTGTCGCTCGGGCCTCATGGCCCGCTCAAGGGAAAAAGAGCAAGGCAAAGCAGGGAACAAGTGCTCTACACAAAGCTATGAGCCATGCACTGATACGAGGGAAAGTTAAAGCAAGTAATCTGGTCGATCAAGACGCTGGCTGTCACTAACTCACTACAGAGGGGGCCTAGGCGTGGCCCCGAGGCAAACTGAACCCTTCGCCAGGCTGGGGATGTCTACAATATATAGGCAAAGAGCCTTGGGTGGCAAGCTTCCTAATCCAAGTGCAATAAGGATTCCTACAGCCTAAGAAGTCTTAAGCAGGAAGGACTTCTAGGAGGGAATGACTCCTAGGCGAGAAGGATTCCTGTTTTAGGCTGACTCATTCCTAAAGTAGAAGGACTCCTAGGGCGAAGGACTCCTAAAGGAAAGACCTACTCCTAGTGGCTGCGTGGTCAGGCATAGGAGTTTCAACTGGCCAAAACACCGAAAAGTGAAGGATCGCGCTGGCTCGCTGGATTTGAAGACTTGAGTTGCAGTAGACTCTTAGTCATATTTTGTACCAGAATTGCCCTTGAGATCCTGGTTATGTATGGGCCTCAAGGTGCTCACTCTGGTTAATTCATGTATTGGGAGTTGGATCCATGGAAAGCATAGAGCATCCCTAGATGTGGGAGCCTTTACAAGAGAGTCTTGTATTTTAGTGAGCCACAAAATTCAGTCTGAGAGGAGGCCCAAGACGCCTCAGATCGATGGGGACCAGGAGGCATTGAGGAAGTGCCCGCTTTAGCTGGTTCCTAGGCACGGCGGGACACGAGCCAAAAAATAGGCATGTGGGACACAAGGCGCACGGGGCTACGTGGCACCGTGCCTAGGCATGCACTAGGCCGAGGCGCCGTGCCTAGGCATATCATGACACTAGGCCAAGGCACCGTGTCTAGGCATGCACTAGGCCGAGGCACCTTGCTTTAGGCATGTCATGGCACTAGGCTGAGGCATCGTGTCTAGGCATGTACTAGGCCGAGTCACCTTCTCTATGCATGTCATGGCACTAAGCCGAGAGGCACAATGGCAAGGCATGGCACTAGGTCGAGAACTCGTGCTTCAGCATGCACAAACAGGCACCTTCCTGCATGCCGCTGGCGCAGCCGCGCACCGTGTTCAACCATGCACTAAGCCGAGGCACCTTTGCTTCAGTACGTCATGGCACTAGGCCAGAGGCACCACCAGCCACCAGGCCAAGGCACCGGGTCTAGGTGAAGCACTAGCCGAAAAACCCTGTTCAGGCAAGCAGCCAAAGCACCGCACTCCAGTGCGTACCAGTCGCGCACCGTGGCTTAAACTAGGCCGAGGCATCGTGCCTAGGCATGTCATGGCACTAAGCCGAGGCACCGTTTTTAGGCACGCCGTTTCAGGCATGATGGCACCAGGCCGAGGCACCGTGTCTAGGCATGCACTAGGCCGAGTCAACGTGGTTCAGGCATGCACTGCCAAGGCACCTCGCCTAGGTATGTCGCGGCACTAGGTCGCGCACTTCGAAGCAGTACGAACTAGGCCAGGCACCGTGGTCTAGGCATGCACCAGTCGGTTATCGCGGTTCAGCATGCACTGTAATCGAAATACCGCGTTCAGCATGCACTAAGCCAAGGCACCTTGCCTAAGCATGTTATGGCACTAGGTCGAGGCACTTCTGGGCTAGGCATGAACCAGCCGGAAGGCTTTCTAGGCATGCACTCAGCTGAAGCACCGTGTCTGCATGCACAGTCGGAAGTCATCAGGTTCAGGCAGATGCACTAAGCCAAGACACCTTATCTAGGCATGTCATGGCACTAGGTCGAGGCACTTTGGCTAGGCATGGAACTAGGTCGAGGCACTTTGGCTAGGCATGGAACTAGGTCGAGGCACCGTGTCTATGCATGCACTAGGCTAAAGCACCGTGTCTAGGCAAGCACTAGACCGAGGAACCTTGTCTTAGCATGTCAAGGAACTAGGCCGAGGCACCATGGCTAGGCATGGCACTAGGCCAAGGCACTAGGCCTAAGCTTGCACTAGGCCAAGGCGTCATGCCTAGGCATGTCATGACACTAGGCCAAGGCACCGTGTCTAGGCATGCACTGGGCCGAGGCACCTAGCTTAGGCATGTCGTGGCACTAAGCCGAGGCACCATGTCTAGACTTGCACTAAGTCGAGTCATCAGAGCCCAGGCATGCACTAAAGCCAAGGCACCTTTCTAGGCATGTCACGGCAATTGTGTCACACTCGCTGATGAGCACGGGCATTGACCTGCGGCACCGCGGTTCAGGCAAGCACTAGGTCGAGGCACCTTGTCTAGGCATGTCATGGCACTAGGACGAGGCACCATGGCTAGGCATGTACTAGGTCGAGGCATCGTGCCTATGCACAAACAAGGCACCAGGCCTGCACACCGCGGCTGGGGCATGATCAGACGTAGGCGCCGTGCCGAGGCAAGCACTAGTCCGAGGCATCGGCCCAGGCAAGCACCAGGTCAAGAACCGCGGTTCAGGCGTTAATTGCATCGGCACCGCCAAGCAGGCACGACACCAGCCAAGGCACCGTGTCAGGTGGCGTCACGGCACTAAAGCCGAGGCACCGTGCTTAGACATGCAGTAGGTCGAGGCACCATGCATAGGCATGTGCTAGGCCGAGGCGTCGTGCCTAGGCATGTCATAGCACTAGGTCGAGGCACCATGTCTAGGCATGCACTAGGCCGAGGCACCTTGTCTGTGTGCATGTCATAAAGATTAGTCGGTGCACCGTGTCTCGCGCCGCACCAGCCAAAGCACCGCTTTCTCGATAGCACCAGCCGAGCACTTTCGGTGCATGGCACACCAGCCATGCATCGTGGTCGCATGGCACCAGGGTCGAGGCGCCGCGCTCTGAAAATGCCGGCTACACCAAATGAGGCAACCGGCTCGCACGCACACCAGCCAGCGCGCCGTCAGCATGTCAAGGCGCCGTGCCTAGGCATGTCAAGGCACTAGGCCGAGGCAATCGCAGTTCAGGCACACCGCGTGCAGTCATCGCGATCAGTGGCGACCAGGGGCCAAGGCAATCTTTGTCCGTGCATGTCATGACACTAGGTAGAGGCACCATGGCTAGGCATGGCACTAGGTCGAGGCACCTTATCTTTGCATGTCATCCGCACCAGCCGAGGCACTGTGTGCCGAGGCACCGTGGGCCCCGGGCACACTCAGGCCGAGGCGCCGCGGCCTAGGCATATCATGAGGCCAGGTCAAGGCACCGTGGCTAGGCATGACACTAGCCGAGGCACTGCGTTCGGCATGCACTGGTGCCGAGGCGCCGTGCCTGCATACTGGCGGTATTGCAGTCGGCGCACCGCAGTTCAGGCATGCATCTAGTCAGAGTGCGCACCTTGCCTAGGCATGCTGCGTCTTGAGCCAGCACGCTTTAGGCATGCACTAGGCCGTAGTCATCGAAGCCCAGGCATGCACTCGAAACCCGAGAGTTCCTAATTTCCAAAACGGGTAAAATGGTAATTTCGTCAAAATACCTAATTTTTCTAGATCTCAGATGATGAAACCAACTTCACTGCCAGAATCGCCCTACTAAATCTGGTAATTACCACGCCTAATTTCGTTGAATTCCTGTATACCGAAATTTCACGCTGAGGCATCTCGAATGGCGCGGACACTCGGGCACATCACGCTGACTTTAAGAGGTACCACGTGTCATGAGTAGGAGGAGTCAAACATGAGCTCAAGTGTAGGCCGTGAGAGACACATGGCATCATTCCATTGGGTAGAAATCCATGGTAGATGGAAAAGAGATAAGGTGTGATCTAAGGTGTCCAATGAGACATGGACACTTGCCATGAGAGGACAAATCCTCTTGACCAGGTTCTCCCAACTGGTTTGGGGAGAGGAAAAGAGGGGGAAAGACAAATGAAAGAGAAAAGGAAAAGGAGCTAAAGAGAGAGTCCACCTTCTCTCTAGGTTTTTCGACGATCGAATTCTGATCGCAAGGCATCAAGAGGAAGAGTTGATCCTATAGCCAGCTTCGCGACATCAAGATCTGAGTCGAGAAGTTTTGACAGAACTCCAAGACGAGGGGTTCTCCACTGGTTTAGCTCTGCTTTAAGGACCTTGAATTGTGCCATGGATGTTCGAGGGCCGAAATGGCCGCTCATCTCTGGCTCCAAAATCTCGACTTAATGACGAAATCCCTGTAGTGGTTTCGACAATCTCAACCGACCGTGGACTGTATGAGTTGCTTGTGTGTTGATATGTTATTGCAATATTTTAATAACATGTGGCGTTGTTTGTGTGATGCTTTAGGTAGTTCCAAGATGGCCTGTCGGATTGTCTATTAGCCCATATGAGCTAATTTGTGTTATTGTTATGAAGGAATGACATGTTGATTGTGTATAAATTATGTTAGTATATGCATGCTTAATATATTAACATGAATTGTTGTGAAATGACATATTGTGAATTTTTATATGTACCGGGAAACCCAGAGTAATAGTGTGGGAGTGCATGACATGAAAGAAAAGAAAATGATATCAGGTGAAGGAATTTCAAAGGAAGATTTTCCAAAGAATCGCTTTGAGAGTTGTCCAACAAGCCTCATCTCTGAAAGGAACCATGACTGCTTTTGAGATTTCGCAGTTGCGAAATTTTTGCAACATGCTTAAATTTTCACAAAGATGCGAAATTTCAGTTACCCTATTTTGGTCATGGTTAATCCACTTTGACTACAGGGTTTTGTACCAAAATTCACCCTCACGATTTTTGTTATTTCATACCTTGTAATTTCCTTTACTTTTGAGCAGCAGTATGCTTCCCGCCAAGCTCAAAATCAATCAAATCCATCAATCAATAAAATTACGCCTAAAGCTAAAAAACTTCTGACGGTAGATTTTCCTTTATTTTCCTTTCTTGCATTCACTGTCACCAAACACCCCTTGAGGATGACAACTCAAGGGATGCTCAGTTAAACCCCTCTCATCCTTGAAAAGGGGGGTCACTAGGTGGAAGTTTTGAGGTAAAGCACTGTCCTCCTGTTGCCAACGCATGCATTTATTATCATTTATGTTTATACATCTCACGTTAGGTTTGAATCCCTGTGATGTACCCCGAGTGGCCGCATTGGAAAGTTTTAGTTAACTAATGGATATTTATTACTAGATCCACTTATGCTAGCTTAATGTGCTATTTATTTGCTCCTACTGTGTTAGATCCAGTATTCCGCTTTAGTCAGTCTGAGCACAAATGTTGTATACTAGAGAAAAAACTTTTAGGTTCAAATTTTTGAGGCAAACATAGATCCCGCTCGAAACAGATCATAGGTCATCCTCCCCAACGCGAGGAAAAGGACCCGAGGACATTATAGTTGCCTTAGAACCCTAAGCTCAGTGGCCCGAAACTTCAAGGATTTCTTTTACACTTTATTTTACTACGCTACGCTTTTCAAGCCATCAACCTCACTGCTTGCATAAGAAACCCCAAATCAAAAGTAAAAACACCATTTTCAAAACAACTATGACTCACTCGCATGAAGAAAACTCATCCTCGTAGTTCCTAATTCCTAATTAATTATACTACAAAGAACTTGCTACTGGGTAGTGGTGTCTCATGTGGATAGCAATTTTGTTGATTCCAGACACCCACTGTGGGCACGAATCACAGAGGCATCTTGCCCAGTGCTACCAGGCCGGCTAATTCGGCAGGTTCAGGGCAAACACTAGACCGAGGCACTGCTCAGGTAATGCCATGGCACCAAAGTCGGCAATCGTGGCTAGGCATGGCACTAGGCAGAGGCACCGTGCCTAGGCATGCACTAAGTCTAGGCACCGTGCCTAGGCATGTCATGGCACTAGGCCAAGGCATCGTGTCTAGGCATGCATTATGCCGAGGAATCTTGCTCAGGTACAAGGCGGCACTAAGCCAACGCGAAGTGCCCAGGCATGCACTAGGCCTGAGTCACCTGTTCAGTGCATGCACTAGTTAAGGCACCTTGTCTCAGTAGCTGCTGCGTTACTAGGACGCAGGCACCGCACAGCATGGCACTAGGTCAAGGCAATCTGTCTAGGCATGTCAATGCACTAGCCAAGGCAACGGGCCAGAACGTAGCATCAGGCTCGAGGCACCGCACTTAGGCATGCACTTAGGCCATAAGACCGCGTCAGAAGCGTACCAGGCCGAGGCGGCCGCTTCCAGCATATCATGGCAATTAGCCGAGGCACCCACATTCAGCTTAGTGCACTTATGGGATCAAGAGGCATCTCATTCTGTGCATGTCATGGGCACTAGGCCGAGGCACCTCATGGTCTAGGCGGCACTAGGCCAAGGCACTCGTGTCTGGTGCATGCACTTACCGAGTCACCTAGTTTCAGACAGTACTCTTCGCACTGGCGTACTTTGGCTCAGGCATGTCATGGCACTGTGCCGAGGCATCGCGGGCGCGCACTCCACACCAGGCCAAAACATGCTGTCTAGGCAAGCACTGCCTAAAGCACCGTGTCCTTAAAGTCACCAGGCCTGCAGGCACCTTGTCCAAGCATGTCATGGGCACTGTGCCGAGGCACCATGGCTGCACGTGACCATGTCAGGCACCGTGCCTAGGCATGCACTAGGCCGAGGCACCATGCCTCGGCATGTCATGGCACTATGCCGATGCACCATGTCTAGGAATGCGCTAGGCCAAGGCACCTTGCTTAGGCATGTCATGGCACTAGGCCGAGGCACCGTGTCTAGGCATGCACTAGGCCGAGTCACCGTGTCTAGGCATGCACTAGACCAAGGCACCTTGTCTAGGCATGTCATGGCACTAGGCCGAGGCACCGTTGCTAGGAATGGCACTAGGCGAGGCACCATGTATGCCAAGCACTAGGATGAAGCAATCGTGATCGCAAGACAGTCACACCTTTTCTAGGCATGTCATGGCACTGTGCCGAGGCAAATAAGAAGGTTCAGCACGGTACCAAAGCCGAGGCACCACTGGCCAGCATGCACTAGGTCGAGGCACCGTGCCTATGCATGTCATGGTAATAGGCTGAGGCACCATGATTAGGCATGGCACTAGGTCGAGGTGCCGCGGCTTCAGTAGCACTAGGTGATTCGCGCTACTAGTAGTAAGGGATCCATCAACAAAATTTGTATCCTAAGTTCCTCCTGCATCACGTAGTCAAGCTACCGCAGATAAATGGGTCTAGGGTCGAACACTGATGTCTTTCTTCGCATAAATTGATTCGAGTGGTGTCAACATTGGTGAATTAAATCTGATTTTAAGGTGGTGATAAAAATAGGGGTGTAGTGGTTGGCAACCTAAATTTAAATAAAATAAAAAATAACCCCTTCAAGTCTCGCCACCGGCTTAGGTGGTTCAAGGCATTCAACATGTCCTGTCTTTTCCCCTCGTGGTTGGGAGGATGACATATAGTCATTTCCTAACAGCTCTTCATTTGGCATTAAAACCTAAACCCCTAAATTATTTCTTCTATCGTATAGCATTTATTACCCTCAATGTTTCAAAATGCTGAAACCTCATCGGGATCTAACCCAGGAGCTCATAAATGACAACTAAATGGGCAAGGCGGATTTAATAGTAAGCATCCAATCAACTTGTGTTGCTGGCACTAGCCACTCGTACATCACAGCTGATTCAAACCTAAAAAGTGAGATTAATAAACAAGAAAAGGGAATAAATGCTTACAAGTGACAAACACGAGGATAGTCTCCCATAAGATATGGCATTCATGAGTATCAAGTCCCTAATACAGGCATATGGTCTCAAAAGTAATCTTACTAGAATCATAAGATAACTAAGTGATGACAAGTGATCTGGTGATTACATCCATCAGAACCACAAAGCTGCCAAATACACATTGACTAGGGTCGGATCTAGAGGTTTCAACCTAAAGTGAGACGCAGGGAGCTTAATGTTTATAAATGCGCAGATAAATGAGAGGGCATGAAAACTTACCTCCAAACCTCCACCAGTGACCCTCTTCTTCAAGGAGGAAGAGGTCTAGCCAAACATCCTCTGAGTTGTCATCCTCAGAGGAGTGTTTGGTAGCCGAGAAAATAAGAGAAAGAGGAGAGAGAAGAGAGCAAAATGTAACCTAAAAATGAAAAGTTGCGCGTGTGTACTGAAAGATTAAAGTTAGGGTTACAAAAATTGTAGGGGAGCTTATATAGTCAACCCTAATGTGAAATACAAACAGAAATGTGAAATCTCATAAATAGACAAAATGGTACATTAATCAAACTGGGGTCGTTAGAACTCAAAAAACACTGTTATGGTGGCAAAGAAATTCTACGCATATAGTTGTAATTACTTATGTTACAATTTCATGCTTAGCCTAGCGAAATTACTAGAGATAGCGTAAATTAGGAAATTCCACTAATATCATGATTTCGCTTATGTTACTAAATTTCACTAATGCCTCAGCTAAATTCACCAGAGATAGCGAATTTGTAAATTCCTCGCTTATAATTAATAATTCTCGCTAGCCTAGCTTAAATTTTATGAGATAATAATTGAAAATTTCACAGTACACTTATTAGCTAAATTTCACAACAAATAAAAATTTCATCATAGATTGTGAAATTCATTATGATTTATAAAAATTTCATAATCCAGTAAAATTTTCAGTAATCATAGCAATTCCTGTGATTGCCCTGCCTCCCCGTTTTTATGACATCGCATTCCCTCCTGCACTTCTTGCTCATCACTTGCTTTCAATTTTTCATCAATCTTAAGATTTGAGATCATCTGCCTTAAAGAAATCATCGAGACTTTAATCAACAAATGTTGGGTGATAGCTGCTGTTGATTTGCTCTCAAAACCCAAAACCATTCTAAAAACAATCTCTAAACAAAATCAAAACACTATGACATGCACACATAATTGCCAATTCATCCGATTAGTGCCAAAGCACTCAAAACCCATTGAATAGGGTTAAAATAGCACTTTCTTTAAAAATTAATTACACCCCTTAACCGAAGACGCCATATCCTTAAGAATGCTAAAACAATAATGGGATGCATGCCGCTTACAAAAAGTGCAGGTGTGGATCAAAAAGTGTATGTACGTGTTCACTAGTATGAAAATTTACATCCCTGATGAAACCTGCATATAAAACCATATGTTAAACAAGCTTTAAGGCAACATTTTGTCCATGATGTCAACCCGACTTCCACCGAAATCTAAATGTCTGGCGGTAAACTGCACTGTTTTGACAGGGCAACGTCATTCCCTTCCCCAACCTAGCTACCGCCATGGCCATAAATCAAGAAACAACCTCAAATAGGATTAGCTACACTTCTTTAGCGACTAATTTAGGTAATGCCAAAACCCATCACCAAAGTCCGTAATCCGGGTCCACCGATGACTCCAACCAATTGGGTGCCTAGGCACTCAAGCCAAAAGGATCACTGACCACAACCGGCAAAGCTTCCACCCCGGAGACCAATGATTTGAGAATTGCCACCCACAACGCACAACCCCACCCATCCAAACCAGAGCAATACTTGTCGAGATGGTCTCCAACCAATCAAGGTCATAGGCATCTGGGTTTTAAAGTTTACACATATACCCTCAATTTGTTCTGTTTCAAAAGTGTTTACCACTTGGTTTTTCTTTCTTTCTTTTCTTTTCTTTTGCTTTTTCTTTTCCTTTTGGAATGACTACTGTCTTCATACACGTGGGTAATAAACCTATTATAGTCGTCATCAAGTCTAAGGCCTACTTCCGCAGTGAAAAGAGGCAACATAATTTCACAACTCATTGGTACAACCAGTGTGCGTGTGAATCACCATGGGAAATGTTCAAGGTTGAATACAAAATCTCAATCGACCAAAAAATCAAAACTCATAATGAACTGTTCTAACATTAAGGTAATAGATGTGGTTTCACCTCCCAAACTAAAGGTAAGAACAGAACAAAAGCAACAAAAAGACCACGCCTACTATCACAATACTCACATCTCTGAATAATCCTATACAAAATAAGTAGGTGCCACAAAGCTAAAAACAAACAACAGATGATGCCACCCCAACTTCCATTTTTCCCCAACCAAAGTATAACCGTGTCTCCTTCTGCAGTGGATCGAAAGCCAGGGAAGTAGAGCGCACCACCACTCGTGGTGGTGTATACCGTTGATCTGGCGTCACAGACATCGCCGCATATCTCAAGATGTCATTGAACTTCATGAGCGAAAATGCCGAGGTTCTATGCTCCAATTAACCGCATGCGAACCAACCGCTACGCAATATGGCAAATAAGAAGTTTTTGATGTAGTGGGCAAATGGCGTACAGAGGCCACTAATCTCTTTGTGTTTCGTGATGGTGCATGCTGATGGACTGGTTGGCGAGTTTGGGAGCAAAAATACAGTTTGGGATTTTTACAGGGGCGATATACACCGCGCGGTTGCTTTGTCAAGTGTACCAGGGATTCAACTTCATGGGGATTGGTTGAAGGGATAGGTTCTTGGGCTCTTCCCCTCGCTTCATGTCCATCGCTTCACACGGGTTGGCTTCCTCTTCTCCCAGTGAGCGCAGGTAGCAAAGCACTAACTCCAGTGATTCAAAATTTTCCACCGCTTCTCGTGGTCAGAGTACGAATTTCTACTCATATAAGACTTTGACAATCCTCCTCCTGCGGACATTGTCACGATCAATTAGGTCTCTCAATGGAATCTTGCAGGTTGTCCCATTCATGCTCAAAATCATTGTTCAGCCCATCTAATCTTCGTCCAGTGGAATTCTCCCAAGATGATTTTTCACCAATCAACACTTTGCTCTACTAATAAAGATCACCCACCACTTGTAAGGTCTAGAATTGTTTAAAGCTCAATTGGGGAGATTACTGTGTGGCTGAGTAATGAAGTGCATAATATGAGGTTCATGAGGGTGCATAAGTCGAGGAACAATATAGACTGGTACCATCCATATCGTCTCTATAGTCCCTCATAGTCTCTATTCGATTTGATTTCTCCCCAAGGGTTGCTGATTTTGCCATGTTAGGTTTCTAAGTCCTCATTGTCATATATGCCTAGGTTACTCCATTGAAGGTCACCTATTACTTCCTCTTCCATTGGTCATAATTCAAACCTAACGAACATTCAATCCTTTGCAAAGAGGAAATAAGGCAACACAAAAACAACACCAAAATGGGCTTTAGAATTTTTTTTTTTTTTTTTTTATATATAAAATGAAAAGCAAATGATAAAGTGAACATAAAAGCAATCTACTAGTACTTGTGATGAGGATCATTAGTGTTCCACAAATGTCAACTACGAGACCATCCCCAAGAATCGCGCCACGGATCAAGCAAGGCAAGGTGATCCGGAATCAACAAAATTTGTATCCTGGTTCCTTCCTAATGCCATAGTCAAGCTTACTTCGTGATAGTGGTTCAGGTCGAACACTGGGATGGGTTTTCTTCGTATAATTGATTCGAAAGGGAAGCCAAATTGTGAATAAATTCAGATTTTAAGGTGGTGATAAAAACGGAGGTGTAGTGGTTGGCAAACTGAAATTTAAATAAAATAAAATGCAAATAGAACCCCTTGAGTCTCTAGACCCCTTTGGTTTGGGGTTTGAAGGCATTGACATGTCCTCGGGTCTTTTTCCTCGTGTTGGGGAGGATGACATATAGTCATTTCCCGAACAGGCTCTTCATTTGGCATTAAAACCTAAACCCTGAAATTATTTCTTCTAATGTATAGCATTTATTACCCCTTAATGTTTCAAAGTTCAAACCCTCCTTTGGATCTAACTGCGGGGCTCATAAATGACAACTAAATGGGCACATCGGTGGATCTAATAGTAAGCATCTTGAACCTTGAAAGAAAGCTTGCCAAGTACTAGCCACTCGGGGTACATCACTTGTGATTCAAACCTAAAAGTGAGATACGAGAAAGCAGTAAAGGGAATAAATGCTTGCGTGGCGAACATGAGGACAATTCCTCATAAGATATATGGCATTCGGTGAGCATTGAGTCCACTAACGGTGTGCATATGGCCTCAAAAAAGGCAACCTCTGACAACTAATAGAGAGACAACTAAATTGGATGACGGTGGATCTAAGATTAAGCATCCCTTGTAACCACAAAGCTTGCCAAATACACATTGACTAGGCTGGATCTAGGAGGTTTCAACCTAAAGTGAGATGCAGGGAGCTTAAATGCTCATAAATGCAGTGTGATAAATGAGAGGGCATGAAAACTTACTTCCAAACCCCCTCTTCTTCAAGGAGGAAGAGGTCTAGCCAAACATCCTCTGAGTTGTCATCCTCAGAGGAGTGTTTGGTAGCCGAGAAAATGAGAGAAAGAGGAGAGAGAAGAGAGAAAAATGTAACCTAAAAATGGAAAGCTGCGCGTGTGTACTGAAAGATTAAAGTTAGGGTTACAAAAATTGTAGAGGAGCTTATATAGTCAACCCTAATGTGTGAAATGACAAAAAGGCCTAAAATGTGAAATTACAATAGGGACAAAATGGTAATTAATCAAACCGGGGTCGTTTGGAATCAAAAACATCAAAAACACATGGCAGCAAATTTCGCTATGCAGGGAATTTCGCTAGCATAGCGAAAATTTCGCTATGCTAGCGAAATTTCGCTAGCCTAGCGAATTCACTAGAAGATAATAAATTAGGAAATTCGCTAACAGCAGTGAATTTAAGCTAGCTAGAATTTAAACTAACTATGAAAATTTTATGAGATAAGTAAAGTGAAAATTTAAGCTAGGCACGATAAATTTAAGCTGGCTAATCAATTTCTCTAGCCTAGTGAAAATTCTCAATTTTGCTAGGATTGCGAAATTTCGCTATGATTCTTGAAATTTCGCTATCCCGGCAATTTTTCGCGATCATGGCGAAATTCACGGGTTGCTCCTGCTACATTTGCGCCTTTGCATTCCCTCACACTTCTTGTTCATCACTTTGCCTTCAATTCTTCTTGAATCTTGACATTTCATCCCACCTCAGCTCGGTGAAATCATCGAGATTCATAATCAACAACAATAAGAGGCGAAGCTTGCTGATTGAAGTTCTCGAAAACCTCTGAATCTATCTAAAACAATCTTGAAAACAAATCAAAAAACACTAAGTGGACATGCATAACGTTGGCTTAATTCATCTTATTAGTGCGCAAAAAGCACTCAAAACCTATCTTGAATAGGGCTCAAAATAGCACTTTTTGGGCACTAATCCGCTAGGCGAGCAGGTGTCTAGAGCGAAGAGCACTAGGTCGAGGCAGGTGTCTAGGCGAATGCTTGAATGACACCGTGTTTAGGCAAGCATTAGGCCGAGGCACCTTGTCTATGCATGTCAATGCACTAAGCCGAGGCACCGTGGCTAGGCATGGCACTTGGCCGAGGCACCGTGCCTAGGCTTGCATTAGGGCCAGGCGCTGGTTCTAGGCTAGTCGTAGTGTAGGCCGAGGGCACGTCTGGGCATGCACGGGACAAGAGGTGCCTTGCTGGGCGTAATGTGGCGATGAGTCCGAGGCACCGTGTCTAGGCATGCACTAGGCCGAGTCACCGAGTCTAGGCATGCACTAAACCAAGGTACCTTGTTTAAGCTTGTCATGGAACTAGGCCGAGGCATCGTGGCTAGGCATGGGACTAGTGATTCGTGCCACAGTAGGGTGAGCGGAATCAACAAAATTTATATTCCTAAGTTCCTCCTACTGCGAGTAATCAAACTCTTTGCGATGCTATATAGTGGTCTAAGGGTCGAACACGAGGATGGGTTTTCTTCGTCCTGAATGACTAATAGTGAAGCGAAAATTGGTGAATTAAATTTGGATTTTTAAGGTTTGAAGGTAAAAACGGGGGGTTTTGGGTGTTCAGCGACTGAAGCTAAAACAAGAAAAATGTAAATAGAACCCCCTTGAAGTGTTAGGCCAGTTTAGGGTTTCAAGGTAACCACATGTCCCTGGGTATTTTCCTCGCGTTGGGGAGCATGACATATAGTCATTTCCCGAACCGGATCTTCATTTAGCTTTAAAAACTAAACCCTATGATTTTCCCTTTTGAAACATAGCATTTAAATGGGCATAAATGTCCCTAACAGTGAAAACACATCTCTAAAACCCTACTCCACGATAACTAGCAGGAGACAACTAACTGAGCCTCAATGGATCTAGTGAAAGTATCCATTAGACAAAAGCTTGCCAAATACATTAAAGAGAGCATGCTTAAGAGATTTTTAACCTAAGTGAGAAGCGAGACACAAACAGCTTCATAAATACGTGCGTTAAGCAGGGAACCGTGAGTTACCTCCACACCCTAATAGCAGCCGTCCTCTTCAAAGGAGGAAGGAGTCTAGCTAGGAACATCCTACGAGTTGTCATCCTCGGAGTGTTTGGCAGCCGAAAATGGAAAGAAAAGGAAAGAAAAAGGAAAAGGAAGGTAGCGGGAAGCGCCTCCAACACTGTATATCCGAAATTCAAGTGCATTGATTTGTACAAGCGAGACTTATATAGATGCTCAGTGTAAGGAAGTTACAAAGAAGCCAAAATCGGAAGGTTATTACAAGGGTAAAATGGAAAAAAACCAAAAGCAAAAGCAAACAGGGTGTAGCGTGACGAGCGGGTAGCGGGAGGAACAATGTTGGGTGGGAGCGGTGCTCGCGGGAGAAGCTTTCTGCGGAGTGGTGTTTTCTTAACATTTTACTCTTCTTTCCTTCGATCTTTGATCTGCAATGTTGAGTTTGACTTGAATTCTTCGTGCTTGGATCGACTCAACAATTTTGGCATAATTAGCTCGCAAAAACTGCAAAATTTGCCACAAAATGCGATCAATAAAATAGTAGGGACCTTAATGTGCAAATCGGGTTAATTAACATGATTAGTACACAAAAAGCACTCAAAACCTATAATAAATAGGGTTCAAAATAGCACTTTTGAGCTCAATCACCCCCAACCTACACATTGCTAGTCCCTTGGCAATGTAAGAAAAGAAAGAAAGAGCATACAAAGCGATAACAAAATTACGTTACAAAAGGTTGCGGAGTTCAAAAGGTTGTGAATGGTAATGCAACCACTGAGGAAAAATCATCAAGCGAGTGTCCAATAACTATCATGAGAGAATGAATGCCATACAAAATTGAGTGTCAAAGAAAAGAGCTTCCTTCTCGATGACTCAGCAGAAACTTCCACCAAAATCTAGATGTTTATTTAATTAGCTCGCAACAATAAAAACATCAAAAATGCCTCTCCCCCCAAGCCTAGCTACTACACGACCTAGCACGCTAATAACCTAAATAGATCCAGGACCCACCTCTTATTCACAATTCTTTTGCGTTGTAGGTGCAATCTTTGAGAATCGACCTCGCCAAAGTCCATGTGAGGATCTACGATGAGTCCCAACCAATTAAGGCTTAGGGCACCAAGTCATAAGGATCTTTCGACCTACAAAACTCTACAGGTTTCACCCGGACTTGAATGATTTGGAGACTCCAGCACCTACAACGCTAAACTCCACCCATCCACCCATGTAGACACTAAGTGCATGACTCCCAACCGGTGAAGGTTTAGGGCACCGGGCTTTAAAGGCCATATACCCCTCGGACCGTGCTTTCGGGCCGAGTAGCGTTGCGATTCTTATTCTTTTTCTTTTCTTTTCTTTTTATTTTTTCATTTCTTTTCCCGGTCCTTAACTATTAAAGGCGGTCAATGAAACCAGGAGTAGGATTATGCAAAGTAAAGGAAGTTGTGCGGTTTTCAGCTATCATTTAATCTAATGTGCTCTGTGTGTGGTTAGCTAAAGGTGGAGAAAAATGTCGAAATCAATAAGAATTCAACTAATCATTCACTCAACCAAGCATGGAATCAATCTAGCATCAATAGAAGATTGGACAAGTTTAGAATTTTCCAACAGGTTAGACAATACAAAAAATTTTTAGTAAAGCGGGTCCAAATTTTGAAAAAGTGAAGTAAAGTATAACAACTTTATAGAAGAGGACCCGACCAAAATACTAAACATCACAAAATGGGCTTGAACAAAATAATAACAAAACATAAATACAAACACTTCCTTTGCTAACTCTCCCTGATACAGCTTGTCTCGGTGTCCGAAATGGGGCTCGGATTGGAAAATTAGAGAAGGAAGTGTTACCTCCTTGATGAGATGTGATCATTGCTGAATAGGTGACTTCGCAAGCTTTCCATCGACACATTATTCACTCCGTTTGGGCTTCAAACAAACAAGTTAGGAGAAGAAAAGAGAGAAAAAAAGTAGTAGGTTAGACATTTTTAAAATTACACTTTCATAATAATCTCAAAAATGTTAACTCTGGACATATTTAGTTCTACACTCTCTAAGCTTTCACGATGCAAAGCGCTAAACGGAGTTCGGATGAAAAAGTTATGAGCGAAACAAAATTGGGAGGCAAAAGTGGGGCTCATAGCGAAAAATTTTCGCTAACTAGCGAAATTTTCGCTAAGCTAACGAAAATTAGGCATTTCGCTACGTTTGCGAAAATTTCGCTATGTCTAATAGCGAAAATTTTTGATTTTTTTTATTTATTTAATTTTTTTTTTCAAATAAAATAAATAATAATTACAAATAAAAATAAAAATAAAAAACTTTTTTTATATATATTAAAAAAAATGTTTTTTTTTCAAACTTTTTTAAGACAAATTTTTTTTTTTTAATATATATATATATATAAATAAAATAATAATAATAATAATAATTGTGTATTTTGAAATAAAAAAGTAATATATATAAAAATAAAAATAAAAAAAAAATTTTAATCTAAAAATAATATATCTGAGAAAAACAAACCTTTTTTTATAATAAAATATAAAATAAAATAAAACAAATTGAAACCTGCTGTGCATTTCGCTAATATTGTGCATTTCGCTAGCCTAGCGAAATGCTGTCTTCAAGAAATTTTTCAATTTTCTTTGTCTCCGCAAATTTAAGCTAGGCTATTGAAATTTTCAATCTATAACGAGAATTTGCATTTAAGCTAAATTACTTGAAATTTTAAACTATAGTTGCGAAAATCTGCTGCTTGTTGATTTTCAATCAGGCTTCAAAATTTGCCTAGCTGCAAAATTAATGCAAAGAAAAATTAAGAAAACTTGCAAAAGAGTAAAGATTAATCTAAAAACATAAATTAACTAAAAATTAGAGATAATCTAAAAAGAAAAATTAAAGAAATCAAAATAAAATACGATAAAATAAAACAAAACAAAACAAATTAAAACAAAAAGTGGGGGAGACTGAAAATGCCTAGGTTCGGGTGCTCCAGGCAGAACCCTTTTGGCATACCAACCAACTGTGCCATACGATATGGCTTGATTTACCATTTCTTTGAGGTAGTGGCAGAAATGCGGAGGCAATGGCCACTAGTTTCTAAAGTTTTTGCGGCATAAGGAGTGATGGGTTGGACTTTTTGGTGGGTGCTTTAGGGATTAGTTGTCGCTGCGGCGAGGCGATATCTTACACTTGGTCAAGCGAGGGAGTCTTGCGGTGGGCATTTAATTGGCAGGCGGTGGCAGTGGGGGTTCGATTTCAAGGGAGTGGTTGAAGGTAAGTTTTGTGGCTCTTTCCCACGCCTATGCCTTGCCCTCCTCGGTCATCAAGGCAACGGTCGTTCTTCTTTGTCGAGGCCAAGGTAACACTTGATTCAGGGGCATCCTGCAGTTCCTCAGGAGCTTCTACTGATTCCATTTTCAATTCTTCCTGAGGCTGCAGTTGAACTTGCTCACTCAAAATTGTTCCGATCGCTCATCTACGGATTTTCTTCCTCTTTTTAAATGGCCCGATTGAGTGAGCTTTGAGATGGATTCAGCGGGATGTCCGTTTTTGATCAATTTCACTTTGGAACCCATCCGATTCCTTGTTGAAGAGCTCTCCACTTGTCTTAATTTCCCTAATGCTTTGAACATTCCTTTGCCACATTATCCTCTATGAAATTGTCCACTTGTTTGCTCGAGTCGGGATGGCTTGTTCAAACGGGGATAAGGGTGGTGGTTATTCTTCTTTGGGAAGTTGAGTAAAATGTGGAGAAAGCGAGGAGGTATATAAGTTAAGGGAACATTATGACGGTGCACTCATCCATTGAGTCTGCATGGTCCCTCATTGTCATATATACCCTAGGGTTACTCTCACTTTGAATACTCAGCTGCCATTTGCCTTCCCTCTTCCATTGTTCACATTTAAACCCACTTAAAATGTAATCTGCGGTATAAATATGGCACCGCAACAGTCTGCTGACAAGCATTTTTTTTATGAAATGAAAATAAAATAAAAAATGACTATGAAATATAAAAGAAATTCACCAAGACTTGTGATGAGGATCACAAGTGTTCCACATCTCGTCACTTGCACTAAGGCACCATCCCCGGCAACGGCGCCATTTGATTCGTGCCACGAGTAGGGTGATGCGGAATCAACAAAATTTATATTCCTAAGTTCCTCCTACTACCGTAGTCAAGCTACTGCAGTATAGTGGTCTAGGGTCGAACACGGGGATGGGTTTTCTTCGTACAAATGACTAACAGTGAAGGCAAAAATTGGTGAATTAAATTTGGATTTTTAAGGTTTGGTAAAAACAGGGGGGTTTTGGGTGTTCACTGACTGAAGCTAAAACAAGAAAAAAAATGTAAAATAGAACCCCTTGAAGTGTTAGGCCACTGGTTTAGGGTTTCAAGGTAACCACATGTCCCCGGGTATTTTTCCTCGCGTTGGGGAGCATGACATATAGTCATTTCCCGAACCGGATCTTCATTTAGCTTTAAAAACTAAACCTATGATTTCCCTTTTGACATAGCATTTAAATGGGCATAAATGTCCTAACGGTGAAAGCACATCTCTAAAACCCTACTCCACGATAACTAGCGGGGAGACAACTAAGCTGAGCCTCGATGGATCTAGTGAAAGTATCCATTGAACCCAGCTTGCCAAATACATTAAAGAGAGCATGCTTAAGAGATTTTAACTTTAAGTGAGAAGCGAACTTACAAACAACCATAAATCGTGCGTTAAAAGCGAGGGGCGAGTGAGTTACCTCCACACCCTAGCCAACGACCGTCCTCGCTGGGAGGAAGAGGTCTAGCCAGGAACATCCTCGAGGTTGTCATCCTCGGGTGTTTGGCGGCCCAGAAAAATGGAAAGAAAGGAAGAAAGGAAAGGAAGGCTGAGGAAAGCGCCTCCCGCTTACGTATCCGAAATTCAAGTGCGTTGATTTGCCTGGCCCGAGACTTATATAGATGCTCGGTGTAAGGGAGATTCTGAAAAAACCAAAATCGGAAGGTTATTCTGAGGGTAAAATGGAAAAAAAACCAAAAAAGCAAAAAAGCAAGCGGGGTGTAGCGTGAAAGCGAGCGGGTAGCGGGAGGAACGATGTTGGAGGCAGGAGCGGTGTTCGTAGGAGAAGCTTTCTGCGGTGGTGTTTTCTTAACATTTTTGCTCTTCTTTCCTTTCGATCTTTGATGCGATGTTGAGTTTGACTTGAATTCTTCTTGCTTGGATCATTCGACAATTTTGGCATAATTAGCTCGCAAAAACTGCAAAAATTGCCACAAAATGCTATCATTAAAATAGTAGGGACCTTAATGTGCAAATCGGGTTAATTAGCATGATTAGTACACAAAAAGCACTCAAAACCTATAATAAATAGGGTTCAAAATAGCACTTTTTGGGCACTAATCAACTAGGCCGAGGCACCGTATCTAGGCAAGCACTAGGCCGAACCACCGTGTCTAGGAAAGCACTAAGCCGAGGCACCTTTTCTAGGCATGTCATGGCACTAGGCCGAGGCACCATGGCTAGGCATGGCACTAAAGGCGGGCACGGTGCCTAGGCGTACCTTAGGCCGGAGTGCCATGCAGTGTCGTAGCACTATCTTGGGGGCAACGTGTCTAGGCATGCGTAGGGTGAGGCTATGGAGCATGTCATGGCACTAGGCCGAGGCACCGTGTCTAGGCATGCACTAGGCCGAATCACCTTGTCTAGGCATGCACTAGGCCAAGGCACCTTGTTTAGGCATGTCATGGCACTAGGCTGAGGCATAGTTTCTAGGCATGGCACTAGGCCGAGGCACCGTGTCTAGGCAAGCACTAGGCCGAAGCACCGTGTCCAGGCAAGCATTGGGCCGAGGCACCTTGTCTAGGCATGTCATGCACTATGCCAAGGCACCGTGGCTAGGCATGTGGCACTGGCGCAGGAGCACCATGGCTAGGCATGCACTAGATTCGGGCACCATGTCTCTGTGCATGTCGTGGCGCTGGGCGGGCACCGTGTGGGCATGACGCTGGGTCGGGCTACGTGGCTGGGCATGTGCTCGACTGGCGTCGTGCCCTAGGCATGCGACGGTCGTGCCTTAGCGTGTAAATTTGAGTCTTTGTGCTAAGCATATCGTGGCACTAGGCCAGGAGCACGGAGTGTGCAGGCATGCACCCGGACAGTGCCGTGTAGGCGTCTGATAGACGAGGCACTTTTCCTAGGCATGTCATGGCACTAGGCGGAGGCACCGTGCATAGGCATGGCACTTTGTTGAGGCATCGTGTCTAGGCAAGCACTAGGCTTAAGCACCGTGTCTAGGCAAGTATTAGGCCGAGGCACCTTGTCGAGGCATGTCATGGCACTAGGCCGAGGCATCGTGCCTAAGCATGCACTAGGCCGAGAGTGACACGGTTGGCACTTGGCCGAGAGGGAAAGTCTTAGACACCTTGCGTTCTTTTTCTTTTTTTTTAAGTCTACACGTTCAACTTTGAAATGAAGTTAAACAGCTTGTCAACTTCGAACATGTCCTTGATGTCAAAGATCAGTGAGCTAAATGATTTTACGTATTCTTTGACCATGCCCATTTGCTTAAGCTTTTTCAAAGACTCTAGCCATCCATGTCGTTTTCGTGGGAAGGAACTAATCCTTCAGTTCCTTTTTAAGGTCTCCCACATTTTGATCTTTAGTCAACCAAGCGACATCGTGCGCACTATACGCCCATACAAAAACTACATCGCCCAATAAATACATGGCGGTTTATCGTTACTTGTTTACCAACAGGTATGCAAGTAGCAATGAAATAATTTTCCATGTCCCAAGAGAAGTTCTCTAAGTCCTTGGTGTTCCGTGCACCCCTGAAAGGCTTAGGCATAGGCACTCGCACCTTCACAAGAAGAGTATTTGAGGCATTGGGCACGCTTTGCATCCATCTCGCTTCAATAGTATGATCTCTCCCTCTAGAGATCTAGTCCGCTCTTTGAACTCCTCTATCATCATAAGCACTTTCTCGCGGAGGGTGTCCATCCACTCTTCATAGGGTTTCTCGCGCGTCTCCATTAGATCCCACTGTTAGCAAAGCAGTAGAAAGGCTTTAGCCAATTGAGCAAAGCGCATCTCCATTAAAAGAAGGAATTCTCGAATTTCATTGATGTAAAAATACAAGGGAATACACATATTTAGACACCTTTAGAAAGAGGATAAAGGAAACAAAATAAGAATATAATAGGAAAGTAAAGAAGAATAGAAAAAGGAAAATAATTCAAGTCCTATTAGGAAACTAATCCTCAACACATACTAATGGAATAGGACAAGGAAGGGACATATAAAACTAATATAAGAGGAAGCTAGGCTAAGGAAGATGTTATCAAATCTTTCCTAAAATGACGATAACCTCGTCGAAGAAAAAGATTAAGTGATAATGATGAGTGTAATGATGAAATAATGAAAAGGATAAAATCATGTGTGCATTTTTTCTCAAGGGCTTTAAGAGGGGCAAGCTAGAGAAAATGTCGAGAATGACCGGGGACTACCGTGGTCTTAGTTAGAATATCTGTTATGTAAATGAATGTGAGGAGGAATGATTGCATGAGTCTTAGTAAGAGTAAGGAAAATGATGCCATGTCATGGGACTTTTTCTCTTCTTTGTATGAAAAAGGGATTTGAGAATAATAAAGAGCCTCTCGTCCATCAAGGTTTAAGTTGCGTTATACTCTAGACATCTTAAAACTCCTAGTGCGCAAGGCTGCCTACCTATCCCCTTCTCACTAAAAGAATGTAGCTCGCTCCCTAAAGGACCAGTGACTACCGGTAGAATCCAAAACATCCCTCCCCCTATTGGTGAAGCTATTGCGTTCCTCATAACCTCTTGTACTAAGTATGTAACGAGTTTCTATCGATTGACCACTACATACCATAACCATTACAACAACTCATACGAGTGACTTCTTCCCTTCTCCTCATCTACGAGTCTGGCTCACAGCCTCTAACAACTCTAAGCTTCTGGCTCCTAATAGAAAAGGTAGTTTACTTGACTTTGAAAATAAGAAGGCATACTCTTTCGACCAACGTCTAAGGCCGATAGAAGGCCTTAATCCCAAGTTCTAACACCAAAGCTATAGGTCCAGTCTGAGGGTAGTTAAAATGGATAAAAGAATCTTTTTAGTATGTGTTTAGTAATTCCTACTAAGGGTATGAATTCACTTCGCTTCACCTACTAAAAAGAATAAATGAGAGAAATGACTGTTTTAAGCAATAGCTAAGTGGAAATATATCCTTCATCTAATCCAGTTACATTGCTCTAGAAAGGGTTCCACGCAAGGGGTAGCAAGTCCATCTGGGGGTTCCCTTCTCAGGGAAGAGCTTGAAGAGGGGTCATTTCCTAGTGTAAAACCCGGGAAAAATTCAATTTTTCAGAAATGGGATAAAGAGGTAATTTTGGTTGAGAAAACCAGAAATTTTATAGTCTCGAATGTGAAACAAAACTTCACCGTTAGATTTGTGTCTCGCACAAATCCTGATTACCCAGTCACATTTCGTTAGATTCCAAGACAGTCGGAATTTCACGTTTTTTAAGACAACGGGTGTCATGTGACACACTTAATGCATGTGACACATGACACTAGGATGAATGGCTCATGTCGAGCCATGTGTCAAGTTGAGAAGGAAGGAAGGTGGGGCCCTCACTTGAGATAGGAACAAACAAACAAAAAGAAAGAAAAAAGAAAAATTCAAGAAAATGGGGAAAATGAGACATGGCATGGAGGAAAGTGGGGGGAAGTTTCCCCCACTTTTGATCAATTCGGTGAATGAGAATCAAAAGAGGGAGAAAGAAAAGAAAAAAAGAAAGGAGAGGAGAAGGGAAACGGAGGAGAAAGAGTAAGAAAGGGAAAGGAAAAGGAAAATTTTCGAGCGTTCTGAAGGTCGAGAAAGCAATGGTCAGAAAAGTTAAATTAGTCCTGTGATAGAGTTACACGTGGTACCAAAATCGGGGGTTCGTCGACTCCAAGGATGAAATTTTCCTACTTGGGTTATTTAGCACAAGGTCGTTTTAACGGCATAGGGTTCTTTGGGGCCATGAGTGGCCGTGCATTTCTGTCCCAAAATTTTAGGACTAAATATTGGACAGTTTGTGACTATTTTCTATAGCCCCGGACAGTGTTTGGGTATTGGTTTTGATCTCGGGACTGGTGTCTTCGGGTTTTGTTGTGTGTTTGAAGTTTGGGGCTTTTTGGCGGAGTGCGGAAATGGAAAATAGACAGACCGGAATTTGGTTCGGGGTGTTGAGGTCGTATGGTGCTTTGTTGGAAGACTATAAAACATGTTGGAAGCTGTTTGCGATCTCTGCAGTGTAAACCACGAAAATTCATTGTATGAATGAATAAACACCGCGAGTTTAAGTGAAATCAAATGGACATTGGAGGATTTTTCCAATGGGTCTTAAGTTTAAAAACAAAAAGATTTTGTTTGAAGAAAAGAGTCATTGGGTAAAACACCAATGACAATTTTTCACACTTGGCATTTGCATGTGTGAGAGAGTTGGTCAGGACTTGGGTTATGGGCATGAGGAGTATCATCTCATTCATGACATGAAATATGCCATGTAGGATTGCATTTTCTGTATTGAAATGTGGTATGTATGATGTGTGTGTGTCATTGCATGTGCACTTGTAGGAGAATTTCTCTACTAGGTATTACTCACCCCGTCGTGGTAAAATGTTTTCAGGTACTGGAGGTACATAGGAGGATGGAACAAGTCCAAGAGCTTAGTTGTGAAAAAGGCCAAATTATGGCTTATTCATGTATTTTGTTAAATTCTAGATAGAATATCCAGTTTTGTATGTGTGAATGAAAAGTTTCGTAATAAAAAAACTTATTTTTGGACTTGTTCAATGTAGTGTTAATAGAGTTCCTAGATTTTAACTGCTTGAAGAATA
The DNA here is from genome assembly GCA_016808115.1 of Tetrastigma voinierianum. Lineage (NCBI taxonomy): Eukaryota > Viridiplantae > Streptophyta > Magnoliopsida > Vitales > Vitaceae > Tetrastigma > Tetrastigma voinierianum. Next base: position 362,770 of record JAEQBH010001909.1, on the reverse strand, counting down.
TGTATAGAGGCAGTAGTATTGAATCAAATGCATTGGGAGAAAGTTGGAGGTGCAGGAAATGCAAAAGAATAGGCTACTGCCCATTTGCAGATTTGGGTCGCAACAGAGATTTCTGGTCCTGTGTCATGACAGTAGGTTTTGTGTCATGACAGGACTTGGTTTGGGCAGGGTGTTTATGGGTCACGACATGAGTTTTCCTGATCGCGACAGAGTTGTTTTTATTCTGGTTTTCTATCGCGACAAGGGTCCCTCCTGTGTCGCGACAGTGTTTATTCTCTATCGTGACAATGTCACAACAGAGGTTCCCTTGTCGCGACCAAGACGGTCATGACAAGAGGACAGGGTTGTGATAGAGCCTGATTAAGGCTAGGATATTTCATGTCACAACAAAAATTTTTAGTGTCGTGATAGGATTTCATTGCATTATGTCACGACAAGAAATTTTATGTCGCGACAGAGTTGGCCGTAAGATTTTCCTCTCACGACAGGGTATTTTTATGTCGCAACAAAGGGTTGGCCAAGGGAAAGATTCTCTTGTCATGACAGAGTTAGCCAATATAAAAAAAGAATTTCTGTCGCGATAGAGTACATCTCACGTCACGACAGAGAATTCCCGGTATCGGTTCCCATGTCGACATAGTCTTTCATCACTGACGATGTCATACGCCTGACCAATTTGGGTAGGGTGAGAGTGGGTGCGCCTGACAAGAAAATGCATGCGTGATAGGGCGTTCTATATCGCTAAAGTGGCGCTGTTGCGTGTGGTGGCCACGCGATGAAGCTCTACCGCGCGCGATAAAGTTGGGCGTGATACGAGGTTGCACAATGATTACTGGGCTGTAGCGTCATTAGCGCTCGGGCACGCGCAAGATAGGCCAGCGCACCACGCGACCAAGAGGCCTTAGAGCATGGCGGTTATGATAAATGACTACGTCGCGACAAAGATTTCTCACATCCTGACAGAGCTTGTCGGTGTGAAAAAAAAATGACCCCCGGATTTGAGGTATCACACCTAGTGTTATCTATTTGTTGAAGTTGAGAAATCACTGGTTCAGAAATTACTAGGGTGATAAGAAAACCTGAATACCAATATGCTCTAGAACCCCTTACTACCACCCCAAATGTACATTAGAGAAATGTTGCACTAACGCTCAAAGAGGTTGTTTACAAGACAAGACTTGGAGTTATGGTTAACTTGCTTGGTGGGAGTTGGACTAGCGCCCTGTGATAGCTTGTCCAGAGGGGGTGACTCCCTACATTCAGGAAATACCTATGAAGCAAGCATTTTTCCCATACCAGAGGGGTTAAAATAAGACAGCTATGTTATTGAGGGTCGCCTATGAAACGGTGTTAGATTAGTCGTACATCCGCTAGAATGGTCACCAACCTTAGAGATTCTGAATCGATCTTTCCCCATGTTATGAAGCGAAGCTGGCTCCATACTGATGATTTAAGGCGTGCTTCATATGTAATATGACTCACTTCCCACAAAGTAGTTTTTATAAAATTACACCGCATACTGGAGGTAAACTAAAAGGTTTACTTGCATGTTGTGGTTATAGTGCCTCTTTAAACAATTCCATCACTTTAATTCAATTTTTAGGGCAAATGCTACCAACAAATTAGACGGCTATGTTATTGTGGGTCACCTATGAAATGGTGTTAGACTAGCCTTGCATCCGCTAGTATGGTCACCAACCTTGGGGAGATTCTCAACCGATCTTTCCCCATGTTGTGAGCTAGGTTGGCTCCATAGCCATGATTTACGGCGGGCTTCATATGTAATGACTCACTCCCCACAAAGTAGTTATTATTAAATTACACCGCATACTAGAGGAAGACTAAAAGGTTCACTTCCATGTTGTGGTTATAGTGCCTCTTTAAACAATTCCATCACTTTAATTTGATTTTTATGTTAAATGCTACCAACAAAAGATGCAATAATTTGGTGTTAAAAAGAGAACATATATGCACTCGGAAGTTGTGTTTCTCATCAAGAAAGAATCACCAAAAGACATTCACAGAAAAAAACAATATATGACTAAAAAATCAATCAAAGGAAACCCAGAAAAAGAAAAAAGCACAAACAAATGCAATAAAACAAAACATGACAAATAATGAAGCAAGAGATTTTTACATCAATATAATTTTCTCTCATAACAGCAATATATCTTAGTTTATATATTTAGATAATATTTCTTTATAAGCCATCTTCTTATTTCTCATTTATTTAGTTTGACTTAGAAAATTAATCAATGTATCATCAAACCACAAACAAGAAGCATATCGGGTTAAAATCGTAACCATGGCTCTAAAGGCATTAACCTAAAAACGAAAGCGTAAGGGGACAGTAGATGAAGATTGACTTTAGAATCTTTAAGTCAAATGATGTCACAAAACATGTAAAAGAGAGGAAAAGAGATACAAAACATAGTGAAGTATGATCTCAACAAAAGCAACATATTCAAAAAGCAAACATCTTTGGAAAGAATTTATTGAAAAGGAAACCTGGAGGGTTTCTATAAGTACTTTATAAGATGGAGAAGCATATTGGTGGATGAAGAAAGCTGAAGCAAAGCAATGGAATCAACATTCTTCAAGTTGTTAATGGCCTAAACACAAAATTCAGAATAGATGCATCAAGAACAAATTATTCTAAGACTTATAAAATTCTTTCAACATAAATAATCAATGTCCACATGAATCACATAAATAAAACATGTGAATGTACAACCTTCATAAGATAATAAGGTGTCATTTTTATTAAACCAAATCAAAACAACGCACAACTTGTTCTTGTCACTACAAAACATACTCGATTCATATTGTTATTTATTCCAAAAATTTTTAAAAGCTCTCCTAGTTCTTCCTTACAAAATGGTCCAAATAAGCCTGAAGGAAACTGACTTCTAGCTTGTTTTGATTAGTGCTCAAAAAGTGCTATTTTGAACCCTGTTTATTGTAGGTTTTGAGCACTTTTTCTGTACTAATCAGCGTAATTAACCCAATTGGCACATTAAGGTCCCGGCTATACTACTAATCGCATTTTGTGGCAAATTTTGTAGTTTTTGCAAGCTAATTGTGCCAAAGTTTTCAAGTCAGCTCAATCATGAAGAATCCAAGTCGAATTTAGTATTGTAGATCAAAAGTCAGAAAGAAGGAAGAGTAGAAATTAGAAGAAAAGTGGAGCACTGTAAAATTTCTATAGGATTGCGAAAATTTCGCAGGTTGCGAAATTTTCGCAGGCTACGAACTTCGCAGCTTGCTTCTTGTTTTGACCTAATTGACTCCCCCAGTTGACCAATTTTTGTAATTTTTCCCAAATTACCCCTTTTGTAATATAAAATTTTGGCGCGCAGAGCTTCCAGTTCTCCCACCATTTTCATTTTCTTTCATTTTCCCTCACTTTCTCACTAGCCAAATAGCCTCTGAGGATGACAACTCAGAAGATGAGTGGCTAGAACCCTTTCCTCAGCCCGAGTGGGGCTCTTTGGGTGAAGGATCTGGGCGAGTTTGGAGGTATTTATGTTTTTCACGCAGGTGTTCACTGCCGTTACTGTTCTCCCCTTTTAACTTTAGGTTTTGATCAATTCGAGTCACCTTGAATGGCCAATATTTGGTAAGCTTTTAGTTCTCATTGGATGCTTATTGTTAGATCTAGTGATGTTCATTAGTTATCATCTACGAGCCATTGTAAGGTGAGTCAAGGTCAAGACCATCAACGGGAAGCAAATTCCAAAATTTCAAGGATATTTATTTTGGGTCAGCTTTTATAGCTAAATGAGGAACCGGCGCGGGAGATGACTATAGGTCATCCTCCCCCGAAGCGTGAGAAAGGACCACTACAAGACACCCCTCGGTTGCCTAGGACTCCATCCATTGACCCTAACCTTTGCAAAGGAACTCTCTTTATTTTTTGAATTTATTTTACTGTGAATTTTCACCATCAAACCCCCTTTTTATCATTAAAAATCAAAAAGGAAATTTACCATTTGAGCCAATTGCAAATCATTTCTTGTGAGAAAATACATCCGTGTGTTCGACCTAGAGTACTATCTTTGCCGATAGCTATGTTATGGCAGTAGAAGGTTTAGGTTTATAAATATTTTTTATTCCGAGCACCAAACCTCCATATCCTATACCCTATTGCGGCACAAATTAAAAATGGCGCCGTTGTCGAGGATGGTGCCTAAGTGCAAATATTGGCTTTGATGAACCGTGATCCTCATCCGCAGATCACAGTGAATTTACTTTTATTTCTCTGTGTAATATTTTTCTATCAGTTTGTTAATTTTGTTTCCCTATTTATTTTTTTTAGCTAACACTACCCCTTTTGGGTAGAATTGTTTTTCTTTTTTTTCTTGTTTGGTCTTTGCACTATTCTTCTTGCCAAGTACATGTTCTAGTGGTTACAAATCCGGAAGGCATGATTAAAGTCAATGTTCTATAGAGCCCATTTCTGAATTGAATATTGGGTTTGAACCTAATGGAACACCTAGGAGGAAGGACTATGAGTCAATGTAACCCGTGGAGAGAAACTAAACACATATAGGTCCATGAGGGAGCAGAAACCCTCCACCGCATGAAAGTGTGTGCTCTCATGCATGGTGCCCCAACAACCGCACTACATATGGAAATGTTTACAACCCAGTTGGAGGAACCACCTAAACCTTTCATGGGACTCCACCAAACCTATACAATATGCATCTCCTCCACATCCATAGTATGCTTCTTCATCTTAGTTCAACTACTCACAAATACAACCCCTCCAATTGAATAAGTCATTCTAATACTGGAGTCATGTGGTGACTTCTTGTGGGAAAGAGCAAAGACAATTAAAGTCCAATTGTCAAAGGAATTTATACCATGGAGAGCTCTCTTCAATCCAAAAATTAGATGTGCTTCAAAGTGACCTTGATCAGAAAATTGACATCCTGTAGTAATCCATTTCAAGGCTCATCAATCGCATGTTCATCAAGCAGGAAGAGAACTATAAGAGTGCTCGAGTGACACACCATGGTGGGAGGAGCGGTGTCTACAAAGCAGCCTACAAGAAGGACACCTGATAGAAAATGAATCCCTATTACTGGTGTGTTGTTGTCTGTCTATGGGAAAAGAAAGAAGAAACCTCCCCAATGTTGATTGAGGAGGGTAGTGAAAAGGATGCAGTGGAAGAGCTCCAAAAGCATAATTTACACCTGCCCTCTATTGACCAAGTATATATCCCGCTACACCTCGCAGCACACCCATACCAAGCACCGCTAAAGCTAAGGTCACCCATCAAGATCGCCAGTAAAACTTTAGAAGTTAGTGGCCACCGCTCAAACTTTACTAATTACATCAAAGACATCGTCGCTTCATACCGCATGGCACGAATGGCTCAAGGGTCGTCTCAGACTACACCGACCTCGCCACTCCACTAGCTCCACCAATTCCTACAACCTCCAAAGGCTTGAGAAACTGGTTCGAGGGGACTCAGTCTCCCCCACTTTTTGTTTTGATTTTTCTTGTTTTATTGTATTTTCTTTTATTTTATTTTGATTTATTTAATTTTTCTCTTTAGGCTTTCTTTAATTTTAAGTTAATCTTTGTTTTTAGTTTACTTTTCACTTTTCTGCAATTTTATTTAAAATTTTTCCGGTGTTTATTTTTGTAGTTTATGTCAAATTTTTGAAGCAGGGGAGATGCAGGAGCAGGGTGAAAAGCCCATAAAATTTCACACAATGTTTCGTGAATTTTGCAAGCACACTGTACTCCTGGTGTGTCGACTTTGACCACATTGCACTCCCATTTTGTTTTGCCCATAACTTTCTCATTCGAACTTCGTTTTTGGTGTTTTTGGTACCGTTGGAAAGCTTAGAGAGTGTGGAATCTAAATCTAGCCAGCAAGAACACTTTTGAAATTTTTATAAAGGCAAAATTTTCAAAATGATCCAATTGATCACTTTTTTTCTCTCTTTTCTTCTTCCAACTTGTTCATTTGAAACCCAAACGGAGTGAATAAGTTCTCGGTGGAAAGCTTCATGTTTTTTATCCCCAAAAGCGTAGTACATCTCATCAGGAGGCACTACTTCCCTCCCTTAAATTTTTATTCCATAGTCACATTGAGGACAATGTTGATTTTGGTTGGGGGGAGAGTTAAGGAAGGAAGTGTTGTTTTATGTTTTTGAGCAAGTCTTTTTGTTTAGTAAATGGCTTTCTAGTTAGTTAGTTTTTTTTATAATTCATGTTTTTAGTTTCTAGTTCATGCTTTCAATTTTCTTACTTAAAACTTTTTTGTAATGTCTAACTGCGCTTGAAAATTGAAACTTTGTCCAATTTTGTTGATGTTAGATTGGTTTCATGCCTAATTAAGTGGATGATCAATTGAATTCTTGTTGCTTTCAACCATTTTCTTCCACCTCTAGCTACCCACACACTATGCACATTAGGTTTCAACAATAGGCCGAAAAACTGCCTAACCTCCTAAACTTTGCAAAAACATATCCTAGTTTCGTTGACTACCTTTAATAGGTTAAGGACCCCCATGAAAAGAAGGCCAATGAGTCTTCCAAATTAAAAAGAAGAGAAAAACAAAAAAAAAAACAAAAAAAAGAAAAAGAAAAGGAAGAAAATTGCAACGCTTTGCCTTGAAACCCGAGCACGGTCCGAAGGGTATATGGCGGAAGTCTTTAAAGCATGGTGCCCTAAGCCAACTGGTTGGGAGTCATCGACTTAGTGCTGCTACAATGGGCTTGACGGTGAGGTCGAGTGAGTCAGAGGTGCTGTAGAGTCTCAAAACGCTCAAAGTCGGGTGAAACCTAAAGAGTTTGTGGTCGAAAGATCCTTATGGCTTGATGCCCTAAGCCTTAATTGGTTAGGAGTCATCGGTGGATCCCCGTTACATGGACTTTTGTGAGGTCGATTCCTTAGCATTGCACCCCTACAACACAAAAAGAATTGTGGAATAAGAGTGGGTGCTGATCTATTTAGGTTGGTTAGTGTCCTAGGTGGTGGCAATAGCTTGGTTGGGGGGAGAGCGCAGTTTGGCATTTATTGTTGAAAGCTGATCAAACAAACACTTAGGTTTTGGTGGAAGTTCCAAGTTGATTCACCAGGAAGGAAACTCTTTGAGTTACTTTGACTTTGTATGGCCTCACTCTGATGCTATTAGGCGTGGCTTTTGTGATTCTTACTAAGGGTTACTACCACTCACTTTGAAAATCCTTATTTTTGTGAATATATTTTTGCTATTATTTTGTTTGCTCTTCTTTCTTCTCTTCATTGCTAAGGGACTACAATGGTTTCGGTTTGGGAGAGGATTAAAGGCTCAAAAAGTAGCTTTTGAACCTGCTTATCAGGTTTTGAGAATCCTTTCGTGTACTAATCACATTGCTTGACTTAATCCCACTTAAGTACATTAAGGTCCCGGCTATGTTTACTCTGCTCTATTTTGTGTAAAATTTGTAGTTTTTGCAAGCTTAATCAGGCTAAATTTTTCGAAAGCCACTACCGATCATGAAGAATCTAAGCTCAGAATTTAGTATTGCGATCGGGTCAAGGAAGTGAAGAGCTAAAATAGGGTAAAGAAAAAAGTGAGCATTGTAAAATTTTCAGAGTAGATCGTTAAATTTTCGCGAACCCAGCGAATTTCGCAAATGTAAGTCAGCTGTACTTTCGTTAACTGGTTCCTAAGTTAATTCTTACCGACTTCTATGGACTGTTTTTTGCATTTTTCCAAATTATTCCTTTGTAATAGTGTTAGTTCATGTAATTTGGTAATTTTGCTTGTTTTGATGGCTATATAAGCCATTTGTACAGACTGTTGAAAGAACTTTCCTCTTGACTGAATAAAATTTTAGAGCGCAGAGCTTCCAATTCTCCCGCCATTTTCATTTTCTTTCATTTTCCCTCACTTTCCCTCACTTTCTCACTAGCCAAACAGCCTCTGAGGATGACAACTCAGAGGATGAGTGGCTAGAACCCTTTCCTCCTTAAAGTGGAAGGCTGCTGGGTGAAGGATCTCAAGGCAACTAGAGGTTTTCATGTTTTTCACATAGGTATTCACTGCCTTTACTATTCTCCCCTTTTAACTTTAGGTTTTGATCCCTACGAGTCACCTTGAATGGCCAATATTTGGTAAGCTTTTAGTTCTCATTGAATGCTTATTGTTAGATCTAGTGATGTTCATTAGTTATCATCTACGAGTCATTGTCAGGTGAGTCAAGGTGATGCTATTCACTGTCCGAGACCATCCAAATGCCAAATTTTCAGATATTTATTTTGGGTCAGCTTTTATAGCTAAATGAAGAACCGATTCAGGAGATGAATAAAGGTCATCCTCCCCAACGCGAGGAAAGGGCCCTAGAAACCCTCAGTTTCCCTAGGACTCCATCCCCAGTGACTTAACACTGCAAGGAGTTCTCCTAATTTATTTTACTATTAATTTTCACCATCAAAACCCCCCTGTTTTTATCAAACCCAAAAATCCAAAATAAATTCACCATTTTGAGCCAATTGCAAATCATTTGTGCGAAGAAAACTCATCCCTGTATTTGACCCTAGAGCCACTATACTGCAGTAGCTATGCTATGGCAGTAGAAGGTTTAAGTTTATAAATATTTTTGATTCCGAGCACCAAACCTCCATATCCTATACCCTATTGCGGCACGAATCAGTTTCTCCTTCTTTTTAACACAAGATCCATGCCAACTTAAGAAGGCCTCTCTAATTGTTACCTATTTGAGCAAAAGCAAGCTGCCACAACATATATGATTTGCCAAACAAATGAGCATATACACTCAACTATTATTTCTTTATCTCTCAGACAACAAGAGATCTCTTCAAGAATCCCCATCTCCTTCTTTTGAGCTAGTACAATGTCAATATCCTTCATTATGTAGCTTCCCATACTAAAAAGAAAAAAAAAAGACCACCCTCATCAAGACCCAAGGACTCAAACCACACTTGCAAGGAACAATTCTTAACTAAGAAATTTCCACATCTTATCTTTAATCAAACCATTAGAGAATAATGTGAGGAAAGCCTTATCTAAGGGTTCCTCACACTACCTATCTATCCAGAACTTTTGACTCCTCTCATTTCCCATCCTGAGGATTGTTATATTATTGACGTCTTCCCACCCACTAATGATAACCTTCCACACTCCCTCTCCATCCCCTATCCCCAATTCCTCTAGAGCATCACAACTCTTCATTTATAAACCATTCTAGCACCGTTTTCCTTTTTCAATAAGAAAAACAATATTAACAAGCAAAGTCACATAAAGAAGAATAAGACATTGATATAACCTAGCATGTGCGTTTGTGTGTAGCATTAGGGAGCCCTTCTCTAATTTGAATTATTTTCCCATATTTTAGGACCCTTCTTGATTATTAGGATTCGTATTCTAGCATGAAGAATTTGTTGCATTAGGGATCTAAGTCCAGTCCTTCCATATCATCTGGATTTCTTATTCATGTAGGAACAACTTTAAGCATAAGAGGACATATCTAAAGGCATAGAAGATTTTTTATGTGAGCTTAACAAAATAAAAGGAAACCAGGGAAAAAAGGACTTAGTTCAAACTTCTTTTCTTTTATTAGAAACAAAGTGAAATGACATATTAAAATAGAAAAACAAAATACAAAGGAAGGAAAATATTTCCTTCTCAAAAGCAAAAGTGATCATAGTTACAAAATTCCTCGAGAATCTCTGATTGAAATCGTTTATCCACTACTTAGGTTTATAAGGCATGAGGTGCCCAAAACAGATCATATCAAACTTAACAAGACAAGAATTGGTGTCTTTGTCAAGTAATGATCCAAAGCTAATATTTATTCGCATATTACTAAACATTTAGTTTCAGAGCAATGGTCACTTGACAGTGTCACCGGGACTTTAAACCATAAAAAATAGTGAAATGAATAAAATACAATTCAAGAATGATTCCGCCACATGTAGCGGAATCGATTATTCAAAACACAAAAGTAAATGAATACTTTTGTAATGTATATATAACTGATCCATCCGCTATGACTTATCTCGAGCAAAAGCCCAAACTTATCTACTTCTCTCTCTATTCTAACATCGTATCATGTGGCAACGTTCTGAATCTTTAATCTTCTCACTTATTACCTCTTCATAAAAGATCTCTTGAATGCAAAACAAAGGAAGGTCTAAATCCCCTAATCATTAATTCTAAGACTCTTGTTAGTCTTTAAATGAGATAAAGAAAAGTAATAGCCAAAGAAAAGGTTTGCTACAAGAAAGTGGGTTGCCAAACAGTGGAATAATGGGAATCAACCATGCTATAAGCAAAAATCAAGTATGTGACATTGAACGTGGAAAGATTACAATCACTAACACCGCAAATCTATCATACACATTCTTTTCCAGCCAATCCCACAAAAAGGGAAAAAGAAAAAACAAAACAAAAGAATGAATGAAAGAAGGAATGGAATGAACAGAAAACAAACGCCAGAGTTTGCTTTCGAAATGAATTCCGTTAGCAGCAAAGGCTCTTATTCTGTCAACCATTTACAAGGTAAAATCTTCCCAAAATGGGAAAAGAATCACATTTAGAGCAAAGAAATATTACTCACCAATCTATTTGGTTATAGACTTAGACCCTTACAAATTAAGCAAAAACTAGTCATCATCTCTTTTAGTCTCCACCTTTATAACAACCAGTGTTTCATGATCTTTGTACAACAACTAGGAAACTCAGTTTGGAGAAAAAAAGAGGCATTGTATGGGAAAGATGAGGAGCCATGATACTTATGCCCTCCCCTCAACCCCCACTTTGATACTAGGAGCTTTGAAATTGCTTTAGCTTTAAGGACGACAATGGTGGAGACCAAAATTCATTCTAGGGCGGGTTAGGTGGGAGGTGGCAAAGAATGGAATTTATTTAGTGGGGGAAATAATTAATATAACTGAATTATTTATTTGAGTACAAATGAACACCCTCCTGACTCCTTAGTTAATCATACTCATCCTATACTTGATGTTTAGAATTTCTATATGTTAACAACTAGGAAAATTCATCATTATCATAGTAATAATTTTGAAGTTTTGAAACTCTCAAACAACATTACAACAAACACATTCTACCATCTAATTGATTGATAAAAGCTTAATAAGTGTGTATTTATATATATATATATATATATATATATATATATATATATATATATATATATATATATATATATATATATATATATATATATATAGAGAGAGAGAGAGAGAGAGAGAGAGAGAGAGAGAGAGAGAGAGAGAGAGAGAGTGATTCGCTTTGGAACCGGAAATACTAAGTTCATCTTACATGCAGCAACTGAAAATGAGCATGAACAATTCTTAAACAAAGAACAAATCAATGAGAGCAGTCTATTAGGGAAGGATTAAATAGTTAAAATTAACTTAATAAAAAACCAGTTGAGCATTATGTCAGGAAAATTAACCATGAAATTCATTTTCTTTGAGCAGCTGTAGGAAAAACTTGGAGAGAGAAAGAGCCTTGACACTGTTAACTGGCTTAAAGAAGCACATAAATAAAATGATTTCACTTCGAGAGAAGGAAGTTAAGACGCCTCCTCATGTTATTGTGTACGTAAGCTAATTTCAGTTTACAATATGCCTATAAAATGGGTCAAAGGCTTTTTCCAATGAATAGCTTTATATATAATTTGTTGGTTGTCTCAAAGTAAGACATGGCATGGGAAATTGGATTTTAAACCGGACATAAACTTGCAACTACTATCTAGGTTTGGGAGTTGGTTTGTGGGGGTGAGTTGGTGTGTAAACATATTAGACAGATTTTTTGAATTAAGCATCATGCAATTAGCTTTTAAAAGAAGTCAAATTTCATAAAAAGTAATTTTCGAACTATCTTTCGACATAAGAAGTCAGCTTCAATGTTAAATAATAGAGAAACAATGCAGATCCCATAAAAGAAAATTGACTACTCCTAGTCAGTGGTGAATTCTCCTTATAGTGTGAAAATATCTTAATTATGCCAAGAAGCCTGACTCTAAACAACCAAGCTTGGTGAACAAGATGGCCTGACTGGACTGGATCATTAAATATAACATCCCCTCAATCATCTTTTTATGGGCTCTAAGGCCTATAAGCCGGGACAACACAAAGATCCAATGGTTCAACTCAAAGAAAGTGCGAAGAAGTTCTAAGGAACTCTAACAAGAGTGGAAGCAAACTCTATTTTCAATCCTTATGATGTCTAAGAGCAGAGTTTTTTAAAATTTTGAACACAATTAGAACCAAACAAGGCACTAAATCCAATTTTTGGAATAAGAAAAAACATATGCCAAGTTAAACAAAGATGCGACCCTGAGAATTTTTGTAAGAGAAATCAAGTTTTCAAAGCCCATCATTATTTTTTTTAAAAAGGAATCTAAGATGTAAATATAGACTCAATGAATGTTGAACTCAATACTATCCTTATTTTCCAAGTAAATTAAAAAGTCAAGAATACCACAACATGATATTTCATTAAAGATTTTTATAAGCATAGGACATTTAGCTAATCGACAATTCCAACAGAGATCTTCCAACAAGCTTTGAGATTTTGAGCATTCTTGTTCATTCCATTGACAAAATGTTAATAATTATTAATCCTCGACCGTTTTTCTAACCTCCATATTTTATTATAGATTTATCTTTTATTTTTCATGACTTATTCTATTTCTTTGTTACGATATATCTTTTTTTTATTAATCAATGAAAAGAAAAAATATTTTTTCGGAGCCGGGAGAATCTTCGTCTCAAGGACATTTGAAATAAAAATATTAAAAAACAAACGACTTAATATAATTAAGTACTGGGCTTGATTTTAAACTATATTTAGAATTAAGTAAAAATTATATATATATATATATATATATATATATATATATATATATATATATATATATATATATATATATATAAATTAATATGAGAAAAAGATGATAGATATATATGAAAAAAAAAGCCAATAAAACCTAGTTAAAGTGATTAAAAGCTCTAGTTGAGGAGTTTATAGTTTGGGATCTCAATTGAAATAAATTTGTGAATAACCAAAATGAATAAATGTAAAAGAAAAAACTAACCTTATAATCTTCAAAGGAGTCAAATCCAAGTACCACATCATCCAATTTTTCCTGGCTGCAGTAAAAAGTAATGACAAATGGTAATAAATAAATAGATAAACGAAAAACAAAAACAAAAAACTTGTTTTTCTCGAAGAATTACAAGATTAAGATTTTTAATTATTTTCTTATTCATTTGATTAAGCTCAGTAAAAAACAAAGAAAAATAAAATAAAAATAGGAGGAAAATATCATATTTGATAATTATTTTTAAAGACGCTTTAATATTCGGAAAGTGGATATTCATCAAATTTAAAACATTTGCAACATAAAAACAAAACAACATTCTGTAAAATCTCAGGATAGAGAAAGAAATACCAACTATATTAATGTGTTTTCTTTTTCTTTGAAAAAGGAAAAGAAAAGAAAAAATTATAGATAAAATATTCTAAGCCTCCTCCATCACTCAAGATCTTTCAATACAGAATGTAATACAAGTTAAGTTGTGGTAGATTATATTACAAACATAAATATCAATCTATTTCAATAGACTTATCACAGAATCCCTTACAACAAAGCAAAAACCAAGATGGCCTCAAAATTTTCAATGCTGGTGACATTAGAGCCCCCTCATCATCTCCCTTGTGCATTGCGCGGGTTAGATAGGTGTCAAATAAGGGTTAAAACTAAAATTTACATGTGTTCGAGAAATTCCAATTTTGGGAAAAAGGGCAAAATCGTACTTCGACACAAAATTGTTAGCTCTCGTTAAAAATCCATAATTTATTCTTCAGGGATCTCGGATGATGAAATGGATCGCGACCGCTAAATCGTCTCTCACGAAATCTAGCTGAAGACGCAGTTTCATAAAATTCAGACGGATTTTGGCATCGCTTTGAGGCATCGAGGTTTCGTGTCAGAACGATTGACGCGATTAAAAGTCACATATGCAAACACGTACTCATGTGCCATAAGTGGTATGAGTAGATAAACGATGAAATGGACGGTCAGATAATACGAATATCAAAACTAGAGAAAGAAGGGAATTAATTAATTAAATTAATTTAAGTCACTAAAAGACAAATTAGTGAATAGGAGTTGTCTTCCCCACTTAAAAATAAGAACAAAAAACGTGAATTTGGGGAGGGAGACTTCCAGTAGCCGAAATGGAGGTTTTTTTGGTGAGAGAAGATCGAACTTCTCTCTAGAAATACGGGCGATCCGACCGCTTCAAGTAGCCTTCTGTGGATAAGAAGGATAACTCCATTTACTACGCAGAGGGCTTCGTACGGGTATCACTGATGAGTTTCCTCAACTCCGGCAGGTGGTTTCTCCTTACTCGCGCTTATTTCTTTAAGTACTTTACAAATGTTTGAGTCAACGAGGCCGTTAGAGCTGCTTTTTGACCGTCCAAAACATAAGGACCGACTGGGATTGAATTTATTGAAACCAAAATGTGCCTCCCGCGGAGCGTGATGGGGTCGTTTTCGGGTGAAAATGACAAAAATTATGAAATAAATCATGCTTTGATGTGAAATAGGCCGGGAATGGCCGTGAATTGCGGTTCATTAAGGAACCGGATTTAGGATTTTTTCGAATAGTAACCGAGGGTTTCACGCCTATTCCTAAACAAAGGTTCTTAAAAATATATTTTTGTGAAAATATGTGTTTTGGTCGAGCATTTAAAACGAATTACTGTTTTGGATCATTGTACCCAAGTGAGCTACTCGATGTATGAATTAATTAATTTGCATGACATGATTGTGTGAATTAAATTTCTTTGTAAATATATACATGTTTATATATTTACATGTGAATTAGACTGCATCAGAATCAGCATATACGCATTCATATGCACCGGATCATCCTAGATTATAGGAGTTAGTGCGTGAGACAAGTCTATAGAGAAAATGGCTCCTGAGGGTTGTTCAAAATATTAATTATCGGAGGGTAGTCCAAATTTAAAATATCAATCTTCGGAGCGGCCCAATTGATATTCATCAGAGGGTAGTCCACAAACAAATAATATATCAATCGTCAGAGCGGCCCAATTGATATATACACATCGGAGGGTTGTCCACAAACAAAGAAATAATATATCAATCGTCGGAGCGGCCCAATTGATATATACACATCGGAGGGTTGTCCACAAACAAACAAATATGAACAATCGTCTGAAAGGCCCAATTGATATATATATATATATATAGATATACATCGAGGGTTGTCCACTAACAAACAATAATTTACACGGCACAAAAGGAAGCCGCTGATGCAGTCGGTGAGGACTCGGGATCTGAGTCATGTAGACATTCAAGTATGATCATGCATTTGCTTGAATGTATGTTTATTTTGGAACATTGCACTGCACTTAGGTGGAGAGTAGCCCACTTAGGGCGATTCCACTACTGAGCATTAGCTCACCCTGTCGAGGGATATTATTTTACGTGCAATGTGAGTGTGTGCGAGGGGACGGCTCGCCCCAGACCGGTGATGATTGGGAAGAAAGCCGGTCGTGGCTTTCATGTATACATGTATTAGAACTCTAAGTTTGATATGAGTCAGAGCAAGAGTAAAAACATATTAACTCTATAACTATTGGGTATAAGGATTCATAGCTGGTATGCATATTAAGTATCGTTTACGAGCCCAAGTGGTCAGACATCATGTGGATTGATATATTGGATTATATTAAAATCGTCAGACAGGATATGCGTTTTGTATTTCGCAGAGCTCCCGCATAAAGGAGACTCCCGCCTGATTGGTGGAGAATTGCCTGCAAGGTCACTCCGACATTCACGAGTGTTTCCACTGGTCGACGGTAGCGTCAACGGACCCCCGGGAATGGGGTGTCACAACTTTGTATCACGTAGCCAGTATACGAATACCTAGGAGCTCGGATTTGGGTGCAGCCATCACCACTGGGGTTGTTTGATGATGTCTTCTGTATTAGGTATGAGATTACCTAGGAAATCACTGAATAGAACACCGTGATGCATGGTGTTCATGTGTGATTGCGTATAAATATGAGTTGTATGTTATGAATGATGTTTATAACATGGTTTGTGATGTGTTGCGATGTCGTGTGTGCTTAGTACTTAGCATGGATGTGTTAGAATGGCAGTTTTACAAAGGAGGAAAATCGAAAAAGAAAAGTAAAGAAAATAAATTTTTATAAATTTATTTGGTCGAGGAGAAGAAAATACTTTCAAGATTTTACAAGTAGTAAAATTAGAATGGGTAAAATAAATTTTATAAATTTATTTGAGTGTTAGCAAAAATGAAAAAAAGTAAGTAATTTTTTTAGTGATTTTTCCAAATTACGGAAATAATCGGGAAAAAAATTTAAAATAAAATTTTCAAAATAAAATTCATGTCAAATATCACGAGGTCGACACACTGTGAATGTAAGGACAATGTAAGGTTACACTGATTTATGTGTATGATTAGTGTCTCGTGTTTATGCCTAGAAATGTGATGAGATTTAATCTGCATTGAACTGTATAGGATGGTTATTTAGTGACGAGGACGAGGGCGTCTATGGTACCGGTCAAACACCAACGTTGTTTGATCAGCAGCTTTTACCGAGGCTTCAGGCTAAAAGCCGCAAACTGGCAGTTAATGTCGGTAGCGTGGTGACGTGAAAGGATCCTAGTAACCTTCTTGTGAGGTTTGACGCATCATCCTCCAAATATCTACAGGGAGGAGACCGATGGTGGCGATCATTGGTTTACGCAGATCGGTGAACAGATTGGAGTCTACGGAGATTACTCACGCTGAATTCGAATTAGACTACACAAGGTCTGCCTAGAGGTGGGTGAGGCCCAAGTACGGTGGAATGGCTAGGACTCCTAGAGACTTAGAGGTTATGACATTGGCAGAGTTTTAGGAGTCATGATAGGTAAGTACTTCTAAAGATCATACATACTCAGAGTTCCTGTGAGTCGGCTGTGGGCGATGATCATGGATGGACTACAATGTACAGGTTCACAGAGCTAGCATGATTTGTTGATGATCACGCGGGCCACAACCGCTGTTAGAGATTTGAGAATGGTCGGTTATCGACCAGCCGTATCGTGTGGTGGATTTCACTACGTGGATACGGATTTCATGGTCAGACACCACCACTAGAGAGAGATGTGAGGATGCCTGAGCACTCTGGATGCGAGTGTTAAGGGTAAGAGGAAGAACAACTCACTTCTTCCAGCCAGAAAGAGGTAGAGCTTCTAGTCTAACAGGGTTCTGTAGTCGCGCCATCCAAAGCCGTGTGAACAGATGAGAGTTGCCGGCCGCAGATGATGGTGTGCTACCACTGTCGCACCGGACACATGAGACCTGATCGCCTTAGAGACATGGATCCCAGTGGTTTTGGGGACAAGACATCCCGGGCCAAGAGCGGTGATGACAGAGGATACAAGACGCTCCTCTGCGCACTAAGATGCCAAAGCCGCACTCTGGGCTGAGGAGCTGGGATGCAAGCACCTCACATTTTCACAAGCGTGCCCGAGAGGCCAGTACGGTAGGTAGAGAGAGCCCACAAAGTGGACATTAAATCCAGGGGCGTGTCTACGCCGGCCCCACCACAGCTAAGTCGCTAGACGCGTTATACAGGTAATGCTTTTTGCTATCTCACTTATATGGGAAAGTGTTATTTGATTGCGGTGTTTCTCGTATTCATTCAATACGTGATCAGCCAGGTGGATCGAAGTCGGGCTTGCAGGTTGAAACCTGGGGAGGAACCTTTGTAGTTCTCCCCTAGGGACTAGGGGCGCAGAGACTAGGATGATATGGTCGAGGTTGTGAGCCGGAGATCTCGGGACCTCAATTCTCCAAAGTGGGACCTTAGAATCATGGATTACGTCGAGTTCGATGTCATCCTAGCATGGATCAATGACAAATTTTATAAGGATCGCTATCGATCAGGAGCGTGTGAGTGGCCACCGCCACACGCAGGATCTACCAGGTGGTATTTCGTGGGGGACAAGAGATGATATCTTGTCCCGCATGCATATACGAGTCCAAGTGTCGTAGCTTACGGGTTGGCTAGCGAGCCTTACCCTAGAGGACGAGGCCGACCGCACTTAGATCTACCTCGAAAGTGGTTCATGAAGATGCAGATGCACTTCATGATTTACCTATACTACCTCCACATATTGATGTAGACTTCGTATTGCCACACCTCGATACTTCACCCATCTCAAGATTCGTGATATGATGGCAATTCTGCTGAGTTGCAGAACTCGTGAGTCCGTAAATTGGCCAGAGCATCGACAAGGTTCATTGCATCGAGCACTTCACCCAATGGTTTCGCCCGCTCTATTCAGGAAGAAGAAGGACAAGACCTTCGACCGTCACTGACTATAGACAATTGTTTTGTGGTTACGCGATCAAGAATCGGGTACCCACAATGGTGACGGACGATTTGTTTGACTGGGCCGAGAGGAGCGCAAGTTCATCAAGATACCTTCACACCGGTTACCATCAAATGGTGGCTGGGGATACAGATATCCCCAAGCATAAATGCCAGACGCTGCTAAGGGCACTTTTGAGTTTACGGTGATGCCCTTCGGATTGACGAATGCGCCAGCCGCATTCATGGATCTCATGCATAGGGTATTCAACCCTATCTAGACCGCTTATCGTAGTTCGGATGACATTCGATCTACTCCCGGCCGAGTAAGCATGAGTATCACTGAGGATCGCTTTACGTCGCTGGGAGACCATCGTTTGTATCGCTGCTCAGTAGCGAGTTCAAAGCCATCGAGGTGAGATTTGGGACACGGGTGTCGTGATCGGGAGGCTCGCCAACCCGTAGAAGGCTGAGGCGCGGATGAGTCGAGAGGCCGGGTCAATTTCGAGATACGCAGTTTCTCGGGATCATCGGTGCCACAGATCTACTGGTTCTCCAGGATAGCAGCACCTATGACTAGGTTGACCCGAAAGGAGGTCAAGTTTGAGTGGGATGACCGATGTGAGGAGGCATTCCAGGAGTTGAAGATGAGACTTACTTCAGCTCCCATCTTGATAGTCAACTCCGACGTGTGGACGGGCGCCACGCCTATCAGATGCCGCCTCGGTGGCCTGGGATCGGGATGTGTTTTGATGCGCAAACCGAGGGCAAGAGCTGTGGCGGTTCTCACGCCTGAAGAACTCACGAGCAGACCAATACCTCCCACACATGACATGGAGTTGGCGGTCGTAGTTCGCTCTTGAAGATTTGGCGCCACTACTTATACGGCGAGGAGTTCGAGGCGACTCACCATAAAAAGTCTCAAGTATATTTTCACGCAGCGACCTCACAATATGAGGCAACGCTGGAGCGGATGGAGTTCCTAAGGATTATGACTTCACCCTTGCATTACCATCCTCGTAAGGCAAATGTGGTGGTCGATGCATCAAAATTAAAGTCACAAGGAGTGCGGGCTAGTATAGTTTTCGAGAGTGGCGATGCTCGAGACCGTGGAACAGCCAGGGCTACACTACAATGAGCACCAAGGTACTGGGAGCGGCAAGTGGCTACACCGCCTCGTTGAGCAGAGTGATTGAGTCCCAAAGTAAGGTGACAGATAGTGTCCATCAGACCCAAGTATAGGAAGGCACGGGTGACGAGGGGCCGACCGCTCACGTGATGGTAGTCTTCGATAGATGTGACGCAAGGGTTCCCCAATAATCGACAGGAGGAGATTCAAGGAGTTTCATCGTCGACATTTGTCGCATCCAAGTGGGCACCTAAGATGTACCAGGATTCGTCGCCGCGACTTGGAGTGGGATGAAAAAGACACGTTAGACTTGTTCGACGATGTCTCACGCGGTTAGCAAAGTTAAGGTCGAAGCACTGCCGCCAGGCTACTTCAGCCATCGGAGGTATCGAAAGTGGAAGGGAGCATACACGGATGTGGACTTTGTGGACCCACTTTCTGACGCAACAGGCTACGAGGTATGGGTGATAGTGGACCTACCACTCTAAGTCTGCACATTTTCTAGCCGTGCTGAGAGAGATTCCATTGCCATACATTCGAGAGAGATACAGTCCCACTTACATGGAGTACCGCATCCATAGTGTCGATAGGGACCCGAGGTTTCACGGCACACTTTTGGAAGAGTTTCAAATATGGGCACACTAAATGACTATGAGTACAGCCAGTCTCCAATTCTGGAGATTTAATGGTCATCTCGAGAGACTATATTGTGTGTTAGGAGTATTATGCGCACAGCACGCGCCCGATCATAAGTGGTAGTCGTGGAAGAGCACTCGTTCTTAGTAGAATTCGCCTACAACAACGCTATTGCGCGTAGTATACATATGGCACCATATGAGGCATTATACGTGGAGGCCATGACACTGGGCAGGTTGACCGAGGTGGGAGAGAGCCCATCACCGGGTCTCCGCACTGAGCAGAGACACCCTCCGAGAAGGTGGTGAGCTTGATTAGCCACGCGATCTCTCACGGCTCGCAGCCGGCGTAAGAGCCATGCGGATGTACGACGCCGACCCTTAGAGTTCGAGAGGTCAGATCACGCCTTCTCAAGGTGATGCCTAAGAGGGGAGTGGTCAGTTCGCAAGCTGGAAACCATCGGTCGAAACCATTAGACCTTCGATACTCGAGTGTAGGCACCGTCAGGTAATCTGCTAGCGCATCGCCTGGAAGATGTCGTGTCCACGAGGTGTTTCACGCCTCCATGCTCCGGAAATATACTCCAGATCCAACTCATGTGGTGAATTGGGGACAGATTGAGGTTGACATGGATGGGACCTTCGAGGAGGGACCAGTGTGCATTGTTGATGGTCGGATCAAGCCTTTACACGCAAGACCGTGAGGCTAGTGAGGGTACTTGGAGGCACTATGGAGTGGAGGAGTCAACGTGGGAATGCGAGGACACGATGCGGGCCACCTATCCCTTCTTGTTTAGGGATGAAGGTACGTGTTATAGTCGTTTAAGATTTAAATGACTGTTTACATGCATGGTAGAGTGCACGTTGCATATGCATGAGTATGTAATTGTCCCAAATTCTTTGATCAGAAATTTTATTTTTTTTTTAAGGAGGGAGAATAAGACCCAAGAAATTCCAATTTTGGGAAAAAGGGCAAAATCGTACTTCATTGGCAAAATTGTTAATTTTGTTGTAATCCATAATTTATTCTCATATCTTCGATGATAAAACGGATTACACCGCTTAATCGCCTCATAAATCTGGGCCTAGCACGTAAATTTCATAAAATCTCGAGATAGCGGAATTTACACGTTTTTTCGGCACGCTGCTCGTGCCGTAAAACATTTTCGATGCTATTTAAAAGTGCAACATATAAACACCGCCATCATGTGCCATAAGTGGTATGGAGTAGATAAATGATGAAAATGGTTGACCAGATAGCCGGGCCAACAAAACCGAGAAAGAAGGAATTAATTAATTAAATTAATTTAAGTCACTAAAAGACAAATTAGTGAATAGAGTCGTTTTCCTACTTCAAAATAAGAACAAAACGTGAATTTGGGAGGGATCAAGAGTTTAAATGGAGGTGTTTTTTTGGTGAGAGAAGATCAACTTCTCTCTAGAAATACGCTGACCAATCGCCTAGCCTTCGATAAAAAGGAGAACTGAGGGCTTCGCAGAGCTTGTACTGATTTGTGGAGTTTCCTCAAACCCGAGAGGTAGGTTTCTCCCACTTGGCGTTTATTTCCTCTTAAAACACTTACAAACGTTTACTGAATGGTGCCGTTAGAGGTCGCTTGATCGAACCCCCAAAACATGGGACCACCACTGAATTTATTGAAACCAAATGTGCCCCAAAGTGGAGCGTGATGGGACCTGCTTGGGGTGAAGACAAAAATTGCGAAATAAAATCAGTTTTGATGAAAGAGGCCGGAATTGTCGTGGACTGCGGGTTCACTAAGCTTAACCGATGATTCAGATTTTTCGGAACAGTAACCGAGGGTTTTACTGTTCCCGAAACAGTGATCACAAAATAATTTTTGTGAAAATATGTGTTTGGTCGAGCGATTAAAATTCAAATTACTCAGACATCATTAGCCCAAGTGAGCTAATTTGATGTATGAATTAATTAATTTATATGACATGATTGTGTGAATTAAATTTCGTAAATATGCATGTTATATATTTACATGTGAATTGACCGTGATCGGAATTGGCATACATGCACCAAAATAAGGCAAATCGATCATTCCAGAGATTATAGAGTTAGTGAGACAAGTCTGTAGAAATGGTTCTGAGGGTTGTCTAAAAATATTAATTATCGGAGGGTAGTCTAATTAAAAATATCAATCATGAGCGCCCAATCGATATTCATCGTAAGGCAAATTCACAACAAATAATATATCAATCGTTGTGAGTGCTCCAATTGATATATATATACATCGAAGGGTTGTCACTAACAAAACAATAATTTTCTATACGGTGCTTAGCGAAGCAGATGGGAAGTCGCAGAGGACTCTGGACTGAGTTGGTCATGTAGACATTCAAGTAGGACTGGGCGCATTTGTCAATGTATGTTTATTTTGGAACATTGCACTGCACTTAGGTGGAGTAGCCCACTTAGGGCAATTCCACTACTGAGCATTAGCTCACCCTGTCGAGGGATATTATTTTACAGGTACAGGGAGTGTGCGAGGGGACGGCTTGTCCTAGAGACCGAGGATTAGAAGAAAGCCGGGTTGTGACTTTGATATATACATGTATTAGAACTCTATAAGTTTGATATATGTTGTATAAGAGTAAAAACATATTAACTCTTGTAACTATTAGGTATATAGTTGGATTCATAGTTGGTATATATATTAAGTATTGTTTATGGGCCCAAGTGGTCAGGATACTCATGTGATTTGATATATTGGATTATATTGCACTGCTTGGGACAGATGTGTTTTGTATTTGGGTAGAGCCCCGCATAAAGGAGACTTCGCCTAATTTTCGTGAGAATCGGTTTGGTCAAATTCGACATTCACGAGTGTTTCCATGGTTGACGGTAATAACTAATTCTCGAGAATGGGGGTGTCACACTACATACCTCTCAACTTTAACCACTGAACATCCAATTTGACAAAAAAAAAAAAAAAAAAAAGGCCTAACAATCAGACAAAACAATCCAATTCATAGAACAATAACCAGCCCCTCTTTGTTTTTTGAAAACGTTGGGAAATTCATACAGAGAATATGAAAACAACGAAGCAAAAGGGTGTCAAACAATTTATAATATCGATAATTAAAGGTGAGGTCAGTTCCACATATAAAAGAAGAAAAGAAAGGGAAACCAATCAAAACAGAGACGCTTTCTTTACATATCTATCATTAAAAAAAAAGGAAATGACAAAAATATCAATAAAGGAAAAGAAAGTGCTTGAAATATGGCAGATTCTAACCTTCTCGAATATCGCTATGAGCTTATAGCATTTCTTGCAAGAAATCAGAGAAGCCCTGTTATTTAGAAAAGCAGAAAGGAAAACAATTGCGATTATTGTTAAACTATTGATGGAACCGGGGGATAAATGTGTGAAATAACAACATCAAATTGATACCCACCTCGGAAAACCTTCAACTTGAGCTTCATCGACATATCATCACCACTCTCCAAATCCGCTGACGAATCGATCTGCGGAGCGATTGCAAAAATCTAAAGAATGGATCGTTTTTTGGGCGGCCCTGGACTTGGCCTTAATCTGCAGTCGCTCCTTTGTCGATTTTTCAGCAACTTAGATCTATTCACAAACAGAGAGTTCATAGAACCCTCCTCAAAACTCCAAATTGGAGCACCCGGGTGATTCCAAATTGAGGCTCAGAGATTAAAACCCCCCACCTCCCCGGTTCACCAAAAACCCCTGCACACCAACAAACGAGGTCGAGGGGTGAAGACAAGGTGGATTTCGGAGGGAAGAAGAACTGCACCTGAGATGGGTCGAGATTGTTGAACAATCGGGCACGTATCGGTTGAGAACAAGAACATAGAGAAAGAAAGGCGAGAGTAGAGGACAAGAAAGAGTTTACGTTATATATAGCCACCTGTGTAGAGAGAGAGGGGGAGAATAAAGGGTTTTCAAAAAGTTGTCCTAAAAAGTCAAGGGGAGACAGTTGTATTACAACGGTTGGATAAATTTCAAAAACGCAAAGCAAATATTTGAATACAAAGATATTTAAAATCATCCACTGTTTTGTATTTTGTACAGTAAATAATAAATATTAATTTCTAAAAGTTAGAGGAAAATATTTATTTAACTTTTAATACTTTTTGTTCTAAAATTATTGACAATATTGAGGTTTTCATTTTATAATAAAACTTTTAATTTTATTATTTATAACTTAATTGATTGAATTATATATTCCTGATAGTTTTTTTTTTACTTTATGACCCAACTATAGATTCTAGTAAATATTATATATTAATAATAAATGTTCTTTTAACTAATTTTATAAGTATAGTTACAATAATCCCAAATGGTGATTCTTTTTAGATTGTTTAATAATAATCAATAGAGAGAGTTGAGTGAGAAAGAGAGTTTGTACAAAAAGTTTGCAATCAAAGTTTGAAGAAATAATTTGTAAGTATTTTTTTTTACATCTCTTTTGTTCTTACTTTAATTTTGTGTTAATTTTCTTTATTTAGGGGAACAAAGGGATAAAAGATAAGCAAGAGAAATGGAGTTTTGATTTTTAAAAATTTTATATAATAATAATCAACCTACATGGATCCTGTTGGTATTATCTTTCTTATACAAAAGGAAAATTCTTTCAAAATTAATCTGAAACCCATGTTTTGGAGTTATGAATTTTAAAACTAGGGTCTTTAGTCTTAACCCATGACCTTTGACCCGTTTCTTTTTAGTTATGGATAGGCTGCTTAGGGAGACTTTGTCCGCCTTCATGGGATTTATCCCATGGCTACCTAAGCTGATGCTTTTATTATTCTAAATTTAAACTGTGGGTAATTTTGAGGAGAGATTTGTGAGATGAGCTTTGTTTTTCGTATAAGAGGAATAATTAGCACCCGAGAAATTCCACTGAAAAGGGCAAAATCGTAATTTTGATTACAAAATTGTTATTTCGGTTAAAATTCCGAAATTTATTCTCTAGATATTGGATGAAAAAACGGATTGCACCGTTGGAATCGTCTTGTAAAATCTAGCTAGCACGTAAAATTTCATAGAATTCGAGATAGCCAATTACACGCCGAGGCATCAATGCTCGTGCGTCAGAACTATTTTCGATGCGACGAAAGTCACATATAACTTGTACTCATGTGGCATGAGTAGAGAAATGATGAAAATGGACGGCCGAGATAGAGCCGAATATCAAAACTAGGAAATGAAGGGACATAAAGGTCATTTTTGAAAGTTTGTCACCAAGACAAAACATGTGTACACCATCTTCCACTAAAACTAAAGAGCAAACGTGCAAGGGAAGGGAAGCACTCAGGGGCTGGAATTAGATATTTTGTAGAGGCCACTTAGGGAAGCCTGCGCGACCGTCTACGGCCTTCTGACAAGAAGGAGAACCGTCTACGCTGGAGAGGGCTTCGCATGGGCACTTAATTTGGGAGTTTCAACTCCAAGAGGTAGGGGTTTCTCCCTACTTGGTTTTTTTATTCTTTGTTTAAGTACCATGTAGATGTTTCTGGCCGTTGGAGGCCTTGAACGATCGCTTGATCTGCCCAAACCTTGCAACCGAAATGTTTGGATTTGAGACCCACGAATCAGATTGAAATTTACTGACTGCTTGTTAAATGTGTGATGAATGGCTCCATAAATCATGTATTGGCGTGATTGAGGCCGAAAATGGTCGAAATACTGCTCACAAAGTGAACCGATGATTTCAGGTTTGATAGAAACAAGGAATGCAGGGTTTTACTGCTCTCGAAATGTTGTTCTCCAAAATATATTTTGTGAAAATATGTGTTTGGTCGAGCGATTTAAATTAAATTGCTAAATGCTTGATCATTAAATGCCGTGCCTAATTTACGTATGGAATTAATTAATTTACAATGACATGATCGGTGTGAATTAAATTTTTGTAAATATATGCATGTTTATATATTTACCTGAATTAGATCAGATTGAATTGGCATACATGCATTCCATATGCACCTAACACCCTAGACTATAAGAGCGAGAAAGCATTTATTTAGCCCAAAGAAAACGGCCGGGAGGGTTGTCTAAAAATACACTATCTGAGGGTAGTCCAAATTAAAATATCAATCGTCGTTTTACCAATTGATATTCATCGGAGGGTAGTCCACAAAACAAATAATATATCAATCGCCTGAGCGCCCAATTGATATTCACCCAGGGCAAATTCCATTAAACAAATAATATATCAATCGCTTCGGAGCTACCAATTGATATATACACATCTGAGGGTCAGTCTAATAAATTAAACAAATAATATATCAATCGCTTCTGGAGAGGCCCAATTGATATATATACATCTGAGGGTTGTCCACTAACAAAATAATAATTTTCTACACTTAAAAATAAACGGGCAGGATAGCCTCCACGAGGACTCTGGATCCGAAAGGTTCACGTAGACATTCAAGTAGATCACGATTCGTTGAATGTATGTTTATTTCGAACATCAGACCGCACTTAAAGGAAAGAAAGTTCACTTAGTATGACATTCCACTATCGAGCATTAGCCTACCTTTTGTCGAGGGATATTATTTACAGGCTGTGAGCGGTATGAGGGATTCGCCGCCCTAAAACCGTGGATTAGAAGAAAGCCTGTTGTGGCTTTGATGTATACATGTATTATAACTTTTTAAGTTTAATGTATGTATTGTATAAGAGTAAAAAACAGATAATCCTTGTAACTATTAGTATATAGTCGATTCATAGTCAGTATGCATATCGAGTATACTTTATGGCCCAAGTGGCCGTTTTAAATCATAAATCGTTATATCGACTGCTTGGGGACAGTATATGCAGGGTTTTGTAATCGAGCTCCCCTGCATAAAGAAGACTCGCCCGATTCGTGGAGAAATGTCGAGTCACCCGACATTCACGAGTGTTTCCGCAGTCGACGGTACCAACTAATTTCCTACTCGCGCGCCACAACTATATCGAGCCTTCAGTATACCCGCTACCTAGGGCTTCGAGGGGATTCGCTTAGGCCATATTGTAAGAACATCACCACTTTGGTGGTTTGATGTAAGTTAGGTATGATTACCTAGAAATCACGACAAAACTAGACAATTACATGCACGTGTTAATGTGTTTTGTGTGATTTGGTGAATTATTGTGTTCGTGTGCACATATGTTTCATGTGTAGATTGTATGTGTGCTTGGTGATTAGCACTTGGATGTGTTAGAAAACATTTTAAAAAAAATATTTTGAAGGTTACAAAGGTACAAAATCGAAAATAAATAAATTTATTAAATTCGAATGGGTTAGAATTGAAGAAAATGATTTTTCTAAGGTTTTACAAAGGTAAACTCAAGAAAATCAAAGAAAATGTTTTATAAATTATTCGAGGGTGGAAAATGAAAAATAAAATATATATATATATATATATATATATATATATATATGCAAACATGTATTTTAGAAATTTTCCAATAGCCGGGAAGCGAAAGGAAAAAATATATATATATATTATAAGTGGCCGGAATAGCTAACGCCAATTCCGCAAGGGTCACACCTAGGTTCGGGTCGCGATAAGCAGGCGCAAGGTGCGCGCGATGGCGGCCAGACAGATGCAGGTCGCGATGACCGCTTCGCGCCGCGACGTATCGTAGACGGGTCGAAAAGACAGCCGATGTCGCGACATCATCTTCAGGTCGCCGATACGGTGGCGCGGTCGGCGAGATTTCGGAGGTCGCTATTATCATTGGCGAGGTCGCCACATGGGTGGCAAGGGTTAGGCTAGGCTGATGTCGCTGACATGGGCTGTGGGCAGAGAGCGGTCGCCACCCCGCCGAGGTCGCGACTGATCGCCTCGAAAGTGGTGTCGCGAAACCAATTTGATGTCGCGACATGGGCTAGCTTACAGGAGGTCGCGACTTGGAACGATGTCGCGACCTGGCCTGGGGCTGGGCAAGGGAAGGAGGTCGCGACATGCGCCCACGACTTGGGCGCGGCGCGCTGGGCCGACCGCACGCCGAAGCGCCGCCGACCGCGCACATCTACTGACCGCTGGGCTGACCGCGCTTAGCCGCTGGGCTACGACCGCGCTAGCCGCTGACATGCACGCTGAGCAGCCTTGTCGCGGCGCGCCGCAAATGTGGGCCCACTACATGGGGCACCGCGTGACGCAGCAAAGGCCACACTGGCTTGGGTAAAGACCGTGCACCCAACCTACCAGGTGACAAGGCAATCGCTTAGGGACACCGCTTGGGATGACTGCTCATGAGCACTGTTCACAAGGTAAAAAATAAAAAAAATAAAAAATTTTCTTGTGTATGATTTCATATATGAGATATTCATATTGCATTTACTACAAATGCATTGGACGTGAAAAGGAATTTTTTTTTCTAAGGTGTGAATAGTATCTCGAGGCTGTGTTCATGCTTCAGAGATACTGCATAGTATTTGACTATTCAATACAAAAATTTTTGAAAAAAAAAAATTTCTAAATTTAATTAAAATAAAATAAAATCAAATAAAATCAGACAATTTTCGAAAATAAAATGTTTGTTGAAAACAATATTTTAAATGCAAATCGATTGCCTCAGATTACCAGAATGCAAGGGACAATGTGTATACACTGATTTACGTGTATGATTAGTGTCTCGGGCGTGGTTTATACCTTAGAGATACTGTATTGAGATTTAATTGCCATGTTAATTGTGTAGATGGCTAGTAGAGGATGAGAACGTAGAGGACGTCCACCCGGCACTGGGCCAGCACCATCGATATTCACCAAACACCGTATTCGATCGCCAGCCTTTGCCGAGGCCGTAGGTGTTGGCGCGGTCTATCGCACAAAGAAGGTAGCAGTAGTCGAAGGTCCTAGTAACCTCCGTATGTTTAGTGGTACATCACCCTCCGACATTCATTGGAAGGAGATCCAATGGTGGCGGACTTACTGTTTATGCAGACGAGAATGTACGGAGTAAGGCTGAGATCACCTCCGATACGATCAGATCGTGTTAGTCAGATTCCAAATTGGGGAGGGGCGAGGTCTGCAGGTGGAGATGGTTAGACTTCTAGAGACTTAGAGGTTATGACATGGGCGAAGTTTCGTGGAGCCTCATGGGTAAGTATTTTCCCGAGATTATGCGGCATGCGAAGGCTCAGAGTTCCTGTGAGCTGTGCTGTGGGGCGATGACTGTGATGGACTATGTGGCTAGATTCACAAAGTTAGCCCGATTTGCTGATGATTACGTGGCCACCGATCTGACCAAGGTGAGGAGATTCGAGAATGAACTGAAGTTGTCCATTCGGGCCAGGATTGTAGGACTTCGCCTACGGGATATGGATTCCATGGTCAGGGATGCCGACCATAGAGAGAGATAAAGATGCCGGAAGCACTCAGATGCGAAAGGTTGTGCAAGAGGAAGGATACACTTTCCTCCGCCAGTGGAAGAGGCAAGAGGGCCTCTAGTTCGCGAGATTCGTGAGTCACGCCATCCGGCCAAGGACATGAGAGCTGCCTGGTCAGCAGATTGTGATGAGAGTCAGCCGATCAGCAGATTGGGATGAGTCACAATTATGACGATGGTGGATACCATTATCGCAGCTGACACACATGAGACGGATTGCCCCTGTGAGACGTGGATCCCGTGGCTTGGGACATCACGGGCCCCGGGGCCAGAGCAGATTGTGAGATACAAAGACATTCTCCACAAGACGATACAGCCAGGCCAATCTCGGGCCTGTGGAGCTACACTGCACCCCATTACTCATTGCAGCCCGAGAGCCGAGTATGGGTAGAGGCAGAGACTGAGGCCCACAAAAGCGTGGACATCGGGGGTCCAGGGGCGCTCCATTGCCGTCACACCGCAGCCGAGTCGCCAGATCACCATACAGTAATGCTTGCTATCTCGCCTACGGGCTAGGAGTGTTATTTGATTAAGCCAGATTCATTCATTTGGGCCGCATCGCCGTGATTGAATCAAGCTTAGAGGTCGAGACCTTAGAGAAGCCTTTATATGTGAGTTCTCCTAGGGATTAGTGGCTTATATCAGTGGATGATATAACAGGTTGGCGGTGTCGAGATCTCGACCCCACTCAACAAAGGACCCGAGGATCACGGATATGTCAGGAAGTTCGCCGTCATCCCTGGACGGATCGTCGACAAAATTACGTGGTCGCATCGATTGTGAGCGTAGGAGGGCTACCGCCATACGCAGATCAGACTCGTGGTATTTCAAGGGGACAAGCATTTACATTTCGCTCTCGTACAAGATACGGCCCGTGTGTCGTGACGCTAGCTGGTTGCTAGCGAGCCTTACCCTAGAGGACAAGGAGAGACCAGACTTAGATCTACCTCGAAGGTGCGGATGTTTTTCTAGATGAGCTACCCGACTACCTCCACGAGGGTCGAGGCTTCGTGATCGAAGTTACACCCCGGGTACTTCACCATCTCTATGACTCCACATAGGATGACACACCCGCTTGAGTTGCAGGAACTCGCAGTCCGCCATAGAGCTATCGACAGCGTTTATCGCATCTAGCACTTCACCACGGCGCTCCGCTCGCTTATAAGAAGAAGGACAAGACCCTTCGACCAGGCATTGATTACCCTGAACCGAAAGTTATGATCAAGAATCTACACTCATTACCGAGGATTGACTATTTGTTTGATCACTTGAGAGGAGCGCGAGCCACTTCCAAGATGTAATCTTCACACCTGCTACCATCAGCCGAGGTCAGGATACAGATATACCTAAGACAAATATTTAGGGACGCTACTATGGCACTTTGAGTTTACTGATGCTCTTGATTGACGAATGCGCCAAGAAGATTCATGGATCTCATGCATAGGATATTCCAACCCTATTTAGATCACTTGTCGTAGTTCTCGTGGATGATGACTGGACGACTCCCGAGCGGGAGCATGAGTATCACTGAGGATCGCTTACGCTTGCCGAGACCATCATCAGAGCCGCCAAGTTCCGGCATGCGAGTTCCGCTTACTCGGGAGGTGAGATTCGGGACACGCGGGTGTCAAGATTAGAGTGTCACCACCCAGCAGTGTCGAGGCAAAGTGATGAGTCGGGAGAGGCCGGTCGCTCAAGATACGTACTGGATCAGCCGGGTATTGGCGTAAGATCCACTGGCGATTTCTCCAGATACAAGACCTATGACTAGTCGAATCTCTAAGGAGAAGCCGTTTGATTGGGATGACCGATGCGAGGAGGCATTCCTGGGTGAGTTGAAGAGGACTTATCACCCCATCTTGATAGTTCCCACAGGACAAAGGTGGTCAGATGCCTCGAGGGCCGATTGGGATGTGTTTTGATGCAACCGGAGGGTAGTAGCTTATGGTTCTCGCCGCTTAAAGAATCAATGAAAGCATAATTACCCCACACACGACATGGAGTAGGCAACCGTAGTCTTCGCCAGCACCAAGGCACCACTACTTATACTACGAGGAGTTCGAGGCGCAATGCACCATAAAGTCCTAAGTATATTTTTACGCAATGACCTCAACATGAGGCAACGATATGGATGGAGTTCCTAGAGGATTATGATTTCACTTCGTACTACCACCTCCGTAAGGCAAATGTGGTGGTCGATGCACTCGGCCTAAGTCACGAGCGCTGGCAAGATAGCTCGAGAGCGGGCGATGTTCAGATCATGACGCTTAAATACAGCGACAACGAGCGCATCTGTGGCACCTGGGCAGTTTAGTGGACAATCGCCTCTATCGAGTAGAGTGATCGAGTCCCAAAGACAGGACGCGGAGATAGTGTCCATTAGGGACCGCACACAGTACAGTGATGAGGGTCGGACCATCTACACGCATGGTCTCGATATAGAGGACAAAAAGGGTTCCCATTCACCGATTCGGTATAAGGATTCTCGTGGAGTTTCACCGCTCTCGATTCGTCAGGCATCTAGGTGGGTACGAAGATGTACCAGATCTTGTCGCCAAGATCACTAGAGCGGGATGAAGAGACACATTGAAGACTTTGTTCGATGATGTCTCACGTGTCAAGAGGTGATAATGAGCACCGTGGCCGCCAGGCTACTTCACCCATCGAGGTGGCTGAGGAAGTGGGAACACGCCACGATGGATTTTGTGACCCACTCTGCCACGACGCAGCAGGCTACGACGCAAGATGGGTGATAGTAACGCCCACTAAGTCGGCACATTTTCTAGCCTTATGGACGACCTTCCTCATTGGAGAGATTCTCGCCGGTCGTACATTCGAGAGATAGTCCAAATGGCACTGGTACCAAAGATCCATAGTGTCTGAGCAGGGACCCGAGGTTTACTAAGACACTTTTGGAAGAGTCAAAGGCTATGGGCACACGCTGAACGATGAGTACGAACGCTCCACCCTCGTACATGGTCGGGCCCGAGAGGACTATACAGGTATTAGAGGACATGCTACGAGCATGAGTCCTAGATCATAAGGGTAGCTGGGAGGAGCATTTGCCCCAGGAATCACCTACACAACCAAGTATCGCGAGTATACGTATTTAAGACCGTATGAGCACCATGGGAGGCCAAGCAGATCACCGTTATGTTGATCGAGGTGGGAGAGAGCTCCACTATCGGGTCCCGATCCTCGATCGTGAGACACCGAGAAGGTGAGTTTGACACGACAAATAAATAAGCTTTCACTGGCCTGTGAGCCAGAGAAGAGCTGAGCGCGATGTGCTGACACCCTGTGAGTTCGAGAGCCAGGATCACGCCAAGGTGAGTTAAGAGGAGGGTCGTTCCAAGAAGCGGAAGTTATCACGAGGTTCATCGGACCTTTCAGATACCAGAGTGGTAGGCACCGTTACGCACTCGCTACGCTACCGCCCCGAAGATGTCGTGTCCACGAGGTGTTTCATGTCTCCGTTCCGCAAATATACTCCAAATCTAGCCTGGCGTATGATCGACAGACAGCGCCGACACCAATACCTTTCGAGGAGGGACCAGCAGTATCGTTGATAGCCGCGGATCGTAAGTTTTGCGGCGACGCGAAGACCGCGGAGGCTAGTACGTACTCCGGAGACACTATGGATGGAGGAGTCCACGCGGGAGCGCCGGCGACACTTACGCGGCCACCTATCCTTCTCGCTTAGGGATGAAGGCAATGTAGTTTTAGTCGCTTAAGATTTAAAATGATCGCTTACATGCATTTGTAGAGGTAATATTGCATATATGCATGTGAATGATTTTTGATTGTCCAAAATTCGGAATTCCTTTTAAGGAGGGGAGAATGTAAGACCCGAGAAATTTCAATTTCTGGAAAAATGGCAAAATCGTAATTTTGATTACAAAATTGTTATTTCGGTTAAAAATCCAAATTACCTTCTAGATATCTGACGATCGAAAAGGATTGCACCGTTGGAATCGTCTCGCGAAATCTAGATAGCACGTAAACTGGTCAATTCGAGACAATCGAATTTACATCGCTTTTCTCGAGCATCATCGTCGGGTGCCGCGAAAACGCATTTTCGATACGAAAGTCACATATAACTTGTACTCATGTGCCAAGGGTGGTACGAAGAGAGAATGATGTACCCAGACCGAGATAGAAATCAATATCAAACTGAAACAAGTGGACACAGCGTCATTTTGAAAGTTTAAGTCACTAGAAGACAAAATAGTGTGCATGACTCATCTTCTCCACTAAAACTAAAGAGCAAAACGTGCAAGGGAAGGGAAGCACTTACAGGGGGCTGGAATTAGATATTTTTGCAGTAGATAAGAGTGTGACTTCTCAGTTTATGAGATCCGATCATTACGCCTTTCTACAGCACAGAACCGGCTTCTACGCTGAGAGGCCATACGGCACGTAATTGGGAGTTTCTAAATCTCCAAGAGGTGGGTTTCTCCCACGGCGGATTTCACTGGCACCATGTATATGTTTCGGCTGTTGAGGCCTCGAACGGCCGTTGACTCGCCCAAAACCTCAACTTAAATGTTTGGATTTGAGACCCACGAACAAAGTCACAGATTAGCCCTACTTCACCACTAAGCTAAACGTGGTGATGAATGGCTCTATAAATCATGTATCGGGTGTGATCGAGGCCGGAATGGCCGAGAAATACTGCCCAGTGAACCGATGATTTATGTTTGATAGGAACAGTGAACGAGGGTTTTACTGTTCCCGAAACAGTGTTCTCCAAAATATATTTTTGTGAAAATATGTGTTTGGTCGAGTGATTTAAATTAAATTGCTGTTGAACACAATTTCACTGAAGCTAATTCTTGATGTATGAATTAATTAATTTACATGACATGATTGTGTGAATTAAACTTTTGTAAATATATGCATGTTTATATATTTATCTGCGACCAGATCAGATTAAATTCCTGATATTACGCATTCCATATACCTGAACACCCTAGAATGTATAGGAGAGTGTATGAAATGAGTCTAGAGAACGGTTCTGGAGGGTTGTCTAAAAATATTAACACAAGTATAGGCCCAAATTAAAATATCAATTGGCTCCGAGCTTTACCAATCGATATTCATCGAGGCATTCACAAACAAATAATATATCACCAGCGCCCAATTGATATTCATCGAGGGTAGTCCATTAAACAAACAATATATCAATCAGTCGAGCTACCAATTGATATATGCCAATATCTGAAGGTCCACAACAACAATATATCAATCAGTCGGGGTTTTCCAATTGATATATATACACCTGAGGGTCGGGTCTACCAACAGCCACAATTTCATACGAGGCTAGCGAGTGTGATGAGTTTCAAGAGACCTGTGATCCTGTGTTGGTCATGTAGACATTCAAGTAGGATCATTCATTTGTTTGTTCGTGACAAGCTTATTTCGAACATCAGACCGCACTTAGGTGGGAGAGTAGCCCACTTGGGCGACCACCATCGGAGTTACTTAGCTCTCACCCCTGTGAGGGAATATTATTTTTACGGGTACGGTGAGCCTGCGAGGGACTATCAGTCCTAGAACGAGGATTAGAAGGAAGCCGGGTTGTGGCTTTGTTGTATACATGTATATTAGGTCCTTAAGTTTAATGTATGTATTGTATAAGAGTAAAAATACATTAACTCTTGTAACTATTTGGTATATAGTTGGGATTCATAGTTGGCATGTATATTGAGAGGCTTATGGGCCTGCGCCGTTTGAATCATAAACTGTTATATCGGACCGCTTCGTGGACAGTATATGCAGTGTTTGTAATTGGGTAGAGCTCCCCGCATAAAGGAGACTCTCGCCGATTAAATGCTCTGTCACCCGATATTCACGAGTACTTCAAGAAGCTGACCCGTAGTCAACGGATCTCGGGTTCGGGCGCCATAAGACTGCATCGTATAATTTGTATGTTAATTATTATTATTTCAAAACTTTTTAAATTAAATTCCGCAGTACCAGTGTTTTATCTTACCCGCTTAAAGCTTCAGTATCAAGGAAACCGTTTAAAAAAATTTTATGTTTATGATATTGTGAAAATTTATGTTTTTATGATTTTGTTCAGTTTGTGTTTATAATTTGTATGAAAATTGTGAAAATTTGTATATTAGTAATTATATGTTTATTTTGTCTTTTATTCCTTATCCTCCTAATGTTTATAATTTAGATTATGATCGTGTAAAAGAACTTAGTAATTGAATTTACGTTCAGCGTGAAGAATTTAGGAAAAATTTAGATAAACTGCATGTTTTAAGAACAACTGTTAAAAACCTTACTAAAGATATTCAAAACCTTATGTCTCTTCAATATTTGTGTGAATACGAAAACACTATAAAAGAAACCTACGAAGAATATTTTAATACTGAAACTATAGTTAAAACTGAAATAGTTAAATATTATATAGATAATCTTTATGTTAGTTCAAGTTCTTAAAAATTAGAAGTATAATTTAGAATTAAGTGTAAAAATTTAGAATAGGTAGAAACTTTGTAAAAATTAATGAACCCTCAGTTTAAAAAAGAATAAATTAAATATTTTAAGAACCTTGTAGAAATACAATTGGGAATAACAAAAACAGTATTAAAAGAACATAAAAAGCAAGAAAGAAAACCATTTGAGTGTGACTGTGATATAAAAAATTTAGAAAAAATTCAAGAAATTCAACAAAGGAGAATAGATAGTTGTAATACAACCTTAGGAATTAGAAAAGAAGCTAGAAGATTTTAAACATTTTAATTTAATTAGAAGAAACTTAGATTATATAAAAGAACATTTAGTTAAGGAAGATAAATTTTGTAGAAAAGAAATAGAAAAAATAAAAATTGAACAACAAAATTTGAAAGAAATATTAGAAAAACTTAGTCAAAACACTACAAGAAAAATGGTCATTATTGACATATGTTACCTTGACATAAGACAATATATGTCAATAATTTTTATTTAAATGGGTAACTATGACATATAAAACTTAGTTAAAAGGAATAATGACATATATGAATTATATTGATTATTTCATGACTTATGATAATGCAACTTTGATAGAGAATTTTTAAGTCAATATAAAATTAATATATTCATAGGTCAAGACATCTAAATAAAAGCAATAATGACATATATGATAATAACCTTGATAGAAAAAATTAAAAGTCAATACATGGTGGTTTAAATATCATGCTAAAGTAGGTAAAAGTTATCTATCAAATATTTTACAAGCCAATATAACCTCATTTATAAATCTATTAAGGTTATATTGTTAAATGTTGAAAAATCTTACTTCAATTTTATTTTATTTTTTAATTTTAATTCTATCTAGACTCAATCTCATCTACAAACAACTTGAAAGAAAATTCTAAGGCAATAGGGGAACTTGAAAATTTTGTGAAAAGTAGAAATATTTTTTATGAAAATTTATTGAATTTGATATTTATTCTTCATGCGAAAATATATCCTTTATAAGGTTTAAATTCTTATTTGTGCATTTTTATGACATTTATTAAATGATCTAACATGACTTCCTTTTATTTTATATTATTGCAACTATGATAAATATGAAATTTTTCATTATAATATTTTAAGAAAAATGGAACTTAGAAAAAATGTCAGCATCAATTATTTCAAAAAAATAGTATTTTTTCAAGTATCATTGTAATTCTTTCGAACAATAAGAAAAGACATAAAAATTGTATATCAAATTTTATTAATTGTATTCTTAAAGATAATGAGCTTGTTTTATATTTATATTTATTAATTCTCTCTCTTATCTAAGTCCTCGGTGTCATAAGAATGCGTTGATCTCATAATATGTTATTACAAGTGGACCCTTCACAATAAGGCTAAATGATTTGCTGCAAATACTTTTTCTCAAACCTTAACCAAAGTAGCATTACAAGTGGACCCTTCACAATAAGGCTAAATGATTTGCTGCAAATACTTTTTCTCAAACCTTAACCAAAGTAGCATCATTACGTCCATGACAATATGAAGACCCAGAAATAAGTTGTTGATATGTTTTTTCTTAGAAAGAAAATCCTCTTGGGAAAAAAAATGAGATGGAAGCAAAGGCTCCCTTCCATGCTATTCAATAGCCAGTCATAGAATTCAAGTGGGTTATTTTGATTATTTTGATGATACAATATTGAGGCTACTATTGTTGGGTGGAGAAGATGTAAAAAATGCTGAATCATAGTTTTTATTGCAAAAAAAATCATGATCTACATAATAGTTTGAAAATCATAGCATGTTTAATTAATTAATTTAAAAAAAATTATAGCACCTAATTGATTACCTAATTGATTAATTAATTAGATGATAACACAATTTTAATAAATAATTGAAAATATTCTACCAAATACAAAATAACTTTATTTATTCACACATACAAATAAAAGGTAGCAAGCATTAATATTTACATTTATAAAATGTGATAAGTTCCATAATTTAAAAAAACGTAGCAAACTAAAAGTATTTCATGGGAATCGAGTCCCTTGACTTTGGATGAGTTCCCGCATTTCTCTAAGCTCCTTTTCCAAGTCTTTTTTTCAATGTGTTGTAATACACCTAGATCTTGACCAGTATGGAAGTGGTAAAGGTTCACGGGCTAAGTCTTGGTATATCGAGAATGTGAGCTTCCGTACACATATTTTAGCATCTGTCAACACTAACATTTTTTTAACTAAAAATAAGTGAAAATAGTATATTCGATGACTATATATGTTATGTTCCATAAAAAAAATTTCATGACTATTATGGACTCCGCATTTTTTAATATTATATGTTTCTCATTCAATGGCGAGACTCGTGTTTATTACTTTAAAAAACATTATCTTTATTACTTCTATTTATTTTTGTCCCATTATTTTCTAATATACCAAAGATTCTCCAGAAAAAAAATTGTTAAATTCCTTTATTATATTTATCAAACTAGTATGTTAAATGAAGGCCCCACAATATGTAGTACAATAATAGCAATTGGATTCTCGCACAAAGTCCAACATCTACAAAAAGCTTTTAACGTTTTCATAGAACTTCATAATCCCATCAACTGCTTCCTCATTCCTTTATAAAAATTATCTTTCCTAGTACCTTTACATATTGTCTCTAGCACCCAATCAATTTGATTGGATATTTGTGGTCCTATGGATTTTGTTAGATTCTTTGGATAGGTTACAAACTTTTGAGAAAGAATGAAAAAAGAGTAAACAAATTAAAAGGTCTGGAGTGCTTCATATGATCTAAATGTCGCCAGATGCTATCAGCAATGAAGGAAACCTCAGTAATGAAGAAGAGAAGCCTAATACCATCACAATACCTCTTTCAATACCATCACAATACCTCTTTCGGTGAGGTGGTGCTGAGTTGAATGAAATGATCTCTCCTATAATCCCTCCGCATCCTAGTGAAATTTCTCTACTGATGAGATCTCGTCAGTCCATGACATAGTATTTGTGGCCAGAACCTACCTAAACTAAGAGGAGGATGGCATCAGGTCGACCAAAAAAAGTACATACTCAAAGGTCAAAGTTCACCAGCTTTGTGTTGTTATAGACCAAACACCTAACCAGTCCTAATATTAGAATCATAACACCATAACTCTCCTCAATTTGATGACCCAACAAACTTTCATTCTAGTCACAGACTCACAAGGAAGAACACTTGGGATATAATAGCATGCAGAGTCAAATAGTTAAACTCATTTGATAAAGCTGGTCCTTGGTAAACATGATGAACTCCATAAGCTCCATAAAAGGCAGGTGCTAATATTTTTAGTTGTGGACATGTGATACTGTAATAATGACATGAAAGTTTAAAAGAAATCCACTCTCCAAAAACAACTTACAGAGTTTCAATTTTCACAACATATTGAACATTCTAGCAACCATAATTAAACAGAAAAAATGAAAATGCAATACTAACGGATAACAAGAGGAAATCCTAATTCAATGAATACATGGAAAAGATATTTTCCCTATTTGTAAATAATGGAAATACAAATTAAAAATCAAAAGATGCTATTGTATTCTGTGGAACTAATCGATGGCCTGAACTAGCATTCACTGAAGTGACAGCAAAGGTGCCTCACTCGAATTTAGTGAAGTACTGCTTTAGTACTCCACTAACGGTAGAGCCTAAAAAGCATTCAAACATGCATATCTTCAAAATTGCTACATCTGGTATATTATTTTACTTCATATCCGTGATCATATCTCAAAATAGACCAACTTACAATAAAATTAAACCATTCATTACTCTTATTTTCAAACAAAAGCTGGTAATTAGTATAGAGAAACAGATACATGGAAAGAACAAAGCTTTAGCAATTATGCTAATATATCAAGATATTATAACAGATAATACCAAGCAGCTGAGCACAACATAATAAGCCAAGGCAAGTATTATGCAATTCAAACTTGGCTTGTTAGAGTTTGAGTTGAGCTCTAAACAAGCTTGAGCTTGGCCTAGGCTGAATCAACCTAACATAGTTCTCTTTGGGTAAGTGAGGTTTTTAGGACACAAGTATTTTTATGAACCTAACCATGTTATTTAGCCTAATCCAATAGTCGGATTCATTTCAAATCCAACACTATGGCCATATGAATTAAACACATCTCCCTTCACTTGGTAACTGTGATTGTAGAAGCTAACCCAACTCCTCATGTTTTTTTATGAGCTTTATTACATGGCCACTTTCTTAAATGCATCGTCTGCTTGTTTCTAGGGTCAGAATTCTAACTACATGTTCCTAACTCAAAACTCAAACTTGATTTCTTAGAAAATTAAATTTGAGGATGACTTGTTTAGAAGATGAACAAGCTTATATAAGGACACTAACATGCTGCACTAAAGCTAATCAATTTTACCATTCCAACAAGCGCCTTTGATGCATCAACAATATAGTGATTCCACCCCACGGGCATGCGACAGCATCAGCCCATGGACGTGGAATTATAGACACATTGATATGAACTAGGGAAGCTAGATCTTCCATATAATAAGGCATTAGAAATTCAAGTGTTATCATTGCAAAGAGATTTGTCGTTGTTTTTTTGCTACTTTTGCATGTGACCAGAAAGTATATCGGGATACTAAGCACCACCTTAAGAATAAGAAAGTACACTAAGGATAACATCATAAACAAGCTGCATTGCGTATTTCATTGCGCACTCAATCCGCTTACCTCAATCTATAGATTGTGATGCTTGAGAGCGTTGCTCCTCAATCAAAGTTTGAACTCTTTGCAGCAAACACCAGATATATGTACATGTTCCACGGTTAGAAAAATATTGGTTACCCATTAAATAAAAGTCTTTTATGGCACAAAGTAGTGTTGGCTTACCTGACGTAGCTTCCAACCTCCTCTAGTTTTTGTAAGATCGTAAGTTCCCCTGGCGATGAAAAGCAGTCGCGCCATGAGATTTTGACGGTGAAATCAGAATCATAAAAGGAGGAAAATATAAAACCAAATATGAGAGGGAGAGAGAGAGCCCAAAGAAAGAATTTCTCCTTCTCGTTGTATAGAAATGACAAAACTAAATCAAGCCAAGAATTATTTAAGAAAATTTTCAAGAACCTAAACTGACTGGGGATTCACCTTCCACTGATATTTTAACGTATCCAAGAAGGTATTGAATGACTCCATCCTCAAAACTTGGAGCATCTTCAGTTACAGAAACTTGCTTGGAGAAAACATCACTTCTTATATCTGAAAGTCGTGCTAGAACAGCCTAAAAAGACAACAATATTAAATCAATAAATCAATTTCCTTGAATGTGATGTCACAGAGAAGAAACATGATCTGGAAATAAGGAGCACCTTCCTAAAAGCGCTTGGATATACGACTCCTTGAATTTGAACATCATCACTTGGTGGCCTTCACACCCCTCTACATTCTCAATTTAATAGAGTAGACCCCAAAAGGGACTGCAAATATCCTGAGAATAAAACAATAAGTGTTCCAAATAGTAAATATTACAAGGATTGAGACAGTAGCTAAGAATTGGAATTTGAATTAGTTGAGGGGAAACAAAAACTATCAGCAGCAAGAAGAAAGAATATCATGATATCAAAAGTTGCATGGTTTAACATAACAGGAAATTCACTCAATCCTTTTTTGTTAACCAAGTCGTACTAAATGCAGCATCAATCTCATGTAGGTCCAGATTAGCCCAATTATATGTATTATAATAGAACTCAAAACATCCCAGGCCAACCTGATCTAGATATGCCTGTGCTGTTCTGATGTATACGTGATATTTCCAGGAAAATCAAGCGGCTTGGCATTGACCAAAAGTAAGTGGAAGGACTAGTTTACAAAGTCATAAAGATATAAATGAAAGCAAATTAGAAATTTGCGAGGTAATGTGGATAGTGGAAAATATTCATTCTAACATTTTTTACCTGTTCAATGACAACATCAGCAACTGAAGGCAATAGAACATAGCTTCTTCTTCAAGTGACGCCTAAAACATGGGAATGGTACTGCTTTCTATACTGAGCAAACAGACAGAGTGTTACAGAAATGTATCAATACATGACTTGCATAGTCAATGTGACATATAGAGCATTATTCCGTGATCTATGCATGAGAATACGACAGCGGTATTAGCAACCATTATTAGGAGCAACCCAACTGAGTTGCTACTGGGGGTGCCATATCAGACCATTTCAAAATGGCACCCAAATCATCAAAAACCATGCTCCAACGGAGATGGCATCCAAGGTGGCAAACTGCCATCGGTGATGTTGGGGTGCCATATTTGGCAACTTTGGAGAGAAACCCTGGAGGATGCAAAAGAGCCGTTGATAGCTCCTGTGCTTCTCAACGGCTCTCTCAACGGCTATATTTTATTTGAAATTCTATAAAAATACAGAAGAGATTCAGAGGGGAGAGGAATACCTTGCAGATTTGCCTTCGAAACCCTAGCTCGAACCCTAGCCCTTGCAGAAATTTTGCAGAAAGTTGTCGTAGCAAGGGAGGAAGAAGAAGAAAGAAAGAAGGAGGAGGAAGAGGAAGCAAGAATTAACAAGTAAGACGTCGATTAGGAGTAACAAAGAATAAGAAAGATGTAAGGAGTGGGAAGAGGAGTTAAGGGAAAAAGACAGAAGGAGGAGGAAGAGGCATAAGGGAAAAAAACGGTGATTTAGTTCTTCAAAGACAAATTCTACTTTTTAAATGGGTTTAGATAAATTGCAATTTTTTCCTTTTTTAATTTCAAAATTTGATTTTTAAATGGGTTATATAAATTGCAATTTTTGTACATTGATTATAAATTTTATTTTTGATGTATTAATTTGGCAACTTTATAAATTGCTCATTATTTAAATTGATTATAATTTATTTAATTAATAATTATTCATTATTTAAATTGACAAATTGATTTTTTAAATTTAAATTGATGAATTGATAATTTTTTAATTGATAAATTGCTCATTAGTCAAATTAATTATATATTTTATAATTGATAGATTTATTTGTATACTTTATAAATTGCTCATTCTATTATTTGATTATATTTTTAATAAAAACATTAATTATTAAATTAAGACTTTATTTCTAAGACCTACCATCGAAAGAAAAATACTATTCAAAGCGCATCAGTACTGACTATTCACATTAAACAAGATTTGGCACCCCATTGGAGTTGCTCTTAGACCAATAAGATATTATGGGAAAGGGCTCAGACAACTTTTCAGCAGCTTTAACCAACATAAAATAAACTATTTAAGAAGTCTCATTTCCAGTCTTGCAATTAAAGCAAATAACTATATTTATGAACAAGTGGATTTGGATTGAACTCTAATTGTTCCAAATTCATTACCAGCTAATGAGACAAAGCAAACCAAAACTTTCAAAAAAACCCCATAAAATTTGACTTCCAAATTAAATTCAGCCCTATCCAGTTAAGCATGTTATGTTGAAAATGAGCACACAAAAAACAAATTAGAAAACATGATAATTGCAATGCTTGCAGAGTTACCTTATAGACTATGGCATTAGGTGTGACATATAGCTTCCTCGACTGAATATCCTTCCGCAATATATGTCTACGTACTGGTAGATAAAGCAACATGAACAATCCAAATCCCTAAGCCAAAATTAGAAGCAGCGAGTATAGAACCCATTGAGCTGTTTGATACTTCACAAAATTATCTTCCATTTCTTGAAAGGAGGCTGTATATAGAATTGTTTCATCTTCAAACCCACTATCTTCATCATAAGAACCAGGTTTGGATAACAGGCCTCTCTCCAAGAGGTTCATTTGTGCGGCTCCATTTCCCGATCCCATCAGCAGTTAAAACTGTCGAACCAAACCACTTCAAGCTCAATGCACAAATTATTGCTAAATTCCCCAATGAAAATAATCTATATGAATTTTAATTGAAGAAGAAAATGTAAAAGAGAACACGGATAAAACTTTTGAATCTTGAACTCCCCGTTATTTGAGACATGATGTAGCAGAGACCTCCACTTACCTATGCCTAATGAAACTATTTAATTGAACTGAGCTTGTCGTTCTCTGAAAAGCTGAGTCAATATCATACACAATTATTTCCTATTTAGTTCCTCAGTTTTCTCAGTAACTAAACGCCTAAAACAAAAAGTTGCTAGTCCGCCGCCCTAATTTTACCATTGATGTGCAAATATTGCACAATCCCCAATCTCTTGGAAATTAATCGATCTAGCTCCAAGATCTATAAAATCGCAAAGCGAATACAATTCGTTCAACTCTTTCAAGTACAAAATTAACAACATAACAATCAAACAAATGTCGCTTTCCGATCATCCGTACAGAAAAACACGTAGAAAGAAGAAACCAATTGCTCCAATTAACAAAACAAGAGCTTACAGATTGGGAATTCGAACTCTTCGCCACTGAAAGTTCAGAGCTTGAAGTCGTAATGCTTTCTTCCCGAATTTTCAAGCTTCTGTGGGGGTTGCGCTAACGTGCACCACTTTCCAAAGCCATGGCCTTGATGACATGTAGCGTCAGCACACCAAATCCTTTGTTCTCTACAATCAAGGTCATCGATATCGAATACCCGCGATGATGATCGCGAAGTTGGCTCGCTCTCATTGGTGGATAACCGAGGGTG
Source organism: Tetrastigma voinierianum (assembly GCA_016808115.1). Classification (NCBI taxonomy): domain Eukaryota; kingdom Viridiplantae; phylum Streptophyta; class Magnoliopsida; order Vitales; family Vitaceae; genus Tetrastigma; species Tetrastigma voinierianum. The sequence continues at coordinate 318,104 of JAEQBH010001909.1, read as the reverse complement.
CACCGCAGTCAGCATGCTTGAGAGCACAGGGGAATACTTAAATGTTACGAATTTGAAAAAGCAAAGACCAGTAGTTGCTGGGAGAGTTAGGTTGTGGGAAATAGTAAATACTCTCAAATTCCCTCTTTCATTTCCCGGGATTTAAATCCTACGATCGAAAACCTCGTAATATATGTGAAAACAGCAATGACCAAATATGTTATGTTCCATAACATGTTTAAGAGATACTTACATTGGATGACTCTTTCACCATACCATAACATTTTTTTTAACTAAAAATAAGTGAAAATAGTATATTTGATGACTATATATGTTATGTTTCATAACATATTTTTTCTACGATTATTATGACTCAGATTTTTAATATTATATATTTCTCATTTGATGATGAGACTTGTGTTTATTATTTTAAAAAACATCATCTTTATTACTTCTATTTATTTTTGTCCCATTATTTTTTAATATACCAAAGATTTTCCAGAAAAAAAATTGTTAAATTCCTTTATTATATTTATCAAAATAACATGTTAAATGAAGGCCCCACAATATATGGTACAATAATAGCAATTGGATTCTCACACAAAGTCCAACATCTACAAAATATTTTTGAACGTTCTCATAGAATTTCATAATCCCATCAACTTCTTTCTCATTCCTTTATAAAAATGATCTTTCTTGTACCTTTACATATTGTCTCTAGCACCTATTTTAGAAATGTTTTATTACTAGCCACTTCAGTTCTAAAATTTTTTTAAATAAAGAGTCCATTTAAACAACTTCACATACATAAATACAAAGGACAATATCCTCGGTCACTAAAAAGGTCTTATTTTCAACAATTCATTAAGAATAATGGAGATTAATTCAAGGAAATTCATATAATAGAAACAAATTAGAATATAGGTAGACAACAAATATTGATAAAAGAAAAAGCCGGCAAGAAAGGCATTCTAAATTAATATATTTGCTTTTAAAATATAACTAAATAAAATATGAAAATAACCAAAATCTAAAAACACATGTGGAAAATCAATATCCTTTATTCCCAATAGAAAGTGTATTTTCCATGAAAAATAAAAGGAAAACACTATCTATGATAAAAAAAAGTAAAATAAAAAAGTTCCAGAAAAGATTCTACTTTTCCATTTTTAGGTTGGATATAAAAACTACCAAGAAGAAAAAGTTGAAAAAAATTTTACAAAGAAAAATATTATCCTTTCCTAGTTAAGCCTACATACCAATCTCATTTAGGAAGCGAGGATAACTACTAACAAAAATTCTCATTACTCTACTTCACATTAAAAAAAAAAAATCAATAAAAGATCTATCAACATCTATCTCAATCCTCGCTTACAAGTATTCAATTGTGATTCTGCTTCAAGTTACAGAGATAAACCATAGAAAGTGAAGCAAAAATCTAGAGAGAAGGAAGAAAGAAGTGGAAGATTGCTGTTTTAGAAGTCGTGTAAGGTCGTTGTTTGGAAATCGTATAAGCTTTTTGGGTAGGGGAATGCTGCTAGGTACAATGATGACAAAATACATTATTTTTTCCTTTGAAAAGACTCAACTTTGACAATTGATAAGTTCATTAGAAATCATAACGAACTTGAAACTATTTTATTTTAATTTTCTCATTTTTATGTCTTTCTGTTTTTTTTGAAAGATTTAAAAAAACTATTAAAAATTATTAGATAAATTTGTTTGGAAATAGTGAAAGTTTCAGGACCCTAAGGGACGGTTTGTTTATAATTTTTTAAAACTGTTTTTGTTATAAAAACAAAGAGAATAAGAAAAATATATTTGGTTTTCAGTTTTTTTTTTTATTTTGAAAAAACAGAAAACACAAATAATACTAAATTTAAATAACAAGAAGAGTTTAAAAAAAACAATATTTTGATATTTTTTAAGTTTTCAAAAATCGTTATCAATAACATTTTTCAAAAATCGTTATCAATAACATTTTTCAAAATCGCTTTTAAACAATGTTAACATCATTTTGGTAGCCTCAAAATCGCTTTTGGATATCTAAATTCTAAATACAGGTTTTTAGAACCAAAAAATTAAAAAAACCGAATGTCTCTCTATTTTCCTTATTTTTTAGAACATAAAATAGTTTTGAAAAAAGAAACTAAACACGCCTTCTTGTTTTTGGTGTACTATGTGAAAATTGTTATTGTTATTGTTTATAGAGTTATTCTTGTTTTTTTTCAAAAAAAAAAAAAAAAAAGGCAAACCTGTTATTTTTTATTTTTGAAACAAAAAACAGTTTTAAAAAACTGTTACCAAACATGCCCATAATTTCCAAAATTGATTCAAAATTTCTTTTTTCCTTTTAAATGTGATATTTTAGCTTTTTATTTTTATTTTTATTTCAATAGTAGTTTTATTTTTATTCAAAAATGTGTTTAACAATAAATAATTTTAAGAGAACACAGTTAAATCTATTTTTAAAAGTCAAATTTTTTCAAAACCGAGTGATAAAATACTACTTAATTAAAATAAAAATTACTATTATGCATATAATATATTGACATCTATTCACTTCTAGATACATCATAATATTTCATATGCTCCTCATAAAGCTTGTCTCGCATTGGAACTTGAACTTAAACCCTGGATCTATCCCCTCCAAATGCCAACTGAAGTTCTTAACCACTGAAAGTATATATGTCTTATTAGCTATTATTTATATACTATTTTAATAAATATCATTTTTATTATTATAATTAGACATATATTTTATACATGATTTTCAAAATTTAAATCACCTTTAATGTACACTAACCAATATAAGTTTTGGAATTTCATTGAGCATTTTTCATATATTTGCCCAATATAAGAAAGGTTAAAATTTTGTGATAGAATTTTAAATCAAAGATGAATTAAGTTTAATATCCTCACATAAGTACGCAAAATACAAAAAACAAGTACCCAATGAATTGTAGTGGGAGAAGCAACAAACTAATTAACATGAACATTATAAGTAACATCATGACGAGTAATAGTAATAGTAATAACTTATTTTAAGCATTCATAATATGCTTGAATTTATGTTATTAGCTAAAACATCTCATTTTCTAATATACTAATGTTTTATTTAAAATTATTTCTCAAAACGTAATTGATATGTTTTAAAATTTGAAATATAACAAAAATGGAATATAACAATAAATATTTTAATTTTAGAAGATACATATAAAAATTGAAAGTTATTTTCTAAGTAAGAAATTAAATTAATGATCTCATTTCATCTAATGTTCCTAAATCGATTTAAAATGTGTGAAGGAAAATTTTCTTTTCTTAAATTTAAAATATGCCTCTACATATATCAATTTTCTCTAGAAATGGATATTCTTCCTGGATATTCCCCTTTTTATGGAATATTTATAATGTTAGCTTTAGGTTTGATGGAACAAAAGGATAGCATGAGTACGAATATTTAATTAAGAGAAAGTTTAAAAAACGAAAAAATGTTTGCCCACTTGAATCCTTGTGTTCCCTCCAACTAGTCTCACAATACTAGGGTTGACAAAATTTAACACGACACGTGAATACGACACGAACCCAATACGCTTTGGCTGCTCGAAAGATAATTGCGCAGGCCATATCTAATGTCAATTCCACTTAACACGTAGATAATAAATCGTCATATTTGTGTTGACCTTTCTTAACACGAATTTAACCCGACCGACTCATTTAACGATTATATTAATTAATTAACCAATTTAATGTTATTTGTGTTAAATATTGATTATTAATTATAATTTATTAATTTAAATAATAAAATTAATAAACATGTTAAATTTATTAGGTTATTTGTGCTTAAAATGTACGAATGATTAATTATACTCCTTGGCTATTTTAAATAATCAAATTAAATGAGTCATATTCATATTGACCTGCTTAACATGAATAATAAATAAGTTGGATTTGGATTAACAAATATTGACACATTTATTATTTGTATTAGGTTTGAATTTACGAATATTGACATAATCCATACATTAACACAACACAAACATGACTCATCCACACGAATTACCACCCCTATGCAACACCCATACGCCCCCACCCCCATCTAGTTAATGGCTTCACATCCTATAAAGTGCTACCTTCTATAGACAACTGTCCCATCAGTCTCAAAGTCTATCAAAGCTTAATGCATTAAAACTACTAGTACAAGCATTGAAACCCTTCATCCTCATACATCACATCAATGAGATCGAGAACAACACCACCTACTATGATGATTGCGTTTTTTAGACATAACCATAAAACTCATAACTTAGAACAACACCATTTAGTCTAGTTTTAGTCTACAAACACTCCACACACATGCATTCAAGCTTTCGCTCTTCATCTCTACCTCAAGACGGCCATCAATTTTCCAAACAATCGTTTTCCACCCCATGAATCATCTCCCTTCTCAAACTTTACTATGTTCCATACAAATTATGGATACCTAACCTTCTTTTGTTTCACTGTATATACAATGAAAATGATCATTCAGCGTAAAGGGTCAAACAGATAGAAACGAGTAAAGAAATGTTCACCACCTACGCTTTCTTTGTCAGTAGTCCATCTCAGGATTTGCAGTTTTATGTATAAAAAGGTCAAGAAATGAACTAAAGTGATCAACCCCTAAAATGGGTAACAAGAAACCCCCAGTTTGTGTTCTTGATGCTTCAACTTATGTGGGGTTTTGGATTCTCAAAGAGCTTGAGTAAAGGTTATACAATCCATGCTACCATGCAGAAAAATGGTAGGTATGATTTAACTGTTTACGCTAGGACACTAAATCAATATTCAGCTTGAGTTTTCTTCTTTCTTCCTCTCTTTATATTTGTTATTTATGGGTATATGTTTTGGGTCAGTTGCAGGAGAGATAGATAGTGAAGATTAGATAATCAGGGAGATGAAGAGGGTAGAACCGTAGAAGAGAGATTGGTGGTGTTTACAGCGGATGTTCTGGACTACCATAGCACTACTATAGCCTTTAAGGGTTGCTGTGCTTTGTTATGTTGTTTAGATGATTTAGATGGGTATGGGTAGGATGACGTAAGTTGGACATTGATGATTGATACAAACAACCTATTATCTATTTATTAGTAGATAAACATGAACCGTGAGAGCTAATAAATGTATTTTTCAAATGATGTGATTAGAATACAACAATGGATATGGAGACGAGGTGAGAGGAGAGATTAATGTGGAGGCATGTGCACGGACAAGAAGATTTTGTGTACCATCTTTCAAAAATATATTCAGAATATGAAGCTCTAATCACTTGGATTCATTCACTAAGGACCATGATCAGTAGACATTACTTTGGAAACCTCTCTTTGTTCAGAATTTGTTCTTTTTTATGAAAAGATTAGGGTCATGATTCAGATCTATTCCAAAATCCATGCTAGGAATGGTTGAGTCTCTTTATGTTTAAAGAAAAAATGAAAATTCCTCCTTAGTACTCTTTGGTTCCCTTTCTGCAAAAAGTAAGGTTGATTTCAAGGTATCAACATCACCATCTAAAATAAAGAAAACTTCGGTAATTTAAAAAAAAAAAAAAGAAATTGTATTCATCACCAGAAAATATAGGAAATGGAAACAAAAGTATAAAAAAAGAAATGATATTGAAAAAGAGAAATGATTAAGGGTGAAGATTCTTTTTATTAGCCTCTAAGTAATAAGGAAAAAAAAAGTGAATAAAAATAAAGTATTTTTTAGCTTTTGTTTTCATTTTCTGAATTATTTATTTATTTTTTATTAGCTAAAAATGGTGTTAACAATTGTCTTTATTAAAGAAACTGTAAGCTTTGAAAAAATAGAACATAATGATGGAAGAGCTTGTAGCTTCCTGGTTTTATTTTTCAAAATGTGTTTGGTTGTTCATTATTCTAGGATATATTATGGAAGTACAAGATAAATTAATAAGATATATATATATATATATATATATATATATATATATATATATATATATATATATATAAATTCATTTTAACAATTTTTAGCATTTTTTTTACTAGAATCAAATACAACCTAAGTTTTTTTTTTTTTTTTAGTTCTTACTTTTGAAAAATAATATTCAAATATGTTTTCAATTTCATTTTTTAAATCTTAAAATGAAAATTTAAATAGAAGATGATGCTAAAATGCTTAAATTTCCATCAATATAAGTAATCTTAACAAATTATAATGAATAAGGGGTATGTTTTTATTTTTAAGAGATGCAACTTTGGCCAAATACATGTTAAAGGAAAATTTCCTAAAGACAAAAGAAGTAACCTTAAGCACATTATCATTATGGGTAAGATCCAACTTTTCCACTATCTTTTATTATACCATTATCTTTAAAATACTATTTACGTATAAAAAAAATCTTCATATATGCTGGTTAACCTTTAAAAAAATAAAAAAATAAAAAAATAAAAAAAGAACTTTGATCGAGCCATGTAAGACCAGAAAATTCAATTTTCTAAAGAGAGCGAAAATGATAATTTGGTCAAAATCTAAGATTTTTCTATATTTCGGATGGCAGCGGACATACCATTGGAATCGATCCTCACTGAAATCTAGCTACCAGTGATTTATTAGACTAAGAGGCCAGGTCAGTTTAAGTTTTTAGGCAACGGGGGTAGTGCGGGACACTTGGCACCTTGTGAGTGGCTTAAGAAGTGCCACGTGTAAATTTGTGAGCAAGTCAAACATTGAGCTCAAGTGGGGCTCACATGAGCCACATGGCATCATGCCATTGGGTGAAAATCTCAAAGTAAATGGATAAGGGATATGGTGTAATCTCATGGGCCACTTAGAGTTTGACATGGCATGGGGAGGACAAATCACTTGTCGATCTTATTGACTCTCTGACCGGTTTTGGGAGAGAAAATAGAGAGAGAAAGGAAAGAGAGAGAGAAAGGTGGGATTTTTAGAGAGAAACTCTCTGAGTCTCTCTGAGATTCCACCGACGATCGGACCGTCGAGTTTCGCGAGACAAAGAAGCAAAGAGTTGCTTCCCAGGCAGGGAGCTGCATGTGGGAATAGGTTTGGGGGTTTTGATGGCTAGGAAGGTAGGGTTTCTGCTGCCCGGTTTACCTTGTTTAAGTGTTGTGTTATTGGCAGAGTTGCTTTGAGGCCGTGGTGAGTAGTTTAGTCGGTCCCAAAACTTGGGACCGAATTGTTGGAATATTTTGAACCCGTTTTGGACATTGTAGGGACTGTTTTGGGTGGTTGTGTGATAATTTATGCTATAAATTATGTTCTGGTGTGTATGAGGTCGGAAATGACCATGGATTTTGGTTCCACAAAGTGGGTGTAGTGAGTGAACACACAGACTATTACTTTGCTCGAATTTTGGGGTATTAAAAACAGTCTCGAGTTTGTTATTAGACAGAACGTCCATGTATTTGCATGAAACACTAAGATGAATGGCAGATTGTGTTAGAATTACAATATGTTAATGCATAGATTTGATGTGTTAACATGATGTGAGTGATTTAATTTATGTTAATATATGCATATAATATATTAGCATAGTGGTTTTGGAAATGGCATAATGCATTCCATGTACTTAGAAACCTAGGGAAATTAGGTGTGAGTGCGTAGCGTAGAGTGAAAGAAAATGGAACATGATTGTGAGAGGAATTTCGATGGAAGATTTTCGGGAGGGGTGGGTTGAGAGATAGTCCGACGAGATAACGGATGAGGACCATGACTATTTTGGAAAGTTCTCCAACCGATTCGACTTGGAGGGCAGTCCAATATTTTTACCGAAACTCGGTAGTGTGTTTTCAAGAACAAAAAGCTTTTGTTTTTGTAAGACCCGAGAAAATTCCAATTTTCTGAAAAATGACAAAATCGTAATTTCGGTAAAAATCCGAAATTTTTATAGATCTCGGATGATGGAATTTCACTCTATTGGAATCGTCTCACGAAATCTAGCTACTACGTCGAATTTCATTAAATTCCGAGACAGTCGAAATTTCACGTTTTTCGAGGCACCAGGTGTCGGGTGCCGTAAAACATGTTTGAGAGACATGTGATGTGACAAAGTCGGAGAAAATCTACGTGTCTTTTCATGTGGCCAACGTATTCACGAGTTCAGAGAGATGATGGAAATGAATGGCCGAGATTGTGCAAAGTGTCAAAATCAAGACAAAAGGGGACATAAGTGGAATTATTTGAATTGTTAATGAATAAGACAAACTTGGAATAATGATCTTCTCCAAATGAAAGGAGACCAAAACGTGAAAAGAAGCAAAAATGTGATGAGTCTAGGATTTTGAGTTTAGAGAGAGGTGTGCCTTCTCTCTGGATTTCGACCATTCAGTTAGTCGGTTCTCGTGAACAAGTAAAGCTATTCTGCAGCGGCGAGCTGCAGCGTGACATCTGGGTTGGGTGGAGTTCCCGTATTCAAGGAGTAGGTATCTTTTCTACTTTAAGCTAATGTTGGCTAGGCCATGTGTAAATGGTTAAGTGTTAAGAGGCATGTTTAAGCCCAGTAAATTTGGTCATTTGAGCCAAGTGGAGAAAATTCCTATTTGTGTGGTTGTGAACAGTAACCACAGGGTTTCTTGTTCCGTGGATAAACCGCGAGCTTTGGTATGAAAATGTGTTTGGTTGAGTGATTCAAAACAGATTGCTGTGTTTGTTAATTAGCGATTTGGTAATTTTGGTGTAATTGATTGGGCATAACATGTTTTATGCTTGATTTAATTATGTTAATATATGCATGTGAATATATTAACATGAATGTATTGGAATTGGCATCGTAAAATTCAAGCTCATGACTGGTGCGTAAGATATTAGGAGTAGTGCATGACGTGAAATTGAAGCAGCGTTTTGAAGGAATTTCAAGGAAGATTTTCCGAAGAATTGCCTTGGAGGGATGTCCAACAGATCACTTTGGATGAGGATCATGACCTATTGGAGGTTATCCGGCAGTGCCTCGGAGAGGTAATCAATATTTTTGCGAAACTCGATAGTAAGTTTTCAGAACAAAAGCTTTTGTTGTAGAAAGCGTATTTTACTCGCGTCGGCTTATGCATGTAGTAGGTGGGGAGATTCGGGGCGTGGGATTGGTCATGTAGACATTCGAGTAGGTTCATGAAATTTCTTGAATGTGATTGTTTACCATGCATGTTGTAAGGCAGAAAGAATTCAATTTTGGAAAAATGTAAAGCAGTAATTTCGGTAAAGCCGAGAATTTTAGATCTGTTGGATGGCAACGGGCTTACGCCACATTGGAAATCATCTCACGAAATCTAGCTACCACATCGAATTCCGAGACAGTCAAAATTTCACATTTTTCGAGGCACCAGGTGTCGGGTGCCGTAAAACGGATTTGAGAGACATGTGATGTGACAAAAGTCACCTACTACATGTAATCATGTGACACATGTTGCATGAGTAGAGAAAGGATGAAATGGATGGCGAGATAGTGCAGTGCTCGAATCCAAGACTTGAGGACATGAATGGTATTAAATGAAAAGTTTAATGAGTATGAGACAAACATGGGAATAGTGTCTTCTTCTTGAGCAAAACGTCTACGGTCATTTGACGGAATCGCGGTTGGGAGATATGTTTTTAGAGAGAAGGCTCATTCTCTCTAGATTTCGATCAGTGAATCTGTCGGTTCTGTGAGCGAATGCAAAGCTGTTCTAAGCGAGGGCTAGGCGTGGGCACCGTTTGGAGTGGAGTGCGACAACTCCAGGTAGGGATCTTTCTACTTGCGTTAATCTTTGGTGAAGTCATGTAAATGGTTAGGAGATGCGAGAACTGTTTAGCGAGTAAATTCGGTCTGAAACGCTTTGAGCCAGTGGAGAAAATTCCTATTATTTGTGTGGCACAGTCATGGAAACGATGGCAGGGGTTTCTTTGTTCGATAATAGTGACACGTAAATTTTTGGTGTGAAAATGTGTTTGGATGAGTGATTAAAAATGAATTGCTCGTGTTTGTTAATTAGCCCATGTGAGCTAATTTTGGTGTAATTAAATTATAGCAGTTTTACCTGCTTGTTTTATGTGGTTTAATTATGTTAATATATATGCATGTGAATATATATTAGCATGAATGTGTTGGAATTGGCATAATGCATTCCGTATGCCTTTGAAGCTAGAATATTAGGTGTGAGTGCATGACATGAAATATAAAAATGAAAATGTTTGTGAAGGAATTTCGACGGAAGATTTTACGAAGAATTGCACAGGAGGAACGTCAACGAGATCCGCCGGATGAGACCATGACTATTTCGGAGAGTTATCTAGCAATTCGCCTTTGAGGATAGTCCAATGTATTTACCGAAATTCGGTAGTGAGTTTTCGAGAATAAAAAAGCTTTTGTTTTGAAAACTGGGTATTTTTACTCGCATTCGGCTTAGGCATAAGTGAGGGAATCGGTGAGGACTCGAGACATGGGTTTGGGCATGTAGACATTCGAGTAGGTTCATGAAATTGCTTGAATGTGATTGTTTGCCATGCATGTGCACTTAGGTAGGGAGTAACCCATGTAGGAAATTATCTTTCTTTGAGGCACCTTGCCTGTCGAGGATCACCATTTCAGTGCGGGGGAGTGTGCAGGGCCCAGCGCTCACTAGATGCCGTGATAGAAAGAAAACCGACTAAATGGCTTTGATATTGTTGTATAACATGTATTAAATTGTGAATTTTAATATATGTTTGTATGAAGAAATAATTTATTAACTCTTGAACTATTATATAGTTGATGTATTTTGTGAGTATTGATGCGGGGGCTGATGGCTATTATTTTACTTGCGTGTGGACCCTGTGTGGTCATTGTAAACTTGTTGGGACAGGTTTGTACTTTGGGTAGAGCTCCCCTTACAAAGGAGACTCTGCCCGATTTTCGTGAGAGGTGTCGGGTTACCTGACATTCATGAGTATTCCGCGGGTTGACGGGTTATCAACGGACACCCCGGTTTTGGGGCGTCACAGCTTGGTATCAGAGCTTAGGTTTATAAATACCTAGAGCTTAATGTCGGGTACTAATTATAGTTTAGTATCAATAAGTTAGGCACATCAAATTCACCTAGGAATTGATGAAGGTACAGGATTAGATCAACGCATTCCTTGCACTTTGATGATTGATGTGTGATGAATTGTTGTATGTATTGTGTAAATTGTGTGCTTAGTGAATACTTACATAGGGAAAAAAAAATGTTGAACACTAGGGTTTAGTGTAGGAACAAATTGTTGAGGAGTGCGGGCAAATAGTACAGAATTAAATGAAAAAAATAATAATTAAGACCAGTAGCTCTAGTTTTTGAACATGAATATGATTGGTTGCAGAATTACGGAGAAAAATTTCAGTTTTTGCACAAGAAAAAGAGTTTGTAATTAAACTCTTGAAAATTTTGAGTTTGTATGAATTGCAGTGTTCAAGCTACGCATTTTAGGAATATGAGAGCTCTTGGAGATGAAAAAAAAAATTGAATTGTGTTAGGAAAAAAAGAACTAAATAGATATTTTTTGTTCCTCTTTGGAAAATCGAAAAATATATATATATATAAAATAAAATTTTGTACGCATATGATTAAAATGTAGAGTATTGTCTTGCATTACCTATAAGTGCATGGATATAGTGTCTAAAATTTTTCGGTATGTGAATAGTGTCTCGAGGCTGTGTTTACACCTTAGAGATGTTGCATCAGTTGTGATAGAGTTGGGCTTAGAGGTTGAGACCTTAGAGGAGCCTTTGTATGTGAGTTCTCATGAGGATTAAAGGCAAGGATAGGGGATGATGTCTCATTAGTTCTGAGTTAAGTCTCGGGGATTACACTCACGATGGACTGAGGTCATGGACATGTCAGAGTTGGCGTCATCACGAGGGATGGATTGGTGATAGCTTCTGAGTCGTCATCGATTGTGGCGTAGGAGGGTTACGCCTACCGCGGACAGTTACTCGTGTTGTATTTTAGGGGGGACAAGCATGATATTTTGCCCCGGAGACATTTGCGAGTCAGAGTGCTTGGGAGACAGTTAGCGGGTTGGCTAACAAGCCTTACTTTGAAGGCGAGTGAGGCCCAGGACTTAGATCTCGAGTAGTGAGTGAGATGTTTTTTTTTGGGATGGTGACCTCTTAAAGTTATCTGGCAGCGGAGGAGTTAATGGACTTGTGTTGTTACACCTGGTACTTCACTCTGATCTCTGTAGGCTCCGTATGGGATGGCCTTTGGTTGGATTCACGGGAGGCTGAGTCTCAATTCTGAGGAGCTCTTTGGACAAGGGTTTCATTAGGCGGAACGCTTGCCATGGGCGCTCCCAGTTCTGTTAGAGAAGAGGATGAACTCTTGGCTGTGCGTGACCCTGACCAGTTAGACCGGATTCTGATCAGGAATCGGTGCCAATTCAAGGGTTGATGATTTGTTTGATGGAGTTGAGAGGAGCGATCTCAGATAGTATACATGCTGGTTACATCTATTTGAGGGTTAGGAGATAGATGTCCTAAGACGTGATTTAGGACGCGTTATGGGCACTTTGAGTTTATGGTAGGTGCCACGTGGATTAATGAATGCGCGTGTCTGGACCTCATCGTAGAATTATTCAATGAGTATCCGATCAGTTTTAACCGTAGTCTTCGTGGATGACATTTTGATATACTCCCGGTCGAATTAGAGCATGAGTATCATTGAGGATTAACATTCTGATTGTTGAAAGACCATCGAAATTTGTCGTAGGATTCGATAAGTGCAGGATTTTGTCTTGCGAGGTGAGATTACGGTTCACGTGGTGTCGATCAAACGTGTCGATGGATGAAATTTCGGCGGGTGATGAGTTGGGAGAGGCGAAGTCAGTCTTAAGATATGTAGTTTCTGGGTTGTTTGGTTATTCTGGAGGTCATTGAGGATTTCTTTTGATTAGACACCTATGGCGGATTGACCGGAAGGAGTCAGTTTGATTAGGGATGGCCGTCTTTGAGGAGCGTTCGGGAGTTGAAGAGGGACTTTGTTTCTCCTATCTTGATGGTGGGACAGGACGAGTACACAGTCATGTATTGTGATGCCTCGAGGTCGGGGCCCAGGATGTGTTTGATCAGTCCGGGAGGTGGTAACATGGTTCCCCATCGTTTGAAGAATCATGGCAGGCGGCGGGAATGATGTTGTATTTCCCGCGCCGTGGCTTTGGACATGAGGAGGGATTGCCCTCAGAGCGGGATCAGGGACAGGAGACAGTGCAATCCAGTTAGCACGGGGATAGGGTGGCTCCACAGTTCATTTCCCACCCCACACCTAAATATGGGTAGAGGGAGCTAGTTTAGTCTGAGGTGCTATCTGAGGCAGCCGACCTGGATGGGCCGGAGGGGCCAGAGTGTGGGTCGAGTCAGTCTGAGCCCCTCGGTGCCGGATGTCGGGACCCGGGGGTGTCTACTCCAGTCGTGCGGAGCTGAGCATGTGGATGAGCTGTGTGAAAGTGCGGTGCCATCTCTGGTGTGCATCATGTATGTTGTGAGACCTTTAGAGATGATGGAAATTTACCCAGAGGATGTAGGGTCAATTTGGTCGGAGGTGTGAGTGCGTGGTCAGAGGGATCTCGGTGATTCTGCTCATGGTGGATTTTTCAGATTGATGCAGGCACTATATTGAATTTGATGTCATTCTTGACATGGATGGAGTTGACAACCCTTCGGGTTGTCGATGGTGGGACATAATCCCTAGGTTGTCATATTGCATGCGATCTTGAGTGGTGAGGTTACATATGCACGTGGTTGGATCGTATGTGCGTGGATTGGGACAAATTCTTTTAAGGAGGAGAATGCTGGGCTAGAAAATTCAATTTACGGAAAAGGCAAAATACGTAATTTCGGTAAAAATCAAAATTTTCTAGATCTCAGATGATGAAACGGACTTCATAATTTGGGAAATCGTCTCACGAGCTATACCACTTGGTGTCGAATTAGGATAATGTCGAAATTGCACGTTTTTCCAAGGCAGAATTGTCCCGGGTGCGAAGTAAAGCAACAATATGATCGATAAGTCTACTTATAAACATATACTCTTGAAATAATGTTCTGTGAATTAGAATGATGATAGAAATGGATGACTGAGATAGTGCGAGTGTCAAAAATTTAGAAAAAGGGACGCATAGGGAATTATGAGAATGTTTAATGAGGAAGAGACAAAAGATGAACAGTGTTCATCTTCTCCAAAAGACCAAAAACGGGAAGAATGCTGAGGGAGATGCAGTGGGCTAGGAGATTTGATTTTTAGAGAGAGAGAGAGAACCTTCTCTCTAGGATTTCTACCGACGGACTGCCTGGCTGATGATAAGAATAAAGCCTGTTTCACGCTGGCAGGCCACGCGGCACTCCCCCGAGCCTTGGGAGTTTCAAAAACCCAAGAGGTAGGATCTTTCCTACTTGTGGCATCCTGTTTAAGAACCACAAATCCGGTTAGGGAATGTTCGAGGTTTGTTTTAGCCAGAACCTGGCCTCCAAGCTTTGAACCGAGTGGATAAAATTCCTATTTTCTGTGGTCGTGAACAGTAACCCGAGGGTTTTACTATTCATGTGAATAGTGATGTGAATATTTTTATGTGAATTTTTATGATGTTGAGTGATTCAAAATGAATTGCTTGCGTTTGTTAATTAGCCCATGTGAGCTAATTTTGGTGTAATTGATTGTGAATTTGCATAACATGTTTTATGATTTAATTATGTTAATATACATGCATGTGAATATATTAGCATGAATGCTGAATTGGTGAATATGCATTCCATATGCATCGGGACACCCTAGAATATTAGGGAGGAGCAATGACACGAAAAGAAAAGAAAACGAAACACAAAGGGAAATTTAATTTCACTGATGATTTTTCCTGGAGAATCGTTTGGAGATAGTCCAACAATTACACGTCGAGGAGCCCATGAATTGTTTCCTTTGCTGTTCTCCAACACATTCGCCGTGAGGGTAGTCCAATACTTTTACCGAAATTCAGAAGTGAGTTTTCGAGGACAAAAAGCTTTTGTTTTGAAAACTGTGATTTTACTCTCAGATTCTGGGCTTTAGGCATATGTGAGTGCGAGTCATGAGGACTCGGACATGGATCAAGATGAGACATTTGAGTAGGTTCATGAAACTACTTTAATGTGAGTGTTTTCCATGCATGTGCACTTAGGTGGGGAGTAACCCATGTAGGAAATTATCTCTACTGGGCTTTGCTCACCTTGTCGAGAGATCACCATTTCAGGTATAGGGAGCGACCGGGAAGGCGGCACTCATTCGAGGTTGTTTTAGAAGAAAGCCGGGTTGTGGCTTTGGTATTATTATGTATGACATGTATTAGAATTTTTTAATTTTAATATATGTTTTTATTAAGAGTAATGTACAAACTCTTGAACCATGATATATATTTGGTTGGGATATTTATTTTGATGAGTATTGATGCAGGGGCCCAAGAGTCCATTTTTACTCATTTTTATTCATATGTGGACCCTGTGTGGTCATTGTAAACTTATCGACAAAGTTCAGACTCGCAGCCCCGTATAAAGGAGACTATGCCCGATTTTCATGAGTGGTGTCAGGTTACGCGACATCCACGAATATCTGGGTAGTCAAGGGTCAGGGCCAACGACCCCGGGTTTCTAAGGTCACGCTGCCATGCATGTGCACTTAGGTAGGGATTAACCCATGTAGGAAATTATCTCTACTAGGCTTTGCTCACCCTGTTGAGGGATCACCATTTCAGGTACATGGAGTGTGCACGAGGACGACGCTCACTAGAGGCCGCAATAGAAGAAAGCCGACTTGTGGCTTTGATATTGTTGTATAACATGTTTTAGAATTGTGAATTTTAATATATGTTTGTATGAAGAGTAATTTATTAACTCTTGCAACTGTATAGTTGATGTATTTTTGCGTATTGACAGCCCAAGGGCCATTATTTTACTCAGATGTGACCCTGTGTGGTCATTGTTAACTTGTCAGACAGTTTGTACTTCGGGTAGAGCTCACTGCACAAAGGAGACTCTCTACCCGATTTTCGGTGAGAGCCGCTTGGCCATCTCGACATTCACGAGTATTCCATGTTGACTGTTGTCACCTGGACACCTGTGTTTTGGGGGCATCACACATGTGCACTTAAGTGGGGAGTAACCCATGTAGGAAATTATCTTTACTAGGCTTTGCTCACCCTGTCGAAGGATCACCATTTCATGTATAAGGAGCGATCGGGAAGGCGACACTCACTAGAGGCCGTGTGTTAGAAGAAAGCCGGGTTGTGGATTTGGGTATTCCATTTTGTATAACATGTATTAGAACTCTATAATTTTAATATATGTTGAATTAAGAGTAATTTATTAACTCTGAACTATCAGACATACTGATGTATTTTGTGAGTATTAATGCAGGCCCAAGTGGCCATTATTTTACCTCGCATGTGATCCCTCAGGTTAATGAACTTTTTTAGGACAAGTTTTGTATTTGGGTAGAGCTCCCCGTACAAAGGAGACTCTGCCCAATTTTCATTAGTGGTGTTGGGTTACCCGAAGATCTACGAGACTCAAGGAAGCCGACGGCAGTCATTTCAACCCGACCCCTGAAATGGGGAGTCACAGTTTTGAAAATAGTATTTTCTCATACATGGCTTAGGCAAGTGTGAGGGAGTTTGAGACCTCGAGACATGGATTGGGCATGTAGACATTCAAGTACGATCAATGTGATTTTCTGGAGTGTGTGTTTATACGAATCATCAGACGCAAGACTTAGGCGGAGTAAATCATGTAGGAAAATTCCACCATCAAGCATTGCTCACCCCGTCAGGGAATATTATTTCAGGTAATGGGAGCCATCGAAGGCGACACTCATTAGGTCTGCTTTTGAGAAGAAAGCCGAATTGTGGCTTTGTTATCTTTTTGTAAAACATGTATTAGATATGTTTGTATTAAGAGTGTAATCAACTCTTGAACCATGTAATATAATTGGTTGGATATATTTTGAAGAGTATGACGTGTAGGCCAATGTGGCCATTTTTACTCATGTGTGTGTCTCATGATGCGAGACGTATAGATTTTCCGCAGTTGACGGTAACAACTGACACCCTGATAGGCGCTACAAAACCGTAGTACATGCAGGGGTGGGGCAAGGATTTTGATTTAGGGAAAGTAAAAGTTAATGCTGAATTTAAGTGGGAGTAAGAGTCTTATTATTTACAAAAGATAAAATTTTGACAAAAAATGTTTTAAAGAGGTACATGTACTTACATGGGAAGGGACATCTATACCATCACTATCAAGACACATCTCATTCATCTATTTAATATGACAATACCTCCATCATTGAGTTTTGTGCCAAGAAAGTTCTTTTTTTTTTTTTTTTTTTAAATGAATAGATTTCTTTAAAAAATAATATTAAATGAGCTTTTCTTTCTTATAACTAGATTTAATGCCTAAAATCAGATTTGTCAATACGGTTTTAAGGTAAATTTTAAAACCACATTTACCAAATATGTTTTTAGGGTAAAATTTTAAAATCACAGTTAGTGAATATGGTTTTAAAATAAAAATTTAAAACTACACTTACCAACTGCGGATTTAAAGTAAATATGGTTTTAAAGTAAAATTTTAAAACTACAATTGGTAAATACGACGAAATTTTACCTTAAAACCGTATTCAATTAACTCATTGTTTTGAAAATTTACTCTAAAACCGTATTTGGTGAATGTGGTTTTTAAATCTCATCGATTATGCCTTTTCAACCGGACCGTCGGGCTTGTCACCGCTGGGCCGCACTAAGCTCGTCGGGCTGATCTATAGGCTCCGTTGTTGCTCTCTCCGGTAGAAAAGAACAAGAAAGAAGAAGGGTCGGCGGGGGCTTCGCCCGTAGCCGCTCCGATGCTTAAGTCAATTCCTCGTTGAGAGAAAAGATATACTGCTTAGAGGGTGAATGTTTTTGGCGCATCTTTACCAACGGGTGGCCCGGGTATTTATAGTATATGTTATTCCCGCTGGAAGGCAGTTAGTATCTTCCCATCGATGGGATATTTCGCTTTATCGATATCGGAATTGATAAGGGATATCAAGGAGTAGTTATTGAAAATTATCCTTCCTTATCGTGAGATCCCCGCTTGATTCACAGGATAAGCCGTTTGTTGTGAATTGTCCGGGTTTTCCTTGGCCGGCGAGATTTAGTTGAGATTTAGTTGTATTTATAGGATAAGATGTTATAGGGGATTATCCTGCATTTCCATTATTACGAGATTTATCCGATTCAGATGCGGGCCTTCCAAATTATCCATGACCGGCCTTTGAGGCGAACGGACTGGGCCTTCGTTTTGGGCTAGCTCTAGGGGCCTAGGTGTTTCATCGGGCGCCTCTTTTCAAGCTTGGTGAGGCCGCTGTCATTTTTTCAAACTCCTAATAATTCGCCTCCAACCCGTGCGGTACCGTGGCGCGGGCAAGTATCGTAACGCCAGACGGATGCAATCGCTGACGTTTGCTCGTATCGGGTTAGTTAGTGTATTTTGTCAGCCGCCTTACGCCTCGCGATAATGACTTTTCTAGCTTTCACGCCTAAGCTTCTCCCACTTCTTTCACTATTCGCTTCTTCGCACACCCTCCGACCGTCGCTTTTGTGCGTCCCTCGATCCCGAAGCTGGGCTTCTTCGGGCCAGTCCCGGCTTCCTTCTTAGTGCTTGAACCTTCCGCCTGTGTTCTTCGGCTTCTTCTCGAGATACTTTTCCCGTTTTATCTCGGACCGCTGGGCGCCTTTTCTCTCTTTGGCGTCTTTTCGAGCAATACATCGAGGCGCTAGGGTTAGGTTGGCTAAGTTTTGTTTTCACTACTTGCTATCACCATGGGTCCTGCCGCTTCTTCTTCTCTCGCTGTATCGAGGTGACTCTTTCGCTTATTTGCTTGCTCAAGGATCGCGCACTCCGGGATCAAGCCTCCCGACCGGAGTTGATCTCTCGAGATGCCCTGTGGGGAGCCCCCTTCTCAACAAGCGGGTAAGGAGAATATACCAAATTAAGTACTTGGGATCTGAGTACCTAAGGTCCGCCGCAAGTGTACGTTTAGTTGTGGGATTCCAGCAAAGTCTGACCCCTCAGATGGGGCCACTTTGCTAGGTGTTATAGGCCTCCTCTGTGTCCAACCGGGCTGGTCCCCCGATAGTTTGACTTTTTACGTGGTTCTAGTACCTAAGATGGTATGCTTCTTTGAAGTGGCCTTCGATAACAGCCTGCCTCCGTACCTTTATAAAAGGGGTTTCTCAAAGACTTCAATGTCTGGTCCTTCCAACTCTCGCCAAATGTCGGGTATTTTTAGTTGACTATTGGTTTTCTTTAGGGACAAAATTTCTGTTCCCAAGATAGCCCTATTCCTGATCTTTTAGCGCGAAGGAAACCGCCGAGGGCTTCCTTCTATTTTTCCAAAGGTCTGCCCCCCGGTAATCTCCTCGGGATCTTCCACTTGCACAAAGCTTTGGAAAGAGCGCTACTTCTTCGGTCAGACCGAGTAAGGACCCTCTTGACAAGGATGACACCTCATGCCCGGCTGCTGACCACCCCGAGAATCTACGTGAGTACGCTTTGTTTTTTGCATAGTCTTCAGTGGAGGTCACTGGCATTCTAATTCTACTCGTCGTGTGCCTTCGTGCCTCTACCGATCTCACTCAAGATAACGTCATACCTGTGGGTTGGCCGCAGTGTCTCTCGCGCCCCTATGTCGTAATCGATCAAGCCTGACACCTCGTCCCTCGAGCTCGAGGCCTTCTTCCACTATGAAAATCTCTCCTATCAGGCCTTCCACTGCCAAGCTCACCTGGGCGTGAGCTGGATCGCAGTGGAGGCGCCGCCCTCGGTTCCCGGAGCCGTGAAACTAAAACTTTGACCTCGCTGAGAAAGACCGCTTGGATCGGGCAAGGCTCAAAATCGGGGCATCTTCCTTTCCTTCTACCCACGCCCGAGAGTCGGGGCGTGTTGTCGCTGCCTCCTCGTTGAGGTTCCTAAAGCTTGAGCCCGGCAGCCTCGTTCCGTCTCTCGTCGCAAAGCGCAAAAGACTCCTCGGGAAAGGCTGTTGAACAGCCGTTGAAGGTTATGCCTATCACTGTTTGGAATCCTCCTGCGTGGAGTGTTAAGCCCCCTTCCTCGAGGGCGGAAGAGTTGAAGAGGAAGGGCTCCGAAACTGACGGGGATGGCGATTTCTTGCTCTTCAATGCCGAGCCTGGCGCAAGGGCGCTGGCCGTTTATCCTCAAAGATTTCACCAAGAGGCTCCGCGCCCGCCCGCCGAGGCTTTAGCTCTATCCCTCTCGTGGCCGCTCCGTAAGTTCCCGGGATCTCACGTGATTCGATTCTAACTAGTGTTGGGTATTGATCTTGTATTGGTGAGCAGTAATAACGAGTCTGCGCCACAAAGAGTGATCCGAAAGCAACAAAATTTGTATCCTAAATTCCTTCCTACCGTCAGAGCAAAGCCACCGTAAAGATACGCTTCTGGGGTCAAAACTCGTGTGGATGGGTTTTCTTCATGCAAATGATCAACAAGAAGTGCTTAAACCGTGAATTTAATTCGATTATGGATTTGCTAAAAACAGTGGGGGTTTTGATGGTGAAAACTGGAAATATAAGAAAAATAATAAAAGAGATCTCCTTAAAGTATCAGGATATCGGGTCAGGGATTCTAGAAAGAATCGAGGGGTCTCTGGTTCATTTCCTATAGCTGAGGATGACATATAGTTATATCCCGAACCGGATCTTTCATTTAGCTATAAAACCTAACCCAAAAATATTTATCCTTTGAAAATGGCATCTATCACATCGTATCACCGATGAAGGAAGAATAAGCTCCTCGACTCCACTTTCAATGGGTCATAGAGGTAAATTCAATCTCAAATGATCTAACAATAAGCATCCATCAACCCTAAAAGCTTACCAAATAATAGCCATTCAAGGAGATTCGGCGGGATAAACCTACAAAGGAAAGGGAACAGGCGACGGTAGGTGGATACCGCGCGAAGAACAGGGACCTCCAAAGAGCCTGCATCCCGCACCCAAAGAGTCTTCCGGGCTTCAAGGAGGAGGGTTTTACCGCTCATCCTCCAAGTCACATCCTCGGGCGGTGTTTGTACCAGAAAATAGAAAAGAAAAATTGAAGAAAAGTGAGTAGCAGAGAAAACCCGAGAGCTTCAAAGCCCCCAAAAAATATATTGCGTATATGATCGATCTTATGAAGAACTCGACCGAAGTATATAGTGCTCGTGAGCAAGGGAAATTACAAAACAAACCAAAAACAAAAGCTATTACAAGGGTAGAAATGAAATTAACCAAAACTAGTTCGCTTATACACAAAACAAATAAGAAGAAAGAATTGTTATTGAACAAAATTTTCGCTACATAGCGAAAATTGCTTATATAGCTTAAAAATTCCAAATAGAAATAAATTTTGCTTCAACACTGTTTCCATCACCTACCTCGCTCCTAGTCACATTATTCCATTTCTTCGCTTTGCTATTCTTCATTCCCGACTTGTCGAATTGGTAGAAAAACCATATGAAATTGATGGAAATCAACCCGACTTTGTTATGATTGGATTGACACGCATGATTTGGCTTTCCAATTCCCGCAAAACTATAAAAACAAATTCTAATGCGATCATACACTGTGGACCCGAACATGTCAATTGGGTTAATTATAACACTAGTACACAAAAGCGCCAAAACCTATAAAACAGTTCAAAATAGCACTTTTCGGGGCACTAATCAACCACTCATTCAAGAGTTCGGGCTGTTAGGAAGGCCAATCTAAACGAGGTCATGTCAAAGCCACCCTGCCATACAAGGCGAGGGTGGCTTCCTTACTTCCTCAGCCAAGCAGCCGTGAGACTCCAGTACGAGTATGACCGAGGAGGCTGGCCAAACTCAAGTCCGATTTGGCGCACATACCTTGCCTGGGCCAACCCTGGGCCTCGAGGGTAGAGAAGATGAGGCTAAAAACAGCTTAAGAGTGGCCGAAATCGAGCTTCGAGAGGTTAAAGATGGGCTGCAGGCTGCACAAAATAACTTGCTGGAGGCCGTAGTGGACGGCCGCAAATCGCCTGGGGCTTTGAGCTTCAAACGGTCGTGATGAGCCGCGACGCCTCGCAGCGAGTCGCTGTGGGTCTAGAGAAGAGTCGCATGCCTAGAGATGGTTGATTCGTACACAAAAGAGGTGATCTCAAATCAACAAAATTTGTATCCTAAATTCCTCCTACGCCGCAGCAAAATCAATGAGATAGCGGTCTAGGGCCGAACTCGTGTGGATGGGTTTTTCATCTTACAAATGACTCGTATCATGATTCAAAATGGTGAGGCTTATCGGATTTTCTGGATTTGCATTAAAAAGTGTGGTTGGTGGTGTCACTAAGCTACGGCGCTTTAAAATAAGATAAGAAAAAAGAAACAATCTTTGAAGTTTTGGGTCACTAGTTTGATATGATGGGGTTGTAGAGGGTGTCCTCAAGTTATTTCTCACGTTAGGAAAATGACATATAGTCATTTCCAAAACCGGATCTTTGTTTAACTTTAAAAACCAACCCTTAGTAACCTTCCTATTTGAACCAAAGCATTTATTGAGCATTTAATGTTTCAGCAGTTGAAAATACAGCATTTAACCTACTTTCAGTGGCTCGTAAATGACATCTAATGAATGCTTCGTGTATCTCGCCATTAAGAATACACTAACCCTAAAGCATACATTACCAAAAGAAAATACATTAAATAGCATTTAAACCTAGTTTGGAAAGTTTGAAATACGTACCACGCAAAGAGATCAAGCCTATGAAAACAAAGAGAACACCCCATAAACCCACATCAACTAACCTAGCAAACCCTCTTCTTCAAGGTTTTAAGGCTTAGCCAAACATCCTTTGAGTTGTCATCCTCAAAGGGGTGTGTTTGGTAGCCTAGAAAATGAGAGAAAGAGGAGAGAGAAGAGAGAAAACGGGAACCAAAAAAAGGGACTGTGTGAAAAGTTGCGTGAAATGAATAGTTAGGTTACAAAATGTTCATAACATGGCTTATATATAGCCCCACAAACATGCTTAAAAACCAAATTGTCCTAAATAATAGGATTACATTGAGGGCAAAAAGAGGAATTAAACAAAACTGAGTTGTTTCAGACCCGCTTTGTTTGGATCAATAAAAACAGGAGCAGGATTTTCGCTTATACGCTGAATTTCGCTTATGATATACAAAAATTCGCCATGATAGCTTAAAATTCGCTATCATAAATGAAATCAAGGAATAAAAAATCGCTGAATTGCCGATTTTTCTCAAGAAATCTGGTCGCTTCACGGGCCTCTAAAGAGAATGCGTCGGAAAAATCGAACTGGGCAGAAAATCGAGAGTGGATCGATAAATCGCGCTTTTCGCCGACGAACGGCCGATGGAGCTTTGTCGTTGCGGCTGCACGCGCAGAGGAGGCTGTCTGCCGATTTTTCGGGCCGATAACCGCGATAAAATTCAAAATTTCGGACGCTTTCTGCGATTTTTCGGGATTTATCGGGATTTTTTTCCCGCCCTGGATTTTTTTCAAATTTTGATCCACGGCCCAGATTGGCCCATGAAAATCCAACGGCTATATTTTTGATCCAACGGTTGATTTTAACCAAGCTTGATCGACCCGCTTCGCATTCGGGATTTCAACGGATAAGTATGATGATCCAACGGTCAGATTTGAACCAAAATCAAATCCAATTGTTAGAAATAAATCACAACGGTTTTTTGACAATCCAATTGCTATTTTGACTCCAAAAAATTCTATAAATACCCCTAAAATCATACACTTTCATTACAAATTCAATCATTCACATTCTGCTCCATTTCACTCAAAAAAATTTATTTGTTCTTTTATCTTAATTTTTTTTGAAGATCATTGGGAATTAAGGTATGTTTCTTTTGTTCATTAATTTTGTTTTTATGCATATTTACACTTAGTTTTATTTTAGTGTTGAAGTTGTATATAATCTACATTTTTATACTACAGTTTTATTTCTTATTTTTATAATTTGATAATACTATAGCATAATTTATAGTTAATAATATTTTGAAGTTATTTAGTTAATAGTTGGCTTGAAGTTATATAATGTTGCAAAGATTCATATTATAATCTTATTTTATACTATAGTTTTATTTAGTTTTTGATACTATATTTTTCAGTTAATTAATTATATTATTTATTTACTTAATAGCTATTTTTGTTATATAATGTTGCAAACATTTTTACATTATAATATTATTTTTATACTATAGTTTTATTTTAGTTTCATTTGATATTATAATTTTTAGTTAATTAATTATATTATTTATTTAGTTAATAGTTATTTTAGTTATATAATGTTGCAAGATTTTATATTATAATCTTGTATTTTATACTATAGTTTTATTTAGTTTCCTTTGGATAATATAATTTTAAAGTAATTTACTATATTATATTTATTTACTTAATAGCTATTTTAGTTATATACTGTTGCAAATATTTTACATTATAATATTATTTTATACTATAGTTTTATTTAGTTTCATTTTGATATTATAAGTAATTTGTAGTTAATTAATTATATTATTTATTTTACTAATCGTTATCTTAGTTATATAATGTTGCAAGATTTTTTACTATTATAATCTTATTTTTATACTATAGTTTTATTTTAGTTTCCTTTGGATACTATAATTTTGTTAATTAATTATATTATTTATATTTACTTAATAGTTATTTTAGTTATATAATGTTAAAAACATTTTTACATTATAATATTATTTTTTATACTATAGTTTTATTTTTAGTTTCATTTGATATTATAATTTGTAGTTAATTAATTATATTATTTATTTACTAATCGTTATCTTAGTTATATAATGTTGCAAGATTTTTATATTATAATCTTTATTTCTTTTTATACTATAGTTTTATTTCCTTAGTTTCCTTTGATAATTATAATTTTTAGTTAATTAATTATATTATTTATTTACTTAATAGCTATTTTTGTTATATAATGTTGCAAATATTTTTACATTATAATATTATTTTTATACTATAGTTTTACTTAGTTTCATTTTGATATTATAATTTTTAGTTAATTAATTATATTATTTATTTACTTAATCGTTATCTTAGTTATATAATGTTAAAAAGATTTTTTATATTATAATCTTATTTTTATACTATAGTTTTATTTTAGTTTTGATACTATACTTTAGTTAATTAATTATATTATTTATTTTACTTATGTGTTTATAGAATGGCTAGTGGGAAGTGGAGGCTCGGATCATGCATGGAAGTATTTGGCACCTTGGAGGACATAAAATGGAACAATTTAATTATTGTGGTTTAAACATAAAAAAGTGGTGGAATTACTCTCAATAAGTTTCATCTCACATACTGATCCCAATTCAAATATCTAAGAAGTGTGTCCAAATGTGCCGCCGTATAAAAACAAGAAATGAAGCAACTTAGAACGAAGGTAAAGCAAAAAGCTTAAAAGTAGCTTCATATGGTTAGAAATTTGAGTCAATTAATGAGGCACAAATTCGGGATAAAACATTACGCCTCATTGGATGATGATGAGGAAGTATGGAGGGTGATGAGGATGTGCATATGTATCCTACCGACATGCAACTTCAACGAGTTTATTTAATAATCGCATAAAGATGCATCAAAAAGCTAGTGAATGGAACAGAGATCAGGTTGCAGGATTTATGAGAGGCAAAAGAAAAATTGGTAAATCTTTATACCTAATTCATTTTTTCACATAATTATGTATAAGATAATGTAAGTTGAATTTTTTTTTGCGTAATTGCAATAGGCGAGTCTTCACAACCAGGTGATCCATCAAGACGTATACAAAGATCATTAAAGTGTTCAAAGAGCTACTTGATCCAGTCACCGCCAATTGCACCATCATTATACAAGTCTTCTACGCAAACAAAAAGCCTAAAGAATAGTGTTCAAAGGTGGTTCAATCAAGAAACAATGGACGATTAATTAGCAAGTTCTTCATATACAAAGTGTTCCACCTCAAAAGCTGACTCACACCATTTTAAGAACATGATTTTGCTGCACAACAAGTGTGCTTGTCTAATTATATATAATATGTTTTATATTATGATCCCTATATGAAATATGTTTTAATAACCGCCGACTATTATATGTGTGGACGGGCATCGAACCACCGGGCTCGTGATGAAATCAAAAGCAAGTATCGAAAGGAGATATAAAGACATGGAAGATTATGTCAACACTAAAGGAGAAATGGGAGACATATGGAGTACAATTATGTGCGATGGATGGACCCACAACTTAAATTGAGCATAATTAATTACGGTATACATTCAAAAGGAAGCAACAATTCTTCTCAAATCATTGATGCATCTGGATAAGATTAAAGACAACAAATACATTTATGGTTTGTTGAAGGATTATCATGAAGTCGAGAAGCAAATGTGGTTCTAAATTGTAACAGATAATGGATCGCATTTGTGAAAGCGGGAAAGTTGTTTGGCGAAGAAATACAATCGATTGGATTCCAAGGCAAAGACACGCATTGATTTAATGCTCAAGACATTGGTAAAAGGGATAGCGTTGCTCGCTTGACGGGGAATGGTCAAAGATAACCAACTTCATTTACAATCATGGTTGGTTGCTTGCAAAATGCGAAGGTATGTGGTGGAGATATCGCGGCGTCCCGGAGCAACAAGATTTGCAAATAAAACTATATCAGCTCTCGATACCAAAAAAGAGGGCCGATTGAAGAAAGTCTTTATTAGTAATGATTAACATCTCATGCTTAAATTTTGATCAGAAGGGGCATGAGGTCGAAAAGACTTATGTTTGATCATCAATATTGGGAGAAGGTGGAGAAGCTAGTGTCCATCTATGAGGCACTATACACAAAGGCTTCTCGCATTGTTGATTCGTAAGTCGCCCCAATCCATGCCATTTGTCTACGAGTTGATTCGCTGATGAAGGCAAATTTTAGAACGACTCAAAGCTAAAGAGTGGGTGAAACTTATCATCGCAGATCGCTGGATAGGAACTTTAAGCATCCTCTTCATGCAGCAGGTAACTAATTAATATCCCCTTCGCCGATATTCACATTTAATAATTTTATGTTTATATTATTATCGCATACTAATTCTCAATCACTATTGCAGCATACTATCTAAATCCAAAATTTCAATACGCACTGAGTCGGGTTCCAACCCGAGCTACTTCGGGTCGTTTCATGATGTTTTTCTAAATTAGATCCTAATGTCAAGGCCTTTCTAATTTTGGAAACGAAAATTAATGAGTTTCTAATTTAATTAATCATTCACCCTTCGATTATTTTTTTATTTTAGATTTTTCGACTCGAATTCACAAACTTATACTTATTCCGTGATGCAAGAAAAGGATTTCCTGTGATCAAGCAAAGAATAGCGCCAAGATCAAAAATGGTTCCCGGAGTGTTAATCATTGTCATTATAAGTAAATTTTATAACTATTTTATTATTATATACGAATATAAGTAATTTTATCAAGTAATTAATGGTGGTTTTGTATGGAAATCACGCCCAACATTAAGGAGTTTCGACGAAAAGGTTCTTTTCCTAAACCGTATCATCTTCACCAGGAAAGAAATTGGAACACATTTGCTCTTAATTATACCAAACAAAGAAACCGGCTTCATGTGATCCTAGGCTCCAAATTACTGGTTTTTTGTTATTACAACATGAAAAACCAAAGTATGCTATGGATATGAGGCAGAGGATCGATAAAGTTGCCAAAATAATTTCGATCTACTAGAAATTTCAAATGAAGTTCGCGAAGAAGAAGAGAATCAACTATTTCAATGGGTTAGACCTCCATTTAGATGACGAAGATGGAAATCCCGGGATCCACGATTGCCGTATGCATGTTCGAGAAGGTGAGTTACTGTTGAGCCAAGCTGATTCGAGGGAAGTTCATAGCGAAAAGTTTCAGTCAAGACACGAGGACTCATTTCAACCCGTCACTACTCGACCCTCCTTGATTCTCAAGTGTTGAACATATAGCAGTGGTAATTCGTTTTTACGGGTACTTCCTACTGGCGGTGTTATGACGGCTCACGAGGAGAGGGGGATCCAATGATGGTAGTGATAATCGAAATGATGGTGGGGATATTGCATCCACAACAAAGTCAATATCCATCGGTACCCATTCACTGAGGAGGATGATTTCCACTCATGCTACATTAAAGATTTAAGACTACTTGCCCCAGGGAGAGCCACCAGCGCTGGAGCCATCGGGAAGCCATATAGAGGAAAGACAATCCAAGGATGACACCATACAATGATTCCGTTATCTGGCCGCTTTGAGTCAAATGAGTATTGGAACTCAATTCAATGATTCATCGAACGAGGCCAACATATTTCCTCCTATACAATGAGTTATGGTCAACCTTCTTCGATCCTTCGTGTTCAATCAGAAGAATATGGAATGGTCAACTATCCTCATGATCCACAAATGCCATTCCAAATTCCATATCAAATGCAAGAAGGATTTCAAACGGTGGGTGAACCCCACTTCCTATCCACCCGAGAGGTCAGAGTTAATAGGATATATAATAAAACAAAATTTCAATCAATATTACTGCAACACCATGTCTCAGATAATTATTTTGAATTACCATGATAGATCTTTTATCAAAGAATGTAATTAGAGCCACATCGTCTTCATTTGGTTTTAAATGGCTATCAATGCACTTCATAAATTATAATGAATACCACCTCACGCTGCATATTTGGTTGTTTACGCATTTATGTTCAACAAGTATTTAACAATCGCGATTTCGTTAATTTTCAGAGCCCATACTTGAAGTGGGGCATCTGGTCGACATTTTCTCTCCTATATTCCCTATATTTATAACCGTTGTTCCACATATCCGCAACACATTTGTTTTGATACAAAATCCGCCAGATATTTTTAAATTCGTCATCAAAAATCACTATGTCAAAACGAAATTTCATGCACTACTTTCGTTACATTTTAAATTTACCGTCATATATGTAATTGGGCCATGAATGGTTCTTCATGACAAGAAACCTTCGCTTATGATTGCAAAATTCGCTATCATCATAAAACGCCAGTTATGCGTTTAAATTCCTCCAAGCCACAACGTCGTCGCATCCTCCACCGCATTTCTCCTCTTCCGCCTTGATATTTCTTCATCCCAGGCTTGATGAAATCACCGAGAATTCATACGAACTTAGCATAAATCAGCACAATTACGATGCCAAGCTTGATATGACAGTGGAGGCTTACGAAACTTGCAAAACTACCAAAAACAACCTCGAAACAAAATCTCGCAATGCTAATGACCTCGCATACGTCGACCGACTTAACAATATGATTAGTAATAAAAACACTCAAAACCTATCTTAAATAGACTCAAAATAGCACTTTTTGGGTACTAATCACACCCCCCAACCGACACATTGCTAGTCCCTTAGTAATGCTAAAAATAAAAAAGGGTATGTAGGCTATGCTTTTGCAAAAAGAGTATTCTAATCAAAAAGTGTGTGTACAAGTGAGGCTTTACCTTCAGTATGAAAAATTTAGACTCAGACAAAACCAACATGAGAGAACACTTCCATATAGGAACAAGTTCCAGGGCAGCATCAATTCCAAGGAAGTCAACCTGAAGCCCCGCAAAATTCAAGTGTTTTTGTAACCGCTTGAATCAATAAGTTGTAAAAGCTATTCCTCCCAACTAAGCTACCGCCAGACCTTAAAATCGATGACCAACCTAAATAGATTCAAGCATAATTTTATTTCTTACTTCGATTGTATTGCAGGTGCAATGCTAAAACTCGACTCACAAAGTCCGTGGTAATCTGGGTCCACCGATGACTCCCAACCAATTAAGGTTTAGGGCATCAAGTCAAAAGGATCTGTTGACCACAAACTCTTCAGGTTTCACCTCGGACTTCGAATGATTTCGAGAATTTAGCTCCTACAACTCGCTAAACTCTACCCATCCACCCATGTAGCGAACACAAAGTCAGTGACTCCCAACCAAAGGAAGGCTTAGTGGCACGGCTTTAAAGGCTACCATACACCCCTGACAAGTTCTGGTTTCAAGGCAAAGCATCACGGCTTTCCATTCTCTTTTTATTTTTGCTTTTTCTTTTTCATTTGGAACACTTCATTGGTCTTCATTTGTGGTAACATAAACCTATTATGGGCCGTCAACTAATCTAAGGCCGGTTTTGCAAAGTAAAGAGGCATACACTTCAGTAACGCATTGATGAAAACCGATGCACTGTGTGATTAGCTAAAGGCGATGGACAAGTGCTGGAACTTTGGAACTTCAATCGACCAAAAACTTAATCATGCATGGAACTGTTCTAGCATTATGGTAAGCATACAGTGCTTTAATTTTTCAACTCAAGGTAAGAGCATAATCATAAAAATATAGGAGCAAAAATGTGGAACCAAGGAGTGTTTGCAAAATTTTTGAATTTTTCAAACAGAAGCAAACAAAAAGTCTCAATATTAACAAACAAATTTGGGCTATGTGCAGTAAAACTAAAATCAAAAGTACGAACATTACTTTCAACACAAGTCGTCCCTTAGATGGGGACAAATCCAGAAAGTTAGAGGACGGAGTGGTACCTCCTCAATTAGTGGCGGCAGGAGAAGGAAACATCCCAGCCTGCAGCCGAGGCGCTGGCCAGGCAACGACGTGCGCCGGAGTCGTGGACAATGGTGGCTCAAGGGCCCAGAGGCTGTGTGGCAATGTGTGGAGAGACAGAGAGCGTGGAGCTCAGGAGAAAATCCGGAAGAACCGATTGAAATGAGGGGGGCTTTTTATAACCGCTGCGCTGAAAGGTCCCCCGTATGTCAAGAGCCACAGGTCTAAAATTTCTATTATGGAGAAATTTATGCCCCGCACTTATAATATCCCTCGCGTAACAAAATAAAAACCGATTTAAATAAATTAAAACAAAATAATATAAATAAAATAATATAATATAAACTAGAATAAAACTAAAATAAACTAAAATAAATAAAATCTAAAATACATAAAATCTAAAATACAAATACAAATAAAAATAAGATAAATAAAAAAAAAAATACTAAAACTAAAATAAACCAAAAATTGTCTTTAATTAAACTAAAATCAACATTTTTGAGCTGCAATTTGGTCTCAATGGAGACCAAACCAGCTCATCTGCTCGGGTTTCATTCATGGAGGATCAAGGAGGAGGAGCTCCTTGGCGCCGTTAAAGAATGTGTGTCGCAGCTGCCTTCATGCTCAGCCTTTCAGGTTGAGCTTCTTTCACTCGGTGGTGCCGGGGAATCATTGGCTATGCAGATGATCGATGCGCTAATTTCTCCATCAATGGCTTCACTTTTCTTCACCAATTCTACTTGCAGTTTGTGAGCACTGTTTCGCATTTGAAACTAATCAAGCTGCTAGCTTCATCTAATTCCCGACTCTCATCCCCTCACCGCTATGCTTGTTGCTCAGATGAAAAATATTGAGTTCCAAAGTGTCATGTTGCCAAATGAGCCGCATGAATCCAATCCTAAGAATTGATTATCGCATCGAAGTGGGCTGCCAAAAATGGCCTTCCCAAGATGATTGACACATGATTTGGCCCAACTGCAATCGGTTCGGTATCGAGCACTACAAAATCCACTGGATAGTAGAATTTGTCTACCTTTACCAATACATCCTCAATTATTCCCTTAGGAATTTTTACTGATCGATCGGCTAAGGATAGAGTGATGTTGGTAGGCTTAAGCTCCCCCAAACCTAACTGCGTATATACTGAATATGGCAATAGGTTTACACTGGCTCCCAAGTCCAACAAAGCTATCTATGCAACCTTCACAATAAGCTGGGATCGATATTGTGGGGGACTCTTAGATTCTTGTGGCTTCTAAATGGGGTCTTGCCTTTGAATGATGGCACCGACTGCTCTTCGATTAGGAAGGCTTTTCTTCTTTCAATGCCGCCCAACCTCTGACGTGTACTGTGTCCTAAAAATTTGCATATGTCGGGACTCGCTTAATCATGTCGGGCAAAGGATATTCACCTTCACTTGCCTTAGCACCTCCCAAATTCCCTCAAATTTCTTGGTTTGTGATTTGTTTCTGCCTCTAAGTGCTTGAGGAAATGGAGGGCATGTGTTTCTTCATTGAATCTTCCGATTATTATCCTCGTGCTCACTTCCTTCCTTTTTGTTTCAACAGCAACTGGGCACCGTTGTCAATTTCTTTCCACTCCTCAAAGTGATGATAGCCTTTACTTCATCCATCTGAAGGCCGGAAGAGCCTATTTCATGGACCCTTCTTGATTAAGCAAAGGTCTCGGGAAGCGGAATCTTCCTTCTTTCAGACCCAAAAGCAAATTAGTAATCCCGTGACGGAATACCTGCATTCTCAATTTTCTCTGATTAAGGCTATTCTCAAGCTCCATCTATTCTCTTGCTCGTGGTGCTTTCCCACAAGATCAATCTCTTGGAGCCATAATTGTACATTGATTCCCTTTTGTTCTTCCACAAAATCACCTACCACCTTGCTCAAATTTAAAATAGCTTGTTCAATAGGGGATGATGATGGTGATGGCTCTGGTTGAGATGAGGAACCAAACTGTTGTTTGGCACCAGGAGGCACATAAAGGTGGGGATTAGGCTTCAAGAGAGATTGTGAGGGTGATCTTCCAATTGGGATTATATGTATTTCCATGGGGCATTGAGTTGTAGTCAGACGCTCCATGGCATTAGCATCTCCGCCATCAAATCTCCTTACCGAGGAGCACCGACGTTGTCTTCCTGGGAGCCCAAAGGATCAGCAATCAAGCATGGGTCAAGCCAGGCAGGCCTACCACCGCTTGTACCTCATGTAGCCTTTTCCTTCCAAATTCTCTTCCACACTCCTACGCAAGGTTGATATCTTTGCTTTCATCTCCATGGTCTCTAGTGAATAAATGCCTCCCCTTTTGGTGGGTCGAAGGCTTCATTCTTTCGCCTCCTCGATTCGGTTCATCCTACGCCTGAGGTTTCAGCCACATAGTTCAAAAGTCCATGGCCTCATCCGGCAAGTTTTCTCAAAAGTCACCTCCACACATGGTTTCCAAGAGGCTGCTTCATGGTCGGGAGACATACCACCATAGAAGTGATTCACACATCCAAGTGTTTAAACCATGATGGACATGCACCGATGGTCTCCATGAACCTCTCCCAAACACCGGTAGAACTCTACGTCCCCGGGCCAAACGTGTAGATTTGCCCTTCAAATTATTATTCAGGTTAATCAAGAATCTTTAAAATTTCGCCTCGCAGCCGCCACTAATGGTTCTTGGTCTCGTTGAATTGGGTTTCGTATTTTTGGCTTTGTCTTCGGTGGTTAATGGTGGAAATGCCTTCAACTTCATCAAACTACCTGCTACAAATCTCCCAAAGCACAAAACTCTCAAAATCCCCGATGTGTGTGTATGGATTTTTCATTTTCCATACTATGAAAATGTGGAAGGTGAAACGTATAGAGTTCACTACCACATCATCGCAGTGGTATGACGCAGAAGGTGCACTCACTCTGGGTGAGGGTGTATTGATCCCTCATCGAATTTCCATATGCTGCCGGATTCACCGGAGTACCACACTTTGTCGCTCGTGCAGAGGATCCATTTGCTCACTCCGTGGCACACCGACTCACAACTTGTTCGCTTGGTGTACAAACTTTGCGCCACTGAGGTATCTCTATCCCAGCCGATGCATAAGCACCGTGACACAAAAAGAGGACAAAACAGTTAGAACAACAAAAAAGACTTGCCAAAACATTAGAAAAGTTAAGAAAAACCTGTGAAAGCGAAAAAGAAGCTCAAAGAAGGATTGCCGAGTGCAAAAAAAAAACTTGATATTCTAAACAATGAATTTCAAAAGGGTTAAAAAGATCACCAATACTAGAATGAGATTACAAGTACCCATTAACTCATCATTCGTATTGCAACATCCTAAGAATGGCGCCATTTGACTGTACACAAGAGTGATCCAAAATCAACAAAATTTA
This sequence comes from Tetrastigma voinierianum, assembly GCA_016808115.1. Classification (NCBI taxonomy): domain Eukaryota; kingdom Viridiplantae; phylum Streptophyta; class Magnoliopsida; order Vitales; family Vitaceae; genus Tetrastigma; species Tetrastigma voinierianum. Next base: position 284,082 of record JAEQBH010001909.1, on the reverse strand, counting down.
ACCTAAATTCCTCCTATTGGTCAGAGCAAAACCACTAGCAGATAAATGGGCCTATAGCTGTGTTTGCAGCCTAGAAATGAAAGAAAGAGGAGAGAGAAGAGAGAAAATGGAAACCAAAACAGGGACTGTGTGAAAAGCTGCATGAAATGAATAGTTAGGTTACAAAATGTTCATAACATGGCTTATATAGCCCCATAAACATGCAAAAATACCAAATTGTCCTAAATAATAGGATTACATTGAGGGCAAAAGAGGAATTAAACAAAACAGAGTCATTTGGATCACAAAAACAAGGAGCAATATTTTCGCTATGCACAGTGAATTTCACTATGATAGCGAAAATTCGCTATGATAGCGAAATTTCGCTATCATAGCGAAATTTCGCTATCATAGTGAAAATTAACATACAGCTAAACTGTACTTGCGCACGAATCTTCGCCGTGATAGAGAAATTGCTGGTTGTTAAGGGTACTTGTAATACAGCTAAATTTCATGAGGATCGTGAAAATTTCGCTATGATCGCGAAATTTCGCGACACTATGGTACTCTCTATGCCATAGCGAATTTGCCAATGTCGTCAGATCCTCCAACAAGATTCTCCTCTTCCAATTGATATTTCTTCATCCTGAAGCTTGATGGAATCGTCAGACCATACGACCAAAGATAAATCAGTTAATAACACACATGTTGTTGATATGACAGGAGGGCTTACAAAACCCATGAAACTACCAGCAACTCAAACAAATCCATTAATAGACTATCCCATAATGTTAATCAGCTGAAATGAATACACAAGGCATAGTGCAACAAAACCAATTAAATGAGTAATCAAAATATACCTTTTCGGCAATAACTGAAAGTCGCTGAATATAAACAAAACGCTAGATGGAGCTCGTCGTGAGGATTCCGAGGCTATAAGCTCTGTGGAACGCTTGACCGAGGAGTGCCATGGATCAAGCAGGGGACCTCCATGTGCAAGAGGACTCGGGGTCATCTCGCAGGGACAAGATAAGGAGACTGGTGGCCAGGCCCGCACCACCGGGCTTCTCGGGTGGCTCGCCTTCGCAGGAAGGCCACTAATGCCTATCAAAGCCCTGACTCACTTCATCTCCTAGCGAATGAGAGGAGGCTAAGAGTCCCTCTCCGTTGCACCACCTCCGAAGGACTGATACTCCCGCCGAGGTCCACTCCCTTCGCCTCTCGCTTCCTTCCTCTGATGTCTGATCTCCCGCACACATCTTAGCTTGCTTGTTTTTTTGTTGGGCTTGGGACCCAGGACATATGTAGCCTTTTTCTTTAATGAATACTCATTTTTCATTTCACTTTTTTTGCTTCTACTTGTGCTCTTCGCGCTGTTCTGCTTTAACTGGATTGACTTCTGTTCACATGATCCGACCGAGCGCCCGAAATGAGCTACCGAGATCCTCAAACCGGCCGCCGAGGTTCCCCACAGCGCTGGCGGCCTTATGGGCCGAATAGCTTGAGCCTGAACCGACTCTTGGGCCGCATGGCCTGGGCAAAGTAGACGAGCTCACAAACCGAGTCATTGGCTCCCGGCGCCGAGGCCTGTAGCCGACAAATTCGAAACGAACCGACTCTGGGGCGCATTGCTTGAGTAGAGTAGCTGAGCCTTTCAAATCGAGTCGTCGCCTCCCGGCGCCGAGGCCTTGGGCCAACAGCCCGAGTCGAACCGACTCCGGGCCGCATGACCCGAGCAGTAGTCGAGCCTGGCCAAACCGAGCCGGGCCTCCCCGCTACGAGGTCTCGCTGGTCAATAACATGAGCTGAACTAACTCTTTAGGCTGCATGGCCCGAAAGGTAGGAAGCCGAGCTTGTCAAACCGAGCTCGGGTGATCTGCTCTACAATAGGGTTCCTGATCAACAAAAATTTATACTCTGTTTCCTCCTCCTACGCCGTAGTAAAACCACCGCAAAGACAAAGGCTCCAGGATCGGCACCTAGGTGGGTTTTCTGCCTTCTTACAAATGATTTGTATAATGATTCAAAATGTGAGGCTTTGTTCGATTTTGGATTGCATAAAAGTGTGGTTGTTGTCACTATGCTAACTCAAGGTAATTAAATAAATGTAAAGAAGACCTGAAGTTGTGGCCACTAGTTTGGTATGATAGGTTGTAAAGGTGTCCTCAAGTTATTTCTCGCATTAGGTAAATGACCTATAGTCATTTCCAAACCGATCTTTCGTTTTTTGTCCTTAAAACCAACCCTTTAGTACATTTCCTCTTGAAACATGGCATTATCGAAACATTAACTGCTCCCCGTAGCTGGAAATCTAGCATTTAACTTCTACTCCCGATGGCTCATAAATGACAACTAATGGCGTCATAGACTGGCTATCAAGAATACACGAACCCCAAAAGCTTGCCAAGTATTGACCAAGAAGTACATCAAATAGCTTTTAAACCTAGCTTTGAAAGCTTGTTACAAATACCTAGTAACCGCTTCATGAAAACAGAGGAACACCTCGCAAACCTCATCAACCAACCTGGCAGCAACCCTTCTTCTTCAAGTACGAGGTGAGACAACATCCTTTGAGTTGTTTGGTCCCTCAAAGGGTGTGTTTGGTTGCCTAGAAAGTGAGAGAAAGACGAGAAGAGAGAACGAAGCACCCCAAAATGTGGGCCCCGTACGGAAAAATGCCTTAAATGAAAAGTTAGGTTCCAAATTGTCTGGCAGATGGCTTATATAAATTTACAAAAGGTGAAAATACCAATCTATCCTTAAATAGTATAATCACAAGAGGCAGAGATGGAAAAAACCAAAACGGGTCGCTTGTACACAAACAAGAATAACATCTCACATGTGAAAATTTTGTATATGTGAACCAAATTTCAATACATAGCAAAAATTTCTCTATTATAGCGAAAATTTCGCTATTATTGCGAAAATTTTGCTATGTAGCGAAATTTCTCTAGCATAGCGAAAATTCGCTATGTAGCGAAATTTTCATACATAGCGAAAATTTCGCTATTCTAGCAAAATTTCCCCAGCTTCTCCTGCTTGCATCCTGCATATTCCAGCCTACATCCAGCTTGTTTTATCTCCAATTTCTTCATTCCCGGCTTAATGTAATAGAATATAAATCATACAAACTCGGTGTAAATCAGCTCAACTTCGATATGCTTAGCTTGATATGGTAGGATATGTTTATGAAACCTGCAAAAACTACCACAAACAGCCTCGAAATACAATCATTAGTACCAAAGGGACCTACACGTGTCAATCGCTTAATTAATAAGGGATTAGTGCACAAAAGTACTTAGAACCCATCTTAAATAGGTTCAAACAGCACTGGTACTAATCACACTCGAACCGGACATTGCTATTCCCGTAGCACCTGCAAATAATCAACAAGCGAGAACAAGAACATGTGAGGTCAAAAAGGTTTGTAAAAAGTGATGCACAAATACATGAGAATCACGAAAACCTAAGCTTAAACCATCTCAAAGAATGAAAACTATACCGGGCTGCTGATCGACCAACAAGCTCCTCCCTGAGGTGATGAACTAGCTTTTCTACAAAAGTTACTGCTGAGTTTGATCGTGTCCTCGATCATAACCACGAACCGTACGCCTCCCCCTTCCCCCCCCCCAACCGAGCTAATGCCATACAACCTTGTGTGTTAACAACCTAATATCGTGACCGCCTCATTACACAAATTCTTATGCTTGTGGTGCAATTTCGCCGAGGGTCTCGATTTCACCAAAGTCCGCGGTAACGGGATTAACCGACGACTCCCAACCAAAGGAAGGTTTAGGGCATCAAGCCATGACATCTTCAATTCACAACTCTATGGAAGTTTCACCCCTGACCGAATGATTGAGCCTCCAAGACCTATAACTCGCCAATTACCCATCCAATTCAGAAGTAACACTCAAGTTTGCGGACTTCAACTAGTGAAGGGGTTTAGGCACTGGCTTTAAAGGCTTTCGCCATATACCCCTGACCGCGCTCTAGTTTCAAGGGGCAAAGCAATGCGATCTTTATTCTTTTTCTTTTTCTTTTCTACTTTTCTTTTTTCTCTCTTTTTATTTTAAAGACACATTGGGCCTTTTTGTGCATGGGGTCCACAACCTATTCAAGGGAGTAAAACTATACCCAGGTAAGGGCTTGCATCGTAAGAGGGGGTTTGGTGCTGATTCTTAGCCTATCATTGAGACCTAACGTGCTTAGTGTGTGGCTAGCTAAAGGTGGAAGAGACAGGTTAATAACAACGAGAAGGTAACTAGTCATCCACTTAACTCGGAATAGGACCTTTCTAATGGCAACACCATTAGGAAAGGCTTAAGCTTATCAACGCGCCAAGCCTGCCATGATATAACAAAAACAAAATAAAAAATGTGGGTAAAATAGAAATGCAAGTAATCGATGCAACATCGCTATAAAGCTTTTAATATAACAAAAGGGCTTAAAATAAGTTTATCATAGTTGAACAAAAATGAAACCATCACGGTGGTGGTGTAGATGGTGTGGATCTTAAAGCCATCATGCATGGGCCATGAGCACATCCAATCCAGGTCACGAAACTAAACAAATGAACCGGGCTTCGCGAGTAGGTCAGAGTAGGCTCGGTCATCAGAATCGGTGGAGACCTAGGTGGCTCTGTATATGTAGAAGAATAACATGATTCTCGCGCAGAGGACTCGACGCGGGAAGTATAATCCGCTTTCACCCAATGTCAACGAGAGGCCGCGAAAGATGCAGAGAGTAGCAAGTGCGTGTATGACAAATCAAAACGCAGGTAAATATACGCCAGCGCAAGTGCACGCGCCGCCTAAGTAATATATAGTGTACCAATGGTACTGATATCGATCAACTGATGTTTGTTGAATACAAAGATTTGCTTTTGATATTATCCGAATAAACGAGCCAGAAAAAGACGTCAAGTGTGTGAATTTCAACTAAACTATTGATCTTAATGAATCACTATGTATTGAAGACTAGGGTGATGTTTCCCCATGTCACTTTCGATGGATTATTTATTGAAGATGATATTATTCAATGTATTTATAATTTGTTTCTGGCGAGGAGATCTTACGTACGAGATATCCTCTCTTGAGGTATATCCGCCTATTTCTTGAATAGAGTTGAGTGTATCTCTACCCCAACTCGGTATTCCGAAAAGCTTAATGTTCTACCCTCAAATGCCACCTCTAGGATCAGAATATCTCTATTAACCAAATCAACTCGAAGATCGTTTATCGTATCCTCGAATATCCTCATCTCTCGAATCTCTGATCTCCGTGATGATTATGCTAATATCGCGTACATCACCATGTAAATGAATTATAGATATAAATGGTATTCAAACAATTTATACAAATGAATAATATAAATTACTGATCTTTAATCCATGAAAATATGATAGGGTTCAACAAAGACCCTAGATATAAATCTGTGAACATAACGACCAATGAAATACTAATATGTAATATATAAAACATCGCCTATCATTAAAAACGAAGAAACAATACAACCACTGCTCTTCAGATCGATGTCACACGCTCTCATCTGCGCCCTAGTCCTACGCTTCCGATACCCCAAATCGCGCCCCATTTGCTTCTTTAATGCCGAGAAAGTTAACCGCACCGACGTCAGCGACGCTGGAGACGTCGCGACGCTGTCGCTTGTTGACTCAGACAAAGAATGACCCAACGTCGTGATTTCCGCCGGGATCGCCACGGATCCCGGGCACGCCGCGACGCCGACGCCACGCCCGCACTTTCATGCAATGCCTCCTTCGCTCCAAAATCGCTTCCAACAGTCAGCTTTTGCTCCAATGCACCCGCATCAACACCAATCACCAACCCGTATCCGTACCTACCGAAAAATCGGCGAAATTAAATATAAAATAAGCTTTGAAAACGAAGACCACGAGTATAATACGAGTAGCCTCTGTGCACTCATCACACCCCCTTAAATAGTTTCTTGCTTGTCCCTAAGCAAGAAATGACTCAAACCTAACACTCTATGTACTAAAGTCTAACATCGAGGGTAGCTGATGCAGCATGCCAGTGCAGATCAAATTGACCGAATTCTACACTACCGGGCGTTTTGTTTGAAGTTCACAGATGCGTGACAGTGTTCGACGCCCGTAAGAACTCAGGTTGAAATAGGTAAAAGTGACTAGGTGCCTCAAATTCATGGTATGCAATAACCTTTCCCAAGGACCCTATAAAAAGGCCGAATGAATGACCTTCAGTAGTATACCTAGGTTCGGTTAATCTCAAACTTGAGTTCAACTTGTCAATGGGAAAACTAATCACAAGATAGAATCACTGCTTTCATGCCTAATCATAACGGCATTTATACCAAATAACAAAACTAGTGCCCGTGAAGTTCTAGTGTTGGGGCGTTCATGTAGTGGATCAGTCGGTGGCTCCCACCAAATGTTATGGCACCGGCATCTCGGGCCTCCCTCGAACTTCACCCCGAACATTTTTAATCCAAACCTATAGTTTCAAATGTGGGAGACTTCCATCTTCCGGGTCCTAGCGAGCAAGTAAAGGAGTCACGACTCCCGCCGCTGGCTCAGTGGCATTAGGGCTTTGAAAGGCCCCTGGACTGTGTCTGATTCACTGAAGTTCCTAATTTATTCTAAGGCCCAAATACTTTATCTCTTTTCTCCCTTTTTTTTTTATTTTTTATTTTTTTATTTTGGGCTTCGATGGCAATCTCTTTGTGCTCTGTCTCACCACTTAGGTGGTTAAGGTAATCTCCTAAGGGAAGTTGTTGAACTTAAGTAGTTGGTCTCGACACTTATGCATACCCTAAAGGTCAGTGTGTGTGAATGTGATAGTGGTAATCGGTGAAATGGGTCTCTGACTACCCTAAGTGGTTCACTGTTTCCCTCCACCTATTCAACCTAATTACCGAGCATCAAACATCGTATGCATCCGTCTTCCCATGCCCATAGTGGATTCGGTCCAAAATTGATCTTTGACTCACAACATGTCACACATACACATACTACCTATACATGAAACTACTACGTATAAGAATGACTCTGCACACACATGCAAACAAACGCGAACAAAACTAACATGACCCATCAAATTAAATTGAAAAAGTAAACTCAAAACTAAACGGAAACACAACTAACATTAAACGAAGAAAATACTGGCTACAAATATGAAAATCAAAAATAACCAAACAACGAACTAAAAACCCGATCACCCCCCAAACAAAATATCCAAAGGTCCTCACCGCAATAAAACTAACGTAAGAGGGTAAAGAGAACTCCCCGACCGCTGTGGTGGCGTATGCTTAGTGGAAGGCAAGAAGCCGAGCGCCGAGCCCGAGAGATCAAGCCGCTTACCAAGAATAAGTGGCCGGGCTGCCAACACAAAGACGTACATCGTACCGCTTCCATATCCGGCGTGATGAGGACTCGCTCCCGGGTCTCGTCCTGCACGTGCCAGCGCCGCAAGTGAGAGCACCGTCCTCTAGATCGGTGAGGGATCGGGAGGGAGCCGCTCCGTAGGCCGCGCGGTGGTGGCAGTGGAGGAGGATGACGATCGGGCTAATGCACCCCTTGATCGCCCAGAGTCCAAAACGAGCCTCGGAGAACCATGAAGCCTCGTCTCGCCCGGAGGGCTCATGGCCGAGTCGTGAGGCCCCCTTAGGTCGCGGACACCGCGCGCTTGTTCTCTGACAGATATGGCTTTAATGGGGTGGCCACGCCTCATTGTCGCCGAGGGCACCCCGCCTCATTCAGATAAGCCAAAGATGAAAGGGTGCCCTATATTCATTTTCAAGGCCCTGCTATGGAGGATAGTAACCCTATAACTCCGCCAACATCAAAAAGGTATATCCCGTGATGATGTAAGAAGTCGAAAGGTGGCACGCTGATCGTTACTTCACACACGCTCGTCACGACGACGACTTGGATGAAGTGATGGCGATTTTGCAGGATAGCGCCAAATGTTTCGCCTCGAACGGACCGGTACGGGTCTCGCTGTTAATTCTTCACCACTTCAACGATTAGTCAGACCAATGACCTCGGGGTAGTTTCTGGTAGCTTGTGTGCCGATCGAATCCGCCAGAGGGGATGATGATCTAGGGACGGTGAAGAAGCGGCTGATCACCCACCGGGTCGCACCAATACTCCCCTTCACGCCGCACTTCTTAAGGACGGAGTGCGAGATTGGAGTAGAACTCGCACCACACTCATATCGCAGCCGATGAGGGGGGCTGCACAAAGTCGCATCCCTTAGCCTCATTGTCTCTAAAAAGTCATCGTAGGTAAAACCTCTCTTGATAAATGAGCGGTTCGTGATATAGAAAACCAACCGATCACAGACCCCTCATTCACAAAATCGCGCGGATATCATAATTGGGGCTCAGTCCTCGCTTCTGACCGACCCCGCCAGGGTGCGCTTCCCATTTTTCCGTACATATGGACTTAACGGATCAAGAGTAGCGTAATGTGAGGAAATAGCACCAATGTGGCACCTCCCAAACAAGCCTCACAAATGTACAAACACTTAGAGGCACCCAATGTGACCCCAATGCGAACTCCTAGATCGAAATGTGCTCAAACAGAAACTCCACTAACTGGAACCTAAAGACTAACCCTAAAGACTAATCGAACCTAAAGACTTAACCCTAGACCGAAACATGGAGGGCTGTAACAAAGTGTAGGGGGAATGTGCTTGGCAGGGTGCACGAGGGTGCCTTATGAGCAAAATCCAGGCCTCCGACCAATGGTATGCAACCCACAAGTGGTGGGTGTCTTCGTGGGCAAGTGAGGCTGGGTGGTCTCGTTAGGTGATACAAAGTAGAAGAGCAAACGGGCCGTGTGTGGTCTTAAATGGCAACGTCAGCGACGCTCGGTGGCAACGCCGCACGCTATGCAGAGGATACAGCGCCAACGCCGCTGGACACCGGGCAACGCCGCCGACGCTCCGCAGATCGGTGATGAAACAATGTCGCGACGCTTGGAAATCAACGTCATGACGCTCCGCAGGATCAGAAAACTAACGCCGCTGACGCAAATCAACGCCGCGACGCTCCGTGACACTTCAAAATCAACGCCGCGACGCTGCAAACGACGCCGCGAACGCTCCGTGAGATATCAAAATCAACGCCAGCGACGCTGGTACCTTCACGCCGCGACGCTCCGCAGAAGGGTAAAATTGATGTCGCGATACAGTTGAAACGCCGCCACGGAACCCAACGTCGGACGCGCCATGCAGAAGGTGCTTTACGTACTCAGCCATTATAGTTCACAGCTCTCATGACCTCCTTCCTACAATGCGACCTTCGACCGTAATGCCCAAGATAATGATCCAGCGATTCGCGCCCCAGTCCCCGCATAAAATTAATCAAAAAGAGATAATCACTACTTTAATGTAATCCAGAACTAATATAACTGAAACGTAATAAAAATTTCAGAAAACCTGTCACCCACGAAGGTCATGTTAATGTTTAGCTCACTTTACCTGATCTCGAACGCGCTCAGATCCAGCCCATGACCATAACGCATTGGTCCGACAACGATGAATGATCCATATTGTCCCGCATGAACCGCCTCCGTAATATCGGTTTAACCGCAGCGTGATCATGAACGCTCTTCTCGCTGTGTAACCTCTCGCCTCACCATAAAAGACTTTGTCACTGCAATGCAGTCTTAATTAACGACTTCAATTTCCTGAAAGAGTTTTAGCGAATCAACAAGAGAACTTGTTGTCCCGTCGTGAACCTTCCGGTGATGTCATCATGCCAGCTTTAAGTCTTTCCTTGTAAATACGCATTTCAAAGTAAGCCTATTCTCAATCATCTAGTTCATCAGCTGGTAAAGGCCGCTTCTCACTCCAATAAAAATTCGGCCTCATATTCAATTGTCGTAGAGTTGTCAAGAGGGCTCAATGTCTAATCATTGTAGATGGCGTTTACCATTACTTCGTCCTCGAACTACTAATATACCCAAAGGAGTTTAAGCGTTGAAGTATGCCCGGGAGTATCTTCGAATTTTGAGACCAACTTCCTAGAACTCAAGCAACCGCCTTCCAAGAAGACTAATTTTTACACACTCGCTTCATTCGATCGCGGTGATATGCAAGAGATGTGCGAGATGCACCCCATACTTTTGTAAAATTACACCACCTTGCCGCGAATGGGCGCATACATTCGTGATCGTCGAGGGGTTCCAAATCGTGAGAACATGGGTCACAATGAAATCGAGCGTTTAATTCGCACAAAGTAACACCGCTTCAACCCACTTCAACATACCATCGCCAAAGAGAATGTACAGTTATTGTAAAGGACGGGGAAATGGTCCCCACGAACAACTCTTATAAGTCAAATAGCTTACTTCCAGACGCGTAATGGGGCGTTTCATCTTTCTAGAAATACCCCCATTCGCTGACATTTGTCAACATGACACAAGTGATGAGCATCTTTAAATAAGGTAGCGTAGAAACTCCGACCGAGAACTCTGGTCGCGGTTCGTTGGGCTACCAAAACACCACCGCAGAGTAAAGTGTGGCAAAGGGCTTAAACACTGCTCATTTCCCATCCACACATCTCCTAATCACTGGTCAAACAAGAAGGTCTGAGGATTGGTTCCTCCCAACAGTGCCAAGCAGCTAAAACCTCTTTTTCTCATGTTGATATTAAATTCCGGAGGGACTACCTTGGCCACCAAATAATTCACATAATCTCAACCATGGAACCGCCTCATTCTCAATCGCCAAGAGTTTCTTATCCGAAATGCGCTTAGCTCACAATATCATCACTGCTCTTCCAATCGTGAAAGGATGATCTTTCACTAGGTTTTCGCGCCTTTCTCGTTTTAATTCAACATCAAATTTCAAGAAGAAAAGAACTCAACTGGATTAATCGAGGTTTGGTGTCTTTCTTAGTCATCAAGTATTTATAACGGCAGAATGATCAAGGTGGACTACTACCTTGTTACCAATCGATAGTGGTCTAATTTGTCAAAGGTGCATAATAGCCAAAAGTTCTTTTCTCTCAGAGTATGCATCCAACCGAGCATCATTCAAAGTTCTCGGGCATAGTAGATTACTTGGAAAATTTTCTCTCGTTTCTGCCCCAGCACTGCCCCAATCGCAAAATCGCTTGCGTCACACATAAGTTCAAAAGGAAAAGACCAATCTGGAGCCACGACAATAGGAGCTGAGATCAACTTATCCTTCAACACTGAAAAGGCTGCAAACACCGCAACTAAACTCAAATGGGATCCTCGACCGTAAGGTTAGACAAACTGGGCTTTGTAATCCGAGGAGAAATCCTTATAAAGCACCGAAAAATCCAAACAGGCCCTAAAAAGCTTTTTCTATAATCCCTTTACGTATGAGGGTGGAGGTAACTTTTCAATTGCTTCAATCTTCGCTCTGTCGACCTCTATCCCTCTTGCTGAAATCCGATGCCCGAGTACAATACCCTCTTGTACCATAAAATGGCACTTTTCCCAATTGAGCACAAGATTGGTCTCCTCGCACCTTACTAATACAGATCTCAAGTTTTCCAAACAGTTGTCAAAAGAATCGCCCAATACTGAAAAATCGTCCATGAAGATCTCGATTGTCTTCTCAACCATGTCGGAGAAAATGGCCATCATACATCGTTGAGTGCCAAAGATTACACAACCCAAAGGGCATCCGCTCGAATGCGCGAATGTCCCATACTGATGGCGAATGTCGCCTTCTCCCGATCTCGTGGGCTATAGCAATTGATCGTGAGCCTAATATCCATCCAAAAAGCAATAGTATTCATGACCTACTAATCGATCCAACATCCGATCTGGTGAAACTTAATGGGAAATGATCTTTCGAAAGGCTTTGTTCGGGCTCGATAATCACACAAAATCCTCCACCCAAGGATCGTCACGGTTGGGCGAATATGTTGTTCTCAGCCTATGACCGTTGTTCCTCCTTGAAAACACTGAATCTGATTTAACCCATTCACCGTTCGAAATAGATAAATTACCCCGTGATTCAAATATTTAATACCTCCTTTCTGACCACACCTCTTTCATCATAAGGTTCAACCTCCGCCGTGCTTCCACCAAGGTTTATGCCCATCTTCGAGCAAAATACGATGCATGCACATGGAAGGACGAACTTTCTAAATCGGGCTAGAGACCACCCAAGTGCATTTTTATGGTCTCTAAGGACCCTCAATTTCTCCTCTAATTCCAGCTTATGATGCCGATGATCACCGGGTAGCGGGCTGCCCAAGGGGGTATGCATACTTCAAAAGTTAGGTAGGCTTTGTTCCATCTGTGGTTGTTCCACCGATGGTATCAAGCACTCCCTTCACCTAGTGATTCGCCAGCGAGCTTCTCCTATCAACCGAAAGAGTCCATCCATTTAACATATTCCTCCGCCTCGTGTGCTCATATTCTTAATCACCCTCTATTAGCTAGCCTCCAAAGGGTCCTGTGAGACCACTTTGGCGCAGACAATTATAATTTACTACATTCGCCACAAGTATCACTGGATGTCTTCACTACTTCAAACACATTGAACTTGACTTCGTCGGGTCCCGCATTCTCACTCACCTCCTCTCTCGAACATCAATAAATCATCACCGCCGTTATTGTAGAAACTATTTACCCAAGATTATGGGTATTTCTTTTTATCTTCTTCCATATCTAATACAATGAAATCACCGAAGATAAACTTGTCAACTTTCACGAGGATCGCCTTCTATTACCCCCTCCTCGGATGCTTCAAAGATCCTCGGCTTACGAAATATGTAATCGTAGTTGACTCGCCTCACCTAATCCCAACTGCTTAAAATGGATAAGGGGCATGAGATTAATGCTGCACCCAAATCACAAAGAGCTCTCTCAAAGATAGCATTACCAATGTGTGGGCATGGAATAGTGAAACCTGGTCGGCTCCTAAGCTGTGGGCGCCTCCTCAAGTATGGCAATTACATTCCTCCGTTGGGTTAACTATTTCGAAATCGCCACCTTCTTCGGGACGTATCGTCTTTCTTCGCAATTTCACATTAGCCGGGCATCCGCCCGTGGCATCAAACGGGATATCGATGTGTAACTTTCAACACCCATGAATTTATGAATCGCTTATCCAAATTATGCTTCTTAGACGTTGTGTGGATACGTAATTGTTAAGTCGGCCTTGCTTCACGAGTTGTCTCGTTGCATCGTCTCATTAGGCCGATCTTTATTTGCATCATCATTCCTGTTTCCGTCGGGTGACCTTCTCACATTCAATTGCTCTACGATCGGGAGTGCCTGTTCCACTTTACCACTTAGCATAACCGTTTGACATGTTCATTATTCCCATCTCTTCTCGTTTATTTATGAACTGCTTGGTAAGGAACCCTGGTTGCCTTTCTCACAAGAGAGTCGCATTCGCCCATCTGTACTTCCAAGTTTCGCAACTCCAGGCCGCTTGATTGTTCAATCGGGTCAGCTTCGCCAGACATATTCGCTCGGGTCTCATTCATGAAAGCAGAGTGAGGTTACATCCCCTGCAAAGGAGCTTGTTCTAAATCCAATCTTTTCTCAGAGGTGGTTCACCAGCTCTGCCTCTCGATGGCATATTGTTTTGCTATTTCTCCATCCATACCTCACTATTCTCGATCGTTTCGACTCGAATACTATGCTACGCCATCCAGCCCATTTGACTTCCCGATAATTGTTTCCCCATACTCGCCCTTGCTATTTGATTGATTCCCGATTGGAACTCGATACATACCGGGCTTGGGTTTCTACTCAAGCTGGTTTCCCCGACCGCATTCTGCTATCAGGCCGCCCTCCACGTAATCTACACAACCCCATGGCCGTCTCTCGGGTATGGTACGGTCAGTACCTTGGCCGCCTAGTCAACTACACGCCACCAGGCAACATGATTAAACCGTGGTTGTCGAACTTCATTATCCGTGCCACCCATGGCTTTTAATGGTGTCTTCCTTGCCATTGATTTGTGTCAAGCAAAGATCTTCCGTAATTTCATAAGCTATCCGTGGTTTTCATTAGTGCTCCTCCAGCCCGAGGCATCAATCACTATTCTAGCCGCTCACCATTATAGAAAGTATGGACTGCATCCATCCGCTACCGTGATGCGGGCACTTTCAAGAATTGAAATCTGCCCCATGCTCCTCCGCCAGTTCTCCCTAGTCATCAAAGTATTGATCTCTTTGCAAGTTGTGCAATTTTCGAGGGTGGAAGAACTTGGTCAAGAATTTGCCACTAAATCATTCCATGAGGTAATGGAATCCGTGGTCGATTTGTTAGCCAATGCTTGGCTCTATCACCTAGCAGAATGGTACCTTAACATGAGTGGCTCCCTCAAGAACTCCATTGTACTTGATCGATTCAGACTTCAAGGAAGTTGGTCGATGCATATTTGGGCCTCATGAGGAAACCAGAACAAGATGCTCAGCATCCGTGAAGGTAAATCTGACCCAACCTCGGTTGTTTCCTGCTGAATCTGGGTCTCTTATAGCTACATTCAACAACAAAGAGGTGCAACGCAAACTCTTCAAGCAAAGCATGAATGGATCATCCGTCAGATAAACGGCCCGGGTGCTTGATTCCTTCCATGAGCCACCATTTCCCGCCTCTGGGTGGCCTGCTTTGCCTCAATGCTAAGATCCCGCCTTCACTATTACCCATGTTTGCTACCCTCTCGATATGTTTAGTTCTCTGCTTTCTGGCCAAAAGCTCTCGTGCAAAGTTCTTTCGCTTAGATCACCTGGTAGTTATTGACTCCGGTCTCACACGATATACTCACCGAAACTTAACCGCAACGCCACACCTAAACAACAATACCAAATTACCAGCACTCAGAATAACAACAAAACAAAAAATAAAAATAAAAACAATAATCTCGTATCAATATCTCCACCTCTGCCTTTATTCTCTATATCAATCCTCAACCCATCCCCAAGAATCCGAGCCAAAAACTCGACAGCCGAAAAACGCGGTGTAAAATATACGCCATGTGCGCAGCGCACGCTGTCATTCTAAGTAATATGTTGTACCAATGGTACTGATTCGATCCACGACAAAGCTCATGAATACAAAGATTTGCTTTTTAGATATTATCTGAATAAACGTATTGTGAAAAAGACGTCAAGTGTGTGAATTTCAACTAAACTATTGATCTTAATGAATCACTATGTATTGAAGACTAGGGTGATGTTTCCCCCTGTCACTTTCGATGGATTATTTATTGAAGATGATATTATTCAATGTATTTATTATTTGTTGCTGGCGAGGAGATCTTACGTACGAGATATCCTCTCTCAAGGTATATCCTCCTATTTCGTGAATAGAGTTGAGTGTATCTCACCAACTCCTGCAGATTCAAACGCCTTTAAATGTCTCTACCCTCTAATGCCACCTCCAGGATCAGAATATCTCTATTAACCAAATCAATCAAGATCATTTATTCAGATCCTCGAATATCCCTATCTCGAATCTCTGGACTTCAAGATGATTATGCTAATATCGCTTCGACAATACCATGTAAATGAATTATAGATATAAAGCGCATTCAAACAATTTATAAGCAAAATGAATAATATAAATGATCTTTAATCCATGAAAATATGATACAGTGGTTCAACAAGACCCTAGATATAAATCTAGAACATACCGACTAAATGAAATACTAATATGTAATATATAAAACACGGGCCTATTGTCAAAAACGAAGAACAATACAAATCACGTTCTTCCAGATCGATGTCGCCGCTGCTCTAATTTCCTCGCGTGTTCTAGTCCGCACGCTTTCCCCGACACACCAAATATGCGCCTCCATTTGCTTTTAATGTTGAGAAAGCTGAACTCGCAGACCACGCCGTGACATTGAGACGCCGACGCTGTCAGCTTGTTGACTTGTACGCAGGACCTAACGCCGCTGATCATTGGGATCGCCACGACGTGGGACGCCGTGGACGCTGGGACGCCGCGACGCCTGCACCCTTCATGCAATGCCTCCTTCGCCTCCAAAATTTCTTCCAATACCGCCTTTTGCTCCAATGCACCTCGCATCAACACCAATCACCAACTCCGTGTATCCAAAACTACTAAAACTATGAAATTAAATATAAAATAAGCGTGAAATGAAAGACCGACGCGGATATAATATGAGTGTTTCAGGCACTCATCAGCGGACAACATCTAAAACAGCTGATAAATCTCTAGAAGTGATAGGATGTGCCTGGGATGGTCGCCAGGATGGGAAGATGTGGCCTCGCAGCTCCTCGTGTGGAGGAGCTGGGGCAGTAGGAGGTGGAACTGGAGGGGATGCATCTGGAACTGATACAAGCTGCTCACCCCTAGGCAACCCTCCGTGATAATCATCCACGCACTCCTCCCGCCGGGTAGAAGAAAGGAGAGTGACATAGATAAATCTTAGCCTGCGACAAACACTGACAACTCGCCAACGCCACGTGGCTCCTCCGAACCCAAGGTGCTCAAGACGGCACAGAAACCTCAAGATCATCAAGTGGAATAGCCTCCGCCTGTCGTGTCCTACTATGGTAGACCTCTTCTCCTCGAAGTGTAGAAATGCCGTCATGACAAGCTCACGGACGAACCAAAACCCCTGGATGATCTGCATGTTTTCTCCGAGAATAGATCCCTCTCGCTTATAACAATGTCATGAACGCATTGGACTGTCAAAGCACGCGGGTCCGTGAGGAGCATCATGAGGAAGTCGCCAAAAAGTATAGATTCGGTCAGCAGATTCCCGAGAGAGCGAATCATCTCTAGGCGATGGTCAGGCCACCGCGATAATTTTGTGGGAGTTAGCCGTAACCATCGCAGCCTAAAGCAAAGAAGGATATCCGAGGCTCAGAACTCGTGGATGGCCATCGATATCAATCGGATTTATCTCGATCGACACTCCCGGATGTCAAAGTATGATAAAACTCAAGAACCACTCCGGATAGAAAACCGCCTGAGACATAAACTGAAGAAGGAATACCCATGACCAACCATCGACCAAACCGCGGTCCGGTTAGTGCTAGTATATCATAATGGGACTCTCCATGAAAGTCCTGGCAATGGCACCACGCTCCCCAGATCGATCAGCTAAACATTGGACAATCATCCTGTCGGGATAACTAAGGCGATGAACTCGAGCAACCGGAGGAGGCGAAGGTCGGCCTGAACGCTAAGACTCCCGCCGATGTCCCGCCTTCGCGAAGGGGGCCCTCCAGGTGGTCAGGATGCACAAGAGAGGGGAGGGGGCGTCCCACCCGTGTGATATCACTGACGGGGCTCAAAGACTCGAGACTCCTCGCACTGAGCAAAGCAGAGGATGGACTCGCATCATAGCCGTGATCAGGAGTCAATGCGTGAGGTGCCTTCAGATCCCCGAGCCTGAGAAGGGCTGGCACTCGGATGTGCCGGGGGCCGCCGCATCTCCCCGGGCAGTGGGCACGGCCCAACCCCCCCGGGCCTAGATCGATGCCTACGTGGGTGCGAACCATGAAGTCGGCTATTACCAGACACTCCACCGTGCTCGACTCACTACAAGTGATGGCGTGGGAGACCTCGGGCCGGCCGTGGGACGGCCGTCGGCGTGCGCCGTGCAAAGTGCAAGGTGCTTAGGGATGAAACACAGGCACGGTAGGGATCGCCGCAGGGACTGGCCCGCCCCGCGGTGTGGAGAGGCAGGGAACCGGGCAGAAGCTTCAGCGCAACAAAACATCACACATAGGATGACTTTGATAGGTGATCGAGAAATGAGTGGGAGGGAGGGGAGGGGAGGGTGTTATGGTGCATTTGGCAACCTAAAGGTCCCTGTGCAAATGAAGAGTCGCAGTGAAAAATTCTCGCTATTATAGCGAAATTTATGCCCTGTACTAGCATATATCCTGCAAAATAAAAACAAAAATAATATAAATAAAATAAAATAAAATAAAATATTAAACTGAACATTTCAAAGAAGGTTTAAATTAAAAACTAAAATAAAATAAAAATACTAAAAAAGAAATTAAATTAAAAAATTAGTCAAAATCAAAACGGTACTTTCGAGTCAGCTGGTCTCAATGGAGACCAAAACCAACCTGGTCGGAATGCTCACATGAGATCAAGGAGGAAATTCCTGTCATCTTCTACTGCACGGCGAACTACATAGGCTTGACTCGCGCTCGCTAACCTTGAATATTTTCGCTCTTCGGGTTAAGAAGGTCAATCGAACCATTCGCATGTTGGTGGATAAATGTGCACGCCCATCGAGATTTGAGCTTGCCTAAATGTATGGTTTGAATCATACAGGAGACTTGATCCCCTGACAAAGGTTTTTCGGTATGAGCCGGTCATGCCACTTTCCGCCATCCTTGCAATTTTGGAATCAGCGAAGGCCAAGCTTTAGCTCTTCTAACTCGTCAATCTCAAGCATTCTTTCATGCTACCGACTCCATGTACATGTTCAAATTTACCGCCTACCACGCCTCAGATTCAATTTTTACGGTAAAATGGCAAGCCTCTTCCATAAACTAAGCGATACTGTGGACATGCCGAGGATGGTCTTATATGACGTATGAGGCTGCCAATGAGGTTCTGAAGTCAGATCCAATCCCCTACTTAGAATTAATAACTCATGATTGGCTGACTTGCGGCTCGATCAACTGGTTCGAGGATGATACTGGTGGCTACCTCAGGCTTAACACCATATCGGATAAGAGGTTCAAATGGTTTGTTACAAAAGTGAGAACCTCCATCACCAATAATTTCTTTGGGAACCTCGAATATAGAGAAAATGTTCTCCTTAAGGAATTTAAGACCGCTTGTGGTCACCGCTCGCATTTAAGACCGCCGACCCACTGGACACGTAGTTCACCCCCACAAGGATAGGCATAGCCGGCGAAGTAGGGAATGGTCCCAAGGAAGCGATGCCCCATACATCAAACAATTCAATCGATTAAAATGGGGTTCATACATCATGTGACGGACGGAATATTTCCCGCCTTGCACTTATCACATCAAGCCAGACATGGTGTATGCATCTTTAAACAATGATAGCCAATAAAACTCGAATGCAAAGAGACTTTCATGGTCGCTTTTTTAGAAGCTTAAATGCCCTCCACACGCACCGCCATGGCAATGGCTGAGAATTCTTCCTGTTTTTCTTCGACACACACATTTCCTTATTATCCGATCAGCGCACATTTCGAACAACAAATACGGGCTTCTTCCAATAGTATGAATGAACCCTGTATGAAGAACCTCTGGTCCGTGCTGTCCACTCCACCGGTAACTCTTTGTTACCAAAATGGCAAATGTGAGCATACCATGGTGCTATACTCACCGGCCAAGAGAGAGTTTCCTCGTGAAATTCATCAAATATGGGAGGGTCAGGGGTGTTGTGTGCTGTTATGGTTAATCCTCGAGAGATGATCTAAGAACAACCTTCTCCACACCCTTCTTATCTCTTAATCTAGATGTTGAACTCCTTGTAGCAATAGAACCCATCCGATGTCGAGCCTTGAATTCTCGTTTGTGAGTAGATATTTCAAAGGTCAATGATCTCGTGAAGGTTACAATATTCACCCAATCAAATAATATCGGAACTTATCTAAAGCATGCATCATCGCTAGCAATTCTTTCTCCATAGTAAAGGTAGTTTCTCTAAGCTTCATTTAACGCTTTGTTCGTGATAATACACCACATACGACTTTCCTCTATTCTCCGTCCGAGGAACCGCCCAACAAAGAAAGTCACTAGCATCGACATTACCTCAAAAGGTAAGTGCCAATGTGTGTTCTCACAATGGGTGTTGTAGTCAACATGCCTTAAGCTCCTCAAACTTCTGGAATTCCATCCCATTCAAATCCTCAGATCTTTTCAAGGAGCTTTGTATAGAGTGGTTTAGCACTCGGTGAAGTCTTCGAATGAATCTCCGAGAAGCCTCTGATGTCCAAAAATTGCCGTGACCGTCTTCACATTAGTAGAGATGGCAATTTTGAGATCAATTCTACCTGGCCTTATCCACTCTAATTCCCTCTCATAAATGATGTGCCCTAACACTATGCTCACATTTACCATAAATGGCATTTTTCCCAGCTTAAGATTGTGTTCTTTTCAATGCATCCGTGATACGCTCAAATGGACGAGGTATCTTTATCAAAGCTTTCCCCGTAAACTCGTTATGTCATCCATATAAACTTCCATAATACGCCCACCATAATACTAAAAATGTCGAGCATACAACGCCGGTGCGGTCTGAGTATCAAGATAGACCGGCGGGCATCCTCCGATAGGCATATGTACCAAAAGGACAAGTGAAAGCTGCCTTGTCTCGATCATCTCGCAATGATCTTTATCCGAAATAAATGAATACCCATCTAAAAAGCAAAGAGAAGTGATGACCGATACCTTCGGAA
The DNA here is from genome assembly GCA_016808115.1 of Tetrastigma voinierianum. Lineage (NCBI taxonomy): Eukaryota > Viridiplantae > Streptophyta > Magnoliopsida > Vitales > Vitaceae > Tetrastigma > Tetrastigma voinierianum. Next base: position 263,724 of record JAEQBH010001909.1, on the reverse strand, counting down.
GAGCCGGGTCCATGAAGGGTAAGGGAAAGTGATCCTTCGGTCACCTCATTCAAATTTCTCAGAGTCAACACATACCCTCCAAATAGAAGTCAAAAAGATTTCCTCCCCTTTCATTGAGCACCGTGAATGGACCACCGATTTCAAGACTACTGGCTGAACTACCCAAGAGCCGGCTTGACATGGGTATATGATGCCTACAGAAAGCAATTTCAACTCTTCACCATTCACCTCTTGCATATGCGGATTTAGTCTCCTCTGTGGCTGTCGAACCACTTTCGATTCATCTTCTAAGCAGATATGATGGGTGCATATTGTCGGGTTGATGCCTTTCAAATCGGAGATCTTCCATCCGATTGCTTCCTTGTTCCTGTGGAGGATTTGAAGCAAACTGACCTCATGTGGATTGCCTAATAGTGAAGAAATCACACTGACAATGCATTCTTCCTTCCCAAGAATGAAGTATTTCAATTCAATGTAGGGGCTTAAGATCTAATCGCTTGAGGACTCTGCCTCACTTCCAAAGTGAAGGCGTAGGTACCACTTCAACCTTTCTCTTCCACGCAGGTCCATGCAAAGTAGGCTCACTTTCTCCGAAGCTCCCGTTGGTCTTCACATCACGCCAACCAACTCCCCTCACACTACATCTCGCATTGCAAGCAGCCTCATTTGCTTGTTCTTCAAGGATGTACTTACTCCAAGACAAACTCCACCGTCATCCTCCCGTGGGTGCATGTGCTTGCTCGATGGAAAATATTCAAATTTCTAAGGTCATATTTCCAAGGGCTACCAGATTACCCCATTCGAAAATTAATGATCATTGGAAGGCGGCCAAAATGGCCTTTCCTGATGATTGGCACATGGTTAGCCCCACTGCGACGGCTCAAGATCAAGCACTACAAAAAATCTACTCCGGGTAGCAGACTCATTCCACCTGAATCAGAACATCCTCAACTGCCCCTGGTATTTCACATGACCTATCCGCTAGAGACAAGGAAAAAAAAAAAAAAAAAAAAAAAAAAAGATAGTGGTTGGCCTAGAAATGCCTTTTAAGTTCACCTAGCCCAAGCTGCTAGTACATGGAAAAGGCAAGATTTGACTTGTCCCCAACTAGCAATGCCTTTTCCACAAGTGCCTTATGTCTACTTTAGATCGTAGACACCCCCGGAGCTTTATACTTCGTGAGTTCAGACTCAATGATATATCCATTTGCTCGGTCAAAAGGCTTTTTATTCACATTAAAGCCTCTTTCACCGTGCATAGGTCCTTCAAAAAATTTTGCATAATGGGGATCGCTTTTGATCATATCGAGAAGAGAATGTTAACCTTCACTTGCCGAGTACTTAAAATTTCAGCCTGTTAATCGAATTTTTCCTTTGAAGTGCCTGTGGGAAAGGAGGGGCAATAATCGTTTCACCTCTTCCTCGCGTTGTTCTTCCTCCGTGGTTCACCTCAACAAAGCCGCCGGTTCGGACTACCGGTCTCAGCCTGCACTCACTTCTTAAAAATTACACGCTTGACTTAATCAATTCTTGCATCGGGATCATCGGGCAAGAGCCTATTCATGCATTCCCTAGGGTTTTGGTCGCATGGGGAAGGGAATTTCCCTTTTTCGTGACCTCGCACGTTAAACAACTCCGAAATGGAACTTTGCAAGTTATCATATTTGTTGAGATCTCGTAATGCATGTCGTCTAATTTCTCAAGATGAGGCTCTTCACTGCTTTCCAATTTTCCATTAGCTCAACATTCAACACCTTTTGTTCCTCCACAAAGGTACCTACTACCTTGCTTAAATTCAGAATTGCCTGCTTAACAGGAGAAGAAGGTGGAGGTTGTTGCTGCTGTGCTGAGGTGGAGCTAAACTGATGTTGTGCTCCTTGGGAAGCATATGCATGGGGTTTTGGCTTCCATGATAGGTTCAGATGATTCCTCCAATTGGGGTTATAAGTGTTGCCATAAGGAGCATTTATAGGTGGCTTATTTTGACCTAAGACATGGGCATGCTCTTGCATTAAGTCCTCACTCATGAAAACTAATGACAGTGTTCCCCAGATGGCTACTTCGACCGGCAATTAAACAGCCGAGCGAGATGTGTGCAATTCAATCATCGCCAGACTTCATGCCGATTTCTCATTTCCAAGCTCCTCCAACCTCCGGTCAGCCGGTCGCTTTTCTTTCACTGTTCTTAGTGCATAAATGCCTCCCCTTCGTGAGTTGAAGGCCTCATTCTGCCTCGATCTGCTGCCTATCCCATGCCTTGGAGGTTTTGGTCAAGATAGTTCAAAAAATCCATGGCTTCATCTCTGGTGCTTGTTTAGAAGTCCCTCCACACATGGCTTCCAAAGAGGTCGCTTCACGGCCGAGACATACCATCACAGAAATGATTCACAAGCATCCATGCGATCGAACACATGGTGGACATGCACCGATGGCCCCATGAACCTCTCTCAACACTGATAAACTTCTCATTATCGGGAGCCGAGCAAGCGGATTTGCCTCTTCAAACTGCTGGTCTTAGTTGTACCGAAAATTTCTTCAAAACTCAACTCAAGTTCGGCCAATTTTTATCGTTTCCTACCGTGAAATCGAGCCATATTCGCCTCGGTTTTCAGTTGTCAATGGAAATGCTTTCGCCTTAAGCAAATTCATGTCAAGCACACCTTCTTTAAAAGTTGTGCACACTCAACTCCCGATATGAGTATATGGATTTTCATTCTCCATTCCATGAAAAGGGAAGGTGGGCATCAAATATGGTCTCACTACCACATCATCGTGGTATGACGCAGAAGGTGCACCACTCTAGAGGGTGTATGTGGTCCTCATTGACCTATATGCTGAGATTCATTGGAGCACTACGACTTTGTCAGTTTCTTCGTAGAGGATCCATCATTCATCAGATAATATCGACTTCACAACCTCGCTCAATTGGTGCACTAACTTCAGAATCTACTCCGATATATCTCTATCCCAAAGATGCATAAACACCGTGAACAAAAGACAAAGAGAGCAACCATCACCGGTGGCTGCCAAAAGATTAGTGTTGAATGGTTAACAAATGACTCGTTATTCATAAATAAAACAAATAAGAAGAATTCATCGAGAGGAAAAAAACTTGAAATTCTAAACAATGAAAAGGTTTAAAAAGGTCACCAATATTTGCATTGTCCGGACCGGGTTGACTCTCCCTCTCCTCCCGCGAATCCTCCCGAGATCACATGGATTTCCTAAAGGTCGTAGTGGCCGTGAGTTGTTGTCCGCCGAGGTGGTGGCGTGTGGTCAGCCGTGCCTAAGCTCGACTTTCAGCCCGACATGGGCTCGACCGTAAAAGGCGTGAAGGCCTGAGATACCTAAGCCGAATTAAGTATTCTATTTCTTTCCTGAGTTGTATGCAATCATCCGTGCGATGCTCGTAATCCCTATGGAACTCACAATACCTGGTGTTATCTCTTATGGCTGGTCCTCGACATCCGGATGCCACCTCGTGGAACCGCTCGCTTTGCACTTCGCGTAGACCCGCGATACCGTGGCCGCCGAGGGGTAAACCGGTCGGTGTGAATAATACCGTTGTTGTCGTCGGGCCGAGGTGACCCAGCGTCTCTAAGGTTTTCGTTTCCTTTGGGGATCGGCCCTTCCCGCTTGGGACCTCTCCCCGGGTCTCGCTGTTTCTTTGGCTTCGGGTCCCGCTCGCGATCGCTCCCGCTTCTTTATGGGTGGAAGAGCTTCCTTTCTTAGATATGAGGGCTTCTTCGCCATTAATGTACTTCTCCGATTTAGCGAGTACCTCAACCATGCTCGCCTGAGTATTCTTTGAGATGGAGAACATCAAATCTTTGATCGCACTCCTAATTCAAGGGCGAATGCGTGATAGCGAACTTAATTGGTATATCTACCTTCGTGAGATTCAAGATTAAACCTGACATAAGCACTCAAAGTTTTCGCGAGCTCTACTTTATGGTCAAGATGATAACTCGCTCTATATGTTCCTGCTCCAATGAAGGAGACTAACGTAGTAGATAACTCGAATGAGAGATGGATGGATGGTGGTATCCCTGTTAACCAAGCTAGTAATACCTTTTAGCGCGATAGCGAAAGCTCCGCACCGCATGTGGTCCCGATAGCCATGTAGCCCATTTGGTTCTTGTGGTGTTTTGGGGATGGTCGATGGGGATCTCTCGCACCATCGAACGCTTCTACTCAGGGCATTCAACTTCCCGTATGAAAGTGGAGCACCGCCGGTGAACGGAGACTCGCTTGTCAGACTCAAGGTGTCCATAAAGTGGGTCGTGGAGCTCGTCCCTTATAACTTCCTTTACTTACCGAGTTCCTCGCTGAGGCTCTTGAACCTCTACTCCCATGACTTTTCCCTCCCGTCCCTCAAGGAGGACGGCGTAGTTCCTCATTCCCCGACATGCCCCTGAGTGTTGCTGCCTTCCCTCTCCAGGACTGGGCAAGGGTCCACGCCCTCGGTCCCACAGACTCGGTCGTTTCGCCTCCCAGGAGTGCCGAGAATATGTTGGCCTTCATGAGGGGTGATGTTATGACCTTCCTGAGTTTATCGCACCTCTCGTGGGCGTTGCATCTTCCTTGTGAGTTGCTTTAACTCTATCAGAGCCGTCGCGAGGCGAGCACCTCCACCTCATCCGTGTCGGGCTTCGCATCGCTTTCTTGCATCGCCGGGAGGTCCATTGCCGTGTCGCTCGGCTGGCCCGTGCATTCTTAGTGGATCATGCTGTTCTCGCTTGTGTTCCGTGCTCGATACCATCAAGAATCGAGATTAGTATTTATTTGGTGGAAGGAAACATCGCTCCTACGCACGCGCCAACCGATGATGCCTTTTCAACCGTGACCGGGCCGGGAGGTTTGGGCTAAGCAGTCGACCAAGATTGCCGGGCCGGGTTTGATCTGCAGCCCTTGTCGCCCTCTCCCCAGAGAAAGAACAAGAAAAAAGAAGGTTTCCGGGGCTTCGCCATAGCCGCTCCGATGCTGCCGCTCTTTGTCGGGAGAGAAAAGATATACCGCTGTAGGCGAATGTTCGCACTTTACCGATGGGGTGGCCTCGTATTTATAGTATATGTTATTCCCCAATTCTGAGGGTAGTAAGGATTCTTTTCCTATCGATGAGATATTTTCTCGCCTTTTATCGATATCTTATTTGATAAGGGATATTGAAGGAGTAGTTTATTGAAAATTATCCTCCTTCCTTATCAGGAGATCCTATTGATTTCAGATGTCGCTTGGCCGTGAATTATCCTATTTTCCTTGCTGATGAGATTTAGTTGGATTTATAGGATAAGATGTTATAGGGGATTATCCTACTTCCCTCATTGGTGAGATTTAGTCTGATTTGCAGGATGTGGGCCTACTAAATTATCCATGACCGGCCTTTGGGGCGAACAAATTGGGCCTTGCTTTGGGCCGGCCCGGGCCTAGGTGTTCACTCGCGTGCCTCTTCTTTGCTGGTGAGCGTCCGCGAGCCCATTTTTCAAACCCTATAATTTACCTTAAAACCGCATTTATCAACTACGGTTTTACAAGTGGATGACTATTTATACGGACAAAAGATTATATTGATAAATATTTTCAAAACCAATCTATTCATGTGTTTTTTTAATAAAAAATAAACCATTTTGACTTTAAACCCTCCATCATTCTTCACAAAAAATAAAAAAATCCACAAAGCACCATTTCATCTATCCCATTCATCTGTTATCAATCCATGATTAATCTACAACTATTTCTCCATGCTATATCCATGTTTGAGATCACCACAAATATTAATAACTTCTTTGTGAATCACTTTTGCTAATGCTAATATTATTTTTAATAGTTTTTCTTCTTCATCAATAAGACTTAACTCAAGTGATTAAGAGTTCAGACTAGTATAAAGAGGAAAAGGGTTCAGGGTTCGAGTCCCAATAAAAACTAATTTGTGAAGAAATAAATTACTATGATGTATTGTAAAAATAAATTTTCTTTCAAAAAAAATATATATGTAAAAAAACATAGTCGTTTTAAAGTTTTGTCCTTTAGAATCTTCCAAATTCATTAATTAAATTATTGAATTTAAATTTACCATTGTGCTAACTATTCCTGTATGTTTACTTAAATGAAAATTTTTTCTTGTTATCTTAAACCATTTTTAATATTACTTGTATAAATTTTGAACAAAATAGGGTAAAGAAAGATGCATGAATAGATGAGACTGAAGCAAAAAAAATTTAAGAAAAAAATCAAGTTTACTATAAATAACTATTTGAAGTAGTTCCATTATTTTTCTTTTTTAGCTATTCATTTTATACATATAAAAATAATTAAATAATTGATTTTTTATTCATTTACTGATAATTTTTTTCTCTTTCTAGTATTCTTTAAAAATGTATGTTTCTGTATGTTTCCTAAGCATTTAACTAAGTTTAATCTTGTATATGGATTCTAAATTTGAAACAAAAACGAAAGTGAATAAGGTAATTATTTATACAACATGGAAATTCATACATAAATATTTTTTATTAAATTTATCGATTATTTTTATTTTTTAACATTCAATTACTATTAAATAAAATCTTTAAATTGAGATAAAGATAGACAAGTTTACATTGAACATTAAAAATCTTGGTCTCAAATTTATTAGAAACAAGAAAAACTAGAATCTATGAAAGAAAATAAAACTTTTTATGAAACGTTTTTATATTATTCAAATTTTTTAACATAATTTTTTTTTTATGAAAAAATATTGCCGAACTGAGAACTTACAAACATGATTGGAAAAATAACCACAATAATCATGAAAAGTCTTTAGGGACATTTGCCCACTAAACACTAAAATCTAAACTATTAAGTCATTTTTTTGGCTAGACAATGAATAGTTCTATTTGCTTCTCTATAGGCATGACTTAAACTATTAAACATAAATATTTAATTCATGAGACAAATTCCAAATAGAGGACTATAAAAGTTGATTTAGAAAAAGTTTATTACTAAAATTTTGTAATTTAATATGAACAACTTTATTTTATTTTATTTTCCTCATTCAAAGTGTCAACTCTGAATGAACCAAAACACAAGTTTTGTAATTTAATATAAGAAATTTGACATGTTAATAAATTTTAAAGTAAAGACAATTCTTTATACACTTGAAAATAATTTGTTTTTTTAAGCATTCACAAAATGTTCCGATTAAAGTAATTAGCTATAATATCGCATTTTACAATAAATGTAAAACCCGTGAAAATTTTAAATTTGAATTTTTCAGATAAAAGGGTAAACCAGAAGCCTACTGCAATAGTCCCCGGAGAAAACTTGGGGATTTTTCTAGATTCTGGATGACTAAACGACGTGCACCGTTGGAATCGCCTCACGAAATCTAACTACCTGGGGCCGACTTCTCGTTGAATCTTGAGATAGCCTAATTTCACGTATTTCGAGGCAACGGGTGTCGGGCAACACATGGCGAGCCATGTGGGTGACACATGGCGAGCCATGTGTCACAATGCATGGTAAAGGCATGCATGTGCGACATATGGAAAGCCATGTGTGTGACACATGGCATGCCATGTGTCAACATGCATGGCACTTTTGAAGCTTATATATATGGGGTCTCAAATTTAGTTTGGTGGGGAGCAAAGAAGGTTCAAATCTGTGGAGCAATGAGGAGAAGATGAGAAAGGGAAAGAGAAAGGGAGGAAATGAGAAGAGAGAGGAAAGAAAAGGAGAAATGGAGGAAAAGAAAAGAAAATGAAAGAAGAAAAGAGAGGAAAAAAGAAAAGGAAGAGAGGGAAAGTGATGAGTGCCCAAAACACTCACAAAGTTATACCCGTATGTCTTATACGCTTTTAGTGTTATTTTACATTTAAATACGTATTTTGATAGCTCGATATCTGATTAGTGCAATTGGTGTGAATGCAGGTGCAATTGATGTGAAAAGGCAGGGTTTTGGAAGCACTTTGGAGCAGAGAGACACAGGCATCAAGATGGTCGAACGCCGCCGACGCCCCAACGTTGCGGACGCCCCACCGCCGCGCGACGTTGGGTCAAATTCATATATAAAAAGTCAACAAGCAAATAACGCCGCCGCGACGCCACAACGTGCCGCGGACGCCTCAACGTCGCGACGTCAGCGCGAGTTTTTGTCCTCTCATCATTAAAAGCAAAAAGGGGGTACAAAATTAGGGGTATCGGGAATCGTACGAACAAGGGCGCAGAAATCAAAGCAGCAGCAACGTTGAGCGAAGAAGGAGAGCCCGGGATTTGTATTTTTCCTCTTTTTGAACAATAGTACTGATGTCTTACACATTACATATTTGTGTTTTCTTATTCAGTATGTTCTAGATATATACCTAGGGTGGTGTTGAACCCTGTCACGTTCGCATGGATTAAAAATTAGTATTTCTTTATATTATTCAGTTGTTTATAATTCGTTATCATTCGTTTATATTCGTGAATCATTTACACGGGCGATGTCTCGGCCAACATTAGCTTAATATTACTCGAGATCCGGCATTCGAGAGATGAGGATATCCAGGATCTCGACAGAGCAGCCTTCTACGATTCGGGTAAATAGAGATATTCCGATCCCGAGGCGGCAATTAAGGTTAGAGCATTTAAGCATTTCGGAGTATCGAAATGGGCAGATACACTCAACACTACTAGCGAGATAGGCGGATACACCTTGAGAGAGGGTATTTCGTAAGTAAGATCACCTAGCCATTAATAAATTATAAATAAACAGAATAATATCATATTTAGGACGTAATCCATCGAAGTGGCAGGGGGAGACAAAGCCCTAGTCTCCATTACATAGTAATTCATTCATATTAGTTTGCTTAGTTTATATTCAGACACTAGTACCCTTTCACACAATACGATATCCGCATAATCTTTGAAGGGTGCACCTCTGTAATCACCACACCTATCCCCATGGATTGATATCCGTACCATTGGTACACTATATTACTTCGAGGCTAATACATGCACTTGGCGCACATAGCGCATATTTACACACCACGCTACCATTGCTTTATGCCATGTCAGGAATAGGTTTAGAGATATAGAGAATACAAATAATTAGATATTACTCTGAATTTTTTGTTTTTTTTTTATTTGTTTACAAGGCCGTAATTTGGTCTCGCTTGTTTCGTGTGTGACGCAGATATGGTTCTGGGTGGAGTACATGCGACGCATTTGGTGATCAGTCAATTTAACACCGTTTTGACCCCGAAATAAAGAACTTGGCTACTGCATCACGCCGAGAACGCAGAACGGAACAAATTTCGTAAATTTAGCAAACATGGAGAACAATGGAAGAGCGTGATCTTAGCATCGAGCAAAACCGAGCCACAGAGCCGAAATGGGAATAACCCGGCTGGAATCACACTGAGTCGCTGATACAAACCCGCATGATCCATTCACGCCGCGAAGAGTTCAGACCACCGCCTCATCGTTGTTCGCATACCATAAGAAGGCCACCGATTCGTGCAAACAACTTCGAAGCCGGGGTCGGCCAATTTTGTTGCATGCTTCGTAACATATTGTTCCACGTTGCCTAATGAGAATCCAAATATGCATCCGACCAACTTTCAAGTGTGTGGACACGATCAAGTACAATGGTTACTCAAGAGGCACTCAAAGGAGATTGTTCCCACTCTCCCTAGAGATAGAGCCAAGCATCGTTAACAACTGCCCACCTGACTCCATTACCTCATGGAACGATTTAGTGCAAAATTCCCGACTGCCCTTTCCACCTCAAAATTCTGCAATAACTCAGGTAAGAGATCACACTTTTAGACAACTAGAGGGGGAGAACCCGGCAGAGGTACGTGGGACGATTTCACGAACTATTAAGGAAGTGCCCATTACATCACAACCGACTGTGATGGATGCAGTCCATACTTATAATGGTCTGAGGAATGCAACGAGAACAGTGATTGATGCCTCGGCTGGAGGAGCACTAATGAAGAAAACCACGACCAAGCTTATGAAATTCTGGAAGATGCCACAACTAACACAAACCAATGGCCTAGGGAGAAGGCTACACCAGTGAAAGCCATGGGTGGCACAGATAATGAGGTTCTCAATAATCAACTATGTTGCAGTCAACTTACTAAGCAAGAACTAGGATGAAAGAAGGTATGGCAAATGCCATACGCACTCAACCCACGGAGTCAGGTGAATTAAGGAGGACGCGACAAAATAGCACATATAATGCTACCGTGAAACCAAACAGTAGGGAGCAGCCCAAGATGTGCTCGAGGTTCAATCGAGTCAATCACAGCAAGAAGGATGCGATGGGGGAAACAATTATCAATCAAAATCAAGGCCAAGGGCGGCGACACCGTGAATCGCAATGCTAAACAATCAAGGGTATGGATGGAGGAACAATCAGAACAATATGCCATCAAACCGAGTTAGTGAACCATCTCCTGAGAAAAAGGTGGACTTAGAACAAGCCCTTGCCCAAATGCTGACCTCCCACTCTGCTTTCATGAATGAGACCAAGGCGAATATGCAAAGAACAGCCACCTAATCAACAATCAAGCCACACGCTTGAGAAACTCGAGGTACGTATGGCCAAACGGTTAATTCCATCGACAGAAGGCAACCGGTTCTCATCAAGCAACTCGGCAAAACGAGAAGAGATGGGAATGAACATGTCAAAGCAACATGCCGAAGTGGTAAAGAATTAGAGACACAGGGCAATCACCGCTATGCAGGAGGCAGAGATCGAGAAAGTCATCCGCACTACGTAATGATGATGCAGATAAGGAATGTTCTTAATGAGAAACAAACTCTTGGCGTAAAACACTATTGAGTTACACAAATTTCTACCACCCATATCCACAACGCCTATGAAGCCATTGAGTCGATAAGTTGTACCACCAAATTCATGGAAGTGTTCAAGAAGTTACACATCAATATCCCATTTTGTTGATGCCCGAAACAAGATGCCCGCTTATGAAGTTTATGAAAGACATAAATTGCCCGTAAGAGAAGATTGGCTGATTTTGGAAACGCTAACTTAATCGAGGAATGTAGTGCCATACTGTAGGAAGCCGCAAAGAAAAGCTTAAAGACCTGTGCGCCACTATTCCATGCACCATTGGAAATGCTATTGAGAGAGCTCTATGCGGATTTAAAAAGTTAGCATTAATCTCATGCCCTTGTCCATTTTTAAACGCTTGGGATTAGGTGAAGCCCGCCCCAACTACTACACTTCGCCTTGCCGGCGCATCCTTGAAGCATCATAGAGGGGTAATAGAAGATGTCTTAGTAAAAGTTGACAATTTATCTTTCCAGCAGATTTCATTGTCTTAGATATGGATGAAGATAAAGAAATACCCATAATTTCGGGGCGCACCGCTTTCTGCAAATTCAGAAGGGCAATGATTGATGTTCGTAGGGAGAACCGAAATTGAGAGGTGAAGATGAAGTCAAGTTTAACGTGTTTGAAGCTCGAGACATCCCAGAGTGATACTTGCTTCATGGCGTAGATAGTAGAGGCCATAGTGTCTAGCCAAAGTGGGTTCACCGATCCTTCGAGACTAGCCTAGTACAATGATCCAGAGAATATGAGAGTCATATGCAGGAATATGTAAAATGGTTGGATTCTTTCTAATCTAATAGAGAAAATATCGACCCTGTAGTGAAGGAGCTAAACGCCGCTGCCATCGATTGAACAACCAATTAAGATGGGAACAAAACCTCTCGCTTAGCCATTTATATGTATATTCTGGGATAGCATCTACCTTACTAAAGTGATCATCTCAAAGATCCTTGGATCGAACTAGAGGAGGGAGAAGAACAGGGTCCTTAGAGTACCATAAAAATGCACTGGGTGGTCTCTAGCCGACGAAAAGGATTCGCCTTCCATGCATGCATCAGATTTTGCTAGAAGATGGGCATAAACCTTCGCAAGGGAAGCGAAGAGGGAGGTTTAATCCAACGATGAAAGAGGTAGTCCGAAGGAAGTACGAAATGGCTGGATACTGGTAATTTATCCTATTTCAGATAAAGGTATGGTAAGTCCAAATTTTCAAGTAGTACTAAGAAGGAAGGAACAACTGCCATAAGAACTGAGAATAACATATTATCGCTTCTCACAAGCACGTGGAGGATTTATTTGATTATCGTAAATCAACAAAGCCACTCGAAAAGATCATTTCATTGCCGCTTGTGATCGATACGGATCGATTAGTCGGCCATGAATACTATTGCTTTTGAGATGGATATTCCTACTTACAATCAAATCGCTTATAGCTCCCCTCAAGATCGAGAAGACGATATTCACATGTCCCTATGGTATATCTCGCATTCAGGCGGATGCCCTTTGGACTGTGCAATGCGCCAAGCACCTTTCAACGATGTATGATGGCCATTTTCTCCGACATGGTTGAGAAGACAATCAAAATCTTCATGGATGATTTTTCGGTATTGGGTAATTCATTTGACAACTGTCTGGAGAATTTGAGATCAGTCTTGATAAGATGTGAGGAGACCAACTTAGTACTCAATCGAGAAGTGCCATTTTATGGTCTGAAGGTATTAATACTGGTCATCGGTTCAGAGGAGCCGGGGTGGGCCAGAGCAAAGATTGTGGAAATGATTGAAAAATTCCTCCACCCTCGTATTAAAAGGGATCGAGTTTTTAGGCCCGCATTTGGATTCCTATAGACTTCATCAGACTCTCTCAGTTATGTGGTGTCTAATCTCTACGGTCGAGAGCCCATTTGAGTTTGATTCGCGGTGTTTGCATGCATTTTCGGTGTTGAAAGATAAGTTGGTATCAACTCCTATTATTTATGGCCAAGTTGGTCCTTCCAATTTGAACTTGTATGTGCGGCCTTGTGATTTTGCGATTAGTGTGTTGACGAAAGCATGAGAGAGAAAATTTCCTCAGGGCAATCTACTATGCAAGCGGGAACCTTGAATGGCCTTCGGTTGAATTAACACCACCTGAGAGAAATAACTAACCAAAGCTATTGTCTTTGCTTTGACAAATTAGGACCTTATTTGATTGGTAACAGGTTGTCATTCTGCTTGATCATTTACGCCATTAAAACACTTGATGACTAAAAAAGACGCTAAACCCCGTTAATCGATGGGTTCTTTTCTTTGAGTCGATCTTGAAGATTAAAGACAAGAAAGGCATTGAGCTGATGGCGATCATCTTTCACGGTGGAAGGTAGTGATGATGTTCAAGTGAATGACAAATTTCGGATGAGAAACTCTGGCTATTGAAGACAAGAGGGTAGTTCCATGGTTTGAATTATGTGAATTATTTTGGTGGCGAGAGTAGTCACCAGGTGCTTATCGACAAAAAGCGGTTTTACGCACATTGAAACACTCACCAGTAGGAGACAATTCTCTGATTCTTTAACGTCGGGTGATCTGGAGATGTGTGCCCGAAGATGAAATGAATAGTATATTAAACCACTGCCACTCTCTACCATGTGGTGGCCATTTTGGTGGCAGGAGGGCAATGACCAAGGTACTTCAATCTAACTGGGCTTCTATTAGTAGACTTTATTCAAAGATGCTCATCATTTACATCCCATGCTTGACCGATGTCAACGAATGGGGAGTAGCTAGAAGAGACCCCGAACTACCATGCACCCCATTCTAGGCGGCGTCGACCTATGGGGTGGATTTCATGGGACCGTTCCCCATCTTACCCTTGTTGTACATTTGCTGACGGTAGACTATGTCTCAGTGGAGTTGAAACAATTCCGACCACCAACGATGCCAGGTTGTGGCTCGATTCTTATGACATGTTCTCACGATTTGGAACCCCTCGAGCACTGATAACAGATAATGGTACTCATTTATGTAATAAGGTGATTGTGAGTTTGTAAGTGCAAGTGCAGCCATGCGTGCATCTCTTACGCCATCACCCACGGTCAAATGGGCAGCGGGGTATCTAATCGAGAAATTAAGTCGTGGAAACGGGATGCAGTTCGAAGGAAGGATTGGTCTAAAAAGATTGAAGATGCACTACGCTGTCTGAACAACATTTAAAACGCACCCTTGGGTATATCTTTAAATTGTTTGTGGCGAAACATGCATCTTCCGGTGGAATTAGAGCATCGAGCCTCTTGGGCCTTCGACGGTTGAACATGGGCGGTATTTTACCGCGTGGTGGCAGCCACTCAGCTCGTTGAACTAGGCGAATTCGACTGAAGCTTATGAAAATGCGTTTTACAAGGAAAGACAAAAACGGCCGCGATAAACACATTACCGGGGGGGAAGGAATTCGAGGCGGGGCCAAACAAGTTCTCTTGTTTAACTCTAAAACCAAAACCTACAGGAAAATTGAAGTCTAGATGGTCAGGGCCTTTCCACGTCGACCAGGTCTTTTCACATGGTGGGCGGAGAGATTACATCAAGAGAAAGGAGACATTCATAGTTACCACCTGACGATTGAAAGCCATATTTTTTAGGGGCGAGTTCCCAGCAGGATAAGCGAGATGATCCTTTACTACGGGCGAAGTTAGGTAGCGTTTCTCTGATACGGGTTCCCGACACGTGAGATTGAGGCGTCGAGCTAACGACATTAACATATAGGCTTCTTGAGATATTGAGTTTCCTTTCATCTGTGATTTCCTTTTTATGTCTCAATTTTGATTATTATCTTTTGCAGTTATGATGGTTTCTTTGTCTTTGTCCCAGTGTCGAAATCTTCCGGGAACGTATAATTTGAGACATACGTCGAAAGTGCGGGGAGATCGGCTCATGTTGAGCACGAAGAAAAGTGGGAGGGGTCCAGCTGCACGGGGTTTCATATCTTAGACTACTGGTTGCGCAATGTACATTGCTGGGCCTTCTGCACATCTTGTCAACGGCGTTGGCATAACGTCATGACAGTGAGATCCGGCATTGCGACGTCGATTTTGAACCTCTCTGGAACGTTGCGACGTGAGATCCCAACGTCGCGACATTGATTTTGATCCTCCTTGGAACGTCGCGACGTGAGATCCCAACGTCGCGACGTTGATTTTGAACTCCTCTGGAACGTCGCGACGTTGATATTCAACGTCTGCGCCCGTTGTTTATGTATTCTATGGAGCGTCAGCGGCGTTGCCGACGTGGGGCGTTGCTTACATTTTAAATACATCCCATTTGCTCTTTACCTTGTCATCCTGCTGAACCACAACCTCTGCACCTTCCACACCCGACCATATTCTTAGGAGTTCCCCACCACACGGTGGAGGCAGTGTCCACTGCCCTCGGAACACCTCTCTGCACACACCATCACCATCCGCACACCATGATCCCCATCCTGCTTGTGATCCTTGCCTCGCCAGGTGTTCACCATGATTAGTCATCCACCTTAGGTCTAGGGATTTGTTAGGTTACATTTAGGGTCCATTTGGTTTCTTCAGGTTGGGTCATTTTAGGTCTTGGTACTTTAGTTAGTCTTCGTTGTTCTAGTCACTCTGGTGTTTGTCATATTGTCTAGCCAGGTTAGTGTGTCACCTTGGTGCCACTTCATTGCGATCCCCTCTAGGAGCTTGAGTCTTTCCTCCCATTGTGGAAAGAGGCAGGGTTGCCTACAAGCGGGTCGGTCAATGAGATTCGACCCCCAATTATGTCATATCGCGGTTTGTGAGGTGCACGGTGGTTTGCTCATCTGCTGAAGGCATGAGTCTTTATCAGCGGGACAGGCAATGCTCCCTTGAGGCGGGATTGCTGAAGGGGCAGGCTTGTGGCCTTGATTCTTATTTTGTGTATATATTAGAGCAGACTAGTTTTATGCTATGTTTTATGTGATGTAATAACTCTTGGATTATAGAAATGTGGTCTCGTGTGGCAGTATGGGCCGAGTATGGATGATGAGCCCTATTGGTCATCTTACTCATGTAGTCTCATGATATGAGACACGGGTTTCATGAGTTGTCTGACTTGTTATCGGAGCTTAGGTATCCCGAATACTGGGCTTTGTGGGGAGCATGATTTGCAGGACATCTTTGTTAATGAAGACATCGGCTTGGTATGGCTTGGGTGTTGGAGCTTGAGTTACAGGGAATTTTAGTCCTCAAAATGATATCGAGGTCATAGTTTGGTATTAAGGTCAAGGTAGGAGGTTACCAGGAGTCCGGGCGGGATTAGATCATAGCATGATTGTGTTTCTTGTGTAATAGCACGAGTTGTATCTCGTGGTGTGTGTTGCAAATTGCGTGGTGCTATGTCGTGGTAGGATATATAGGAAATGTGAACACTGGTGGATTGATCGATATCTTTGGGGATGTGAGTTAGAGATCTCCGAGGATTCTACTCACGGTGGACCTTTGGGTGGCGTGGGCATGTCGAGGGTTGGGGATAATACCCCTCGAGATGGAATTTGGTTAATGGCGTAGTTTTCATAGATTGTGACCGTGTGAGGGATTCTGCTTTACACACGGGAGCCGGTACTTGTGTTGTGTTTCTACCCATGTGTGTGGGTTGCAATGGCACTTTAGTGGTGGCGGAGTTTGGCTAGCTAACCTTACCACAGAGACGGAGAGACATGGTATGAGTCACAGGGGTTGCTTACCGCGTCTGAGGATGTTTTTCCAAGCAGACTACAGGGATTACCTCCATGGGGATGTAGACTTCACATTAAAGTTGTATCACAGTGATCGTCCATTTCTATATTTCTGCTTTGGATGGCGGCGTCGGTTGAGTTGCATGAGCCAGATCCCAGGATTACGGATTGCAGGCGGTTTCATTGACGTGCAACGCTACATGGGGCGCCAGTTATGTTGCAAGAAGAAGGATAAGACCCTCTGACTATGCATAATTACAGACGGTTGAATAAGGGTTACAATCAAGACTAGTTATCATCATTGTCGAGGCCCATTGTTTGATGATCGAGAAGATATGAGTCTACTCTAGATAGACCTTTGCGTTATTTTTTTTCCTGCGCACGCCAGGTCTGAAGTTGGGAGCGAGACATCCTTAAAGCAGTTCAAGACATCGTGGGCGCTTTGAGTTTCAGTGATCCTTTGGATTGATGAATGGAAGCATTCGTGGACCTCATGAATAACAGATTATTAACCTATTTGAATCAATTTATTAATTGGTCTTTGTTGATGAAATCTTTGATCCTGATGGGAGTGGAGCATGAGGATCGCGAGTGACTCTCGACTTTGAGGGATCATCAATTGTATGCTAAGATTCCCGATAAGTGCGAGTTTGAGAAAAACTGCGGGGTGGGTTTCTTAGGACCGTGGCTCGGCTTGAGCCTGTGGTAGACCCTAGGAAGGTTGAGGCTTTGATGAGTTGGGAGAGGCGAGTGGTCTTCGAGTTCGTAGTTTCTTGCAAGTTGTGGGGGGTGTCTGGGGAGGTTTATAGGATTTCTCCCGGCTAGCATTTTGTGATGAGATTGACCGGAAGGAGGTCGAGTTTGTGTAGGACCGACCATGTGAAGCGGTCCGGGGGAATTAAAGAGGCTTGTGATCCTATTCAAACCTGATCCAGAAAGAGACGGAGGAATTTCTGATCTCTGTAGTGCTTTGAAGAGACAGGCTTGGGATGTGTTCTAATGCGGTCAGGGAGAGTTGTGACTATGGTTCTCGGCAATTGAGAATCATGTGAAGCGGGTACCCACATAACATGGGTTGGCATCGTAGTCTTCACCACCAGAAGATTTAGGCACTCTACTTATATGGTGAAGAGTTCAGAAGGTGTTCAGGACCACAAAAATTAAAATACATCTTCTGTGTGAGACCTCAACATGGAGGCAGCGATGGATGGGTTTTTGGAAGATTATGACTTCCGCATTACCATCCGTGAGAAAATCGTGGTGATGCATAGCCAGAGTCGCGGGGAGTATTCCTTCAGCATAACTTCAAAGTGGCGGATGTCGGGAACGATGGGAGATTAGATGCTACCGTCTACTAAGCAGTGATAGAGTCTGAGGCGGGACGTGAACTGAGTATCCATGGGGGCCAAGTCTGATCGGGTATAAGCGGACGAAAATTTGGGCAATCCACACGGACGTGATCTTAGTTATAGGGACGGGTTGTGGTCCCCCATTCAGCCGGAATTGAGGAGAGATCATCGGGGGTTCAATGCTCCCGATTGGCTGTGCGTCAGTGCTTTAGATGTATCATGACTTTTCGTCTACGTAATGCGTAGCGGGATGAAGAGGCATGTCGAGTTTGTCCGACGATGTCTCGCGGTACCCGGCAGTCGAAATTTGGCTGCTTAGAGGCCGGCCGGGGGCTACTCGACTATTGGAGATATGAGTGGAAGTGGAGCACGTCGCGTGGACTTTGTGACTCACTTGCAGGACCTCGTGAGCTTTATGATCGCGGTGTGGGTTATAGTGGAGACTCACCAAAGTCAGTACATTTTCCTCGCCATAACACGGATGACCTTCACACCGAGGAATTCCTCGCAGTTGTATATACGTGAGATAGTACGGCCGCATGGAGTGCCAATCTCCATAGATATTGATCAGATCCTGGTTTACGCCGCCAAAGAGCCTGCATGACACGGGGACACAAATCACGATGAGTACCACCGCTTTTCATCCTGTGACTGATGGTCAATCGTATGCATCATTAAGATCTTAGGAGGACATGCCGCGAGCATGCGTCCCGGGATCTCAAGGGTATCGGGAGGAGCACTTGGCCCTGGTAGAGTTCGCCTATAACAATGCTCTATCAAGCAAGTATCTCGCATGACGCCCTATGAGGCTCTCTTCGGGAGGCCAAGTGTCTAATTCACCCATATGTTGATTTAGGTGGAGAGAGCTCCATCACTGGTCAAGATTTGATTAGAGACACCTTAGAGAAGGTGGGTATGATCCGGAAGAGTCTCCTTACTACTCAGAGCCGGTAGAAGAGTTACGCTGATATACGACGACGACCTCTAGAGTTCAAGGCGGGTGATCATGTCTTCTTGAAGGTGATGCCTAAGAGAGGAGTGATTAGATTTGGAAAACGAGGGAAGCTGTCGCCGAGGTACATTGGACCCTTCGAGGTACTCGAGCGGGCGGGCGCTAGCTTGGCATCGGTTAGCATTGCCGCCGAGTTTGTCGAGCGTTCATGAGGTATTTCACGTCTCTATGCTCTGGAAGTACACTCCAGATCCAACTCATATAGTGGATTGGGGCAAGCTTGTTGTTGATGCGAATGGGACCTTTGAGAAGGGACCAGTGCCTATCATGGATAGCCGAGAGCAGGTTTTGCGTGGCAAGACCGTGAGGCTTGTAAAGGTGTTGTGGCAACACCGAGGAGTCGAGGAGGCGACATGGGAGCGCGAGGACACCGTGCGCGTCAACTATCCCTTCTTATTCGGATGGGAAGTTTTCCAAAGAATTAATGTTTTAAATGATCAAGCATATAAATGTGTTTCAATGTGTATGTATGCGAAAATTTCAGGATGAAATTATTTTAAGGGGGGGAGAGTGTAAAACCCGTGAAAATTTTAAATTTGAATTTTTCAGATAAAAAGAGGGCAAAATTGTAGTTTACCGGAATAGTCCGGAGAAAAGTTGGGGATTTTTCTAGATCTCGGATGGCGAAACGGATTGCACTCGTTGGAACTGCCTCACGAAATTCCAACCACCTAGGTCGATTCCTTCGCTTGAATCTGCAGATATCGGAATTTCACGATTTTGAGGCAACAGCGTTAATGACACACATGGCGAGCCATGTGGATGACACATGGAAAACCATGTGGGTGACACATGGCAATCCATGTGGGTGACACATGGCAATCCATGTGGGTGACACATGGCAATCCATGTGAGTGACACATGGAAAGCCATGTGTCACAATGCATGGCAAAGGCATGCATGTGTGACACATGGCAAGCCATGTGTGTGACACATGGCAAGCCATGTGTGTGACACATGGCAAGCCATGTGTGTGACACATGGCATGCCATGTGTCAACATGCATGGCACTTTTGAAGCCTATATATATGGGGTCTCAAATTCAGTTTGTGTGTGTGTGTGGGGGGCAAGAAGGTTCAAATTGTGGGAGCAAAGCAAGGAAGGGAGGAGGAAGGGAAAAGAGAAAGGGAGGAAAGGAGAAGAGAAATGGAGGAAAGGAAAGGAGAAAGGGAGGAAAGGAAAAGAAAAGGAAAGAAGGCAGAGGGAAAAGAAAAGGAAGAGAGGGAAATAAAGAGAAAAGGAAGGAGGTCAGGCAAAGGAGTGCGCATCTCGACTGGCCGAAGAACCCAGAACTACGCTATAAGAAGTAGGTTTCCTCCTACTCGTTATTTTATTTCCAGGGCCAGGTAAACGGCTCTACGGGCTCGCCCTCGGGGTTTTTCGGGCGACTCAGATGTTTGTGTGGTTTGTTTGTGATTGTGTGATGGTCAAAGACCGATTTCATAGGGTTTTGGGACTGTTCAAAATAGAACATTGTGTTTTGGGACAGCAAAATCCCGACCAGAATAGCAAACAGGGGTGTGCCCAAATTTCCGCACACCCTTGTGAATCGGTCGTGTCAACTTTGGACGACCATAACTTTCTCGTCCAAACTCTGATTCACGCGTTCTTGGACTCTACGGAAAGATAGTCGAGTCTAGAATTGAATAAGATAAAGTTCTCAGCCAAAATGTAGGCTAAACATTAGGCTAGGTCACGGACAGTTGAGGAATAGTCCGTTCTGGTTTCCGGAACTTCTGTTTTTGAAACCGGTTTGTAACCAAAATGCTTGGGACTGCATATGGCCTGAGTAGGGAATTGCATGTTGGATGTTTTGTGTGGTATTTACAAAAACTAGACTTTCTGGACTAAGTCCAGATATTTCAGGCCATACGGCCGGATTTATATTTAGAATGGTTAATGTGTGTTATTGCCATAAATTCAATGACATACTTAATATGTGAAATTATGTGACATATGTGTGATGAAGATGAAATAATTATATGCATTGGGCTGTATGATTGACACACTATGTCTCACTGAATGTGAATTACAAGATTACTTGCCTAAGTATCGGTCAATTATGTTAATACATGCTTGGATGATGTGTTGACATGAATGAACTGAATGATAGAAAAGATGTAGTGCATGCTTATGTGATGTACTGGTTTGAATGTATGGAATATTAACATGACTGCATGTACACTGATGTTGAACTGAATATATGGAATGTTGTGTGCATTAGACACGAGTGTTCATAGCACACACATAGTGTATGGTGTAGAATGTCCATGTAGAGGTGTCTTCATACATTGGTCAGTGGGTTTGAGGCAGCATAATCAGACAGATCAGGTGCGGTAACACCGCATTACATGGGTGTGTGTAAATGGTACTGGTTTCACCCGTTTGGTGCAGAATCGTGGCTGGAAATGGGATGAAGTCCAATTGAGTTCCATAAAGAAAGCAAATGAAATGGTAAATGAAATTTGTCTAAGTGAGTAAGTAGGATAGATACTCCCCTCAGTGAAGTTCGAAACCTCGGTTAGACAAACAGATCCAATTCCTGAAAGCCTCGAAAATGTCGAGGGTGTAAGAGATTCGCGGCAGACCCCAAAATTTCAAGGCCCAAAAGACACGAAACGATTAAAACAAATATCACATAGACTACGGGTTGTGAGACGGAGCCCGGATCGACTTATTGGATTTCTCATCGCACTTGCATCGTGGTGGGTCGGAGGTTGACCTAGTACTTGGGGCATATAGAGTGTCGTCTCATACATGCATGTAGTTTTTCCATGATAGGACAACATGTATGCACGGATTGGTGGTTGGTTTGACTGTGAAATGATCATTTGCATGTGCACCTAAAGGAATAATAAATTTCGTAGGATTTTATTCTACTGGCATTAGCTCACTCCCGTCGTGGGACCCTTTACGCATGTGACAGTACAGCATCGACGCCCTTAGAGGCCGGGATTATGTATGTATCGGATCAGGCCTTGATTATTGTTTTGTGTATATATTAGAAACGAATCTAGTTTTAATATATGTTTTTGTATTAGAGGATGTAATAATTTCTGATCTATAGAAACGATGGTCTTGTAACCGTATGGACGAAAGTATGGACAGATGGCCCTAATGGGTCATTTTACTCATGTATGAGTCTCATGATATGAGACACACAGGTTTCTGCAGATTGACGGTGGTCAATGGGACTCCCGGGTTTTGGGGTGTCACAATAAATTAATATTTTATTAAAAATTACCTCTCAAAAAAATGATTAATATATTTCAAAATTTGAAATATAACATCAATGGAATAAAACAAATGTGACACCCCAAATCTAGGAGTCCCGTTGACAACCCGTCAACCCGCAGAATTCCTGTGGATTTCGGTTAACCATACAAAATTTATTATTATTATTGTTTTATACAATTGTGAGTCTCGATTTTGGACGTTGTCCCATTTTCGAGCTCACCACACATTCGCCAAGAATGGTGAATAACAGTACCATGCACCCACACCTGACTCGACGCGATGTGACCGTGCATATGAAATACAATCATGTCATATCATGTGATGTCATGCTACATGCACAATAAGAGCTACATGCAACATTTATAAATTTTGGATAGTTATATTTCCTATATATAATTTTCATTTATCACAATTTCCAGTCAAGCAAGTATATATAAACATGATTTTTTACACACAACAACATGTTATTTATTTTACCAACAATAACACACAAAATGACCAAAATCTCGGACTCACATAAATAGGGCATCTCTCGGTCCCTTCATGGTCATGAACCATTTTTTGTTCCATTCATCAACAAATTACAGTGATACCAGTTTTTCTCAACTAAACGTGAAGACATCAGTCCCGGGATTAAAACCAAACCTCAACCCAGTCCAAGACTGCCCGTAACTAGTCCTAAAAATTTCTAATATTCAGTCCCAAAATCTTGGGACTAAATCACACGACCTATCAGGGCCCCGAAGACAACCTATGCCATACATGGCTTGTAGGCTAAAAATATTCCTAGTAGAAAAATTTCCTACCTCATGGAGTTTGACGAAACTTCAAGATTTTGATACCCACGCGTAGCTCTCGATGCGTGGATCGACATTGCCTTTTGCTTCGACGAAAACCTACGATCCAATTTCCGTAAATCTTATATAGAAACTAGAACTTCTCTCTCTAAAATTCTTTTCTCACTCCTCTCACGCACACTTCTGTCTCCTCCTTTCTTTTTTTTTTAATATCTTTTTATCTTTTTTTTTTAAATTTGGATACATGACTCACATTGCTTCATGTGTCCATCTCTCATTCGGGTCCGTTTCTGTCCTGAAACAATTTATTTCTTTTTAGTTCAATTTATTTTAAATGAACTTAGCTCAAGTACTTAACTCTTACGAGATTTTTTTGTAAAAATATCGCCCCGAGTCATCGGCGACTTATCACCCG
Source organism: Tetrastigma voinierianum (assembly GCA_016808115.1). Lineage (NCBI taxonomy): Eukaryota > Viridiplantae > Streptophyta > Magnoliopsida > Vitales > Vitaceae > Tetrastigma > Tetrastigma voinierianum. The sequence goes on along the minus strand of JAEQBH010001909.1, from coordinate 240,399 downwards.
TAATATTGTAAAACATTCTCGACTATTTTAGAATTGATTTAAACTTTTTGGGTCACTGGATTTCGCAAGACAAATCCAACGACGAAGTCCGTTTCATCATCAGAAATCTAGAGAATTTTTTAGGATTTCCTGAATCATTATGGCAATTTATTATTATTATTATTATTATTATCATTTTACCATTTTTGAAAATTTCTAATTTTCCTAGATTTTACAACAACAAATATCTTAAGTGTTTTTGGTATTTTTGGATTATCAAATATGTAGGACTTGAGCCAACCTTTTTTGCTATTAACTGAATTTCAGGTCATTTTCTAAAGTTTTTAGCATTTTTTATTGTGTTTTTATGAATTATATTGTTAACATGAATTAATAAAGTTCTCTTTTATTAAAAAATAAATAAAATAAAGGTTCCCTTTTCAAAAAAAAAAAGATAAGATTAGTATTAAAACTAAAAGCTATTTTTGAAATTAGAAATTATATATATATTGGAAAAACTATTTTCTTAAAATTAAAACATGTCATCTCTTTTAAATTCACGTTAGCTTTTGGTTAGATAAAGTAAAAGAGTTGTCCAAATATTTACAATAAATATCAAGTAAGGAAAAAAAAAGGCTTTTTTCTGTTTGAAAACTAGTCCCCCACCCACGTCCTATGAAGTCATAGGTTATAGGCTCTTGTTGACTTGAATTGATGACAAGCCATCAAAGCTTATCAACCAATTGTGAGGACTGTGTTTTTTGAGCACAATCATGAAGTCTATCATAGGTGTCATTGTTACCTCTTTCCTCACCATGAAATCTACCAAGATGGCCAACTTACCTCTTTCCTCACACCATGAAATCTAGCCTTTCGGATGCCGATTGTGACAGCATGCCCAAATAGCTATACCATTCTCAAGCATGATGCTCTTGGATTGAATTCAATGAAGGGACTTTCCGGGTTTTGGGTTTTGGGTTTTGGGTTTTGGTGGGGCAATGCGATGATAGAAGCCAAAATCTCTCGAGCGTTTTTAGATGAAGAGGCAACTCCTGGTCTTCTTCCGTTGAGACAACAGTGTAAGCTCTGCCTCCCCCATTCAACGCTCCATTTGTGAAACCCCGAGAAAATCCAATTTTCTGAAAAAGGGCAAAATGGTAATTTTGATCAAAATCCTAAAATTTTCTAGATCTCAGATGATGAAACGGACTTCACCCTTGGAATCGTCTTGTGAAATCTAGCTACCATGTTAAATTTCAATAATTCGAGACAAATAAATTTCATGTTTTTCGAGGCACGAGAGTGAGCGGACACTTGGCACTTTATGAGCTGCTCAAGAGGTGCCACGTGTCCCGAGCAGACGGGGTCAAACATGAGCCTGGCGGGGCCTATGAGTGACAATGGCACTCAGGAAGCGATGGAAATCTCAGCTATTGGATAAGCTGACAGTACAGAATCCAAATGACCAATGAGAAAGTGACACTTGGCAAGTGAGTAAGACACAAAGTTGACTGATTATCTTCCCAAACCAGCCTGGGGAGGGAAAGAAAGAGGGAGAAAGAGCAAAACCGGTGAGGGAGAGATTTTAGAGAGAGTGTGTCTACCTTCTCTTTAGAATTCCCGGCGATCGGACCGTCGGTTTCCAGCGAGGCAAGAAAACAAAGTTGATCCCCACGGCAAGGGCTATGTGTGGGTACTGGTTTTGAGGAGTTTCGACAAACTCTGGAAGGTAGGGGTTTTCTCCTACTTGATTTACCCCTTGTTTAAGTGTTGTGTAAATGCTTGAGTTGCTTTGAGGCCGTGAGTGGCCGTTTGGTCGGTCCCAAAACTTGGGATCGAATTGTTGGAATATTTTGAACCCTTTTTGTGACGCCCCAAAATCGGGGTGTCCGTTGACAACCCGCCAACTCAAGGAATATTCGTGGATACTGCAACCCGACACCACTCAGCGAAAATCGTATCTCTTTGTACGGAGCCTCACCCAAGGTACAACTTTGTCACACACTAACAATGACCACACAGGGTCCACATGCGAGTAAAATAATGGACACTTGGACCCCTGCATCAATACTCACAAAATACATTAACTATATACAATAGTTCAAGAGTTAACAAATTACTCTTAATATAAACATATATTAAAAGTTTGCAATTTCTAATACATGTTATACAACAATATCATAGCCACAAGTCGGCTTTCTAAAATGCGCCCAGGTGAGCGCCGTCCCGCACAACTCTGCACTCGAAATGAGGATCCTCGACAGGTGAGCAAAGCCCAAGAGCTGATGGCTTCTACATGGGTTACTCCCACCTAAGTGCACATGTTATGGAAAACAATCACATTCAATTTCATGAACATACTCGAACGCCTACATGCCCAAACCCATGTCTCGAGTCTCACCGACTTCACACGCCTAAGCCAATACGCGAGTAAAATATCCGCCAAGAACAAAAGATTTTTGTTCTTGAAAACTTACTAATGAAGTTTTTGCAGAAAATACTGACTACTCCTCCGAGGTGAATTGGCCGGATAACTCTCCAAAACAAATATATCCATATTCGAAGTGATCTGTTAGACGTCCCTCCCAGGCAATTCTTCGGAAAATCTTCCGTCGAAATTCCCTTCACAAACATTTTCTCTTTTGTTTCATTTCATGTCATGCACTCACACCTAATGTTCTAGGCTGCCCCAGTGCATATGGAATGCATTATGCCAATCCCAAAACATTTATGTTAATCTATTCACATGCATATATATTAACATAATTAATCCAAACAAATCATGTTATTAAATTCACATCAATAACACCAAAATTAGCTCACATGGGCTAATTAGCAAACACAAGCAATTCATTTTGAATCACTCAACATCATAAAACTCACACAAAAATATTCACATCATTATTCATGTGAACAAGTGAGTTCCCCGTGGCACTGTTCACGGCAACATAAATAGGAGTTTTCTCCACTCGGTTCAAAGCTTTTGAGACCGAATTTACGACTAAAACAAGCCTCAGAACATTCCTAACCATTTACATGGCTCTTAGCCAAAGATTAACACAAGTAGGAAAGACTCACCTTCGGAGTTGTCTGAACCCACCAAACGGCGCCCACGCCGTAGCCCTCGCCGCGTAGATCGACTTTACTTCTTGCTCCGTCGAGAACCGACGGTCCGAATGGCCGAAAATCTAAAGAGAAGGAGCTCCTTCTCTCTCTAAAAATCTGATCTCCTAGCCACTGCCTGAACCTCCAGCATTCTACCCATTTTTTGGTGTTTTAATGGAGAAGACAACACTGTTCACATGCATATGCAACGTGCACCATGCCATGCATGTAAACTAGTCATTTAAGTATTAAACGACTAAATCACGTACCTTCATCCCTAAACAAGAAGGGATAGGTGGCCCGCATTGTGTCCTCGTGCTCCCACGTTAACTCTTTGACTCCACCTGTCACCATAGTTATTCCTCACTAGCCTCTGTCACCTGGCCTCGCTGCCGCAAAACCCGATCTCTGGGCCATCCATAATGCACACACCGGTCCCTCCGGTGTCCCTTCCGTGTCAACCTCAATCTCTCCCCCAATCCACTACACGTAATCGGATTCGAGTATACTCCGAGCACGAGATGTGAAATACCCCATGCAATAACCGACATGTCAAGCAGAAGCCAACCGGCACGCCCATAAAGGTTTACCCGAGTATCTCGAAAGGCCCAATAAACCTCGATGATAACTTCCTACGCTTGCCGAACCTGACCACTCCTCTCTTAGGCATCATCTTCAAGAAGACGTGATCACCAACCTCAAACTCTAAGGGTCGACTTCAGACACGCGATAGCTCTTTTGCTCTGGCCAGTCGTGAGAAGATCGCCGTCAGCCAAGATCACCTTCTCGGAGGTGTCTCTAATCAGATCAAGACTAGTGATGGAGCTCTCTCCCACCTCGGTCCAACATATCAGTGATCTGCATGGCCTCCCATACAATGCCTCATATGGTGCCATTTGTATACTCACCTGATAACTACTGCTAGGCGACCCCACTATGCCAAGTGCTTCCCAACTACTCTTATGATCCAGACGCATGCTCACAAGATGTCCTCTAACACCAGATAATCCACACAACATGCAACCCTCACACAACCCCCGCTTGCGTGCAACCGACCTTCCTGGGTTGTCACAATCACTGACAATCCAATGGACCATCAACCTAGTCCATGTCATGAATGACATCCATTTACCGAGTCCTTGCCGGCTCACCAACACCCAAAGCAATTTCCAAAGGGGTATCCAAATCTCGAGTCACTCCCGACTCCTATTACTCAACTCTAAGTCTACGTGATACCATGACCGCAGGCTTTCATCCCGGTCACCTCGACTCCTAACACTCAACCTCTAAGTTTACGGATAACTAACTACGTGTTTTCTCTCGCATCGTAACTTTCGGCCATTAACGCAAGCCTCTTGCATCCACACATAAATTTCTCGGATATCTCCACGTGTCTCTTACACCCACAATGCAAATTTCTGATATCTCCACTGCCTGCACCCACACGTAAATTCAGATAGCTCCTGCCCTACACCCACACGTAAATTTCTGATTTCCACTGGTCTCTTACACCCACGTAAATTCTGGATAGCCCTGCCCTTACACCCACACAGGACCTTTCGGATACTACTGCGGGTCTCCTTCACCCTAACTCCAAGTTTTTTCACCTGAGGGGATTAACGGCCCCCTTCTTGCTTTGCCCAACACACATTAATTACTCTTCATTTCCTGATTTGAACTATGAGTCTTCATTGGACGTAGTCCCAAAGACAAACTCAACCCACACTCACCAAGAGTGGTGAATGACATACCGTGCACCCACACCCAACTCGACGCGATGTTACCGTGCACATGAACGTAATGATGTCATACTGTGACACCCCAACTCTGGGTCCAAACTCATGAGCGACCAAGATCTCTAACTCATAACTCGACCTAATGTGTCAACTCTCACCTCACATCCTAGGGAAGAACATCTACACCTGGCTTCTCTAAAGGCCTCAACCTCTAAGCCTAAACCTATCACACAAGATGCATTAATGAACATGATGCATTATAAAACAAATGCAGGTATAAAACGTACCATGCATGTCCGGCCTGGTCTCGTGACACTCACTGCATTCATGAGACCTCACCTCCTAAGACAATCTATTCTATGCCCAGTCAAAAGAATGGTAACACGTCATCCGCTCTGCACCGACTTGAACCCCTGCATGCAACCTGCGGCTCGATCTCGACTTACGCCCGGCCTTGGCCTACGGACTGGCCTCGCTGGCACTGTGTCAAAAGCGCACTCGAACCCGACACGCCCTCACCCATATTAGTGGAGGAACAAATCGTGTCCTCTCGTCCCATCACGATAGGATTATACGTCCCAAACCTTGGGATCCCCGTCTCCGGGGCAATCCCTCCTCATATGTCCTGCCACGGCAATGCAGCGACACCATCCGCCCATCCCCGATCGGAAACCCTAACTCATCTCACTGATGATTGGGATTGAGGTGTCCCATAACCTTGGGATTCCTGCCTCCGTGGACAATCCCATCGAAAGTGTCCAGGCTATTGGCAGAAACAACACATCATCTGCCCTGCCTGACTAAATGTCCCATCCTGGCCTTGGTCTTGATGACCTCGGCCCTGTCCTGGATATCCTTGTGAAACAGAAGTCTTCTGCTTCTTTCTCGGGTTGGAAGAAGATGAATCTTCCTTCCTCTCAGTACCAACACCCATATCTTGGATGCCTCGTATGTCATCTACTCCTCCCTGTCGTCGTGCACCAGCCCCAGGCACAGCAGCACCGCATCACTACAAATTTCAAAGAAAGCCCGGGCCGATCAGCTTCTATTAGTCAAAACGTCAAGTGTACTCGACAGCACTTCAGTGGATGACCTCTTACGCCCTTCGCCGACTAGCCATCTACACATGTCAAATGGCAAGTCATTAATATTCAACGCAGCATTCTACATGCAACACAATTTCAAGACACTATTTACATAGAAAAACATGTCATACACAACAACTCGCATTCATAGGAAATGCAAGACAATAATTTCATTTTATTAAATCATATTCAACAAAAAAAATTTATTTTAGAAAATTTCGTTTTAAAATTTTTTATTTCATTTGATTTTATAAAATTTTATTTTATATAATTTTAGTTTTTTTTGAAAACCTCGTGAATAGTGCCCATGAACAGTGTCCCAAATAGTGACTCGTAATGCTGAATCAGCTCAAACCGGGTCGTGCACAGTGCACACCCGGCCTAGCCTCGCACGTGACTCGCATACCCGCTGCCAAGACAAAGTCATGCGACCGCGCACAAAACAGCAGACCCCGCGCCCAGCCTGGCCGTGTCACGCAGCTGTCGTGGCAGCGCCCCGACCGTCACAGCCCGTGGTCGCCCGTGTCGTGGCCGCGGTCACAGTCCCCTCCGCAGCCTCCCTTGCTATTTCTTATAAAATGCAAAGAGCTCAGACCACTGCACTTCATATAACTCAAAAAAAAAAAATTATGAGTTAAAATCAACCCTTTTCTCGCGGCAAAATCTGAATTATTTTTTCCGCACTCACAAAACCGATCTGTTCATGCTCAAACCTGAGCTATCGGTCTGCACTCTCTCGACCATTCTCGCCTAAAATTCTCGAATCAAGGTTATATTTCTACTCTAGTGTTCAACAAGCCCTATGCTACTACCAAGCATAAAAATCATACAAATTCAATCACATCACAAAAATCAAGTCACATCACATTTCATTCACCAAATGCACAAGGATGCATGATTTATCCCGCTTCCATCAAGTCCTAGGTAAACCGTATACCTAACTTATTGATACTAAGCTGGCACTCTAGTATCCAACATCGAAGCCATAGTAAGTCGTGATGTTCTTACACCTTATGGACCACGGCCTAAACCCAAGTCCTCAAGCCCTAGGTATTCGTATTCCAAGCTCACATACCAAGATGTGAAGTCAGTATCGTGGACTAAACTTATGGATACCCACACCCGAGCCCCCTAGGTAATCGTTTACCTAAGCTCTGATACCAAGCCGTGACGCCCCAAAACCGTGTCCGCGACAACCCGTCAACTCTGGCGAAATATTCGTGATGCCTGCAACTGACACCACTCATGAAAATCGTAGTCTTCTTTGTACGGGAGCCTATCTAAGAAACAACCCGTCCTAATAATTAATAATGTGACCACATTGTGTATCCACATGCGTAAAATAAATGGTCACTGGGCCCCCGCATCAATACTACAAATACATCAACTATACAATAGTTCAAGAGTTAACACATTACTTTAATACAAACATATATTAAAAAGTTTGCAATTTCTAATACATGTTATACAACAATATCAAAGCCAAGTCGCTTTTCTAAATGCGCTCTAGTGAGCGTCCCGTGCACAATCCCTCGCATTCTAAAATGGTGATCCCCATTGCAGGAGCAAAGCCCACAATAGTGATAATTTCCACCAAGCTACTCTCCACCTAAGTGCACATGTTATGGAAAACAATCACATTCAAGCAATTTCATGAACCTACTCGAATGTCTACATGTCCAAACCCATGTCTCGAGTCCTCACCGACTCCCTCACACATGCCTAAGCCAATATGCGAGTAAAATATCCGGCTTTCACAACAAAAGCTTTGCTCGAAAACTTACTACCGAGTTTCAATAAAAATATTGGACTACCCTCCGAGGCGAATTGGTCGATAACCGAACACCATATCCCTATCCAAGTGATCTGTTAGACGTCCCTCCCAAGCGATTATTCGGAAAATCTTCCGTAGAAATTCCTTTCACAAACATTTTCATTTTTGTTTAATTTCATGTCATGCACTCACACCTAATGTTCTAGGCTGCCCCAGTGCATATGGAATGCATGATGCCAATCCCAAAACATTTATGCTAATATATTCACATGCATATATATTAACATAATTAATCCAAACAAATCATGTTATTAAATTCACATCAATAACACCAAAATTAGCTCACATGAGCTAATTAGCAAACACAAGCAATTCATTTTGAATCACTCAACATCATAAAAATTCACACAAAAATATTCATATGTTACTATTGGACGTGAATGAAAACCCCTGCGGCACCGCTCACGGGCCACACAAATAGGAATTTTCTCCACTCGGTTCAAAGCTTTTGAGACCGAATTTACGGCTAAAACAAGCCTCATAACATTCCTAACCATTTACATGGCTCTTAGCCAAAGATTAACACAAGTAGGAAAAGATCCCTACCTCTTGGAGTTGTCGGAACTCCACCAACTCCGCCCACGCGCAGCCCTCGCGCAGATCGACTTTGTTTGCCGAGAACCGACGGTCCGAATGGCCGGAAATCTAGAGAGAAGGAGCTCCTTCTCTCTCTAAAAATCTGATCTCCCAGCCACTGCCTGAACCTCCAGCATTCTGCCCATTTTTTGGTGTTTTAATGGAGAAGACAACATTGTTCACGTTTTGTCTTATTCAATTAACAATTCCACAATTCTAATGTAATTTTTCGATTTTGACATCGGCACAATCTCTACTATCCATCCTATCCTCTAATCTTGCAACATGTGTCACAAGAGTACATGTAATAGGTGACTTTTGTCACGTCACATGTCTCTTAAACCCGTTTTACGGCACCCGGCACTTGGTGCCTTAAAAACGGAAATTCGATCACAATTCGACGAATTTACGTGGTAGCTAGATTTGCGGAGACGATTTCAACCCAGAAAAGTCCGCTTCATCATCCGAGATCTAGAAAATTTTCGATTTTTACCGAAATTACCATTTTACTCCTTCCGAAAATTGGAATTTTCTCTGTGTTTTACACTTCGGGACAGCCGTAGGACCTGCCAGATCGTGTGATAATTTATGCTATAAATTATGTTTTGGTGTGAATGAGGCCGGAAATGGCCATGGATTTTGGTTCCACAAAGTGGAATCGACGCTTGGTGAGTGGGTCAATTTGACAAATTTACTACTGTTTTAATCGTTAAAAATAAATTCTACAGATTGATCGACCAAACGCCCATGCTAAGTATTTTGCATTTAAAACATTTCTAAGATGAACGGCTTGAATTTGCGGTGGAATTTAATATGTTAATGCATGGAAATTGATGTAAGCAACATGATGTAGTGATATAATTTATGCTAATATATGCACGGTTATATTAGTACGGTCAATGTTCGTGCTACGTACGAGCACTTAGATGGGGAAAATCCCACTACTGGGCGTTGCTCACCCTATCGAGGGAAAAACTATTTCAGGTACCGAAGGCGCACCTGGGGATGGGACGCATCCGAGGCCTTAGAGGTGAAGAAATGGCCTAGAATGGCCTTATCTTGTATTTTTGTAAAATTCGCGTAGACCTAGTTTGATAATTGTAATCAAAACAATTTGTAATTAAATCCTTTGAATCACGTATGCATTTTGTGCTGTGGACGCAGGGCCCTATCGGGTCGCTTTACACATGTATGGGTCTCATGACGTGAGACACGATTCGCTGTCGACGGTATCAATGAGACACCTTATTGGGGCGTCACACCATTTGTGTCCTAGTTCGCTTATATATGAATATTTTCACGCGCTTATTTTTAGATATGTCCGTAAGGTATTTCAAAGTACCATTTATGTTGTGTATTTGGAAACCAGGAAGATGTTACTTTTCTTATTTTAGTTGTTATTATAGAAAATGTAGATTAGGAAAAACTCGATGCCTTCTCGCTTTTTGTAAAATTTGAGAAGCTTGATGATCTTTAGATATGGATAAGAATAGCAGCCATCTTGATAATTTTTATTTATGAACTCTACTATGTTTTTTTAATGGTATTAAACAAGGCACACTAAGATTGATCCATAGACTTATTGGAAGTGTTGAGCTCCATCACTGGTCCTGATCTGATTAGAGACACCTCCGAGAATGTGAGCTTGATACGACCACGCCTCTTACGCCAGCCCCAAGCAGAGCTATGTCATGCAAGACGTCGAATTCCTTAGAGTTCAAGGTTGGAGATCACGTCTTCTTAAAGGTGATGCCTAAGAGAGGAGTGGTCAAGTTCGGCAAGCGCAACAAGCTATCGCCGATGTTTATTGAGCCCTTCGAGATACTCGAGAGGGTAGGCACTGTAGTGCACTAATTAGATTTACCGCCTAGCATGTCAGGTGTCCATGGGGTATTTCACGTCTCCATGCTATGGAGGTACACTCCAGATCCAGCTCATGTAATGGATTGGGGAGAGATTGAGGTTGACACGGATGGAGACCTCTATGAGGGACCAATGTGCATTGGATAGCCTGGATCAGATTTAAGTACGCAAGACCATGAGGTTAGCCAGGTGCTTGATTCGTACGCACAGGTTCCGATCAACAAAATTTATACCTAATTTTCCTACTCGCCGAGTAAACTATCACAAAGACAAAGGGCTCTAGGATCGAACACCGATGGGTTTTCGCCTTACAAATGATTTGTATAATGATTCAAAATGGCAAGGCTTTTGGTTCGATTTTGATCAGAGGTAAGTGTGGTCATTACCATGCTAACTGAAGGTAATTCAAATAAAATGTAAAAGAAGACCTTGAAGTTTTAAATACTAGTTTGGTATGATAGGTTGTAAAGGTGTCCCTCGGTTATTTCGCATTAGTAAATGACCTATAGTCATATCCAAACCGGATCTTTTGTTTAACTTTTTAAAACCAACCCTTACCTTTCCTCTTTGGAAACATGGCATTTATCAGAGCATTAACTGTTCCCAAGTAGCTGGAAATCTAGCATTTAACTTAATTTCTATGGTTCATAAATGACAACTAATGGATGTCAGTGTATCTAACATTAAGAATACACTGAACCCTAAAAGCTTTCCAAGTATTGACTGAATAAAGTACATTAAATAGCTTTTAAACCTAGCTTTGAAAGTTTGAAACATAAATACCTAGTAACTGCTTCGTGAAAAATAGAGGATCACCTGCAAACTCATCAACCAACCTAGCAACCCTCCTCTTCAAGGTTTAGAGGCTTTAGCCAAACATCCTTTGAGTTGTCATCCTCAAAGGGTGTGTTTGGTTGCCTAGAAAGTGAGAGAAAGAGGAGAGAGAAGAGAGAACGTGAAGGCCTAAAACAGGGGCCCGTAATGGAAAATGCCTTAAATGAAAGTTAGGTTACAAATTGTTCATAAGATGGCTTATATAGCCTTACAAAAAGGTAAAATACCAATCTATCCTAAATAGTATAATTAAAGTGAGGGTAGAGATGAAAAAAACCAAAAACGGGGTCATTTGTATGCAAAAACACGGGGCGTAACATTTCGGCTATTGTGTGAAAATTTACATAGCTAAATCCCTCGTTAGCATAGCCAAAATTTCGTGTAGCGAATTTCAATACATAGCGAAAATTTCGCTATTATTGCAAAAATTTTGCCATGTAGGGAAATTTTGCTAGCATAGCGAAAATTCGCTATGTAGCAAAATTTCCATATTATACTTAAAATTTCGCTATTCCTAATAAATTCTCCTCTAACTTCTCCCGCTGCATCCCGTGCATATTCCAGCCTGCATCTAGCTTGTTTCATCTTCAATTTCTTTAGTCCCGGCTTGATGTAATCGAATATAAAATCTGGTACGAACTGTGTAAATCAGCTCAACTTCGAGCATGCTTAGCCTTTGATATGGTAGGATAGATTTATGAAACCCGCAAAACCACCACACACACCCGAAATACAATCATTAAGATCAGGACCTACACGTGTCAATCAAGTTTAATTAATATGATTAGTGCACAAAAGTACTTGTGAACCCATCTTAAATAGGGTTCAAAATAGCAATTTTTGGGTACTAATCACACCCTTAACCGATTACATTAAGTTAGTCCCGTAGCAATGCCGTAAATAATCAACAAGGCAGAACAAAACATGTGAGGTCAAAAAGGTTTGTAAAAGTAATGCATAGCCTGCGATGAGAATCATGAAAACCTAAGCTAAAACCATCTAGAAAGAATGAAAACTAAACCGCGTTGACTGACCAACAAGCTCCCACCTCGAGGCATGAACTGTGCTCTTCTTTACAAAAGCTACGGCTTTAGTTTGAATGTGTCTCGATCATAAACTACTTAAACTCAGATGTCCCCCACAACCGAGCTAATGCCATAACCTTGTGTGTTAACAACCTAAATAGATCAAGACCTACCCCTTATTACACAATTCTTTTTGCGTTTTAGGGTGCAATGTTGAGGGTTCGACTTCACCAAAGTCCGTGTAACGGGGATTAACCGACGACTCCCAACCAGTGAAGGTTTAGGGCATCAAGCCATGAGGATCTTTCAACCACAAACTCTATAGGTTTCACCCCGGACTCCGAATGATTTCGAGCCTCTAGCACCTACAACTCGCTAAACTCCACCCATCCACCCAGTAGCGAGCACTCAGTCGCGACTCCCAACCAAAGGAAGGTTTGTGTGGCACTGGCTTTAAAGGCTTTCGCCATATACCCTGACCGTGCTGTTTCCCATGCAAAGCAATGTGATTCTATTCTTTTCTTTTCTTTTCACTTTTTCTTTTTCTCTTCTTTTATTTTAGAAGACACATTGGCCTTCTATGCATGGGGGTCCACAACCTATTCAAGGGAGTAAACGACACTAGGTAAGGGTTTGCATCGTAAGAGGGGGTTTTGTGTTGTTTCTTAGCCTATCATCGAGATCTAACGTGCTCGATGTGTGGCTAGCTAAAGGTGGAAGAGACAGGTTAAAAACAACGAGAAGGTAACTAGTCATCCACTTAACTCGGCATAGGACCCTTCTAACGTCGACACCATTAGGAAAGACTTAAGCTTATCAAATTGCAAGGCTAAACATTATGCATATACAAAGGTTAATTAAAATAAAATAATAATAAAAAAATGTGGGTGCAAAAATAGAAAATGCAAGTACTGATGCAAATACTGCTATAAAGCTTTTAATATAACCAAAAGGGCTAGTACAAGCTTATCATAGCTGAACAAAATAAACCACTGCCTACTATTGGCTAATACATACTGACAAATAGTCCCAAAAAAACTAGTAGGCAGTTGATAAAACTAAAACAACACAAGTATGAACAAAACCAAACATAAGTACTATAAATGCCCGATGTTAGCTCTCTCCATCCCACCCCCCAACCGGGCATAACTGTCCTCAAGGGTTAGGAGCAGGAAAAGCTAGAAAAGGAAGTGTGACCACCTCACTCTTGTGGTGGTGTAGATGCAGGTGGATCTAAAGCTACTACGGCGGCCGCGAGTACATCCAACGAGGTTGCTGAAGCTGAAACAGCGGACTGGTCATGAGTAGTGGGCTGTATAGGCTCGGTCATTGTAACTGGTGGGAGACCCATGTGGCTCTGTATCTATAGAAGAATAGCCTTATTCTGCGCGAGAGTGACCTCGACGCAAGCCATCCACTCAGCCAATGCTGTCTAAGAGGCCGCTAAAGATGTAGTAGTAGTAGCAAGTGCCCGGACAGCATCCAAAACAGCTGATAAATCCCTAGAAGTGACAGGATGTGCTGGGATACAGCGTGGATGTGGAGGATGGGCCCGTAGGTCCAGGAGGAGTCGGGGCGCAGGAGGTGGGACCGGAGTGTGGATACATCCGGAACCGACAGGCCGCCCACCCCAGGCGTGTCCTCTGCATAATCATCCACGACCTCCTCCTGCTGGTGTAGAAGAAAGGAGAGTGGCATAGATAGAGTCCGGTCTAAGGATAAAATCACCGGACAACTCTGCCGACGCTCTATACGTGGCTCCTCTGGGAACCCAAGGCCGGCACGGGCATAAAGAACCTCGACATCAATAAAGGAATGGCCGCCCGAGCCAGTCCCCACAGACCTTCTCCCCGGGCGTAGAAATGCCGCCATGGCAAGCTCACGGATTGAACCAAAACCCTCGGATATCCGTACGTAGCCTCGAGAATAGCTCTTCGCTACAGAATAATGCATGGCCGGGAACAGATTGGATCAAGTACGTGGGTCCGTGAGGAGCATCCAGCGAGGAAGCACGGAAAAGTATAGATCCGCCGCGTATCTCGAGAGCGACCATCTTCTAGCGGCGGCTGGTGCTACCATCGATAACTGCGGAGTTAGCCGTAACTACCGACAGTTTCAAAGTGTTAGCTGATATCCGAGGCTCGCATTTCCAGGATTCGCCATCGATACCGAATCGGATCTCAGATTCGATTGACACTTCGGGATGTCATAGTATGATAAAACTCAAGAACTACCCGGGGATAGAAAAACTGCCTCGGAGACATAAATGGTAGCAGTGAATACCTCTGGATCAACTGCATCGAATCTCTAAACCGCGGGTCCGCTGCCAGTGCTGGTATATCATAATGGGACTCTCTGTGAAAGTCCTTGGCACGACAATTTACGTTCCCGGGTATCGGATCATAGCTAAACATCGGACGCCTAATCCTCGGCCGGGATAATCGAGGCGACATGAACTCGGAGCAACTAGGAGGAGACGCGGGCGTCTCGCCTAGAATGCTAAGACTCCCTCAGCCGATGTTCGAGCCCGCTTGAAGGCTGGCCCTCCGGTGGTCGTGGATGCACAGAGAGGGGGCCAAGTCCCACCCGCATGGTATCGCTCTCGACGGGGCTCAACCCGCAGACTCCTCTAGAAATAGCAGCGCAGGCCGGACTCGCATCATAGCCGCATCAGAGTCAACGCAGAGGTGCCTCTGTATCCCGAGCCGCAGAGTGGCTGTAGCCCTTTCGACGTACAGCACGGCCCCGGGTGTGGGTACTGTCTCACCCCTGGCCTCGATCGATGCCCCCACGGTGTGAATCCATGGCCTGAGGCTCAAAGGCAGAGCGACGGCCAGCGCCTCCAAGATGTGGCTCAGATCAAGTGGTGTGACTAGCAAGGGAGAGGCGAGGCGCCCTGGATGGCCGTCTGCAAAGCAGGAGAAGCGTGTGGGGTTCTCACCAAAGATTTGTCCTACAAACAAATACAAAAATAAAATAAATAAAATAAATAAAAAATATAATAAAATATTAAACTGAACATTTCAAAGAAGGTTTTAAATAAAAACTAAAATAAATAAAAATACTAAAAATAAAATAAATTAAAAATTGACCAAAAAGAAAACCAAATTTTGAGCTACATTTTGGTCTCATGAGACCAAACCAAATTTCAAGAGGGGTCAATGTCGTATCATGAGATCAAGGAAGGAAATCTCCTCTTTCCGCTAATGGCGAAAACATGTGGCTTGACTCTGCCGCCTCGGCTAACCTTGAATATTTTCTTGTCTTTCGGGTTGAGAAGGTCAACTGAACCATTCAAGTATGCTTGGTGGATGATAAATGAGCCCGTCCATCGCGATTTGAGCTTGCTCAGAAATAGATGGAGTTTGGAATCATACAGGACTTGATCCCCCTGATTGAAGGTTTTTCGGGTTATGAGCTGGTCATGCCACTTCTTCTGCCTATCCTTTGCAATTTTGGAATTGAAGTAGGCATCGTTTCTTAGCTCTTCTAACTCGTCAATCTCAAGCATTCTTTTCAGGCTAGCTCGGCTCATGTCCATGTTCAAATTTCGTATTGCCCACCACGCCTTGTATTCAATTTCTATAGGTAAATGGCAAGCCTTGCCATAAACTAAGCGATACGGGGACATGCCGAGGATGGTCTTGTATGCTATTCTGTATGCCCACAATGAGTCTTGAAGCTTCAAAGACCAATCCTTCCTACTAGAATTAACAACATTCATCAGGATGGTCTTTATTTCCTCGCCGCGAGCTCCACTGACCACCGGCTCGAGGATGATACTGGTGGCTACCTCAGGCTTAACACCATATTTGGATAAGAGGTTCTCAAATAGTTTGTTACAAAGTGAGAACTCCATCACCGATAATTGCTTGGGGAACCCCGAATCTAGAGAAAATGTTCTCCCAAGTGAATTTAAGACCGCCAGGGTCACCGCCCGCACGGCAATCGTCGACCCACTGGACACATAGTCCACCCCCACAAGGATAGGCATAGCCGAAGGAAGTAGGAATGGTCCCGGCGAAGTCGATGTCCCATACATCAAACACCCAACTACTAAAACGGGCTTAAGGGCATCATGTAACGACGGGAAATCTTTCTCGCCCCGCACTTATCACACCGCCGCACATAAAGGTATGCATCTTTAAACAATGATGCACAATAAAACCCGAATGCAAAGACTTTCATGGTCGTTTGAAGAGAAATGCTCTACACGCACCGTCATGCACAATGTAATGAGAATTCCTTCCTCGTTTCTTCTTCCGCAATACATTCGCATATTATCCGACAAAGACAAACTCAACAAATACTCTACCCTAATAGCACAATGAACCTCGTATGGAAGAACTCCTTGTCTTCAGGTTATCCACTCCATTGGTAACTCTCCGTTACCAAAAATTGGCAATGTGAGATACCATGGTGCTACACTCACCGTCAAGATGTATCAGAAATTCATCAAATATGAGAGGTTAAGGGTATTGTGTATTATAGTTAACCGAGATGATCTACATCAACGCTCTCCACACCCTCTTATCTCTAACTGATGTTGAACCTTGTAGCAACAAAACCCATCCGATAAGCCAGCGCCTTGGAATTCTTTTGTGAGTAGATATTTCAATGTCAATGATCCTGGTGGAAGATTAATACTATATCTGACCCAATCAAATAAGATCGGAACTTATCTAAAGCATAGATAACCACTAGCAATTCTTTCTCCGTAGTAATGTAGTTTCTCTGAGCTTCATTTAACATTTTGCTCGCATAATACACCACATATGACTTTCCCTCTATTCGCTCGAACCGCCTCTAATGCCAAGGTCACACGCACATTACCTCAAAAGGTAAGTGCTAGTCAGCTCTCAATGGGTGTCGTAGTCCAACATGCCTTAAGCTCCCTTTAAACTTTTCCTAGCATTCTCGCATCCCATTCAAACTTTAAGGTCTTTTCTCTAAGGAGCTTGTAGAGCTTACTAGCAATTTTCTAGAAGTCTCGAATGAACCTGCGATAGAAGCCTGCATGTCCCAAGGCTAAGAATTGCCGCACTGTCTTCATACATTAGTAGGAGATGGAAATTCCCAAGATCAATTCACCTTGGCCTTATCCACTCACCTCTCTCGTAAAATGATGTGCCCCAACACTATGCCCTGATTTACCATAAAATGGCATTTTTCCTGGTTTAGTACTAGGTTCTTTTCAATGCATCTGTGGAGGATAGTTTCCAAATGGACAGGAATTCATCAAAGCTCGTACCGTTATGTCATCCATATAAACCTCCATAATACGCTCCACCATATCACTAAAAATGCTGAGCATACAACGCTGAAAAGTGGTCGGGGCATTGCATAGACCGAAGGGCATCCTCCTATAGGCATATGTACCAAAAGGACAAGTGAAAGGGTCTCATTCCGATCATCTCGCAGCGGATCTCTATCCGGAAATAGCCTAATACTCCATCTAGAAAGCGCAGGCTGGGATGGACCGACACTCTATAGTAGCCGGTCCATGAAGGGTAAGGGAAAGTGATCCTCTCGGGTCACCTCATTCAACCTTCTGTAGTCAATACATACCCTCCACTCGTAGTATGCCCGTGGAATTTCCTCCTTTCATCGAAAAATCGTAGTAACCCCCGATTTCTTAGGTACTACTGGGTTGGGTCAGATCGACTCCAAGAGCCATCGATATGGGGTAAGGGCGATGCCGACTTGTAGCAATTTCAACACTTCCACTCGTACCACCTCTTGCATATGTGGATTCAGTCTCCTCTGTGGCTTTCGAACCGCTTTCGATTCATCTTCTAAGGAGATATGATGGGTGCATATTGTCGGGCTGATGCCTTTCAAATCGGAGATCTTCCATCTGATTGCTTTCTTGTTCCTGTGGAGGATTTGAAGCAAATTGACCTCCTGTGGATTTCTCAATAGTGAAGAAATCACTACTGGACAATGCATTTTCCCTCCCAAGAATGCATATTTCAATTCAACAGGTAGGGGCTTAAGATCTAACTGCTGAGGACCCCGTTCCTCTACTCTCCCAAAGAAGTAGAGGTACACTTTAACCTTTCTTCTCCATGGTCCATGCAGTAGGCTCACTTTCTGAAGCCCCTGTTGGTCTTCACATCACAACCAATCCCTCGCTTAATACATCTTGCACAAGCAAACTCTCTCATTTGCTTGTTCTTCAAGGATGGCCTCTATCAGACAAACCTCTTCACCTGGCTATCCTCTTTGTCGTGCATGTGCTTTTTTTTTGCCTGCATGGAAAAATATTGAGCTCTAAGGTCATATTTCCAAAGGTCAGCTGCATCACCCCATTCCGGAAATTAATGATCGCATTGGAAGTGGCCAAAAATGGCCTTCCTAGGATGATTGGCACATGGTTAGCCCCTACTGCGACCGGTTCGGTATCAAGCACTACAAAATCCACTGGGTAGTAGAATTTGTCCACCAATCGCATCCTCAACTCGGTCCCTTTGGTATTTTGATGGACCTATCTGCTGGTGACAAGGCGATGGTCGGGCTTAAGTTCACCTAGCCTAAGCTATCGGTACATGCGGGAAAAGGTGATTTACAATCATTTCAAATCTAGTACAATGCCTTTTCCACAAGTTCCGCCTTATGTTCACAAAGATCAGAGGGACACCCCGATCTTTATACTTCATAGAGTCTTGCACTCACGATTTAAGATTTACTTGCTCGGTCAAAAGGCCTTTTATTCATATTAAAGTTTCCTTTTCACCGTGCATATAGGTCCTTCAAAAATTTTCAGACACGCTGGGACTTGCTTCGATCATATCGAGAAGAGGGATGTTGTCCCTTCACTTACCACAAGATTTAAAATTCTCTGAAGCTTTGGTTAATCAATTTTCCTTTCTTTTGAAGGCCTGTGGGAAAGGAGGGGTACATCATGGTTTACCTTCTTCCCCGGCTGGTTGTTCTTCCTCTCGTGGTTCGACCACCGTGGGAGCTTTCAGTCGGTTCTTGACTAATGGTCTCGCTTCGTACTCACTTATCAAAGTTAATACTTACTTCTGATTTCATCAATTCTTTATCAGACTATTGGCAGAGTTTATTCTATGCATTCCCTGTGGTTTTGGCTTGTCCGGGAAGGGAATTTCCTTTCGTGACTTGCTATCGGGTTAGACAACCTGAAATGGAACTGCAAGTTATCATATTGGCTGGAGATCTCGTAATGCATGCCGTCTAATTTCTTGTTGAGTGAGCCTCTCTACTGCTTCAATTTTCTCGATTAGTTCAACATTCAACACCTTGTTCCTCCACAAAGGTACCTACTACCTTGCTTAAACTGCACTTCGCTCACGTATAAGGAGGCCGCTATCGCTGTGCCGAGGTGGAGCTAAACCGCTCTGCGTCTCGAAGCATATGCAGGGTTTTGGCTTCCATGATAGGTTCGATGATTCCTCCAATCGGGGGTTATAAGTGTTTCCATAAGGAGCATTTGTAGTGGCTTATTTTGACCCTAAGACATGGGCATGTTTCGCATTAAGTCCTCACTGAAGAAACTAATGGACAAGGTTCTCAGATGGCTACTTGACTGACAATTAAAACATGCTGGGTGAGATGCAGGCAATTCAATCACTACTTGCACTTCATGCTGATTTCCCATTTCAAGCTCCTCCAACCTCCGGGTCAAAGTGGTCAGTTTTGCTTTCATCTCTATGTCTTCGGAAAGTGCATAAATGCCTCCCCTTTGGTGAGTTGAACGCCTCATTCTTTCAGCCTCTCTTGGATTCGGTTCATCCCATGCCTTGGAGGTTTCAGCCACATAGTTCAAAAAATCCCTGGCTTCATCTGGGTGCTTGCTCAGGAAGTCCCCTCCACACATGGTTTCCAGAAGTTGCTTCATGGCTGGAGACATACCATCATAGAAGTGATTAACAAGCATCCATGTATCGAACCCATGGTGTGGACATGCACCGATGGTCTCCATGAACCTTTCCCAACACTGATAAAACTTCTCATTATCGTAGGCCGAGTAAGTGTAGATTTGCCTCTTCAAACTGTTGGTCTTGGTTGTATTGAAAATCTCTTCAAAACTCAGCTTGAAGTTCGCCCAATTTCATTGTTCTCATTTCTCGTGAATTGAGCCATATCTCGCCTTGTCAAAGGTCAATGGAAATGCTTTCAGCTTAAGCAGGTCCATGTCAGGCACACCTTCTTTAAAAGTTGTGCACACTTCCTCGAACTCCCGGATATGAGTATATGGATTTTCATTCTCCATTCCATGAAAAGTGGGAAGCAGGGGCATCAAATATGGTCTCACTACCACATCATCAGCAGGTGGTATGATGCAGGAAGGTGCACTCACTTTAGGAGGGTGTATGTGGTCCTCATCGACCTATACCGGGGAGGGATTCATTGGAGCACCTTGCTGACTTTGTTGTTCTTCATATAGAGGATCCATTTGCTCACTGTGTACACTGACTTCACAACCTTGTTCAATTGGTGTACTAACTCTTTGCAATCTAATTAGTGCCCAAAAGGTGCTATTTTGATCCCTATTTATTATAGGTTTTGAGCGCTTTTTGTGTACTAATCATTAGTTAAATCCCCTAGATTCACCTTGAATGACCTGTATTTCGTAATCTTTTAGGGTTTAGTGGATGCTTATTGCTAGATCCACTAAGATTCATTAGTTACCGTCTATTAATCATTGTGAGGTGAGTCAGGGAGACTCATTTTTCACTGCCGGGACCATGAATAGCCAGTAGATGCCATATTTCAAAAGGGAAAATTTTAGGGTTTAGTTTTTAAAGCTAAATGAAGATCCTCCCCAACGCGAGGAAATGAACCCGAGTACCCCTCAGTGATCTTTAGAACCCAAATCCAACGGCCTGACACTTCAAGGATAATTCTTTTACATTTTATTGTAGTTAAATTTAAGTTTTCCAAACAATACCTCTCATTGTTTTTACCAAACCTGAAAATCCAAAACA
The DNA here is from genome assembly GCA_016808115.1 of Tetrastigma voinierianum. NCBI lineage: Eukaryota > Viridiplantae > Streptophyta > Magnoliopsida > Vitales > Vitaceae > Tetrastigma > Tetrastigma voinierianum. The sequence goes on along the minus strand of JAEQBH010001909.1, from coordinate 219,408 downwards.
AATTCACCATTTTGAGCCTACTGTAAATCATTTGGTACGAAGAAAACCCATCCCTGTGTTCGATCCTAGAGCCAAGTATAATCGTAGTAGTTGCGCCACGCGAGGGAGGAATTTAGGTATAAATTTTGTTGATTCCGGCACCCCTACTGTGGCATGAATCAAATAGCGTCGTTGCCGGGGATGGTGCCTAAGTGCAAATGATGAGTTGTGGAACACTTGTGATCCTCATCACAAGCACTGGTGAATTTTCTTTTAATTTTATGTTTACCAGTTTCCTGGCAGTTTGCCAATTTTTCTCTCTGTTAGTTTTTTTTAGTTAACATTACCTTGTTTTTTTTTTAGAATTGGAAAATTTGACTGTGATCAAATGGAAGAGGGAGAACAATATAGTGAATATTTAGTGGAAAGAAACCCTAGAGCATACATGTCAATGAGGGATTATAGGAACCTTCCATGGCAGTGGCAGCAACTTGTAGAGAGAAATCCAAACCCATGTAGGTCTATGAGGGAATATAGAGACCAATGGACGAAAGTAATACACCTCCTATAGTGTTACTCCCAATCCTATGACCTCCTCCACATCCACAATATGCCTCGTCTCAAATTTCAACTAATTACGTACCAATCTCCCAACTGAGCAAGCAATTTAGACCTTACCAAACTTAGTGGGTGATGCTGTAGAAGGCGTAAGAACCAATTCCCAATTAAGTCAAAGAATTTGTAATGTGGAAAACTCTCTGAACAAAAGATTAGATGTGCTTCAGAGTGACCTTGAGAAAAAAATTGACATCATGCAACATTCTATTTCAAGGCTCACCATTTAGCATGGTCATCAAGTGGGAGAGTGGCTGACTGACTAGGAGGAATTGATGCAGAAACCAGTGGAAGCTCCTGAGGAATTGCCAACAGGGGAAGCAGGGGGAGGTAGAGGAAAAGAAGCAGGGGAAGAGCCCCAAGAACCTATCCTTCAACCAATCCCCATGAATTTGAATCCTAGTGCCACTGCCCAACCCAAAATAGCCCACTACCACAGGTACATACTGTTACCCACACTGGGCGCAAACTCAAAACCCGTTGAAGATCTTCCCAAAGCTCATGCCGCCCATCATTGTAATAAAAATATTAGAAGTTATGGCCAACGGTTAGAGCTCTCACTACATCAAACAAGCAACCGCCACATCGCATGGCACGTTGGATGGTTCGGTGCCGGTTCGATTTGGAGCACCCGAAACCCTCAGATTTCTAAGCTCCGCTAGCTCCAAATGTACTTCCAAAGGCTTAAGGAATTGGTTTGGGGGGAGCACAATCTTCCCCACTTTTTGTTTTAATTTTTCTTGTTTTGTTTCATTTTATTTTATTTTATTTGGATTTCTATAATTTTTCTTCTTAGATTTTCTATAATTTTTAAGTCAATATTTGTTCTAGCTTGTTTTTCACTTTTTTGCAATTTTTCTAATTTTCAGACATTCTTGCAAGCCAGTGAAAATTTTGAAGTGCACGAAGATCAGATGCAGGGAAAATTTTGCAAATTATAGCGAAAATTTCGCTGGGACAGCGAATTTTCACAGATGTGGCTGTAAATTCTCACACATAGAGAATGCTATAATTTTCACACACATAGCGAAAATTCGCTATGTAGCGAAAATTTGTACGGATGGTTCCCCAGATAAGACCAAAAAAATGAACAGTAAGTTCATAATAATAAAAAAAAAAGGTTTATTTTTATTTTTATTAAAAAAACAAATTTATTTTTATTTTTATTTTTATATATAAAAAAAGTGTCTCTCAAAAAAATTTTGCTATATTAAATTTCGCTACAACATTTAAATTTCGCTATGCTACAGTAGCAAATTTTCGCTACTCCAGCGAAATTGCTTCCTGTTTTGCCTCCTGATTTTGTTTCGCTCATAACTTTTTCATCCGATCTCCGCTTTGCTGCCGGTACCGTGGAAGCTAGGAGAGTGTAGAATCCAAAATAGCCAGAAATAACACTTTTGGAAATTTTTATAAAGGTTTAATTTTCAAAATGATCTAACTGGTCATTTTTCCTTTTCATCCTAACTCGCTTATTCGGGGCCCAAATGGAGTGAATAAGGTGTCGATGGAAAGCTTGCGAAGTCTCCTATACAAAACGATCACATCTCATCAAAGTGAGGAACACTTCCTTTCCCTAACTTTCAACCGTGTCCTATCACAATAACGACATTCATGCGAGTTATAAGGAAGTGGCATGTATTTATGTTTTGTTATTATTTTGTGCAAGCCCATTGGCTTGCTGGTTTTCTTTTTTGTGAAGCTGTTATACTATACAAATCTTTTATTTTTTTTTTTCAAAATCGCGACCCATTTTTTTTTGTGGTTCTCGCTTAACTCCGTGGTTTGAAAACAGAAATCTTGTCCAATTCTATTGATGTTAGATTGGTTCCATGCCTGGCTGAGTGGATAATAAGTTGAACTCTTGTTGCTTTCGACCACTTTTCTTCCACCTTTAGCTAACCACACACTGTGCACATCAGGTTTCTTCAATAACCTGAAAAACTGCCTAGCCTCCTAAGCCTTGCAATAACCTAACCTAGTTTCAAGGACCACCTTTTAATAGGTTAAGGACCTCCCATGAATAGAAGGCCAATGTGTCTTCCAAAATAAAAGAAGTGAAAGAAAAAGAAAAAGAAAATAAAAAGAAAGAAAAGAAGAAAATTGCAACGCTTGCCTCAAACCCAAACACGGCCCGAGGGGCATGACGAAGCCTTTAAAGCCCTAAGTGGGCCCTAAGCCAACCGGTCAGGAGCCACTAACTAGTGCTCACACGTGGGTGGACGGGCAGAGCTTTAAATGAGCTGTAGGCCGGAGTTTCGAAATCATCTCTATCCGGGTGAAACCCGAAGAGTTAGTAGTCGAAAGATCCTATGACATGGTGCCCTAAGCCTTAATCGGTTGAAGTCATCGGTAACCCCAAGAGCATGGACTTTGGTGAGGTCAATTCCTCAGCATTGCACCCTTACAACACAAAAAGAGTTGTGGAATAAGAGTGGGTCCCGATCTATTCGGGCCTGCTAGCATGCTGTGTCATGGGCGTGAATAGCCTGGGGGAGAGGCTTGCGCTTATCATGAGAGTCGATCAACAAACACTTAGATTTTCAAAAGCAGGTCTCCGGTTGATTCAAACAAGAAGGAGACTCTTCCTGAGTACCAATTTCGTATGGCACCACTTTCCTCAAGATAGTTATCGCGTTTGATGATTCTTACTTAGTGGTTAGCATTACTTATTCACAACCTTGAAATACCATTTATGTGAACATTATTTTGTTATCGCTGCGGCTCTCTTTCTTTCTTTCTTCATCGCTAAGGACTAGCAATGTGTAGGTCGGGGGTGTGATTAGTGCCCAAAAGTTATTTTGAACCTTATTTATTATAGGTTTTGAGTGCTTTTCGTGTACTAATCATTCTAATTAACCCGATTTGTACATTGCTGTTTCTACTTCATTCTACCGACGCATTGCGGGCTAATTTTGTAGTTTTTGCAAGCTAATTATGCCAAAATTGTTGAGTCGATCCAAACACGAAGAATTCGAGTCAAACTCAGCATTGCAGATCAGAGACCAGAAGGAAAGAAGAGCAGAAAATGCAACAAAATGGAGCACTATAGGAATTTTTGCAAGGTGGCGAAATTGCTCCTGCCCGCCACTATTCATCCTGCCTCCCACTGTTCACTTCTCACACACTGTTCCTGCTGCCCGTTTGCACTTTTTGACTCTTTTGTTATTTTTTATTTGCTTCCCAAATTACCCCTTGTTGTAATAGTGATAGTTCATTTAATTTGGTAATTTTGCTTGTCTTTAGCTATTTAAGCCATTTGTAAACACTGTGGAAAGGGGACGTTTTTTGTCGGAATAAATTGGGTGGTCTTCGTGAAAGCCCCATTTCTTTTCGCATTTTCTTTTCATTTTCTTCTCTCGGCTGAACACCCTCCGAGGATGACAACTCGAGATGAGTGGCTAAAGCCTCTTTTTCCCTTGGAGTGAAGATAAGGTGGGATGGAAGGTAACTCGAGGGTTTTTTCCATGTTTTTAACGGGAGGTATTTTCTACCATTTATGGTTTCAATGAACGAGGTTTTAATCCTTCGCTGTTAAGTGAATGATCAATATTTGATAAGCTGGCCTCCGATGCTTATCGTTAGATCCATTGACACCGTTAGTTACTATTTGCGGTTATTGAACTTGATTCAAGGATATTTTTATTTTCTCCAAGTTTTAGGTTTGATCCCCTTCAATCATCGTAAACGCCGCACTTGGTAAGCTGTTCATTGTATACTTATTGTTAGATACAAGGATATCTCATTAGTTATCATTTATTAGCCGTTGGAAAGGAGTCAAGGTGATGTTATTCACTGCCCGAGACCATCAATGGGAGGAAAATACCAAATTTTCAAAGATAGTTATTTGTGTGGTCGCTTTACAAGCAAAGAAGGAACTTATTGAGATGATTATATGTCATCCTCCTAACGCTGAAAGACCCCGAGAACCTCGCTTGCCCCAAGATTCCCAACCCGATCTAACACTACAAGGAATTCTATTTACATTTTTAACTTGTTTTTATTTTCAGTTTTAAAACCATCAACTCCACCTGCTTTTTAACACCCCAACCAAATTGAATTCACCAATTTCGCCTTCATCAAGCAATATTTGTGCAAAGAAACCCACGAGTTCGACCCTAGATTCCATATATCACAGCAGCTTTGCTACGCTAGTGAGAGGAACAGATACAAATATTGTTGATTCCGACACCCCTACTAGCTTGCAAAAACTACAAAATTAGCCACAAAATGCGATTAGTAGAATAGTAGGGACCTTAATGTGCAAATTGGGTTAATTATAATGATTAGTACACAAAAAGCACTCAAAACCTATAATAAATAGGTTTCAAAATAGCACTTTTTGGGCACTAATCACAATCTACCTGATATATCTCTATCCCAGTGTTGCATAAACACCTGTGGAACACAAAGAGACAAAGAAAAGAACAACAACAGGGCTTGGCAACTGGATAAGTGTTAGCTAAGAAATAAAATGATTGTTATTCATAAAATAAAATAGCTCAACAGTGACTGCTGAGTAAAAAAAAAAACTTCAAATTCTAAACAATGGAATTCAAAAAGGTTTAAAAGGTCACCAATACTTGTAATGAGGATTACAAGTACCCATCAACTCATCATCTGTAGTTTGGCACCATCCTCGGCAATGGCACCATTTGATTCGTGCCGCAATAGGGTTCCGAATCAACAAAATTTATACCTAAATTCCTCTTACTGTCGTAGTAAACTATCAGAAATAATGCTGGCTCTGTGGATTGAACACTGGGATGGGTTTTCGTCTTACAAATGATTTGTATAATGATTCAAAATGGCGAGGGGCTTTGTTTAGATTTTGATTCAGATAAAGTGTGGTTGTCACTATGCTAACTCGAAGGTAACTCAAATAAAATGTAAAAAGAAGACCTGAAGTTTTGGGCCAATAGTTTGGTATGATAGGGTTGCAAAGGTGTCCTCAAGTTATTTCTCGCATAGTAAAATGACCTATAGTCATTTCCAAACCTAGGATCTTTTGTTTAACTTTAAAAACCAACCCTTAGTACCTTTCCTCTTTGAAACATGGCATTTACTGAGCATTAACTGTTCATGCAGTTGAAATCTAGCATTTAACTTACCCCGATGTCTCATAAATGACAACTAATGGATGTCAGTGTATCTAACATTAAGAATACTCTGAACCCTAAAATCTTGTCAAGTATTGACCGAAGAAAGTACATCAAATAGATTTTAAACCTAGTTTTGAAAGTTTGAAACATAAATACCCAAAGAATTACTTCGTGAAAGAGGATCACTCCAAAACTCATCAACCAACCTAGCAACCCTCCTTCAAGGTTTAGAGGCTTTAGCTTCAAACATCCTTGAGTTGTCATCCTCAAAGGGTGTGTTCGGGTCGCTTCAGGAAAGTGAGAGAAATAGAAGAGAGAAGAGAGAATGTGAAGGCCTAAAACAAGGGCCCGTAATGGAAAATGCCTTAAATGAAAGTTAGGTTACAAATTGTTCATAAGATGGCTTATTTAGCCTTACAAAAAGGTGAAAATACCAATATATCCTAAATAGTATAATTACAGTGAGGGTAGAGATGGAAAAACCAAAACTGGTCAGTTGAAAATAACAAAAAAACACGAAGCATAACATTTCGCTACAGTGAAAATTTCAAGTATGTAGCTTGGGGTTCTTCAATACACAGCGAAAATTTCGCCATGTAGGGAAATTTCATCACATAGCTTAAGGTAAATTTCTATGTAGGGCTCTCGCTTAGCATAGCTTAAAAATTCGCTATGTAGCGAAATTCAATACATAGCAAAAATTCATATTCTAGCTTAAAATTCGCTTATTCTAGCAAAATTTTCCCAAATTTTCCCGCTTGCATCCCGATATTCCAAACAGATCCAAATTGTTTCATCTTCACTTCTTCATTCCCGGCTTCGATGTAATCGGAATATAAATCATACGAACTCCTGTAACCGCCCTCAATCGATATTCTTAGCTTCGTATGGTAGGATAGGCTATGAAACCCGCAAAAACTACTCACAAACAAATTTCGAATACAATCATTAGTACCAAAGGGACCTACACGTGTCAATTGGCTTAATTAATATGATTAGCGCACAAAAAGTACTTAGAACCTATCTTAAATAGGGTTCAAAATAGAACTTGTACTAATTAAAGAACTATAAGAAGACCGTGGGAGTGGAGGAGTCAACATGGGAGCCGAGACACGATATCGCCACCTATCCCTTCTCGTTTAGGGATGAGGGCATGTGGTTTAGTCGTTTAATATTTAAATGACTAGTTTACATGCATGGCATAATGCACGTTGCATATGCATGTGATTCGTTGAGATTGTCCAGAATTTTGGGACGAAATTCCTTTTAAGGAGGGGAGAATGTAAGACCCGAGAAAATTCCAATTTTCTGAAAAATGACAAAACGGTAATTTCGGTCAAAACCCGAAATTTTTCTAGATCTTGACGACGAATACCCTCACTGCTGGAATCGCCTCGTGAAATCTAAATACCACGTCGACTTCTCGGGCCGACCTCGGAGATACAAAAATTTACATTTATGCCAAGGCAGACCTGTGTCGTGCCGTAAAACAGGTTGAGACATGACGTGATTAAAAGTCACCTACTACATGTACCCATGTGACACATGTTGCATGAGTAGAGAGATGATGGAAATGAATGACCGAGATTGTGGCAAATGTCAAAATAGTGAAAAAAGGGGACATTATGGGAATTATTAAAATTGTTAATGAGAATAAGGACAAAAGGCAATAGGTCATCTTCTCCAAAATTAAAAGACCATAACGTGAAGGAGATGTAGTGAGTGCTGGAATTGAGTTTTAGAGAGAGAAGGAGCTCCTTCTCTCTAGATTTCCGGTCATTCGACCTACTGCTCTACGAGCAAGAAGTGTTGTTCTACGCTGGCGAGGGCTACGTGTGTGGGCACTGGACACTGGGTGGAGTTTCGATAACCTGGGAGGTAGGATCTTTTTCCTACTTGTGATATTCTTGGGCTAAGAGTCATGTTTATGGTTAGGGATATTATGAGGCTTGATTTGGCCGTAAATTCAGTCTCAAAACCTTTGAACTGAGTGGAGAAAATCTCAAATTTGGTGGCTGTGAATAGTGCCAACCCGAGGGTTTCACTGTTCATGTGAATAGTGATGAGATTTTCTTGGTGTGAAAATGTGTGTTGTAAGTGATTCAAAATGAATTGCTTGTGTTTGCTAATTACCCCATGTGAGCTAATTTTGGTGTTATTAAAGTGAATTTAATAACATAATTTGTTTGAATTAATTATGTTAATATATATGCATGTGAATATATTAGCATGAATGTGTTGGGATTGTCATCATGATTAGTACCCAAATAGTGCAATATTGAGCCTTGTTTATCACAGGTTTTATGCGCTTTTTGTGTACTAATCGACTTCACAACTCCAATTGTTGAATCGTCCCATGGCTACTAATCTTATTTTGTAGCTATTTTGGTAGTTTTGCAGGTCAATTGCCTCATAATTCCTCAATTTGACTCGAACACATTGAACCCGAGCTAAATTCGAAGACTTATGATCAAATTAGAAGAATTTCAGAGCAATTATATTGAAGTTGGAGGAGCAAACTCGGCGAATTGGGGTTGTACTTCACATCGCAAATTTCGCGCAAAGTGCACTTCGCAACTTGCGACCTCCCCAGTTGCCAATTTTTGCAACCTCTCACCTGTGACTCACCTGTCTCCTGACTGCTTTTTGACCCACTTGTTGGTGGTTTAATACAAGTTTGCCCTTATGTAATTTTGATTCTTTAGCACAATTTTGTAATTTCCTCTTTACTGAGCCTATATAAGCTCAACCATGCTTGTAATCAAATCAACTGGGTATCATTCAATCAATCAGTCAAGCACGAAGCTTCCTCCCTCCCTGTTGTTGGTGATTTTCTCTTCTTCCCCCTTCACTTTCTTGCATTTTCTTGGTTGCCAAACACCCCTTGATGATGAAAAATCAAGGGGTGCTTGGCTAATCTCCCCTGATGCTTGAAAGGGAAGGCCACTGGGTGTTGTTTTTAGGTTTAGCTGTATGTTCTCACGTTTCTCATGTTTGTGTTTTAGGGTATTTGTGCCACTGCTTCTTACTTAGGTTAAAATCTCTTAAGCATACTCTCTTTAATGTGTACTTGGCAAGCTTTTTGGGTTCAATGGATACTTACTCAGACTAGAATGAGGTCGTGCTTAGTTGTCTCCTATTAGTTATCGCGCAGTAGGGTTTCAGATGTGTTTTCACTCGCTAGTATGTTTGCCTAATGAAATGCTATCTTCAAAAGGAAAGCTATTAGGTTTAGGTTTTAAAGCCAAATGAAGATCCAGCCAGGAAATGACTATATGTCATGCTCCCAAATGCGAGGATATAGACCAAGACATGTTACACCTAGAACACTAAGCCCAAGTGGGCCCGAGACTTCAAGGATTTCTCTTTAACTTGTTACTTCGCTTATTTCGCTTTGCAAACTGACCACACTGTTTTCCACACACCCTTTTAATCCAAGGAGAAAACACCATTTTTAATACTCTGTAACCCCTCTCTCACGAAGAAAACCCATCCATGTGTTCGCCCTGTGAGCCACTATACCGCAAAGAGCTTTGCTATCAGCCATTAAGAGGGAATCCAGGTTATAAATTTTGTCGATTCGAACACTTCCACCGACTAGAACGACCAATTGGCGCCATTGCCGGACGGTGCTCCTAGTGAGAAAAGAAAGTGAAGGAACTTGTGATTCACATCACAAGTTTTGGTGCTATCTCATTTCTTTTTTATTTTTTCATTTTTCCACTTGCGCCACCTGTGGGAATTTGAAGTTTCACCGCCAGGAGCTCAAGACTTCCGGGTGCGCATCGTTAATATTGTTTCGATTTTAGCTAACCAATAACCTTTGTTGGTCTTAGTTTTGCTGGCTTGCTCAGTGGTGTGACTTCATAGCGCTTATGCAAAGGGGGACGTAAACACTACATGCAGATCGAGAGGCTAGGTTCTTCAATTGAAGAAGGCCAGAAGTTAGCCACACACCACCGATGGAGACTCCAATTCGAGGAACAATAGAGCTACCAGGGGTTCATCTGGGAACCCAATGCCTATAGATCGAGGGATCACATTCATCTACCAAGCAGAGCACCTCATGCACATAATACTCCTGAGAGAATGTGGCGTTGAGACTTATTTAGTGCCCCCAAGCCCCGACCTTCATGGTATGGAAAACGAAACCATACATGCATATTCGTGGATTTGAGGAAGTTTGCACAACTTTCAAGTAGCGTATTCGATATGGACTTGCTCAAGCTAAAGGCTTTCCTTTATTACTAAAGATAAAGCCAAAATTTGCGACCACTAAGGCCAAGGACCATCAAGAACTCGGGCCGAAGCCGCAAAGTGAATTCTTGAAGAAGTTCTTCGCTCATAAGACCAACAACCTCGAAGAGAAAGATCTACACCTTGCGCCTCTTGATAGTGAAAGATTTATCGTTGTTTTGGGAAAGATATCCGAGACCATCACTGCATGCCTCATCATGGCTTGATACATGGATGTCGGTGAACTATTTCTATGACGGAATGTCCCCTTCCATGAAACAACTCTCGAGACCATGTGCAGGACTCCTTAGAAAATCCCATGAAGCCATGGACTTTTGAATTATTTGGCTTAAAACTTCCAAAGGATGGGATGAGCCGAATCCAAGGGAGGTAGAGAGGATGAAACCAACAGTAAACCCGAGGGGAGGCATTTATGCACTGATGGAGGAGGTGGAATTAAAGGCTAAGCTGTACACCCTAAATAGAAGGATGGAAGAACTGGAGCAGAGAAACCACCAGGAGGTACGGGCAGTGGTTGAGGCATCGATGCTCATTAACCATGTTTTAACAACTATCAACCCACCATCAACGAGCCTTGTCCACTTCCTCAAGAAGGGAAACGATGGTTGAAAATGCAAATGTCATAATAAAATAAGCCACCAAATGATGCCCAATATGGTAACACTTATAATCCCAACTGGAAGAACCACCTAACTCGGGGCTTGAAGCCTAACCCTTCAGATATGTTCCCAGAACACACAAGAATAACAATATGGGTCCACCTCTCAATAAAGAATTGTACCACCAACCTCATCACCCGGAGCAAGCTATCATGAATTCGAGCAAGGTGGTGGAAATTTTGTGGAGGAGCGCAAAAATATCAATGCTCGATAAACCAAAGAACAGTGCTGCAGAAAGCTCCATAGACAAAAAGGATTGAAGGGCTTCTACAAAAGCCTAAATCGTAAAAAATTGATACCATGCGTCATCCATCAAGAGGCTCGAACAATCAGCAACAAGTGCAAGAAAAGGGAGGTCTCTCCGCACAAAGGCTCATCCTAGGAGTGCATGAACTCGAGCTTTCACGATCCGCACCAAAATGGATGAAGTCCGGCTTCATTATCACTTTAAGGAGTGGTAAGGAAATTGAGTAGCCAGTGTCCAAGCCTGTGAAAAAAACCAGAGAACATGAGGAAGGGGAGCCTGAACACATAATCATCAAAGAAGATTCGATGAAAGGAGGCATGCCCCCCCCTCCCTTTCCCCAAGCATTGAGAAGCAAAAAGAAGGCTTCTAAGCAAGAAGGCATCCCGAAGCACGAGGCAAGTCATGTTAACATTCCACCGCTTGAGGATCAAACAGGTTCCAACCCATGCTAAATTTCTAAAGGACTTCAGGTAATCGGTCAAAAGGGGTTAGGCATTAATAAGAAGGCCTTCCTCGATCAACAAGTCAGCTCTTATCATCCAAAGGCAAAACCTTGTTGAAATAAAGCATCCGTGATCCCCACCATCTCGCCTCAACATCGGAGGGACTCGCATGTACAAGGCACCGCTCGGATTCGAGCTAGTGTCAACCTACTGCCATACTCAATGTACAAGCGTTAGGTTTGGGGGAGCTGAAGCCTACCAATATCACCCTATCCTTAATAGATCGATCAGTGAAAATACCAAAGGGGATAGTTGAGGATGTCTTGGTGAAGGTAGACAATTTCTATTATCCCAGAGATTTGTGGTTCTCGATATTGCAGCCAATGGCGTAGGAGCACTCACCAAGTGCCCATCATACTTGGGAGGCCATTTACGCTTTAATGCTATAATCACCGCCGGATCGTTACGCAATTTCACCTTTGGCAACATGACTTTGGAGCTCAACATTTTTCATCCGAAAATGTGATGTCACCGAGGACGTGCGGCGGGTCGGGCAAGTCTCACAAAGTGGCACAATAAGAGAGCTAATATTCACAACCGCAAAAGAATTAATTGAGAACCAAGAAGGTACCATTTAAGGGTCCATCAGACGCTTAGCCTCCCGCATCTCGATACCACCAGCCATTCACTAGACAAAGATAATGCTTAACATCCAGGAGCGTAAGCTGGACTCAACCGGCAAGACACCTCATCGCAAGTACGGAGGAGTCCTCCTCGAATCCCCCATGAGACCTCTTTTTAGCATCACAGGGAGTGGTTCCTGTAGGAACATGGAAACCACTCCAAACTTTAATTATATTTTTGCTTTGTTTTATTTCTAAATTTACTTTAGGATTTTCATTAAGGTCCTCTGACTCCAAATTTCAGAATTTTCTTATTTTCTAAATGCTTAACTTCTTACAATTTCGGGTCTGCTTGTCAGCAGGTTCAATTTTGGAGGAGCAAATACGCTCTCGAGGATTTCGCCTAGAAATTTTCAACCCGGGTACCTTCATCTTCTTCTCCGAAACTCTCAGATCCCCGCAACCCTCCGTTTAACGTTCCTGAAATTAAATTTTCTAATCTTTTGAGCCAAGAAATTAATGGTCATTAAAAACCATTAATTCTCACATCTTCCCACCTACCCCTCCTCCCCTTTATAAACCCTTGTTCCATTTCATTTTCAAATACAAATCATCCTTTAGTTTCGTAAAACATCATCTCCTCCTCTCAGTTGTTCTTCATCAGTCTCGAAGATGGCAAAGACGCAGAGTGAGCTCACTCCTTCAGTGCCGCGCGCCAGGCCCTCTGGCCGCGGCTCGCCGCCGCTGGGGCCCCATCGCGCCGCCCCTACCGCGACATCGTTGCCGCCGACCCCTCCATAGTCACTGGCCCCTCTGCCGCCGCAGCAGGCGCCGGCCCTAGTGTGCCTGCTGTGCGCCCCACTTCTGCCCCTGCTGCTGCTGTCCCTACTGGAGATGCTGAGGGTTCCTCCTCTGTGGCCCCTGCCCAGAGGAGGTATCATACTCGAGTTGGTCCTCACCACGGCCTTTCACATCCTGCACTGCTCTGAGGGTCCCACTGCCAAGAGGACCCTGACACGTGCCCGTGGGAGCCATCTACACGAGATCCAGGGCGCGCCTCTCCACCTTATCAGGTGTTAATGAGCCTCGTGACTACTTCTGGTCCATCGCAACCTTACTTCCCTATGACCCCATTCCGGAATGTTACCATAGGATGAGATTTTCATGGGGAGGTGTACTATGATCTCCCGGCATGTGTTGCGGACCCGGGGCTCCAAGACTCCATGCTCCTCATACAGCGATACCATATGGAGCCATTTATGGTGCCGCGCCAATTCTATTATCCTTTGGTCGTCACCGAGTTCTATCATACGATAACTTCCAGGCGAGAGGCCAACCCGAATGCTCTTCATTTCTATCGACGGCAAGCCTGGGATACTTCGGACCTCCGATATCATAGCTGCTCTCCATCTACCAGTGGTCCTTGCCAATGTGGTCGGTTATAGACAGTGGCCCCATCCTTCGACCAGGGAGATGGTCCGACTCCTCTCTATGGATGCTACTGGTGGGTCTGGGTGATTATTCAGCGCCACCTCCTACAACAGAGCCTCTGAAGGCATTCACGCCTGAGGTTCAATATGTTCCTACTTCATCATACAGTACAAAGGAGAGGAGCTATCCTAGAGGTACATATCGTATTTCCCGCAGGGGATACCGTTCAAACACGGGCCTGAGCCGACATGACCTCACAGTTCCATTTCGAGACAGGTCCACCGTCTGAAGCCCGGGCCCCGAGCCGAGTCCCCGCTCTATTTCCTGGGCCATTATGTCGTGTCGAGCATATCTGCTCCCTACCGAGCCTCGTATAGAGCGTCGACGCGGCTGTGAGGCCACCCTTACCATTGATTGATGGCGGGCCAAGCCTCGAGCTTTCCATCTTCCCCCTCCGGGATCAAACGAGGACGAGCCAAATGATGATGGTCCTCATCGGGACTTGTCCCCTATAGCTGAGCATGATTAGTACCCAAAAAGTGCAATTTTGAACCCTATATTAGATAGGTTTTGAGTGCTTTTTGTGCACTAATCATGTCATTAATGCCAATTGAAGTGTTCAAGTCTTCTTAGTCACTTATGCCGCTTAGAGGTTATTTTTGGTTGTTTTGTAGGTTTTCACAAGACTTTAGCAGTCATATTCGATGTATGGATGAATCATGAAGTTTGAACTCAAGTGTCACCATCAACCAAATTTCAAGAATCAATGAAAACCAAGGCAAAGTGAAGAAAATTGATGCGCAGAAGACAGAGGCAAAGCAAAGGAGAATCAACAAACAAAGAATCTCGCAAGTCTGGGTACTACTGATTGCGAAATTCTCACAGGTTTAGCTGCAATTTCAAGTTCAAATAAATTGTGGATTTTCGCTAGACACCGGTTTTCGCTAGGCACCGGTTCTAGCGGAATTCTCATGATTTCGCTACTACCTAAAAATTCCTCTCAAGGTTAATAAATTTCGCTAGCTAGCGAAATTGCCAAGCTTTGTTTAAATTTTCATTTTCGCTATGCATGGTGATTCACCAGCGAAATTCTTCACTCTAGCGGTAAACTTCTATCGCCATTATGTTTTTATTTAATAACCGACTCCAAATTTGGTGTGTTGTCTTCTGTCCCCAACTAGCCAAATTTGTAGGTTTTTTGCATTTTCATGTATCGAGGTGGCCTATATAAACCCTCTCTTTTAAATCAATATAGAATCTTGGGAACTATCGGGGGGGAGAGAAGAATTTTGTAAGTTTTCATTTTTGTAACAAAGTCTCAGATTTTGGGTTGTGGTTTTGCTTTTCTCTCTCTTTCTCTCCTTTTTCTCCTTATTTTCTGCTGCTAAACACTTCGAGGATGACAACTCAAGAGATGCTGCTGCCTCTTCTTTTCTTTTGAAAGTTATAGCTGGAAGCTAGCTTGAGAAAGGCATATGCATGTTTGTTCCTGCAGGTTAAAAGTTATTGTGTATCGTATTTATGGCCCTATTTCAAATTAGGGGTCGATTAGCTTTGAATGTTATCGACGGCCAATACGATGCTAGACAGCAGATAATTAGTCATGATGACTGTGTTCATTAGATGATCTTTATGAGCTCAGATGATATTTAACGCCAGGTTTCAACTCAAAATGGCCATAGCTTAGATGTTACCCAGTTGGACTCAAATAGGAGTTGTTGTTAGGGTGAGGTTTGCTAGTTAAACATAGATCCTGCTATGCCTTGGACTATAGGTTGCATGTCATAACGCGAGGATAAAACTGGAGATTATCTTGTTCGCCTCTAACTACCGCTATGACCTAAATTCAAAGTTATCTTTCACTTTACTTTCGCTTTTACAATTTCGCCAAACTACTCCACTGCTTAGCTAAACCCAAAAGTCTAAATAGAAAGCCTACCTTTTATACTAAGCGCATCATTCTGTGGATGAAAACCCATCCCCTGTTCCGACTTAGATCACTATATCAAGTAGCAAGAAATTGACCACAGCAGGGGTAGGAACTTAGGTGTATATATAAATTTGTTGATTTTAGCTCAGCCTACCGTGGCACGAATCAACACGCCGTTGCGGATGGTGCCAAACTACTAATGGTAAGTTTAAGTGTACTTCGTGATCAACATCACAAGTTAAGGTAACCTTTACCTTCTTTGTAACTCGCTATTGTGAACTCAAGCAAGACTTTGCAAGAATCGCAAGACCGTTTCGCTTTTTCATTCAGCTAGTTTTAATTTCTTTGTTGGTTAATTTAACTCTTGCAAGTTGGTTTGTCCTCTTGCTGTGTCTCGCCTGTGTATCTGTATGCATGGCCGGGATAGAGACACATCAGTAGATTCACATAGAATCAAGACACAACTCGAATTCCTGGGCCAAGGAAGTCACAGTAATAATAATAAGATACCATGGATCCCTCTACTCCGAGGAAATCACAGAGTCAAAATTCCCAATGAATCCAACCGCATATAGGTCGATGAGGGACCACATCCACCCTCCTAGGAGTTAGTGCCCCTCCGCATCATACCCCGCCGGTATGGCGTTGAGGCCCTACTGCGTACCCCTACTCCCCACATACCATGGTATGGAAATGAAAACCATACACTCATATATGGGATTTTCAGGAAGTATGCACTACCTTTACGAAGGAATGATGGACATGGATTTGCTTAAGCCGAAAAGCATTTCCACTAACCCTAGCGACAAGGCCAAGATTCGCTGCAAACTCATCGAGGCTTCCAGAACCATTAGAAATTGGTCGAAAGCCGCAGTGCAAGAATTCCTAAAGAAGTTCTTCGCTCATAAGACCAACAATTTGAAGAGACAAATTTATTCCTTTTGCGCTCATGATGGTGAGAGGTTTTACTGGGCTGGAGATTTATGGAGACCATCAAGCATGCCCACACCATCGGGTTTGATACCCGGATGTTAGTAAAACCATTTTTATGATGGTGCTGTCTCCAACCATGAAGCAACTATTTGAGACTATGTGCGGGTAACTTTTCGAGTTAAAAACCCTGGATGGGGCTCTTGGGGACTTTTGAACTATGTGGCCGAAACCTCAAAGTGCATGGGATGAACCGAATCCAAGGGAAGCCGAAAGATCAAGGCCTTCAACCAACTCCAGGGGGCATGTATGCACTTTCTCGAAGACACATAGATGAATGCAAAACCGACCAATTTTAACTAGAAGATCGATGAGTCGGAATGAAAATCAAGATGAAATGCAAATGCTAACGTAGTTATTCGCATCCCAACTTTCTTGCTTCAATTTTCAATCAAATAATCACCCCGAGGAGCACTGAAGTAGAGTATGCCCATGTCCTAAATCAAAATAAACCACCCATGATGCCCATATGGTATCGCTTATAACCCTTAACTCGGAGAAATCATCCAAACTACCATGGAAGCCAAAACCTCTCGCGCATATGCCTTCAGAGCACAAGCAGCCAGCTTGATTCCACTTCAATACAACAACAACAAATTTCTTCTTCTCTTTCATCTCCGTGGAGCAAGCCATTTTAAATTCGAGTAAGGTGGTAGGCAACTTTGTCGAACAAAAGGAATCAATGCAACTCGGCACAAAGGATCGACATCATTAAAATACATCAATAAAAGAATGGTATGGGCTTGAGAGCAATCTAAACTTAAAAATTGATAACCTACAAAGATTCAATCACTAAGATCAACAAGTCGCTGGAGGTACAAGAAAGAGGAAGGTTCCTTCCCAAATAAAGTACAAACTCAAAGGGAAGATGAGGTAGGATCATCCAACAATTCAGAATGGACGAGGTGAAGGTCGTAATAACCCCGAGGAGCGGGAAAGAGGTTGATCAACCCATGCCAAAGCCCCGTTGAAGAATCCAAAAGGTGGAGAAGAATTGTAGTCTCGAGCATAGTCTCTCCTAAAGGAGGATTCAATAAACACCGTATACCACCTCCATTTCCACAAGCACTTAGGAGGTAAGAAGAAGGCATCTCAAAGAAGCGTGCATTTTAGAGGTCTTAAGGCAAGTGAAGGTTAACATACTTATTGGACATAATCAACAAGTCCCCGCTATGCAAAATTTTGAAAGATCTTTGCACAATCAAGAAGGGATTAGGCATTGAGAAGAAGGCATTTCACTCGAACAAGTCGTTAATCCAAAGCAAATAATCCACAAATGATAAGGATCCGGATTCCACAATTTCGGGCCAATATTGGTGGGACTTGTACAGACAAGTCATTGCTTGATTTAGAGCCGCAAATATGGAACTCACGTCAGATTCAAGATACGCTAGCTAGGTTTAGTGAACTTAAACCTACCTCAACATCACACACTATCATCATCGACAGATCGCTTAAATCCCTAAGGGATAGTTGAGGGATGTCTTATGAAAATAGACAAATCTCTACTACCCAAGATTTTGTAGTGCTCGACACCGGAGTCACACCAGAAGTGAACCCAATCATGTGCCAATCATCCTGGGAAGACCATTTCTGGCCACTGCCAATGCA
Source organism: Tetrastigma voinierianum (assembly GCA_016808115.1). NCBI lineage: Eukaryota > Viridiplantae > Streptophyta > Magnoliopsida > Vitales > Vitaceae > Tetrastigma > Tetrastigma voinierianum. Next base: position 201,521 of record JAEQBH010001909.1, on the reverse strand, counting down.
ATCATCAATTGCCGAAATGGAGTCATGCAACTTACGTTTGGTAACATGACATTGGAGTTGAACATATTTCACTTGAACAACAAGCACAAATTAATGGAAACTGAAAATCAAGTGACTAATAATGATGTGTGCTCAAGCAGGTCGATGCGTAGTTTCGAATGACCAAGAACTACAGGATATAGCCAACCCGTGAAGTGTGTCAGGTATTGCCAACAATAGCCACCGAGGCAATTGATCAATTCGAATCCATCGCGAGGACCAAGTCACCAATGGGAAGTCCAACACCATGGAGTCGCCGTGCCAGCTTCGGGTTGAGGAGATCATTCTCCGACCCTCTTGAGTACTTGAAATTCGGGAATCGGTTCCTGTTTCCAAACCGAATCATAGCTCAACAATTTTTACTTTTTGTTTTAATTTCTTAATAATTTTAATAATTTCTGCTATTATTAGATGTGTCGGGCAAAGAAATTTCTTTGATGTTTCTTTACGCAAAGAAGAAGAATTCAGACTCCACCACCACCACAACAGCCGAGGCGGTTAGGTTTCTTTTATATTTGTATAAGCATCGCCTTTATCAACTCGCTACTAATTTTTGATTAGGATTTATGTATTAGCTTATAGCAGCAGTGATACTTTGTATGTTTAGCTTTTTGTATTCATGTATTAGCCATTTTGGCTATATCAAAGCTATTCATTTCATATATATACAGATTAGTGATACCATGTTTTCAGGCCTTTACCATATATTTGTTTTTCTTTTCAATCGAACAATTGAATCATACAATCGACAATTGAATTGCCTTGTGCTAAAATTGAATCATTGTTTGTCACCTTTATGTTAGAGCAAATTCCATGCTTGAATCAATTTTTGGTCAATCAAGTTCCAAAGATGCTCAACTGAAAATTTTTCCTTATGCTAATTCACACACTCCGCACTCCGCATTGTATCAATAAGTCGTAAATCAGATACTTCCTTTCACTTTGCATAGCCGGCCTTAGGTATGTTGGTAACCTAGGATAGGTTTGTGTTATTCAGATTTAGAAGACCAATGTCGCTCTCCAAAAAAAAAAAAAAAGCAAAGAAAAAGAAAAGAAAAGAAGAAAAAAAAAAAAATAAAGTCGTGGAAGTTTTGCCTGAAACCCGAGCACCTGGCCCGAGGGGTGTATGGCGAAGCCTTGAAACCCGATGCCCTAAGCCCACCGGGCCGAGTCATCGATTTAGTGTTCGCTACGGGTGGATAGGTAGAGCTCCAACGATTTGTCGGGTGCTTGATTTTCGTCATTCGTAGTCCCGGTGAAGCCCGTAGTTTGTGGTCGCGGATCCTTTTCGCTCGATGCCCTAAACTCCACCGCTGGGGAGTCACCTGGGTGGACCCCCGCTACACCTGACCTTGGTGAAGCTCCGATTTTAAGCATTGCACCCTACAACATAGTCAGAATAAAGAAAGAAGCGCGTGAACTATCCTTATCTAGGTTGTTCAACTTAAGGCTACGATACTAAGTTAGGTCAGGGAGTGGGACAAATTTTGTACTTATCGTTTAATCTGGTTATATAAAGAACCATTAGACTTAGGTGGAAATTCAAGTTGAGAATCATGGAATCAATATTGACCTAAAAATTTTTGTTCTTGTATGGTTTTGGATCTTTCATGTCGGTTTTCAAACTTGGTGTCCATTTTTCAGTTTAAGGACAATGTTTATATGTACATAAACCCATAAACTTTTTGAAAATCACTACATGCATCTCTTTTTTGTTTTTGCATTGCTAAGGGACTAGCAACGTTTTCGGTCAGTGATTGGCACTCAAAAAGTGCAATTTGAACCCTATATTAGATAGGTTTTGAGTGCTTTTTGTGCACTAATCATGTCATTAATGCCAATTCGAAGTGTTCAAGTTCTTAGTATCACTTATGCCATTTAGAGGTTATTTTGGTTGTTTCAGGAGCCACGCACTTTAGCGCTTCACATCTGGATGTATGATGAATCATGAAGCTCAACTCAAATGATAGCCATCAATTCAGCCTAAGAATCAATGAAAACTAAAGGCAAAGTGAAGAAAAATTGATGCAAGAAGACAAGAGGCAAAGCAATGAGAATCGAACAAACCAGCACTTTTTCGCGGTCGGCGTGAATTTTTCACTGGATCGCGTACGCAAGTTCGCCGGAATCATGATTTTCGCTAGACATCGTGGTTTTCGCTAGGCACCGCTCCTGCCAATTTCATGATTGTTATTTCACGTCAGGTGTACCGCTTGTTAGCCAAATTTCGCTTAGCTAGTAAATTGCTGCTTCTTTTTAGCGAAATTTTCATTTTCGCTTATACGGTGATTTCGCTTACCTAAGCCAAATTCTTCAAATTCTAATAAATTCTATCGTCACATGTTTTTGTATTTAATGCTAACCGACTCCAAATTTGGTGTATTACTCTCTTGTCCTTTAACTTAGCCAAATTTGTAGGTTTTTTGGTATTTTCATGTATTGAGGTGGCCTATATAAACCCCTCTCTTTTTGTAATAAATATAGAATTTTTTAGGGAAGCAACAATTGGGGGAGAGAAGAATTTTGTAAGTTTTCATTTTTGTAAATAAAGTCTCGTATTTTAGTTAGGGTTTTGCTTTTCTCTCTTCTCTCCTCTTTCCTTATTTTCTACGCTAAACACCCTTCAGGATGACAACTCAAGAGATGCTTCGCTGCTCTTTTTCAAGAGGAAGGAAGCTAGCTTGGTAGTGGGGCATATGCATGTTGTCCTCTTGTGTTAAAAGCTACGTGCACAGATTTATGGCCCTCATTTTCTCAAATTAGGTTGAATAGTTGGAATGTTATTGATTTGGTCAATACTTCCATGCTTTAGGATACAAGTGTATACTTATTGCATGCACTGGTTCATTGGGACGGTTCTTTATGAGCCTCTCGAGATGATATTTAATGCTAGGTTTCAAACTGGAAAAAAGGGCCATAGTCGCATGTTACCCGTGTTGACCTCAAATAGGAGTTGTTGTTGTGGTGAGGTTTGCTAGTTAAACATAGATCCCAAGTATGCTCGACTATAGGTCGCACGTCATAACGCGAGGATAAAAACCCGAGACACTTGCTTTCTGCCCTAACTACCGCTAGTGACCTAAATCTTCAGTTAACTTTTCACACTTTACTTTCAGTTTTACAATTTCTCGCTTCAAACTACTTCCACCGTTTTTTGAAGCAACCAAAAAGTCCAAATAGAAAGCCTTACCTTTTACACTACGTTGGTGATTACTCTAGGATGAAAACCCATCCCCCTGTTCGACCTGGGGACCACTATACATCATAAAGAGTCACTGGCGCAGTGAGTAGGAACTTAGGTGTATATAAATTTCTGCTGATTTTAGCTCACCTCACGTGGCACCTAATCGTAGCACGCCGGGGGGGCCTCCATCCCCGCCACCGCATCCTCCAGCCTCTTTCGCCCACCGGCCACTCCTCCGCAGCTCCAGCCTTTCGCATCGCAGCCTCAATGCTCCTATACCTCTCCACATCTCGTGCCCATGCCCATGCTCGGGTTTGATATGGCGTGATCGAAAGACCTCCAATGTAGCCCCCGCAAAGACATTACCCTTACTAAGCGACTTCGGGCTCTCACGGGAGATACCACATTCTCGCCACTACGCTCTTTCGCAGCCTTCACAGCCACTCGGGCAGAGATGACCTCACCAAGGCTTCCATAGCTCTCGGGGATCCAAAGCCGCATCGACTAGAGAGCCATTCGCCTCCCACTGCCTCTCCTCAGCCCCCGACACGTACTCACGCTATCCCTCCCCAAACAGATCAGCCCTCCACCATCTACCGCAGCCTTCTTTGGATGTATTACACCGCAGCTGAAGATCGCTCATTATCACAAGAGCTCTCAAATGCCTGTGCCGAGGGATGAGCCTTCTCCAACCACCGATTGAGAAGTACACTTCCACTAACTTTCTGCCCATTGTCTGATAGTTAGTGTTGGAAGTGATGTTCATACTGGGTTTTGGTTTTACTTGTACTTCATGCCTGTAAAAATCCCCTTTGTGTTTATATAGAGGCTTGTTTATTTCTGTTTGCAAAAGTCGAAAATTTTAAATTCACCTTGATATATATAATACAAATCTATTTTCCTACTTTGCATCTCCTTGACCCTATATTTTTGATTTTGCTCTTCAGAAATCAAGAATCATAATCGTATAATACCAAATGCTAGAATGGTTCCATGCATGATGAGTTTTTGGTTAGTTGATGACCCTGGTAATTACCCCCTGTCTTCCACAACTCTCTAGCCACACATTACACTTCCATTAGTTTTCTTCAATGGTTAAGAAGCGCTTCCCCTTTTACTTACAAACCAAATTTTTAGCTTCTCGTGACTTTCCACTTGCATTAGAGTTCCTTGGCGGTTAAGGCCAATGTCTTCCAAAAGAAAAATAAATGACAAAAGAAAAAGAAAAGAGATAAGTAAAGCTGCAATGCTTTGCCTTGAAGCCCGAAAGTACCTGGCCCGAGGGGTATATGGCTTAAAGCCTTTTTAAAGCCCGTACCCTAAACCAACCGGGTCAGGAGTCACCGACTTAGTGCTCGCTACACGGGCAATGGGTAGAGATACGAGTTGTAGGTGCTGGATTCTCGAAATCATTCAAGTCCAAGGTGAAACCCGAGAGTTTGTGGTCGAAAGATCCTTATGACTCTGGTGCCCTAAGCCTTAATTAGTCGGGAGTCATCTGCGGATCCGCGACACCTGACTTTGGTGAAGTCGATTTTCAAGATTACACCCTACAATACATTAGAAGTATGAAATAGCGAGGAATCGAATCTATTTAGTCAGTCAACATGTCTAAGGTTTTAACGCTAGCTTGGCTTGGGAGGTAGTTTTTGGCAATTATTTGCTTAAACCTGAAACTTATTCCCGTTTCTCGCATTCGTTTCCAACCGGGTTTTTATACAGAGTCCCAATTTGTCATACTAAAGGTTAGACATGAATTGCATATACCTTTTGAACAGACAGTACATTTTTGGCAAAAACATATCCTGCTTGATCTACCTTCTTGTTATCATTTCTAAGGGACTAGCACATTTGGCCAGAGGATTAGTACCCAACAAGGCAATATCGAGCCTTGTTTATCATGTGTTTTATGCGCTTTTGTGTACTAATCGATTTTAATAACCTAATTGTCAGACGGGGTCCCGCGGCTATCGATCGATTTTATAGCTATTTTGGTAATTTTGCAGGTCAATTGCCTCATAATTCCTCAATTTGACTCGAACACATTGAACCTGAGCTGAATTCAAAGACTTTTGATCAAATTAGAAGAATTTCAGAGCAATTCTATTGAAGTCGAGGAGCAACCGCGGCCTCGGGTTGTGAAAATTCGCAACTCGAAATTTCGCAGTCATAATTTTGCAACTTGCGAAATTCTCAGAAGTTTATACTTCTTCGCAACCCGCTAATTTTCGCAAGTCGCCACTTTCGTGAATCTCTCCCGTGACTCACCCGTCTCCGATCGCCAATCTAATTTGTCAGTGGTTTAATACAAGCTCGTCTCTTATGTAATTTTGATTCTTCACAATTTTGTAATTTCCTCTTTACTGAGCCTATATAAGCTCAACCATGCTTGTAATCAAATCAAATGGGTATCATTCAATCAACTGTACCAAGCACGTGCTTCCTCCCTCGTTGTCGGGTGATTTTCTTCTTCCTCACTTTCTTGCATTTTTTCTGGTTACAAACACCCTCGATGATGACAAATCAAGGATGCTTACACTTCCCGATCCTTGAAGTGAAGGCCATTGCGTTGCTTTAGGTTTAGTCAGAGTGTTCTCACGTTTCCTCATGTTCAGGTTTTGCGGTATTTGTGCCACGCCTTTACTTTGTGTTAAAATCTCTAAGCATGCCTCTTTAATGTGTACTGCAAGCTGGTCTAATGGATACTTCATTAGATCCACCGAGGCTGCTAGTCAGTCTTCCTATAGTTATCATGGGGGTGTGGTTTTTAGATGTTTTCACCGCTGTGCATGTTTGCCTAATGAAATGCTATCTTTCAAAAAGGAAAGCTATTAGGGTTTAGGTTTTAAAGCTAAATGAAGATCCAATTCGGGAAATGACTATATGTCATGCTCTAAAATGAAGCAGGATATAGACTCGAGGACATGTCAAGCTAACCTAGACACTAAGCCCAATGGCCCGAGACTTCAAGGATTTCTTTAAATCGTTACTTCGCTATTTCATTGCAACACCACACACCGCTTTCCACACACCCTTTTAATCCAAGGAGAAACACCATTTTCAATGTAATCAGAACCCTCTCTCACGAAGAAAACCCATCCCTATGTTCGACCCTAGAGCCACTATACTGCAGTAGCTTTGCTACGTCAGTAGTAGGAATCCTAGGTTATAAATTTTATTGATTCCGAACACCTACCTGAATTAGAATGAATCACATCATGCATTCCATATGCACTGGGGCACCTTAGAATATTAGGAGTGAGTGCATGACATGAAATTGAAAGAAAAACGAAAATGTTTGTGAAAGGAATTTCAAGGAAGATTTTTCGAAGAATTGCCTTGGAGAGTTGTCCAACAGTTCATCTCGGAGGCGGACCCATGACTGTTTCGGAGAAATATCCAGCAATTCGCCTCGGAGGGTAGTCCAATGTATTTACCGAAATTCGGTAGTGAGTTTTCGAGAACAAAAAGCTTTTGTTTTGAAAACTGGATATTTTACTCGCATTTGGCTTAGGCATATGTGAGGGAGTCGGTGAGGACTCGGGACATGGGATTGGTCATGTAGACATTCGAGTAGGTTCATGTAATTTATTGAATGTGATTGTTTGCCATGGCATGTGCAATTTAGCGGAGTAACCTATGTAGGAAATTATCTCATCGGGCTTTCCTACCCCGTCGAGGGATCACCATTTTAGGTACAGTGGAGACGGTGACGACGCTCACTAGAGGTCACATGAAGAAAGCCGTCGCTTGTATCCGCTTTGTTTAACATGCATTGAAATTGTACATTTTTATATATGTTCGTAAAGAGTAATTTATTAACTCTTTGAACTATTGTATATAATTGATGTATTTCAGGGTATTAATGCAGGGGCCTAAGTGGCCATTATTTTACCTACATGTGGTCCCCTGCGGTAGTCATTGTAAACTGTTTGGGACAGTTGTATTCGGGGTAGAGCTCCTGATGCTGAGACTCCGCTCAATTTTCATGAGTGGTGTCTGGGTTACCCGACATCCACGATTATTCCAAGTGTCGATGGTTATTGTCAACCCACCCCCGGACTGGGGCCATGCCTGGCATCGAGCTTAGGCTCTTATAAATTCTGTATTTAGTGTCAATAAGTTAGGTATTACGATTACCTGTGACTTGATGGGCACGTTGTGAGCACGCATTCCTCAGGCATTTTGACGAATATGTGATGTGTGATCGGTGTGGTGTGATTCAGATGCTTGGTAAGTAGCATAGGAGAGAAAATAAAACCTTAGAGGCTGAGAAATTTTTATAAATAGTCCAATTAAATGAAAAAATTGATGTGAAGAAATTTTTTCTAGTTTTACGTGTGTAAACTATAAAATAAATAAATTTTAAAAAAATTTATTTGGTTATACTAGAAAATGAAAAAAAAAAAATTTCTTTGGTGGTGGTTTTCCCAAGAAATGGAATGAGAAAAAATGAAAAAATCTGCTGCATAAAACTTGTAAACTCAGATATTAATATATGTTTCATATATTCAGTAAGGATTTTCGGGAGCAATGCAACTTGGCGCCCTATGATATTTTAAATCGTGATTGGCAGATTAGCAATCTTAATGGTCAGTTTAATTAGATGAGCAAAGTGTTAGATTGCATTTTATGGTATGTGGGTCAATTATGCAATTAGTAAGTTTAAGGGTTTCTGCTGGGGATTTGTAATTGGCATGTCTCAAGGACCACTTTGAAAAAACTTGTTAGTGGAGAGGGAGAAGTGCAAATCAAGGCCTAGAGCTATGTGGCATCACGAGGGCATGACACCCTCATATATATGGTGGTAGAGCCTGGGACATGGAAAGTGCATGAGAAGAGTCACATAAAGCAAGCAAACCAATTCCTCGTTTGGATGTTAGACCAACTTCAGGGAAGTGGAAAATTTGAATTTTAGAAAGTGAGAGAGAGTTCTAGAGAAGCCAGAGGGATGAGAGAAAAGGCTTGAAGGAAAGCTTGTTTTTGGTGGAAAAAGTCTACTAAAGTATGTAAACATGAACTTTGAGGCCTTAGTCAGATTTACTGACTTTGCCATATTTTAGGGTTTTTTAGGATTTCATCCTAACCCTAGATTTGAGGAAAGGTGAGCTTGGTGGAACAATTAAATTGTAAAGACCGTTTCTGTGAAGATGGCATGTGTGTGTGTGTCCAAGGGAGGTGTCGGGGCTCCAACTTTCCCTTGACCCCATGATGCTGTTTTGCCAGTAAGTCAGACTAAAGAACTCGAACTGGATGATTCTAGTTGGAGAAGAAGCCCAATACCTAGCCCTTCGAATGTCTAGAAGCAACCAAGAAATAAACCCTACCATAAGACCCTTGAATTTGAGGTTGAAAGAAAGTCATATACAAATTCTGTCCCCTATTCTCAAGGCCTCTGCTGAGTCATGTCGAAAGAGTATCAACTAAACGATGATTCAAAATCCTTCTAAAAGTATATCCACATAAGTGGAGTAACTTCATGAAGAAAGTATGTGGCCAAATTATGGCTCATTCGTTCTACAATTTCACAAAGTAAGTGGCAAGAGAGGCACGTATCTGGGTCCCTAGGAAATGTCTCTAGGAGGTCGAGGTAAAACCATAACTCTTGATTTCGAGGTGTCCTAATGGCCTAATTTAAGAGGCCGTGAAAGCTAAGATGTGGGAACTTTTGGTCGAAGACCAAAGGAATGGGGTACATGTACGGCTGGTTAAAATCAGAGTTGAAAAAAAGCAGGGCGGGTCTCTGAAAGGTCAAAGGGTACAAGTGTTGTGTGCTGCTCAGGTTACCTAATATGTGTTAAATGTCGATCTAGTAAGTGTAAAAGAGAGTGCACTCGAGGATCAAGGTTTATAAGCCGAGGCATAAGAATCAAAAAAGGGTGGATTCGAAAGTGGTGAAGTAGTAATAACCACCAAAATTTTATGTAACCTTGATTGTTTCCGAGGCTAAGAAATCTTATGACTTGTTAATTGCATCCTTGAGTAGCCGTGGTTTTGACTTCCTCGAGACTTGTGATTTTTGAATCTAAGGAAGGTGGTGAATCTTGTAACCTTCTCCTCGCGAGATTTCATGGTTCTGAATTTCAAATTTCACCATTCCATGCTCGAATCGCGGTGATTTTCTAAATGATATATATAAAATGTGTATATTTTATATCTATGGAATTCTTTTCAATTAACTGTACATGATGTTTTTTTAAATATCCATGGGTGAATGCTTTGTGAAATTGTTTTAAAGCATGACATATTATGGATCGTGTGAGAGTCCGATTGATGTAGTGGACACTGACTATGACTAGTCCTCGGGTTGTAGTCCCGCAAAGGTCACGATATACTGGATGCGGGGCATATCCTACGTGGTAGTCCTAATTTGTCGTTATACGGATGTGGGCATATCCCGGGTAGTAAGTCCCAAAGAATTGTCGTTGTCGGACTGCATCTTTGCCAAATTCCCTAGGAGTTTCCAAAGAGTCACTAATGAGGGGTCGAGATGGTGGTAGTATTGCATCCATTTGTTTCCACATCAACCTATGAATTGTAAAATGCTCATGTTTTGAGATGTCCATATTTATTTGTATTTTGAAATGTTTTTATAAGCATGGCTTGTTATGGGATTCACTACTGAGTTATCGAACTCACCCCCATTATTCCTCCACCTTGGGATGCAGTACGAGACCAGCCGTACATGACTGAGTTTGACTTGGGTGGTTTTGGAGGTCAGGGAATTCTGTGCTACACTTTAGCATACCGGGTGGTCAGCATACATTTTGAGGAACATCTAGTGTTGTGTGGAGGTTCACACTCAGATATTTCGACAGTTCATCAACACGGGTCATCAGATATTCGCTTCTGCGCCATCGGCCAGGACACTTTGCGTAAAGTTCGGGATTTTAGTAAATATTATTTTGATCAAGTGTAAGTGTATAGTCTCGTGCATCAGAGACTTTACCTCGCATGTATATGTATATATATGTTTTTATGACCCCGGAGCTGAGCTGAATTTACGCTTTAGTACTACTCCAAGTGGAGTTTGACTCGTAAGCCAAGAAAATACAAAGTTGATATATATGGTGTCTAATAGTGGTAGCCCATTTTATGCAAAGTGTTGATTTTGGAAAGAGTCCTATGTTAAGGACTCAGCGGATGAAAAAAAATAGATGGTGTAAAATAACATAAATCACACCATGGAAATCAGGTGTGACAAATCGACGGGCTACCGCCCATCCGAGTAACGACATGAATCAGATCGTGACACAGGCAAATGAAATTGCAACAACAGACACGATATGTACCAGCCACGCCCACGACATCGGCTGGTCGCCACGAGCATAGCTAATGACACTGGCCGACCAAGACGAAGGGCGTGCAAATGGGCTGGCACACATGGCCCCGCTGGGGCGTGGTCACTGATACAAACTTCAGATCGCGGTCGGGGCGGCCGTCAGACGCAATATGGTCGCGACGGCCACTGCGGCTCACGATACTACGCCGGCTACGACATACGAGATACCGCTGACACCACGACATGGCCTCGGTAGCTCGGGGGTGCGTCGCAATACGTACCGCGACATGACCGGGCCAGCTCGCGACATCACGGCCAGTTTGCGACATACCGAGCCTAACCACGATATCACGGAGGGGCCACTTGGCTACACCCTAAAGGATCGCTACAACAAGGCGCCAAATTACTGGCGCAGCCGCTACGTCGCGGCATTATGTAGTACGGGTTCAAGGTGGTGCACTGCGCACCTAACTCACTTTCGGTTACACTGCTGGCCATCGTCAGACCACCGTCATGAACACCGTCTACAAGATTTTAAAATAAAATCAAATCAAATCAAATCTTTTAAAAATGAAATTTTCTAAAATAAAATTTTTGTTGTTGATTTTGATTTAATATTTTGAATTATTGTCTTCGTGATTATGAATGCAAGGATATTGTGTGTATGAAATGTTTCTATGTGAATAAGTTTCTCGAGGTCGTGGTTTACGCCTTAGAAATATCGCATTGAATTTAACTTGCCATTTGACATGTGTAGATGGCTAGTCGAGGGGCTGAACAGAGAGGTTATCCACGAAAGCAGTCAAGCACCACCAAGGTTTGATCAAAGAGGGCTTGGCCGAGGCGACATAGTATGACAACTACCGCTATCGCACATGCCAGTGCCAGGTAGCCGGAGGTCCGGTGCACCTCCAGAGGTTTAGGCACATCATCCTCCGACATTCAGGCTGGGAGTGAGATCTCATGGTGGGCGGTACTCATGGGTTCATGCGTATCGAGAAGGTGTTGTGAGGCTGGCGGTAGATTACCCTCCGATACTACTGGATTAGACTAGCCGTGATTCCGGGCCAGAGGGTGAGGCCCAAGTATGGTGGAACTGGGCAAAGACCCCAGAGACATAGAGGCAATGTGACATGCAAGAGTTCCAGAGCCATTCATGGGTAAAGCATTCTTCCTGACACGCGAGACATGCGAAAGCCTCGTATTCCAGAGAGTCGGGCCAGGACGATGATTGTGATGGAGTATGTGGTCAGATTCACTGAGCTAGCCCGCTTTGTCGATGACTACGTACACGACATGGCCAAGGTTGTGAGATCTCGAGATCGGGGCTAAAATTGTCCATTCAAGTGTGATCAGAGGGACTCCGCCATAGACATAGACTCTATGGTTAGATAACCCCCGGACAATAGAGAGAGAGATCGAGGATGCCCAGAGCACTCCTGGATGCAGTGTTAGTAGCAAGAGGAAGGAGAGTCAGCCCTTCTAGGTTGTGGAAGAAGTAGGCTCTAGTTCACGGTTCTGTGGTCACAACACCCTGCGCGTGGGACAGATAAGAGCTGGGCTGGTCGGCCGGGGCATGGTGAGCTGAGCCATCACAAAGAAACGAACATATCAGAGGGATCGCCCCTCGCAGACAAGGATCCCGTGGTTTCGGATAAGCAGTCCCAAACAATAGATAAGAGAGGATATGTGATATCTCCACACCCTAGTACTGCAGGAGCTAGTATCGCTCAAGGAGCCGCACGGCACCTCCCGCTACACGTGCAGTGTCAAGAGGCCAGCATGGCCGAGGCAGAGGGACGAGGCTCCCACGTGGTGCGGACGCCAGGGGTTCAGGGGCGTGTCTACACCATCACACCACCGGCTGAGTCTGCAGATTAGCCAATCATACAGGGTACAGTTTTACTATCTCGCCTATGGGCAAGAGTGTTATTTGATTATGGTGTGTCGCATTCATTCATTGCTGCATATGATTTAGTATATGGAATTATTGTCTTGCATTACTTATGAATGCATGGACATAGTGTATAAAATTTTTTCTTGATAGAATAAAGGTCTCGGGGTCGTGTTTACACCCAGAGATGCCGCACTCGCCTTGTGACAGAGTCGGGCGAAGGTCGATGGTCTCGAGAAGTCCTTGTATGTGAGTTCTCCCTAGGAATAGTACGCAGGATAGATGATATGTCATGGTTGCGAAGTTAGAGATCTTTGATTCTACTCACAAATGCTGACCTGAGGGTTATGGATATGTCGAAGTTCGACACATCCTAGGTGGATGGATCACCGATACCATGTGGTAGTTATCGATCAGGAGTTTAGGAGCGCCACCGTCTACACCGCGCCAGACTCCGCATCAGGTCGCACTTCGTGGGGACGCGCATGATATTTTCCTGTAGAGTGTATGAGTCCAGTGTCAAGGACAAAGCCAAGTGTCAAGAAGGTAAGCCTTTACCTTAGAGGACGAGGTGAGATCTGACGAGATCTACCAGTAGTCTACGAAAAGGAGGATGTTTTTCCGAACGAAGCACGGATTGCCTATGCAGAAGGTCAGAGACCAAATGAAGTTACACTCTCAGATTTCGCCCATCTCTATGACTCCGCATAGACACACTGCAATGGGAATGGGTAGACCTAGTTCAATATGAGTTGCCTTGAGGGTGTCATTAGAACAAAGTGTTCTCATCACAAGTTCATCATCATGGCAAGAAGGACAATACCTTCGACTGTATCAACACACAGATACTAATGTGGTCATAATCAAGAATCGATACCTATTATCGAGGATTGATGATTCGGTTTGATCAACAGAGGAGGGCGAGTCTACTCCAAGATGTGACCTTCTCGCGACCGTTACCATCAATCGAGGGTCAGGAGACAAATTTCTAAGACAGCATTGTGACGCCAAGATGGAACTTCGAAGCCAATGATGCCCTTTGATCGACACGCGCCAAAGAAGATTCATGGACCTCATGCATAAGGGTATTCCAACCCTATCTAGACTAATTTGTCGTAGTCTTCGTGGGACGATATTCATCTACCTCATCAGGGGAGTACGAAAGAATACTTCGTGATCATTTTGGCGCTTGTCGGTGAGACCATCAACAATTGTACGCTAAGTTCAGTAAGTGCGAGTTTTGGCTTACTGAGGTGAGATTTTTGGGAAACGTGGTGTCAACATCAAGCGTGTCAATGGACCCAGAGAAGGTCGAGGCCATGATGAGTTGGTAAAGGCCGAAGTCAGCCTTCGAGATACGTAGTTTCTCGGATTACTGGTACACTGAGATTCATCGAGGATTTCTCCCGATTAGCTGCTAATTCCATGATAGATCAATCTAAGGAGGTCGTTTGATCGGGATGATCAATGCGAGGGCATTCCATGTGAGCTAAAGAGAGACTTACTTCAAATCTATTCCTGATAAATCCCACAGTGACAGGGCACACAGCTGTACGGTGACGCCGAGGGTCTGGATCAAGGATATGTCTACGCAAACCGAGGGTAGAGCTATGGTTCCATTAGTCGGCAACTTCAAGGAGCAGCACTACCTCGCACATTAAATGGTTACGGCCATAGCCTTCGCCTTCAAGATTTCAGTTACTGTCAGAGAAGGGCAATAAATAGGTGTACTGCACTATAAAAGTCCATATATTTTACGCACGAGACCTCACATGAGGCAACGATATGGATGGAGTTCCCGAGATTATTACTTCACTTTGCATTACCATCCCGGGTGGCAATGCGGCGGCTGATGCACCTACCGAAGTCACAAGTGAGCGCTGCTAATATAGCTTCCCGAGTGCGCTCGACCGCGGATAGTTCGGGATACGCATCGCGAGCAAACTCAAAGGTACGCTGGGAGTTTAGTACACCGCCTTTCGAAAGCAGAAAGATCGAGTCCTGCAGGCGTGACGAGACAGTGTCCACCAGACCGCATACTTCACAGTATAGGTGATGAGGGCTGACCGTCCACGCAAATGGTAGTCTTCTTATGAGACAGGCAAGTGGTCTCACGACCTACCTGAGAGAGATTCCTCGTGGAGTTTCACTACCTCGATTCGCTGCAGACCCAGTGGCACGAAGATGCCTCGTAATCTTCGCCGCCGCGATATCGAGTGGAATGAAGAGACATCGTGAGGACTTGCTCACGATGTCTCACGCGGTCAGCAGTGTTAAGGCCGAAAGCACCGTATTAGCAAGGTGGCTACTTCATCCATTCGAGGTATCGGTGCCGGAAGCGGGGAGCATCGCCACGATGGACGGCACCCACTCGCTACGGACATCGTATGATATGATGCGATACGGGTGATAGTGGATCTGCCACGGTCGGCACATTTTCTAGCCTCGCTACACCTTCACACTGAGAGATCGCCACACAAGATCTGAGGGAGATACTCACACATGGAGTACCGCATCCATAGTGCTCGGACAAAAGACCGAGGTTTACACTGCACAAGAGTTTCCAAAAGGCTACGTGGGCACACCTGCTGACCATCAAGATAGTCACCCGCAGGTCAGATGGCCTGCTAGGGAGGACTATGTGACATGTCGCGAAAGTACGCGCCCCTGGATCACAAGGGTAGTTGGGGAATAACATTCATTCTGTTGAATTCCGCGATATCAACAATTATCAAAGAGCATACGATGCCACTATATGAGGTATTATATGGGGAGGCCCCAAGTAGATCACCTTACAAATAGGATCAGAAAGGAGAGAGCTCCATCACTGGTCCTGATTCGACACAGACACCTTCGAGAAGGTGAGTCGGACACTGACCGCTTGCCTTTTCACGCCAGAGCCCGCAAGAGCTTATGTCGATGTACGACGTCGAATCCTTAGAGCTCGAGGTCGGAGATCATGTCTTCAAGGTAAAGCCCACAGGCGGTCGATTCGCAGCGACAGCTATCACAGGTTTATCGGGCTCTTCGAGATACTTGAGAAGGTAGGCATTGTAGCGTACCAATTAGCTTTACCGCTTCAAAGATGTCGTGTTCAATGCAGGTATTTGACGCCTCCATGCTTCGAGGTACACCTGTGCATCCAAATGGTAATGACTGGGGAGACGAAACACACTGATGGTGACCCTTCGAGAAAATCAGCAGCATTGCGGATACCTGGATCAAGTTTTTAAGTACGCAAGACCGTGAGGCTAGAGCGAGGGCAAGATACAACACCAGGATGGAGGAGTCAACGTGGGAGCGCGAGGACGATAAGTGCCAATTCAACCCTCTGTTTAGGGATGAGGTACGTGGTTTATCGTTATCATTTAAATGACTAGTTTTGATATGCAAGTGGTGATGAGTGGTGTATCGCTAGAGCTATGTAATGTGATTCACATGATGTCCAGAATTTCGATCTAAATTCCTTTAAGGAGTGGGGAGAATGTAAGACCAGAAAATTCCAATTTTCCTAAAATGGCAAAACTAGCACTCGATCAAACCCAAAATTTTCTAGATCTCTGATGATGAAACATCACCGCTTGAATCGCCCCATGAAATCTAATTACCACGAATTTCTGGTCGACCCGAGATTACAGAATTTCATGTTTTTCGAGACACCAAAATGCTCGGGTGCCAGAAACAGGGTCAGAGGATATGTATTTGATTAAAGCTCACTCATTACATGTACCCATGTATGGCTAATGCCAGACGAAGAGATGATGGAAACTTAATGACCGAGATTGGTGCCAAATGTCAAAAATAGTGAAAAAGGGGACATTAAGGGAATCTATTAAAATTGTTACGAGAATAAGGACAAAAGTGCAAGAAGGCCATCTTCTCCAAAATTAAAGACCAAAATGTGAAGGAGATGCAAATGGAGGGGCTTGAATTGAGCAGAGAAGGAGCTCCTTCTCTCTAGATTTTCGGTCATTCGAACCGTTGGTTCTTGACGGAGCAAGAAGTAAAATTGTTCTACGCGGCGAGGGCTACGTGTGGGCACCGATTTGGTGGAGTTCCGATAACTCCGAGAGGTAGGGATATTTTCCTACTTGTGATATTCTTGGGCTAAGAGCCATGTTTATGGTTGTGATATTGGCGAGGCTTGATTTAGTCGAAATTCGGTCTCAAAACCTTTGGAACCGAGCTTTGAGAAAATCTCACTTAGGGACATGAAGGTTGCCAACCCGAGGGTTTCACTGCTCATGAATAGTAATGAGATTTTCTGTGTGAAAATGTGTGTTGTAAGTGATTCTAATGAATTAAGCTGTGTTTAATTCATTCCATGTGAGCTAATTTTGTTGTTGCTGATGGAATTTAATGACATGATTTGTTTTAGATTAATATGTTAAGAGATATGCATGTGAATATATTAGCATGAATGTGTTGATTGATATCATACATTCCATATGCACCGGGGCACCCCTAGAATATTAGAGTGAGTGCATGACATGAAATTGGAAAGAAGTTTTAAAATGTTTTTAGAAAGGAATTTGAAGGAAGATTTTCCAAGAATTTGTTTTTCTGAGTCAGTCTAACAGCCGCTCATCTGAGGCGACCTATGACCTGCTTTCAGAGAAATATCCAGCACCCGCCCGCAGGGTAGTCCAAATGTATTTATCAAAATTCTAGAGGAGCTAGAACAAAGATTTTGGTTTTGGAAAATCGGATATTTTACTCAGGCTGGGCCAGGCATATGCGAGGAGCTCAGGAAGACTCCTGGATAATGATCATCATGTGTATATCTGGCAGTTCACAATTGCTTGAAATGTGACTGCTTTCCATGGCAGCGTGTGCACTTAGCGGAGTAAACTCATGGTGGAAAATTATCTCTATCACTTTGCTCACTCCCTGGTCGAGGATCATCATTTCGTGGCTGTGGAGCGTAGACGAGGACAACGCCTCACTGTGAGGCCACAGCTAAGAAAGCTCCGGGTCAGGGTTCGCATCCGTTTGTATAACATGTACTGAAATTCCAGGCATTTTGGATATATGTTCAAAGAGTAATCATTAACCTTGAACTAGCTGTATATAGTCGATGCATTCGTGGGTATTAGCAAAAAAGAGCTCGCGGCATTATTTTACTCATGTGGACCCCCGTGTCATTGTAAACCGCTTAGACAGTTGTATCTGGGTAGAGCTCCCCTGTGGCAAAGGAGACTCGCCGATTTTCATGAGGCCCAAGCTACCCGACATCCACGACAGATTCACAAAGCTGATTCGGTTATCAACCACCTCTGAAATCTGCCGTACAAGGTTGAATACTTCATTAATTTTCTATTTCAACATTGTCCGAATCAGTAATTATCTATCATTCTTGTATACGATGTGGAAACTTAATACATCATGCCACCAAACAAGATTCGGGAAACATGCTTTCAATGGTATCAATTATAGTTAACAGGATGGTATTGGCATGGGAGCAAGGTGTCCTACTAGTAAACAACCGGGCGAAATGGCACGAAGAGCAGATACATGGATTGTGGTGATGTCGCTTAGCAAATGAAATGGTCACGCTACGTAAGATGAGTTCAAGATCGATCCACGTCATTCAAACAATTGCTTAAGATGAAAACCTTAGACTGGTCAGGTATTAATTTATAAATAAATATTAGTTAATCAGACAACGCGGCAAAATTATGAGGTGGTCGATAAAATCTTTTCGCATTTACTCCAAATATTAGGGATATGCTTCCGATCAACAATGAGATGCCTGATTTATGTATGAGGCTAAGATAACATCAACGACAGGTATGGAATATGAAAAGATATATGCATGCCTAAATGATCAGACATTTACAGAATGATTTGAAGGATGCATCTTCATGTCCTACTTGTGGAATGTCAAGGTGGAAGCGCAAACAAGGCAGCGAAACACTAAGAAGATTCCGGAAAGGTATTGTAGATTCCCACCCATCCCGTAGGGCTTAAGAGATGTTTCAATCTCCCAAAACAGCTAAAGACCTAAAATGGCATGTAATGTGAGGAGAAAATAATGGTAAACTTCTGCACCCTAGATTCCCAACGTGGAAACTAGTGAACCAAATCGGTCTGAATTTTCGATCAGAAACTAAGACTTCCAGATTTCAAATACAGATGGCATTAATCCCTTTCAAGATCTCTATGACTAGGTATGTATAGTCATTGGCCCGTCTTCACACAACTTACAACCTTCTCGTTATGAATGAAGAGGAAATTTATGATATTCTTTGCTACGTATCAGACCACGACAACCCGGTAATAATATCGATGTTTACTTGACACCCTTTAGTGGATGATTTGAAAACTTTATGAGAGGCAGGGGTGGAAGCTTATGATGCACATCAAAAGAGTTTTTACATTAAAGGCTATTTTGATATGGATAATGAATGTGTCAAGATATGGAACTTATCCACGAGACCAAGGGATATTATGCTTATTCGACATGTGTGGTGAAGAAACATATTCACATCAAGTTAAAACATAGGAATAAGAACCCAGATACAGCTATAGAAGATTTCTTCCATGCAACCATCCATTTAGAAAGCAAAATAAGGCAATACTGATGAACAAGAGTTTAGGCTTCCAAAAGATCCATCGAGATGAAGATGAAAGGTTGATACGATCATAATCAATGGGAAAGAAGCATAGAAACAATGTCGATCCTTTGTTAATCCTACATGTTGGAAAAAAAGAAGTCTATATTCTTTGAACTTGAATATCGAGATATTTCTATATTCGACACAACTTGATGTCAAGTGCATATTGAGAAGAATGCTCAGGAGAGCATCATGAACTTTGCTTAATACTCCTCAGAAAACAATCATGAGTAAAGTCTCACTGATCTTGCTTGAAATGGGTATATCATCAAACTTAGTAACCCAAATCGTCAAGCGAACTTATCTCCCCCCCGCATGTTATACCTCAAGTGGAGGAAAGTGGAGGAAGAAAAGAGTATTGTAAACTTAGTCATTTGAAGGTTCCCGAAGGTTGTTCAAACTTTAGAAACCTTGTGTCTACGGAAGCTTAAAGTTTTTAGTGGTCAAGTCTCATGATTATCATCTCACTTATGCAACAACTACTGCCAAAGGGCAATTAGATCCTCGTGTTGCCTAAGTATGTGGGATATGCTATTACAAGATTGTGTTTTTCTTAAATGTACTTTGTGCAAAGGTGGTGACAGCACACTAAATGATGTACAACAAGACATTTATGGGTCACTTTATGCTTGCTGTAGAAGTATTTCCCACCTTCGATCTTTGGACATCATGCTTCATTTAACAAGGCACTTGTAAGAGAGGTTGCATTATGTGGACTTGTATATGAGATGGATGTACCCATTTGAAAGGTACATGAAATTCCCTTAAAGGGTTATGTGTTCGAAATCGTAATCGCCGTATGGGTGCATCACTGATCAAGAGATCGTAGAGGAAGCTTTAGAGTTTCAGACAGAGGCAATATCAAAGCATGGATGCAATTGAGATTCCTTCTAGTATGAAAGATGAATGGAAATGTGGGAAACCTTTACTTGGTGGTCGTGACAATTACTATTCATGATTATAAATTAGTGGAGCAAGCACATCATTATGTTCTACAAAATACAACCTTAATGCAACCTTATATTGAGTAAGTGTTACAAATGTGGATATATGAGTTTGTTAGTACTCTAACTAATATTTATGCAAACCATGACTTGCTTGTTTTTACCATAGTGAACATATGAAATATTTGAAGACAAATATCTCGCCAATCAAAGAGGGTGAAGTGGTTGGAGGATGAACATGTGTGCACATTTAGCTATTGGCTTAAGAGAAAGGTATGAAACTCAATACGTATAGTACTCCCCTTAAATTTAATTGTTATAAATTTTAAATTACACAAACTTACATATCATCAATAAAATATGTAGGTTTAAGATGAAATAGGTAAGAAAGTACCTATTGAAGAGGAAATTAAGTGGCTTGCACAAGGACCAAGGCAACAAGTTCTTACTTATCCTGGTTATATCATTAATGATTGTTGTTACCATATCAAGCATCGTGATGAGACATGAGTCAACCAAAATAGTGGCATTAGTATTGTGGCATCAACTATGCAAATTGCGAGTGCTAAAGATAAGAATCCCATACTTGGTGACATGTGTTTTTGCGTAGGTTGTCATGTATATATGGACTTTGGATTATAAATATGTTTAATATTTGTGTTTTTAAGTGATCGTTGATAGTACAAATGGTGTCAAAGTTGATGAGCTTGGTCGACATTAGCTGATTCCGGACTTCAAGATAGACATAAATCGTGATCCTTTCATTTTGGCAACTGTGCCAAACAAGTATTTTGGTGTAGAAGACCAAGTTGACCATGGTCCATCAGATTATCAAGGCCAAAATGGAAAGACTTCAACATTGATATGATGATAACATGACTGACAATTGTATGGAGCATAAACTCCATTTTGTGAATGGAATGCCTAATATTGACTCTTTCTGGCGAAGTCAAGACCGGTGATGCAATTTGTATGCATTTCCACCGTGACGCTCAAACCCGGGGTTCGCTGATAACCCTTCAACTCATGGAATACCTTGTCTCACATCATAGAGACCTATACATGAGTAAAATGGTCGCATTGGCCTACACATCATACTCATCAAAATACATCCTAACTATATTTCCAATTCATGAGTTTGATTTACGTTTACTTCTAATGTAATTTAACATACGGTGATATTTAAGGATTTACAATGTTAATACATGTTATACAAAATAAATACCAAAGCCACAATCCTGATTTCTTCCTCAAAAGTCGACTCTACCAAGGTCTTCCCGAACACCCCTCAGACCGAATAATGATCCCCATTAAGAAGCAGCAATGCCCAATAGCTGGAATTATCCCATACGGGTTACTCCCACCTAAGCCGCACTGTGGAAAATGATTCAATGATAAACACATTCAAGAAAAATACATGATCTTACTCTGAATGTCTACATGCCTAATCCCATGTCTCGAGTCCTCACTCAACTCCTCACACATGCCTATGCTTCAAATGCGTAGTTAAAACATCGCTTTTCAAAACAAAATCTGTTTGAAACACACCACCGAAGTTTCGTGAAATATACTGACTACCCTCCGAGGCAAATCACCGGATCATTTTTTCGTAATGCCGGTCGCTCCGAGATGTATCATTGACCACTTCTATAGTACTGAAAATCATCCCTTGAAATTCCTTTCACAATCATTTTCCATTTTTCATTTCTTTCATGCCATACACTCACACCTAATTTTCTAGGTTACCCCGGTGCATATGAAATGCATTATGCCATTTTCACAATAATTCATGTTAGTATCAAGCATGCGTATATATATTAATGTACAACATCAACATACCATGGATAATTATAATTGATACATATAATTCTCCTCCATGCACAACCTATGTTAATACATCATACAACATACATTAACATGTCATATTCACATTGCATGTTATTCACACAAGCCATAACACACAACCTAACTGCCAAAGACTAACTCCGCCTGACACAATGTCCTCCAATGGAACATGGATGAAATATTGACTCAATGGTATTTCCATAGAGTCAAAGAACACCCGAATCGGAATTCGGACGAAGAAGTTATGACCTTCCGAAGTCATGTCATGACATGACTAGGGCGAATTTATCTCTGGGCTTAGCCTACCTTAACTACCCGAGCGCCCCCTTCCGGCCAGCTCCGGAACCCACTGCCCTCCAAAGGCATTCAGATGGAATCTTGACTTAATGGTCTAGGAGTCCAGAACACCCAAACCCGGGACCAAGACGAAGAGCTATGACCTTCCTCAAGTCGAGGTCACACATGACTAGGCAATGCATCCCGCACCCACCTTACCTACCCAAACGCCCCTTTTCGGGCCAAAATTTCCGACACCCACCGGCCTCCAAAGCATCCGGATGTTCAAATTCAAGCCTATAGAGTCAAAGAACACCCGAATCCCGACCGGACGTAAGAAGCATGACCTTCGGGTCAGAGGTCACACATGACTAGGCAGCCTTTTACCCTGGGCTAGGCCTGGTCTTTTTTTACCTAATTCGAACGCCTTTCCGGCAAGCTCCGGCACCCACTCCCTCCACAGGGAATCTAGATGGAAGCTTGACTCAATGGGATTTCCGCATGTAGTCCAAGATCCACCTAATTCGGGCGAAGGCTGGGCGACCTTCCGCTGGAGGCCCACACATGACCAGCGTACCACCGCCAGCCTGTCTTTGTGACGATCTCGAATTCCCCTTCCGGCCATCTCCGAACCCACCGCCTCCACTGCAGACCGATGGAATCTGACCAATCGTCTTCCATGTAGTCTAAGAACACCCGAATCGAGAGTTCGACGAAGAAGTTATGACCTTCCGGGTCGAGGTCACACACACTAGGGCAGCATCCCGCTGAAGCCTACCTACCTAACCATACGCCCTTTCCCACAAACTCTCCAAGACCCACTTCCCCTCCAAAGTCATCTGTTGAAAAGCTTGACCTAATGGGCTTTCGATAGAGTCCAACACCCGAATCTAATTCAGACGAAGAGGTTGGGCGACCTCTGGTCGAGGTTCACACATGATTAAAGTAGTTCTTACCCGCTAGCCTACTCCACCCACCCGACGCCCCTTCGGCCGCCCTCCAGCACTCCACGCTCTCCAAAGGCATCCGTCTAGAAACTTGACTAAATGGGATTTACTGTAGTCCAAGAACACCGAATCGAATTGACGGAAGAAGTTATGACCTCCGTCAGGTCATGTGACAATCCTAATGGACGGAACCCGTCCGGGGTGAACCCATTCGGGGTGACGCCATCTGGGGTGAACCCATCCGGGGCTGGCTAAACCCATCCGAGGTCGGCTAACCTAGCCGGACAGCCCCTTAACTATACTGTTCTGGTAAACGGACCATAACTTGGGCTACCAAGGTCCGATTTGAGAAATTCAAAAGCCTAAATTCAAGTTCACCGATTCGCTAAGCAATTTAACTGGCTGGGACTCACTACCAAAATCCCTTTATTTCCTACCCAAAAACCAGTTCTAAAGTCCGAGGTTAATGTGTACTACCACACATGGCGCTTTCCCATGGTTCAAAACACAACCATACATTCCCTTCTTAAAGAAGACAACTACACCTCATTCATTTTAACTTCTAATACATAAATGGAAATAATAAGGACAATTACTTGGCCCCACAAATCGCCTCCTCAATGTCTCAGAACATCCCGAATCTCCACATTAATCGTCCCAAAGTTCAGAATGGTTCACACGGCCTTCACACAACCTGCCATTTGAATGGCCCTTAAAACAAGGATTAAAAACCAAGTAGGAGAAAACACCTACCTCTCGGGGTTTTTTGTCAAAACCCTAACCCAGCCCCAAGGTTTCTCGCTGTGAGGTTGAACTCTTCCTCTTGTCTTTAAACCCGCCAGTCCGATCGTCGGGAAATTTAGAGATAAGGTGAGTCTCTCTCTAAAACTCTCTCTTTTCAAACTGCCTGTTTCCTTCTTCTCCCCTCTCCAACCGGTCGAGAAGATAGGTCAAGTGAGATGTCCTCTCACTTGCCACTATTCACCCTAAGTGGCCTCGAATTACCCTTATCACCTTATCCATCTATCTTGGATTTCCCTCCAATCATGTGTTGCCACATGTCCATATGGGTCCCACACTTAAGCTCAAGTTGACTGAATCTGCACTTGACACGTGGCACACTGTGAGTCACTCCAAATGCACCAAGTGTCCCCCACTATGCTCGTTGCCTCGAAAAACGTGCAAATTCTGACTGTCTCATAATTCTATGAAATTCGACGCAGTAGCTAGATTTCACGAGACTATTCCAACGGTGAAGTCCGTTTCATCATCCAAGATCTAAAAAAAAAAATTACGGATTTTGACCGAATTTTACCATTCTACCTTTCCTCATAACTGATTTTCCGGGGTTTCACATTCTCCCCATCTTAAAAGAATTTCGTCCCGAAATTCCACACACATAAGCATCAAACCACATGCATATGTAACCCTACATTAATTCAAACACTCGTAAGCTTATGACCTTCCAAGCGTCACCATCACCTATTGAACCAGATGGGCCGTCAACCTAACCCATGTCAACAATGACATCAAAACCCGATATGTCTACCACCCGAAGGTCCACCATGAGCAGAATCCCTAAGATCCCTGTCTCACAGTTTCAACCTACTTCGTCAACTCTCACCCTAGGTCTTAGGGGAGAATTTTCCAGGCATTGGTTCTTGCAAAGGCCTCAACCTCCAAGCCCAAACCTACCACATCAGATGCAATAATGAACATGATGCATCAAACAACAAATGTCCCATCCTTGACGTGCCATCTACACATGTCAAATGGCAATAGCGTTATATAAAAAAACATCTAGTTAAGGAAGATAAATTTTGTTGAAAATAAATAGAAAAAATAAAAATTGAACAACAAAATTTGAAAGAAATATTAGAAAAACTTAGTAAAAAACTAGATCAAATATTTGAACAATTAGTTAAGAAAACAAGTAAATTAGAAGTAAATAAAATAGAAAATCTTTTCCAACAATTTGAAAAACTAAGTTTAGGAGAAAAACCAAAATCTAGTATAGAATATAAAATCAATCCATTTGAACCAAGAAATTTAGAAATAAACCATGGAAATTGTAGAAGTAATAAAACCAAAAGAAAATGAACCCATTAGTAAAATATAATTTTTGAAGAAATTTAGATGAAAATAGCTTGAATAAATAATGAATGTAAAAAATAAACCTAGAAATAAGACTCCTTAGATTTAGAAAAATTATTACAACCTTTAGAAAGTAAAATAAATCCCATAATAGTATGTGTGGAAAGATTTTGACAACAATAATAGGAAAAACCCACGTAGAAGTTAAGACAAATAACGAGGGTCATAAAGAAACTCAAAAAGAAGAAGAACCACAAATCTCTTTAGAAACAACAATTGTAAATACAACAAATAAAGGTAAAATCATAATATTTCCAACAACTATTAAATTAAAGAAAACTCCAAATAAAAAGAGAAGCAATGTTAGATACTGAGCTAGTAAAACCTTTTATTTGAAACTTTAGTACCAAAAGAAGATCAACAAACCTTAACTCAACCTGTAGAATTAGTGCAGTATAATCAAGAAAAACTAATACTAACAAAATATATAGCTAATGTTCCAATGATAATTAACAACATAACCATGACATTACCACAAACCTATTTAGTCCCTAGTATAAGTTTGTATTCTTTTATTTTAGGTTTAAATTTTGCAATATTCTAAGGAGGGCAACAATACTAAAATAACCAAGTTAGCTTTCACCCAAAAAAACTACAACAATTGCTTATACAAACACATAAATAGAACTAATAACATAAGCTGCCATTATACAAATACAATAGAGGAAATAAAAGATAGTATAGTTAATGATTATTCATAAAATTTAAAAACTCATATTAAAATTAAAAACCTTTTTAGTTCGCTAAAAATAGGAATTATAGGAGAAGTTAATTTCAAAAAACATTGAATAGGAATTAAAACAATTTGTAAAATACCAATAAAAATCCGCATTTAGCTATAAAACGTCGATATTGCATGTAACCTTGTAGATACAAAAGAATTTAAATACAAATAGAAGAATTATTGCAAAATAACCTTTATTAAACCAAGTTTTAGTCCTCATAGATCGAATTTTTAGTTATAAACCATACAAGGAAGAAAACGAGGAAAGCTAGATGGTAATTAATTATACAAGATTAAATGATAATACTTATGATGATGCATATAAATACTTAATAAAGATTATTTAATTAATTTATTCAAGGATGTAGATATTTTTCTCACCATGATTGTAAGAGTGGATTTTGGCAAATAAGATTAGATAAAGATAGCAAACCATGGACCTGCATTTTGTACTTGTGGGCTATATGAATGGAATGTGTAATGCCATTTTGATTAGCAACGCTCCTCAAATATTTCAACGAATGATGGATAAAATATTTAGTAAATACTCATTTATTCTTGTATATATTGATGATATTCTTGTTTTTTCCAAAACTTTTCATGAACATATAAAGATGAACTTGTTTTGAAGAACTTATAAATAATGGTTTGAAAGTTAGTAGAAAGAAATAGTTATTTAAAAAATCAAATTGAATTTTTAGGATTTGAATTAGAAAATGGTCAAGTAAAACTTCAAGAACATATATACGTAAAATCAATAATTTTCCGTACAAACTAGAAGATTTAAAACCTTACATTAAAAACCTAAGTCAATTAATGGACTCTTTTATAGTAAACCAAAAATACAGGCAAAATATTTTTTTAACCTAGAAGATATTAAATTAGTTCAAAAATAAAAGAACTTTAGAAAAATCTCCCCAACTTTACATCTCCTGCGAGAAAGTGAATATAAAATAATTCAAATGTATGCAAGTCAAATAGGACGGGAGGAATTCTTTTTAGCATTAACCAATAATTTAGGAAGAAAACTTTAGATATCAGAGGAACTTTAATGAATATCAAAAGAACCTTAGTTCAACAGATTTAGAAATATAAGCTATAATTTTAGTTCTAGAAAAATTTCAATTATTTTTAAACCAAGAAAAATTTACTTTAAGAAATGATTGTGAAAATATTAAAAAATTCTTTGAAAATAAAAATTCTTCAAAATTATCTACCAAAAGATGGATAAAATCTTAACGCTTTTAATTGGTTTTAAACCTAAATTGGAACATATAAAGGAAAGGATAATATAATAGCAGTATCAAGTTGCATGATTTATATAAATGATTTAATTATTTATGACTAACTTGCTGCATAGAACATGGCTCAAAGGAGAAATTCAAAAGCAAAAACTTTTCAATTTGGAACTGTTAGTTTAAATGAAGTTTTAACCCCAACATTCAATTTCATTTTTGTATTCCCAAAACCTTCAAGAACATAGCAATTGTTGATAACCTTTAAGGTCTTTAAAACCCCAAAACTTTCAAAACCAAAATTTAGAATATGCTTATGGAAAAACCATTTCAGCTTTAGCCCAACATCTTCAAAAATTACAGAACCAGTTTGTTGTTTTAGAAACTGAAAATTTCAAATGCTTAAAAAACCAGAAAACAAGAAAACCATATTAAGGATTTAGAAACAAAATTAGACTCTTTGAACAATGTCAGTAAAACTGATTTAATTAATATGATTAGAAAATCATCTCTTCTTACCGAACAGTTTCATAAACTTGTAATTAAAAACAAGTTCAGATCTGATATTTATAATAATATAGAATCTTTATTTTTAGATAATGTGACGCCCCAAAACCGGGGGTTCATGGATTAACCCACAACCCGCGAATAATTATGAATGCTCTGCAATCCTCGACACCACTCATGAAAATTGAACAGAGTCTCCTTTGTACGGGGAGCTCAACCCAAGGTACAAAACCTGTCCCAACAATTTACAATGACCACACTGGGTCCACATGGGAGTAAAATAATGGCCACTTGGGTCCCTACATTAATACTCACAAAATACATCAACTATATACAATAGTTCAAGAGTTAATAAATTACTCTTTACCAAACATATATTAAAATGTACAATTTCTAATACATGTTATACAAAATGACAATGCTAAAGCCATAACTCGGTTTTCTTCTTAAATGCGGCTCTAGTGAGCTGCCATCCTCCCGTGACACTCCCCGCACCAAATAGTGATCCCTCGAATGCAGGAGCAAAGCCCAAAAGAGTGATAATTTCCTATATGGGTTACTCCCACCTAAGTGCACATGTCATGGCAAACAATCACATCCAAGCAATTACATGAACCTACTCAAATGTCTACATGACCAATCCCATGTCCCGAGTCCTCACCGACTCCCTCACATATGCCTAAGCCGAATGCAAGTAAAATATCCAGTTTCAAAACAAAGCTTTTGTTTTTAAAACTTTCTTTACATACCGAAGTTTCGTAAAATATTGGACTACCCTCCGAGGCGAATTGTTGGATAACGCTCCTAAACAGTCATGGTCCTCATATGAAGTGATCTGTTAGACGACTCTCCAAGGTAATTCTTCGGAAAATCTTCCTTGAAATTCCTTTCACAAACATTTTCGTTTTTCTTTCAATTTCATGTCATGCACTCACTCCTAATATTCTAGGGTGCCCCAGTGCATATGGAATGCATGATGCCAATCCCAACAAACTCATGCTAATATATAAAACATGTATATACTAACATAATTAATCCACATAAATCATGTTATGCAAATTCACAATCAATAACACCAAAATTAGCTCACATGAGCTAATTAACAAACACAAGCAATTCATTTTGAATCACTCAACATCATAAAAATCACATCAAAATCATAAAACATTCATCTACATGAATGCTGAAACCCTGGGTTATAATCGTTTCATGGCCACTCAAATTTGGGATTTTCTCCCTGGCTCACAAAGGTTTTAATACCGGGAATTTACCAAATCAAGCCTCGTATCCCTAACCATAAACATGGCTCTTAGCCAAAGAATATCACAAGTAGAAAGATCCATACCTTCTGAGTTGTCGAAATTTCCACTCAAATCGTTGTCCACGCGTGAGCCTCGCCACAGATCGACTCTTGCTTCTTGCCGAGAATCGACTCATCCGACAGCCGAGAAATCTAGAGAGAAGGGAGCCATTCTCTCAAAATCACAAAAACCCGCTTCCATCAGACCTTCGCTTTGGTTTCAGTAAAATGATACATTTGACTATTCATTTATTGTCTTTATTCATTTAACATTTTGTTTTAATTTTTGACACTTGGCACAATCTAGGTCATTCATCTCATCCTTCAGCCACTGGCGTAACATGTGCTGCATGAAAGAGAGAGGGCAGACTCTCACATCACATGTTCACGAGCAAGAGCCAAGACTCGATGCTCCTCGAAAAACGGAATAGATCGTTCGGCTCGACGAAATTATCTGGTTGTTAGATTTTCGGTGGAGACCATTCCAACGCTGACGCTCATTCATCATCCTGAGATCTAGAAAATTCTCGATTTTTACCTAAATTACGCTTTACCTTTTTCTTAAAATTTAAATTTTCTTCTCGGCTCATGTATAAATATTATGAAAAAAGTGCTTTTAAGAACCGTATATTGTATGAAAAATTTAGAACCAAAAGCAAGTGGAATTAAAAATGCAGATATATGGCTTACCATGATCCCATTTATTTTTCGCTATTTATTTAGCTTATGTAAATATGGTTTAACAAAATATTTAGAACTCATCCTCGAACCGATGGATCAAGGGATTTTGAAACATATTTTTAAACTCAAAGATGGTCAAGTACCTAAGAATTTTTTCCAAAACTCGAAACTGTGGAAACCTTGAGAAAATCAATTTTCTCAAAAAAAGGCAAATCATATCGTAAAATCTGAAATTTTCAGATTCTGATGATGAAACGTATTTCATCATAACGCCTCGCAAATCTAGCTAACACGCCGAATTTCGGGCCGACCCGACAATGTAATTTGCACATTTTTCGAGGCACCGAGTATCGGGTGCCGAAATAACATATGATGTGACAAAAGTCACCTATAACATGTACTAAGGCACATATGTCAGTATGAGTAGAGAGATGATGGAATGGATCGCCAGATATCATGTCAAAATCCAAGAAATGGGACATGAGTGGCATTATTTGAATGTTTAATGAGTATGAAGACAAAATAGCCAATAGTAGTCATCTTCTTCCTTCAAAAAGAAAGCCAAAACGTGAAGGATGAGAATGGGGATGCAGTAGGTACAGATTTGAGGGTTTTAGTTAGAGAGGGAGTGCCTTCTCTCTAAGATCCCGAAATGACGGACAATGATTTCTTCTGCCAAGAAGAAAAGTTGTTCACGGCGAGGACAACGCCGCAGGCACCTGCTTTGAGTTTCTCGACAAACCCGTGGTAGGAAGCTCATCCCCACTTGTTTTACCTTTGTTTAAGTGTTTCAGATGCTGTGTTGGTTTGAGGCCGTGAGTGACCGTTTGATCCATCCCAAATCTTGGGACCGAAGTGTGGAAATTTTTGGGAACCATTTGGACAGTCCGTGATAGTTTTAGGGACTGTTTTGGGTGTTTGTGACATAATTTATACAATAAATTGTGTTTTGGTGAGTAGGAGACCAAAAATGGGCATGGAATTCGGTTCCACCAAGAGGAACTGATGTTTGGTGAGTGGGCTACCCACGGAAAGCCCACTATTATGTTATAGGGACTGTTAAAAACAGTCCGGTTGGCTTGAATTGGACCATAAACGTCCATGTGTAGTGTGTATGAAATTGTTGAATTGAATGACTTTAGTTGAGTGGAAATAGATAGGTTAATGCATAAGCTTGATGTGTTAACATGTTGTCACAATTATATGGAATATAATTGTGTGTATAGGCCATTGGAAATGGGAGTGTGTTTAGCTCAAGTGAGCTAGTTTGGGTGATGGTTGATAAACACGGAATGATGTGGTGGTGTGATTTTCTGTAAATTTGAGAATATATTATTTGATATATTGGTATAAAATGATTGAAAGGCATAATGATTTTCATACGTGATCGTAAGAATCCTAGAAATTAGGTGTGAGTATGACATGAATTTTCCGAAACGAACATGTTTGCGAAAAGGAATTTCACAGATGATTTTCTCGAGAATGGGGCTGGGAGATGAGGTCTAAAATCATTTTTGATGAGGACCATGATCACTTCAAAAGGTTCTCCAACAAGATTCGCCTCGGAGGGTAGTCCCATATTTTTATCAAAATCCCCAGAGGTGTATTTTCGAGAACAAGTTTTGTTTTGAAATGGTGTTTTCCTCATACATGGCTTAGGTAAGTGTGTGAGGGAGTCGGGTGAGGACTCAGACATGGGGGTGGGGACATGTAGACATTCAAGCAGAATCACGGACATTTTGAGCGTGTGTTTATATTGATCATTGCATATGCACTTAGGTGGGAGTAACCCATTTAGGTGATTCTACTACTAGGCTATAGCTCACCCTATCGAGGGAATATTTTTCAAGTATAGGGAGCGTTTGAGAAGACGACCCATTTTAGAGGCCGATTTTGAAGAAAAGCCTGGGTTGTGGCTTTTGATGGTTTTTGGTTTAATATGTATTAGAATTCAGATTTTAATATGTATTTGTATTAAGAGTAATGAAATAACTCTGCACTATCGGAATATAGTTAGGTATATGTTTGATGAGGGTTGATGCAGGGCCTGGCGGCTACTTTATTCAGAAGGGCCCTGCACACGAGACGATAGATTTTCTCCGCAGTTGATCTGGGGGAGTCAACCTGACACCCCAGATTTGGGGCCGCAGCCTGGTATCGTGAGCTTTAGGGCATACGAGTACCTAGGGCTGGGGGACTTTGGGCTTAGGCCACTGTCTTAGAGTGTAGAGCTTAGGTATACGAATACCTAGGCTTGGGGACTCGGGGCTTAGGTCATGGCCGAAAGGTGTAAGAACATCACCACTCTGCACCGGCTGGTTTAGTATGTGGATTACCTAGGAAATCACTATGACAGAGTAGAACACCGCATGTACTACAGCTCTAGGTGTGATGGTGTGTATAACATGAGTCAGATGTTACGGAATTATGGGATCATGTGATTGATGTGTGAATGATGTTTATAACATGGATTGTTATGTGTTGTGTATATAATTTGTATGCTTGGTGAGTAGCATAGGAGAAAACGTTGAACACTAGGGCTGAGAAATATAACCTTAGATGTTCGGGATTTTTTGGGCAGAATGGTCCAGAAAATTCTGGACAGTAGCTCCAAGTTTGAACAAGAACAGATAGGGTTTGTGAAATTCTGGAAATTTATTCCAGTTTTTGCACATGAAAAAATAAAGGGGGTTAAAGTTTAACTCATAAAATTTTTGAGTGTATGGATAGCAAGCACAAGACGGAGTAAAGAAGGAAGGCTACCTGTGAAATGAAAAAAATGAGGAGAGGAAAAATTTTTCGGTTTACAATGTATGCGAAGAAAATAAAATAAATAAAATAAATAAATTTTAATAAGTTTATTTGGTGTCTTGGAAAATGAAAAAAAAGTATATATATATATATATATATATATATATAATGTGTGTGAAAAGAAAAACGAAAAAAAGATGCCAATGTTTTGGGCTCTTTGCTTGGCCCGTAATCACGATACAATGGAAAATTGTATCGTGACATAAACTATTACAGTGTGAAGTGAGCAGGGTGTATTGCAACATGGGGTAGGTACAGCTGGGTGGCGTGTCCACGATACACTCGGTTGTATCGTGGCCAGATTTGAAGAGCTTGATGGAATTGGGAGTGAAGGTCACGATACAATTTGATAATATCGTGACATGGAAGAATCACAGGCTCTTCGGGAAATTGTGTGCCAATACACGTTAGTGTATGTCATTGACCAAGAGAGGGGCATGGGCGGTGGGGTACGTGTCGAGACACGGGGCCACAACACGACATGCGAGGGCCACGACACGGCGCGAGGCGCTGGCTGGCGTGCGTGTGCGATCTGGTAGCTCGAGGCCAAGATCTGGTCGGACCCGGGCTGCGACAGCTGCGCCCGCTAGCGGCTTGCGCACTCGGCGCTGTTGCCTTGAACAGACGGTTGTGCACTTGGTGCACCCAACCCGGGTTTTGGGTTTAGTGCCTTTGTTTCGATCATTGTTTGTGGACACTTTATTCACAAAATTTTTCCAAAAAAGTTTTTTTTTTTTGAATAATAAAATAAAATAAAATAAAATAAAATGAGATAAAATTTTTAAAAATGAAATTTTCAAAAATAAAATTTTTGATGTTGATTATGATCTGATATATGGAATTAGTTGTCTTGAATTGCCTATAAATGCAAGGACATAGTATATAAAATATTTCTGTGTATGAATAGTGTCTCGGGGCTGTGTTTATGCCCTAGAGATACTGCATTGAAATTTAACTTGCCATTTGACATGTGTAGATGGCTAGTCGAGGGCGAGGACGTAGAGATCGTCCACGGGGTATTGGTCAGGCACCATCGACTTTTGACCAGCAGGCCTTTGCTGAGGCCGTAGGGATTGCAGTCGCCGCTATCGCACAGGCATGTGCAATAGTGAGCCAGGGCGATTCAAACGACCTCCAGCGTTTAGAAGCACATCATCCTCCAATGGTTAGAGGAGGAGTGGACTCTAAGGTCATGACGACTATGACCACAGAGGGAGAGGTAGATGACATACGAGGCATCCAAGATATGGGTGTTGGTACTAAGAGGAAGGAAGATCCATCTTCTTCCAACTTAGGGAAAGAAGCGAGAAGACTTGTTTCACAAGGATATCAGAGACGGGACCAAGACGAGGATAGGACATTTAGTCGAGCGGGACGGATGATGTGTTATTCTAGTGACTGGACACTTCGGCGAGATTGTCAGGAGCGGGGAATCAGGTTATGGGACACCTCGGTCTCAATCATAAGTGAGGCGAGTTAGGACACTAGTTAGGATGGGGCGGATGTTGTGCTACCAGTGCGGTGACCGGACACATGAGGAGAGGTTGCCCAGAGAGACGGGGATCCGAGGTTTGGGGCCCGGTGCGGAGTCGGTCAGTTGAGGGCGGGAAGCGGTCTGATTTGTTTCTCCGCCCACCTAGTACTGGGTTGAGACGATCACCTAGTACTTCTCGGAGCGGGTCACATAGGCCAGAGGTCAAGCGTGGAGTCGGTCGAGCCACGAGATTGCGGGGCCAGAGTTCGAGGTCGGCTGGGCGGATGGCGTGTTCCATTGCAGTAACACGGGCACGGGAGGCGGGTGTCCTAGGAGGCGGAGATCTCATGGTGCGAGGGCGGCGTTCAGATTAGCGGATATGCGGGTGCGTTTCTCTCGCATGTTGACTAGAGTAGCGTTTAAATTGGATGCATCGAATTCATTCATTGTTGCATCTTGTGTGATAGGTTTGAGCTTAGAGGTTGAGGCCTTTAGAATGATGATGGGAAATTCTTCCCTAGGATGTAGGGTGAGAGTTAGTCAGATGTATCGAGATCGTGAGTCAGGAATCTTAGTGATTCTGCTCATGGTGGACCTTAGGGTGGTAGACATATTGGGTGTTGATGTCATTCTTGACATGGATAAGTTGGCGACCATCGGGTTGTGAGTGGTGGGACCTTAAGCAGGGTTGTCATACCCGACACGATCTGGGAGTTGGGAGAGGCTACATATGCACATGGTTGGATGCGTATGTGCGTGGAATTTCGGGACGAAATTCTTTTTAAGGAGGGGAGAATGTGAAACCCCGAGAAGATCCAATTTTCTCGAAAAAGGGCAAAATCGTAATTTCAATAAAAATCCAAAATTTTTCTAGCTAACACGTCAAAATTTTGTCGAATTCCGAGACAGTCGGAATTTACATGTTTTTCGAGGCACCGAGTATCGGGTGCCGTAAAATGACATGTGATGTGACAAATGTCACCTATAACATGCACTCATGTGACACATGTTGCATGAGTAGAGAGATGATGGAAATGGACGGCCGAGATAATGCCAAGTGTCAAAAATCCAAGAAATGGGACATGAGTGGCATTATTTGAATGTTTAATGAGTATGAAGACAAAATAGCCAATAGTAGTCATCTTCTTCCTTCAAAAAGAAAGCCAAAACGTGAAGGATGAGAATGGTGATACGTCGTCTGATTGAGGGGTTTAGTAAGAGAGGGAGTGCCTTCTCACAGATCGAGCGTCAGTTTGTCGGATTTCTTCGGGCGAAGAAAGAAGTTGTTCTGGCGAGGACAAGCGCGTGGGCACTTAGGTTTCTTGGAGTTTTGACAAACTCCGTGGTGGGGAGTTTATCTACTTGTTTACCCTTTGTTTAAGTGTTTTGTGATGCTTGTGTTGGTTTGAGGCCGTTAGTGGCCGTTTGATCGGTCGCAAATCTTGGGACCAAAGTGTGGACTTTTGGGAACCATTTGGACAGTCCGTGACAGTTTGAGGAACTGTTTTGGGTGTTTGTGACATTATTTATACAATAAATTGTGTTTTGGTGAGTAGGAGGCCCAGGAAGCGGGCAGGTCGGTTCCACCAAGAGGCAGACGTTTGGTGAGTGTTTTGCCCTGGACAACCTGAGTTATATTCTAGGGGTAGTAAAAACTGTTCGGTTGGCTTAGATGGACCATAAACGTCCATGTGTAGTGTGTATGAAATTGTTGAATTGAATGGCTTGAGTTGAGTGGAAATAGATAGGTTAATCACTAAGCTTGATGTGTTAACATGATGTCCACCGATTATATGGAATATAATTGTGTGTATAAACCATTGAAATGGAGTGTGTTTAACTCAAGTGAGCTAGTTTGGGTGATGGTTGATAAACATTGAATTACGTGTGGTGTGATTGTAAATTTGAGAATATATGCTTATTTGATATATTGGTATAAAAATGATTGAAAAGGCATAATGCATTTTCATATGCACCGGGGTAATCTAGAAATTAGGTGTGAGTGCATGACATGAATTTTACGAAAACGAACATGGTTGAAAGGAATTTCACGCGGGGATGATTTTCCGGAGGGAATGTGGTTGGGAGGCGATCTAACATATCATTTGAGGATGAGGACCATATTGTTTGGAGGTTCTCCAACACATTCGCCTCGGAGGGTAGTCCCATATTTTTACCGAAACTCGGTAGTGTATTTTCGAGAACAACAAGTTTTGTTTTGAAAATTTTAAGGATGAAATTGTGAAATCATAAATTTATTGAACCCGGAATGTTGTACTAGAAGAAGGGTAAAGTTGTAATTTGCCAAAAAGGATATGAAGGTCATAATCAAAGAAGAGAGTATGCCATTACATAAATAACATAAGTTGATTTACAATTGCTTGAGAGATGGAGGACCAAATTTTAATTAAAGGAAAGATTAGAATATAAAAAGGGTATGAGAAACAAACATTTCATTTGGTCTCATTTGGCTAGGGCAAGCTGAATTGGAGAAGAGAGAAAAGAAGAGGAAGAAGAGGGAAGAAGAGAAAAAGAAGGAGAAGACGAAAGGTATGTTTTTGTATTGGAAACATGTGTATTTTGGGTTTTTAGTTTGATTTCTAGGGTTTTCCATGGAGATTAGTTCCTCCTTTTTATAGGGTTTTTTTGATAGATCACCCTAACCCTAGATTTGTTGAAGTTATGTGGGAAAAACCCTAGTTGGTATGTAATAAACATGGAATCCTTCAATTTATATGGTTTTGTAGGAATTTGTGGACCTTAGGTTGAATTCTTTGGATTTTTACCTAGGGTTTGGTTATAAGAAGTTCCAAACCACCAATACAAGTGTTGTGATATGGTTTTGGATGAATTCCATGTTGGTTCTTGGTATTATAGATAGAAGTTGTATGAAGAAAGTCGGTGCAAAAAAAGGCAAAAATCGGCATTTAAGGCAAGCGCAAGGTGGTACGATGCAAAACGGGGTGGTACGGTACCCATATGAGAACCCATTTGGTTCCGGTACCAAGACAAGTGGTACCGGTACCAACTTATAGAATGTGTTTGAATGCAGGTACGAACATATAGACAGAAAATTTAATTTTCGAAAAATGGCAAAACGATAATTTTGGTCAAAACCCAAAATTTTTCTAGATCTCGGATGACGAAACGAACTTCACCATTGCAATCATCTTGCGAAATCTAGCTGCCAGTTCGAATTTTGTCAAATTCCGAGACAGCCGGAATTTCATGTTTTTCGAGGCACCGGGGGGTCGGGTGCCGTAAAACGGGTTTGAGAGACATGTGATGTGATAAAAGTTACCTACTACATGTACTCATGTGACACATGTTGCATGATTAGTGGGAGGGTAATGGATGGCCTAGATAGTGCCAGTGTCAAAAATCAGAAAATGGACACATTGGGAATTGTTGGAATTGTTAATGAGAATAAAACAAAAGCTAATTAGTGATCTTCTTCTCCAAAATTGAAGAACAAACATGCGATTAGAGGAGATAAGATACGGTGGGTGCTGGTTTTGAAATTCTAGAGAAAATTCATGCCTTCTCTCTAGATTTCAGCAGTTCGGACCGTCGGTTCTCTGAGCGAAGCAAAATCGATCTGAGGCGAGGGCTACGAGTGGAGCCTTGGGTTGGTGGAGTTCGACAACTCCAAGAGGAGTAGGGATCTTTTCCTACTTGTGTTAGTTTTGGATTAAGAGCCATGTAAATGGTTGGGGATGAGGTTTGGATTAGCCGTGTTTTCATTCTCAAAACATTTGAACAAGTGGAGAAAATCCCCATTGTTGTGGTCATGAACAGTGCCAACCCGAGGGTTTCATTGTTCACATGAATAGTGACATGATTTTTGGTGTGAATTTTTATGATGTTGAGTGATTCAAAATGAATTGCTTGTGTTTGTTAATTAGCCCATGTGAGCTAATTTTAGTGTTATTGATGTGAATTTAATAACATGATTTATGTGGATTAATTATGTTAGTATATACATGTCTTATATATTAGCATGAGTTTGTTGGGATTGACATAATGCATTCCATATGCACTGGGGCACCCTAGAATATTAGGAGTGAGTGCATGACATAAAAGAAAATAAAAGGAAAAATGTTTGTGAAAGGAATTTCGAAGGAAGATTTTCCGAAGAATTGCCTTGGAGAGTCATCAACAAATCACTTCGGATAGGGACCATGACATTTGGATCGTTATCTAGCCAGTGCCTCGGAGGGTAGTTCAATATATTTCTGAAACTCGGCGGTAAGTTTCGAGAACAAAAGCTTTTGTTTTGAAAGCTGTGAGATTTCTCGCGTCGGCTTAGGCATATATGAGGGAGTCGGTGAGTACTCGGGACATGGGATTGGGCATGTAGAAATTCGAGTAGGAATCACTACTAGACTTTGCTCACCCTGTCGAGGGATCACTATTTCAGGTACAGGGAGTGTACAGGAGGACGGTGCTCACTAGAGGCCGCGTTTAGAAAAAAAGAAGCCCCGAGATTGTGGCTTTGACTTGTCATTTTTGTATAGTATGTATTAGAAATTGTACATTTAATAAGTGTTGAATTAAGAGTAATTTATTGAACTCTTGAACTATTATATATAGTTGATGTATTTGTGGTAGCCAGTGTAGGGGCCCAAGTGGCCATTATTTCACTCGCATGTGGACCCTGTGTGGTCATTGTTAATTGTTGGGATAGGTTTTGTACCTTGGGTAGAGCTTCCCGTACAAAGGAGACTCTGCCCAATTTTCGCGAGTGGTGTAGGGTTGCAGGTATCCCGATAATATTCCGCCGGGTTGTGAGGGTTGTCAACGGACCCCGAGGTTTTGGGTCACGGCTTGGTATCGAGGCATAGGTATACAAATACCTAGGGCTTGGGGGACTTGGGCTTAGGTCATGGTCATAAGGGGTAAGAACATCACAGCTTGGTAAAGCTCGATGTTAGAGTTAGGTATGTGATTACCTAGGCAATCACGGGACAGGATTAGAACACTGCATGTATGGTGTTTTATGTGTGAATGGTGTGCATAACATGAGTTGTTGTGTATGAATCGTGATTGAAATTGTATGCTTGGTGAATAGCACATAGAAAAAAAAAGTTGAACACTAGGGTTTAGTTTGAGAAATTTTGGGCAAATAGTCCAGAATTAAATGAGAAAAAAAAATGGTGTGTTGAGGAGAAAATTTTTTCTGGGTTTTATAGTGTGTAAAACATGAAAAAAAATATTTAAAATAAATATTTTTGGTTCTACTGGAAAATGAAAAAAAAATATATATATATATATATATATATATATATATATATATATATATATATATATATATATATATATATATATATATATATATATATATATACTCTTCTATCTCTCTCCTATATATATAATAAAAAATTTAAAAATAAAAAAATAAAATAAAGTAAAATTTTATAATTTTTTTTTTTTTATTTACATATGATTTAAAATAGGAAATTATTGTTTTTCATTACCTATGAATGCATGGACATAGTGTATAAAATTTTTGGGTATGTGAATAGTGTCTTAAGGCCGTGTTTATACCTTAGAGATGCTGCATCAGTTCTGATGGAGTTGGGCTTAGAGGTTGAGGCCGTGGAGGAGCCTTGGCCAGCCGTGAGTTCTCCCTTAGGGATTAAGGCGACGATAGGGATGATATGTCGTGGTTGCGAGTTAGAGATCTCGGGGACTCTACTCACAGTGGACTTGAGGATCGTGGACATGTCTGAGTTCGACGTCATCCTGGGGATGGATTATCTGACAGCTTACAGGGTCGTTATCGATTGTGAACGTAAGAGGGTTACCGCCTACACACAGGACGGTACTCGTGTTGTATTTCAGGGGGACAAGCATGATATTTTTCCCTAGACAGTGTACGATTCTAGGTGTCAGGGATAGTTAGCGGGTTGGCTAGCAAGCCTTTCCCTAGAGGATGAGGTGAGCCCAGGACCGTCTACCTGGTAATCTGCTAGTATGAGGATGTTTTAGGATGAGCTGCAGGGATTACCTCCTCGAAAGGGTTGTAGACTTGGTGTAGGTTACACCACAGTACTTACGCCCGTCTCTATGACTCTACATAGGATGGCACGGTGAGCTGAGGCCGAGAGTCTAGCTACATGGATTCTTCAGACAGGGGTTCGTAGACAGTGCCCGCCCATGGGCGCTCGGTTCTATTTGTGAAGAAGAAGGACAAGACCCTTCGACTGTGCATTGACTATAGACAGTTGAATAGGGTTACGATCAAGAATCGGTACCCATTATCGAGGATTGATGACTTGT
Organism: Tetrastigma voinierianum; assembly: GCA_016808115.1. Classification (NCBI taxonomy): domain Eukaryota; kingdom Viridiplantae; phylum Streptophyta; class Magnoliopsida; order Vitales; family Vitaceae; genus Tetrastigma; species Tetrastigma voinierianum. The sequence goes on along the minus strand of JAEQBH010001909.1, from coordinate 161,325 downwards.
TTGATCAGTTGAGAGGAGCGCGAGTCTACTCGATATAGACGCCGCTGCTTGGTTACCACGGCACATGAGGGTTAGGGACGGATATCCCCAAGGCGGCGTTTAGGACCGTTATGGGCACTTTGGTTCACGGTGATGCCCTTTGGATTGACGAATGTGCAGGCATTCATAGACCTCATGCATGAGGTATTGGCATATCTAGATCGGTTTGTCGTAGTCCTTTGTGGATGACATTTGTCTACTCCAGTGGGAGCATGAGTATCATTTGAGGAATGTGTTACAATCGTTGAGAGACCATCAGCTGTAAGTTCGGTAAGTCACGAGTTTTGACCTGCGAGGTGAGATTTTAGGACACATGGTGTCGGTATGTTACGTGTCGATGTAGACCACGAGAAGGTCAAGGCCTTGATGAGTTAGGAGAGGCCGAAGTCAGTCTTCGAGATACGTAGTTTCATGGGATTGGCTGGGTACTACAGGAGATTCATTGAGGATTTCTCTCGATTAGCGGCACCTATGACTAGATTGACCCGGAAGGAGGTCAAGTTTGATTGGGATGACCGATGCGAGGAGGCATTCTAGGAGTTGAAAATGAAAGCTTGCCCGGCTCCTATCTTGATAGTCCGAGGCGGGGACCAGGGTACACCGGTGTATTGAGTGCCTCGGCGGGAGCGGGATGTGTTTTGATGCGATCAGGGTAGTAGCTTATGGTTCCGGGTAGAGTTCGAAGAATCATGAGCTGGATACCTGCGACATGGAGTTAGCGGCCGTAGTCTTAGCCTTGTGAGATTTGGCGCTCTGCTGTAGGCGAGGAGTTCGAGGTGTACTCGGACCATAAAAGTCGAAGTATATTTTCAGCGACGGGGCCTCAATGAGGCAAGCGGATGGATCAGGATTTACTGGGATTGACTTTGTTTGCATTACCATCTTGATGAGGTCAAATGTAGTGGGCGTCTTGCGCTCGGTCGGAAGTCGCGAGGGCGTTCATTTAGTATAGCTTCCAGAGTGGCGGATCTTTCGGTAGTCGTCGGTTGGAGCTCTGTTATAGCAAGCATTTCGAGAATACGTTAGGGGTTCAGGTGGCTAACATCCATGTTGGCAGTGATTAAAGGTCCCGAGGCGGGACGGAGATAGTGTCCATCGGGGGCCAAGTGCGGTCGGATACAAATGACGAGAATTTGGGCCGTCCATGTAGATGGTAGTCTTTAGTATAGAGGACGGGTAGTGGTTCCCCAGTTGATCGATTTGAGAGAGGAGATTCTTAGGGAGTTTCACTGCTCTCGATTTACCGTGCATCTAGGTGGCACGAAGATGTACCAGGATCTTCGTCTCCAGTACTACTGGTGCAGGATGAAGAGACACGTAGGGGACTTTTGCTGAATGGAAGTGGGAGCACGTCACGATAGATTTTGTGACCCACTTTCCACGGACACCGTGGGTGATGGGCATGGGTGATGACCAGGCGAAACCCATGGTGACGCATTTTCTGCTGCGTGGATGGTGCTTCATTGGAGAGATTCTACTGGTTGTATATCCGAGAGATCGTCCGTCTACATGGAGTACCAGTATCCATAGTGTCGAATAGAGACCCGAGGTTTACGGCGCACTTTTGGAAGAGTTTCAGGCTATGGGCTACCTGGTGACCATGGAGTACAACTCCACCACAAGCGGATGGTCAGTCATAGAAGACTATACAAGTGTTAGAGGACATGCTACGAGCATCGTCTGGAATCATGGGGGAATTATATTGGGAAGATTTCTAACAACATTTATGTGAGTATCTGAGATGGCACCATAGCAGGGCATTGTAGGAGGCCCATACGGGTCATCGTTATGTTGGACCGAGGTGGGAAGAGCTCCATGAAACCCGGTCCCGATGCGATTGGAACACCTCCGAGAGGTGAAGCGTCTGACGATCTTCCTCGACTCGGCCGTTAGAGAGCTATCTTGTCTCTGACGTTGACCATATAGTTCGAGGTTGGAGATCCACGTCTTCTTGGTGATACCTAAGAGGGTAGTCAACTTAGGCAGCGAGGAAAGCTATTGCCGAGGTTTATTGGGCCCCTTCCGAGATACTTGGGGGGTAGGCGTAGAGTCTTAGGTTGGCTTTACCGCGACATTCCCCCGGTGTCACGGGGTATTTCATGTCTGCATGCTCCGGAGGTACACTCCAGATCCAGCACATGTAGTGGATTGGAGAGATTTTGAGGTTGACACTAATGGGACCTTCGAGGAGGGACCAGTGTGCATTATGGATAGCCGGAATCAGGTTTTGCGACACAGATGGTGAAATTTGGTGAGGGTGCTATGGCGACGTGTGGGTGGAGGTCAGCGTGGGAGCGCGAGGACATGATGGGCCACCTATCCCTTTTTGTTTAGGGATGAAGTGTCAGTTTAGTCGTTTAGTACTTAAATGACTAGTTTACATGCATGGTATAGTGCTCGCTGCATATGCATGTGATTTGTTGTGATTTTTCAGAATTTCGGGACGAAATTTCTTGTAAGGAGGGGAGAATATAAGACCCGAGAAAATTCTAATTTTTGGAAAAAGGGAAAAACGGTAATTTCGGTCAAAACTCGAAATTTTTCTAGATATTGGATGACAAAACGGACTTCACCGTTGGAATCGTCTCGTGAAATCTAGCTACCACGTTGAATTTTGGTCAGAGCTGATCATAATTTCCACATTTTTCGAGGCAGGGGCGGGTCTTGAAATAAGCAATTTGAGACATGTGATGTGATAAAAGTCACCTACTACATGTACTCAAGTGACACATGTTGCATGATTAGTGGGAGGATGAAATGGATGGCCTAGATAGTGCCAAGTGTCAAAAATCAAGAAAATGGACACATTGGGAATTATTGGAATTGTTAATGAGAATAAGACAGTAAATAAGTGATCTGCCACTCCAAAGTGAAGACAAGCGTGCGGTGGGAGGTGAAGGATGCAGTGGGTGCTGGTTTTGAATTCTAGAGAGAAAGTGTGCCTTCTCTAGATTTCCAGTGCGTTCGGATGTCGGTTCTCGACAGACAAAAGCAAAGTCGATCTGTAGCGAGGAGCTCTGTGTGAGCACGATTTGGTGGGTCGATGGCGCTCCAAAAGGTAGGGATCTTTTCCTACTTGTGTTATTCTTTGGTTAAAAGTCATGTAAATGGTTAGGGGATGTTAAGGGTTTGGATTAGCGTGTTTCGGTCTCAGAAACGGTACAGGCAAGGTGGAAAATCCCCTTTGTTGTGGTCGTGAATAGTGCCAACCCAAGGGTTTCACTGTTCACATGAATAGTGATGTGATTTTTGGTGCGAAGTTTTATGATGTTGAGTGATTCAAAATGAATTGCTTGTGTTTGTTAATTAGCCCATGTGAACTAATTTTGGTGCTATTGATGTGAATTTAATAACATGATTTATGTGGATTAATTATGTTAGTATATACATGTTTTATATATTAGCATGGGTTTGTTGGGATTGTCATAATGTTCCATATGCCTTTGGGGCACCCTAGAATATTAGGAGTGAGTGCATGACATGAAAGAAAATAAAAGGAAAATTGTTTGTGAAAGGAATTTCGAAGGAAGATTTTCCGAAGAATTGCCTTGGAGAGTCGTCCAATAGATCACTTCGGATGAGGACCATGACTATTTCGGAGCGTTATCTAGCATTTATAACGCCAAAATACAGTAAAAATTTTGTAACAATTTTTATTATATCTTGGTGTATGGAATTGAGTCAAACTTGTTTTTTAAGACAAAATTGATATTGTTAAATTATAAAGATGTAGGTGTGGAAGGTGACATCTTTGATTGAATATATGTTTTATTATGATGATTGGACAGAAAATAGTACAGTGAAAAAAAATGAAGGAAGAATTGTAAATGGACTGAGATTAATTTGATGGCTTAAATACTAATGGAAATAGACGATAAATGATAAGAAGTAGAATAAAGGGTTGGAATAAGTGGAAGAATTCAGTTTAATGGGTTTTGAATGACATGGCACCTCAGGAAGCAGTAGACCTAAGACAAAAAATGAAATGAGAAATGGGTGTGGGCGACATGGCACTTACACTTAAGATAAATTAAAGGCAGAAATATTGATCATGAATAATTGAAGAGCAAATCCAGACCACACAGGAAGGAAGGAGAAAGGGGAAAAGTTAGGGTTTGGCAGAGTTCAAGCTTTGGTGGACTTTCTTCCATTCTTGCTCCCTAAGAATCAAACAACATGGAAGAAGAATTTGAAGAAGGTTCCGAGTAAGAAAAATCAAAACCCTAACCTCATATTTTGATTTGGATTTTTGGGAAAAGCCCTAGCTTGAGAGAAAAGAGTTTTTATTGAGTCTAAACCACTTTTAGAAGTTTTTTTTTGCTAGATTCCATGGTGGATTTTTTATATGGGACGAATTGGAGAAGATTGGTAGATGAAAAATGAGTGAGAAATGCAAAATCCCGCATGTTTGGACAAAAACCCGTAGGGTGTATCGGTACGAGGTTAGTTTGTACAGTGCGAGATGCGTGGGTAACTTTGTGCTGAGTGCGGAGTTAAAGAATAATGCCGGTACGGGTCAAGAATGTACCGATACTGGTGATTCCAGACCTCGTTTTGCTTATTTTGCACCGTTAAGTCAGTATTCCTATGCGAATGTTTAGGGACCCTAAGGAAATGAATAATAGGGGTTGAATAGAATAAGACTAAGTAAAAAGCGTCACAAATTGCCTCACTAGCCTCGTGGCGTTAGTATGATTATTTGCTTAGCCACTAAGAGTGAAGAAATTGTATTTGACTAGGTGCGGTGGACGATAACTTTGACCTGAGTTGATATCGAGAAAGCGGAATCGATAATTGGTTTGTTCAACGACCCTCCCCATCTCCATTCCGCATGTTACGGTAATATACCAAATAAATTTGAAATTCTATTGCAGTGCATATGGATTTGAAAATGTGATTATGATGATTTATAGATATTATTTGTGAAATATATATATATATATATATATATATATATATATATATATATATATATATATATATATATATATATATATATATACTCTGCTATATATATATTGATTTGAATTATTGTTATTAAATGTTTGTCAAATATATGCATGTGTGCGAAATATTTGAACTATAAAGTGAAGTTATTGCATAAAAATAAGTTGATTGAAATGTATTATTGAATGACCAACATGTGGGATTCTGGCCCAGATTCGTAATGAAGGTAACCGTAATTGTTGAATGTGAAATCACGTACTCTTGAATGACAAACGGGACGGGATTCACCAAGCGAATTTGTCGTGAATGTCGATTTCTATAGCCAGATGTGAAATGGTAATATTGAATGTGAAACCACATTGCTACTGAATGACAAACAAGACAGGATTCACCAACTGAATCTGACGTGAATGTTGACTCTATAGCTATATGTGAAATCATAAACCTAAAAGTGAAAAATGATATAAAAAGTGTATTTGTATACGTATCTTTTACATTTCACAGATATTATAAAGGCATTATTTTGATAAATGCATGATATATATATTAATTGATGAATAGAGGCATATCGAACCAAGCATGAAAATGCTCGTATTTTTATCAATGCTTAGGTCTGGGTGATGAGCGGTGAAGCAAGACCAGATCGAGGAGCTCGAGTCATAGAGAGCAGTGCAGTATGCTCCGTCATACGCATTCACTCAATTTCTTTCAAACATTGATATTTTTTTAAAACAATTTGAACTCTGAACTTTTATTTTGTAAATGCATTTTGTTAAATGTAAATGTATATGGGCTTGCCCAAAATGACATGCTTTCGCTTAACTAAAAGGTCTAAAACAGAATAACATAAACAAGGCTGGGAGATAATTGAAAATGTCGAGATGCTTAGGGCTCCTACTTGGATCCATAGCCGAGATTCGAGTTAAGGATTCGGGTTGCGACACATTTGAAAACTAAAATCTAATAAAACGATAACTAAAGGGATTTGATTAATGGCTTCGGCCGGGCGTCCTCGGGTTTTCGGTTTGGATCATGTAGAGATTCGGGTCGGACTCGAGTCGCTACAAAATTCGCCTCGGAGGGTAGTCAATATATTTAAGCAGTCTCGGTGGTAAGTTTTCAAGAGCAAGCTTTGTTTGAAAATTGGATATTTTTCGCATTCGGCTTAGGCATATGTGAGGAGTTAATTGAGGACTCGGGACTATCACGATTGGACATGTAGACATTCGAGTAGGTTCATGTAATTGCTTGGATGTGATTGTTTGTCATGGAATGTGCACTTAGGTGGGGAGTAACCCATATAGGAAATTATCACTACTAGGCTTTGCTCACTCTGTCGAGGGATCAACTATTTGGTACGGGAGTGTCTGGGAGGGACGATGCTCACTAGAGGCCAGCGTTTAGAAAGTCGGGTTGGATTCGGCATTGTCATTTTGTATCTTGAATTATTAGAAATTGTACATTTAATGCGTGTTGAATTAAGAAGTATTTATTAACTCTTGAACTATTGTATATAGTTGATGTATTTGTGAGTATTGATCACGGGGGCCCAGTAGGTATTTCACTCGCATGTGGACCTGTGTGGTCATTGTTAGTGTTGGGAAGGTTTGTACCTTGGGTAGATCTCCCCGTACAAAGGAGACTGCGCCGTTTCGTGAGTGGTGTCGGGTGCGACATCCATGAATCTTAGCTGGGTTGACGGGTTGTCAACGGACCCCGGGTTTGGGCGTCCTGAAAACATAGTGGTGCCGTACCCGCAAACTTCCAAAGCCCATATTTTTGTAATTTTGCATAGTTACGCCCAAATTCATACACCATTAGTATGAGAACCTTAATAAATGACTAAGAGAGGTTCAAAGAAGAATGAAACTCAATAAAAATGCACCATACCTCGTCTCTACTAAAAGTGACTTGCCTATGAAGTACGTTAAGTTTATGCGATTACGTAGGCGATTAATGTTTTCGCCATAATCTTTTGAGTGTGTAGGGTAAAAGCAAAGGCGAAGAAGTTGTGGAGTCATGCTCTGAGTTTTGTAAGACGAAGGTGAGTGTTCTAAACCTATTTTTTTCAAATACTAGTGTTTATTATAAACTATTTTACTACTTGGTATTTAATGGTTTGATTATAAACCATATTGCAAATCAAGTAATGAGTTTTATGGAAACAAACAATGGTTTTGATTTAAATCATATGAAAAAGAAAACAAGTAATGGTTTGGTATATTCAACCATACTTTTAAAAAACAAACAAGCGATGGTTTTTGAGTTGTAAAACCATATTTAAGAGCAAGCAAACAAAGTATATTTTTATAAAACGAGGCCTAACGAAAATCCCTAGTTTATAAGTAAGCATACGATTCGAGAGGTATTTAAAATGCGTCTTGCGATGGTGTTAAGACATCATTTCATGCATTTTAGATTTGCCTTGTCGGCAAACTTAGTTCATGCATCATGGAATTTAAAGGAGAGCGTGGCACGTACTGGAGTATATAGGGTTAGCGTGCTAGCTAGATTATGGTGACGTAGACCAAGGTCATTTCACCATATTTACCGGAAAAGGGGAAGTGAGCCAAGGCCCTTCCACCTAGGTGATGCGGTTGGTGCTCTGGCCTTGTTGAAGCCCGAGGTTCCCGCGTGTTTGCTAGAAGTGCAGTATTAAGCGAAAGGCCTCCAGTGGTTGATCTTGATTTATAAGCAATTTTTTTATACAGATTTGAAAATCAACCTTTAGTAAGCAAGCAACACCGGCACGATCGAGCCCAGGCTCCCGTGTTTATGAAAAGTTTTATAAACTTTTAAAATAAGCGAGTTGAGCCCGAGGCTCTATGTTTATAAGTTTATAAACTTTTAAAGCAAGCGGTTGAAGCCAGGCTCCCGCGTTTATGAAAAGTTTTATAAAAACTTTAAAGCAAGCGAAGTTATAGAAAAGTTTTAGAAACTTTTAAAGCAAAGCAACAAAGCAATATTTACGGAAAATGTCTTGTAAAAGGATTTCTGATTTGAGATATTTTAAAAAAAACTTCAGACATTTTATAAAGCATACCTCCTTGAGCTCGTTTAGCTCATTATTTTCTTGTTTAAGCCCCATTTTCCAATCTGGCTTAATAGAATTTGGAAGCTGCCCTAGTTCTGACTTTTGTATTAATTTTATTAACAATCTTTTGTAAAAATACTTTCAATTTGTATAGTTAATTATAAAAAGTATATGTATGTACCTGGAGTGTAGCTTTGTGAAAATGTGTTGAGCCTGAGGCTCGTTTGAAAGAACGTTGTTGGTTGCCAAATTTGGAAAAGTGTAAATTGTGTCTACAGGATTTGGAATATGTCCTTTATGAAGCTGATATGCTACCGAGATTTTACCAAATCATAAGTCGAGTAAATAAAAAATATTTTGATCTGGGTTTTGACCAAATGACATGGTTTCGCTACGGGGATTTCTGGTCGTTGCAGTGGCAATTTTGTGGATTTATCTGGGGTGGCGACCTTACGCCCTGCCGGTAGTAGGGCGGGGTGAGTCAATAACCTTCCAAAACAATTCATAGGCCCTCGAGACGTTAATTGTTGAGACAATCTCGACATATTCTCAGGAAAATCTTGAAGTGAAATTCCCTTTGCAAACATTTCCTTTTTATTTTCTTTCATGTCATGCACCTCCTTCATATATTCTAAAAGTTTGCCACAGGTGCATATGGAATGCATTATGCAATCCCGACAACTCATGCTAATATATAAAACATGCCATATATTAACATAATTGAAATTCACACCAATCATGTTCATTCAAATTCACAATCAATAACGTAAAATTTAGATGACATGACAATTAACAAACAAACATTGTTTGGAATCTTTCGACATCATGAAATCACACCAAAAATCACGTGAACAGTGAAACCCTTGGGTCGACTCTGTTCACAGCCACACGATTATGAATTTTCTCTACTCGGTTCAAATGTTTTGAGACCGAAATTATGACTAAATCAAGCCTTAGAATATTCATAACCATTTACATAGCTCTTAGCCAAAGAATAACACAAGTAGGAAAAGATCCCTACCTCTTGGAGTTGTCGGAACTCCTGCGTCGGTGTCCACACGTAGCCTACGCCGTAAGAACAACTTTACTTCTTGGCGAATGACAGACGGTCGAAGCGATTGGAAAATCTAGAAGGCATTCTCTCTCTCTGCAAATCGGATATCCAACCTTACGCGATTTTCTTTTCCTTTTGAGGAAGAAAACTATTGCATTTGTCTTATTCTCATTTATTTCAATAATTTCATCCATGTCCCTTTTGTCTTGATTTTTTGATACTTTGCACAATCCTGAAGCCATTCATCTCATCCTCTCGCTAATCATGTGATATGTGTGCGTAGTACGTGTAGTAGGTGACTTTTGTCGCGTCGCGCGTGTCTTTCACGAGCCGTTTTACGACACCCGATGCCTCGAAAAACGTGAAATTCTAACTGTCTCGTAATTCGACGTGGTAGCTAGATTTTGCGAGATGATTCCAACGGTGAAGTCCGTTTCGTCATCCGAGATCTAGAAATATTTTGGATTTTGACCGAAATTACCATTTTGCCCTTTTTCATAAAATTTGAATTTTCTCGGGTCTTACATTCTCCCCTCCTTAAAAGGAATTTCGTCCCGAAATTCTGGACAATCACAACAACTCACATGCATATGCAACGTGCACTATACCATGCATGTAAACTAGTAATTTAAGTATTTAACGACTAAACCACATACCTTCATCCCTAAACAAGAAGGGATAGGTGGCCCGCATCGTGTCCTCGCACTCCCACGTTGACTCCTCCACTCCATTGTGCTACTATAGCACCCTCACTAACCTCAGGTCTTGCGTCGCAAGAGCACAGTCCGGCTATCCATGTGCACCTTGGTCCCTCCTCGAAGGTCCCATCCGTGTCAGCCTCGATCTCTTCTCGATCCACTACATGAGGTTGGGATCTGGGTGTACCTCCGGAGCATGGAGACGTCGTGAAATACCCATGGACACTGTCATCTTTGGGCGGTAAAGCCAAGCCGTGCCTTCTGGTGCCTACCCTCTCAAAGTATCTAGAAGGGTCAATAAACCTCTAGACGATAACTAGCGCTTGCCAAACCTAACCACTCCTCTCTTAGGCATCACCTTCAATAAGACGTGATCTCCAACCTCGAATTCTAAGGGTCGACGTCGTACATCAGCATAGCTCTTCTACCGGCTTTGAGCCGTGGGAAGACGCTGTTGTATCAAGCTCACCTTCTTGGAGGTGTCTCTAATCAGATCAGGACCAGTGATGGAGCTCTCTCCCACCTCAGTCCAACATATCGGCGATCTGCATGGTCTCCCATACAATGCCTCATATGGTGCCATCTATATACTCACTTGATAATTGTTGTTGTTGGCGAATTTCATTAAGAGCAAGTGCTCGTCCCAGCTACCCTTATGATCCAGGACGCATGCTCACAGCATGTCCTCAAACACTTGTTTAGTCTCTCGGTGACCTGTCACGTACGTGGGTGGAAAGTTGTACTCATGGTCGGCCGTGTGCCCTGCTTTTGGAAATTCTTCGAAAGTGCGTAAACAGGTCTCTATCAGACACTATGCATCTTTGGTACTCCATGTAGTCGGACGATCTCGAATATATAGCCGTGAGGAATCTCTCGATGAGAGGTCATCATACGACCTAGAAAATGCCGACTTCATGAGCCGATTACTTATCACCCGCCGCATCATGTCCTTGCGATGTCCGTGGCAAGTGGGTCACAAAATCCATCGTGACATGCTTGATTCGTGCCGCAATAGGGTCCGGATCAACAAAATTTATACCTAAATTCCTCCTACTGCCGTAGTAAAACTATTTGGCCAATTATTTCTTAGGATCGAACTACTTTATGATGGGTTTTCTTCTTACAAATGATTTGTATAATGAGGTCGAAATGGTGAGGCTTTTGTTTGGATTTCGGATTTGTATAAAAAGTGTGGTTGTTGTCACTATGTTAACTAAAGGTAATTCGAAATAAAATGTAAAAAAGAAGACCTTGAAGTTTTGGGTCACTAGTTTGGTATGATAGGGTTGTAAAGGTGTCCTCGAGTTATTTCCTCGCATTAGGGCAAATGACCTATAGTCATTTCCAAAACGGATCTTTGTTTAACTTTAAAGCAACCCCTTAGTACCTTTCCTCTTTGAAACATAGCATTTGCGAGAGCATTAAGCATCCTGTGAGTTGAAATCTAGCATTTAACCTACCCCAGATGGCTCATAAATGACAACTAATGGATGTCGATGTCTAGCATTAAGAATACTACTTTGAACCTAAAAGCTTGCCAAGTATTGGCCAGAAGAAAGTACATCGAATAGCTTTTAAACCTAGTTTTGGTTGGAAACATAAATACCCGATGGCCTTAGTGAAAAGCAGAGGATCACACTGCAAACCTCATCCAACCAACCTAGTAACCCTCCTCTTCAGGTTTAGAGGCTTTTAGCGAGCATCCTTTGAGTTTTCATCCTCAAAGGGTGTGTTTGGTTGCCTAGAAAGTGAGAGAAAGAAGAGAGAGAAGAGAGAAAATGAGAGCCAAAAACAGGGGCCCGTAATGGAAAAATGCTTTGTGAATAGTTAGGTTACAAATTGTTCATAAGATGGCTTATATAGCCTTACAAAAAGGTGAAAATACCAATTTATCCTTAATAGTATCATTACAGTGAGGGTAGAGATGGAAAAAACAAAAAACAGGGTCATTTGTACCCAAAAACAGGAAGCAAAACATTTCGCTACAGGTGAAAATTTCGCTATGTAGCGAAATTGCACTACATAGCCGAGAATTTAATGTATTATTGCGAAATTTGGCTATGTAATTGAGGGCCCTATTATTAATGAAATTTCGCTGGCATAGCGGGAATTTAGCTCTATGAAAGTGCACTACATGCGTTTGAATTTCGCTATTATTGAAAATTTCCTTGTCTTCTCTCTTTAATCTGCATATCGACTGCATCGACATTTTATCTTCGAATTCCTTCATTCCGGCTTGATGTAATGGAATATAAATCATGCGAACTTCGGTGTAAATCAACTGACTTCGATATGCTTGGCTTGATATGGTAGGATAGGTTTATGAAACCTGCAAAAACTACAAAGCGCCTCGAAATACAATCATCGGTACCAAAAGGACCTCACAGCTTGTCGATTGGCTTAATTAATATGATTAGTGCACAAAAGTACTTAGAACCTATCTTAATTGGGGTTGAAATAGCACTTTTGAGTACTAATCACACCAATGACACATTGCTAGTCGTAACAATACCAAAAATAATCAACAAGCAAGAACAAAAACATGAGGTCGAGGTTTGTAAAAGTAATGCATAGCTGCTGATGAGAATCACTAAAGCGTAGCTAAAACCATCTCGAAAGAATGAAAACTATCTGTGTGGCGACTAACAAGATCCCTCTCGAGCATGAACTGAGGCTCTTCTACAAAAAGCTACGGGTTTGTTTGATCAAGTCACGATCATAAACTATGACATCTGCTCTCCCCGCCCAGCCCAGAGCTAATGCCATAACCTTGTGTGTTAATAACCTAAATAGATCCGAGGACACACCCACTTATTTGCAATTCTTTTGCGTTGTAGGGTGTAATCTTTTTGAGGATTACGACTTCACAAAATGCATTATGTGAGGATGTCGATGACTCCCAGCCGGAGTGAGTTTAGGGCATCAAGCCATGAGGATCTTTCAACCACAAACTCTATAGGTTTCACCCCGGACTCCGAATGATTTTGTGTAGCGAACACTAAGTCGGTGACTCCCAACCAGTAAAGGTTTAGGGCATCGGGCTTTAAAGGCTTTCACCATATACCCCTCGGACCGTGCTCGGGTTTCAAGGCAAAGCAATGCGATTCAATTCTTTTCTTTTCTTTTCGCTTTTTCTTTTTCTCTTCTTTTATTTTGGAAGACACATTGGCCTTCTATTCATGGGAGTCCACAACCTATTCAAGGGAGTAAACGACACTAGGTAAGGGTTTTCATCGTAAGAGGGGGTTTGGTGCTGATTCTTAACCTATCATTGAGACCTAACGTGCTTAGTGTGTGGATAGCTAAAGGTGGAAGAGACAGGTTAAAAACAATGAGAAGGTAACTAGCCATCCACTTAACTCGGCATAGGCCTCTTCTAACGATGACACCAGTAAGAAAGGCTTAAGTTCAACACACTGCAAGGCTAAACATTATGCATATACAAAAGTTAAGTAAAATAACAAATAATAAAAAAAAATGTGGGTGCAAAAGTAGAAAATGTAAATACTGCTAAAAGGGCTAGTACAAGCTTATCATAGCTGAACACTATACATAGCTAAACAAAATAAACCAATGCCTACTATTGGCTAATACATACAAAACAGTCCTATACAAGACAAGTTGGCAATTGATAAAACTAAAACAATAAGTATAAAACAAAACAAAAGTAAGATAAATTCACAGCCGAATATTAACTCCCAGCTCCCAGACGAAAGTATAAGCTGTGTCCTCACGGGTATGGATGGGAAAGCTAGAGAAGAAGTGTGACCACCTCACTCTGCCCAGTGGTGTAGATGAGGTGGATCACGGGAAGCTCTTCAGCGACCGTAGCACATCCAAAGAGGCTGCTGAAGTGACTAGACGGTCATGAGTAATTAGGTACGTATAGGCTCGATCCTTTATGGCGGTGGGAGACCCAAGTGGCTCTGGATCTGTAGGAGAATAGCCTGATTCTGCGCTAGAGTGACCTCGGCTCGGGCCATCCGGCTTCGGCTAATCTTTAATGCGAGGAGAGACGCTGAATGCGTGGTAATTAGCGAGTGCGCGGACGGTGATAAATCCCTAGAAGTGACGAGAGATGTGCTCGGATAATTTCTTTGTGATGTGGAGGATTGGGCTGCTTAGTCTCGGGAGGAGCGAGGGGCGGTAGGAGGAGGTGCAGGCAGAGGATGCATTTGGGCCCGAGATAGAGTTTGCTCACCCTAGGCGGGTCCTCTGCGTAATCATCCTCGACCTCATCCTCTTTGGTGTAGAAGAAAGAGAGCCGGCATAGTGAGTCGCTCATGGGATAAGAAATACGAGACAACTCTTGCCGACCGCTCTATCATGGCTCCTCCAAGAACCCAAGAGATAATCCATCGTGGCATAACAACCTCGGCATCAATAGTGGAATAGCTCGCTTAGAACCCAGATTCGGCTAACGATTGGAACTACTCCTCGAAGGTAAATCGCAGTCATAACTTGGCTCGGATTGAACCATTACCCCTCGGATATAAGTGAGCCACAGAGAATAACTCCTCTGCGGCGTAAATAATGTGGGTGGGAGCGGATTGGACCAATCTTTGAACCGTCTTGAGGACTACATTGATCTTTGAACCAAAGGCATCGGTCGGACACTCCCAGGGATGTCATATTATGATAAAACTGAGAAATTACCGCTAGGGGGATAGAAAAATTGCCTGAAGACATAAGCGCGACGGGGAATACCTGCGGACCAACCGCATGAATCTGGAACCATGGTCAGCTGCTGATCTTTGGTATACTCATAGTAGGACTCTCCGTGAAAGTCCTTGTACTTATAATTCACGTTCAGAATTGTCGGGCCTGGTAAATAATGGGCCGCTGATCCGCCGAGCGGGGATAAGCGACGACGAATACGAGCGGTTGGAGGAGCGATAGCTCGGGGCCTGGAATGCGAAGACTCCCCGGTCAGATGTCTGGAAGGCCGGCTTGGAAGGCGGGCCACCGGGAGTGGTCGCGGGATTACACGGAGGAGGGCGAGTCTACCGGGTGTGATATCGCTGGATGGGGCTGGAACCACTGAGCCTCCTGCGGAATGCGACATGAAGTGTGTAGGGGTGCCTCTAAATCCAGGCCGGAGAGTGACGGCGGCAGCCACTGGATGTGCCGGCGCCATCTCGACAAGGTACTGGCTGACCGCTGGGCTGGATCGATGCCCTGCGAGTGCGACCATGTTGGAAAACAAGCGGGCCCGGCGAAGTGCGTACTTTCTGGGGTGGAGCGGGTGCGCGGCTGATAGACTTAGTGATGGGCTGCGGCGGCGCTCGGAGTTGGACTGCCCAGGGCACGTGGCTGCGAGCAATCTTTGGGCTCGATGGCGAGCTGACGGCGGGGAATGGGGCTCGGTAGGGAGGCTCAGAGCAGCTTGTTTGTGTGATTTTAGAATGGGGTGGCCTTTTATAGAGGATTTAGGCAATTAAAAGGACCCCCATGGTAGCCGAACAGCCGCAGGTGGATAAATTTCGCTATTATTGCGAAATTTATGCCATGCACCAGCTTTCATCCTGCAAAATAAAAACAAAATTAAAATAATTAAAATAAAATATAATAATAAATAAATAAATAAATAATAAATAAAAAAGTAAAATATTAAACTGAACATTTCAAAGAAGGTTTTAATTAAAAACTAAAATAAATAAAAATACTAAAAATAAAATAACTAAAATTACAATAAAAAAGAAAACCAAAATTTTATTTGCTGATTTGGTCTCAGTTGAGACCAAACCAGCTCAATGGCTAGAATGTCGGTCATGGAGGATCAAGGAGGGAAATCTCCTCATCTTCTGCAGAATGGCGAACAACATAGGGCTTGACTCGTTGCCAGATTAACCTTAGTTTCGGTCTTTACAGGACAGGAAGGTCGGCCCAGACCATTCAAGTATGCTCGGTGGATGATAAATGGGCCCGTCCAACGCGATTTGAGCTTGCTCGGAAATAGATGGAGTTTGGAATCATACAGGAGGACTTAAACCCCCTGATTGAAATTCTTGCGAGTTATCATCTAATCATGCCATTTTTTCGATCTTTCCTTTGCAATCTTCGAGTTCAAGTAGGCATCATTTCATAGTTCCTCCAACTCATTTAGATCAAGGAATCTTTTGAGCCCGACCCTACTTAAATCCATGTTCGACTACGATTGCCCACCATGCTTTGTGCACTTTCGATTTCCACTGAAGATGGCATGCCTTTCCATACACCAAATGGTAGGGGACATTCGAAAGTGTCTTGAAAAGGTAGTACGTAGGCCATGATGAATCAAAACCAGTGAGGACAATATTTTAGTGATGTTCACACCTTCATTAAAATGGTCTTTATCTCCCTGTTGACAAGCTCTACTTGACCACTTGGTTTCTAAAGTGTGAGGGTAGCCACTTTGTGTTTTGACACCATATTTGTGAGATTTTCAAAGGTTTATTACGAAGTGAACCCCCACATCACTAATAATGGCTTTTGGTACCCCCAAACACGGAAAGAATCTTCTTTCAAGAACTTGAGCACCACCACCGTGGTCGTGGTTTTGCAGGGGGATTGCCTCAGCCCGTTAGATACATAGTACACCCCGCTGATATGTATGCATATCCATAAGATGTAGGGAAGGGTCCCATGAAATCAATGCCCCAAACATCAAATAGTTTGACTACTAAAATTGGGTTTAGGGGCATCATATGTCGGCGAGACAATTTCCCGAGCCTTTGGCATCTATCACATACTCGGCACATTTGGTGAGCTTCTTTAAAAAGAAGGCCAGTAGAAACGGTGTAGCACCTTCGTTCTTTGTCTTACGAAGGAAACAAAGTGACCACCAGGCGCTCATAGCGGTGGCCTAGAATTCCTGTTGCTCTTCTTGAGCTACACTTCCTAATTATCGATATACAGTATTTAAACAAGAAGGTTCTTCCCAATAATAGGAATGGATCTTAAACAAAAATACTTCTATCTTGTTCTTTCCCAATCGATTGGAATGTCTCATGTTGCTAGGAAATTGACAATGTGAGCATGCCCGAAAACATTCTCATTTGCATTAGAGATTCTTCGAAATTCATCGTTGATTGGGGCTATGAGTGTTGTGGGCTATAGTTGTCTAGAAAGATGGCTGCCACAGCATTCTCTACCACTTTTGTCACTTAATTTGCAAATTAAATTCCTGAAGTAGGAGAACCCAACGGATAAGTCTTGCCTTGGCATTCTGCTTGGTTAGGAGATATTTCAAAGATGAATGATCTGTAAATATGACTATATTGGACCCAACCAAATATGCACGAAATTTGTCTAAGGCATAGACCACTGCCAATAATTCTTTCTCTGTAGTAGTGTAGTTCCTTTGTGCTTCATTCAAGGTTTTGCTTGCATAATAGACTACATAAGGTTTTCTACCTTCTCTTTGTCCAGCTCGATAGCAAGATCCTTGCATCACACATCACCTCAAAGGCAAGCGCAATTGGGTGCCCTTACTATTGGTGCAGTGGTCAAATGGGACCTCAGATCTTCAAAGCACTTCTGACAGTCTCTTTCCCAAGAAAATTTAGCATCTTTCTCGAGCAGCTTATAAAGGGGCCTATCAATCTTCGAAAAATCCTTGATAAATCTCCTGTAAAAGCCTGCATGGCCAAGGAACTGCCTAACTATTTTTACATTTTTTGGAGAAGGCAGTTTGGAAATAAGTTCAATTTTTGCCTTGTCAACTTCAATTCCCTACTTTGGAAATGATATGTCCTAACCTGATCAGCAGTTCCACATAAAATGGCCTTCTCGATTAAGTACCCGGGTTCTTTTCTAAACGCACCTTTGCGGGACCAGTTTCAAGATTAGTCAAACATTCTTCACAATCACCTCTATATATAGTGATGTCATCCATGTATACTTCCATTATACGCTCCACCATATCACTGAATATACTAAGCATACATCTCTGGAAGGTGGCAGGGGTGTTGCAAAGACCAAAAGGCATCCTCCTGTAAGCATAAGTTCCAAATGGACAAGTAAATGTGGTCTTCTTGATCTTCCGTGAGATCTTATCTCGAAAATCAATACCCATCCAAAAAGCAATAGAACGGGTACGAAACTTCTCTCAAGAAGCCGATCATGGAAGGCAACGTATGGTCTTTTCTTGTTACCGCATTCAAATTCCTCCTATAATCTATGCATACCCTCCAACCAAAGGGTAAGCATGTAGACACATCCTCGCCTTTCATTTTTACAAAGGGTCACCCCGATTTCGGGCACCACCCGGGTCGGGCTTACCCAAGTGCTATCGATACGGGTAATGATACCTGGCCAGCAGCCACTTCGTGACTTCACGTTAACTACCTCCCGCAAGTGAGGATTCACCTCCTGGTCAGCTCAATGCGCCTTGACTCTTCTTCTAAATATATGTGATGGGTGCATATTGCTGGGCTAATGCCTTAAATCTGAATTTTCCACCCTAAGGCTTGCTTGCTCATCTCGAGGAGGCGAATGTGATTGTCTTCCTATGGAGTGGTCAAGAGAAGATATTGCAACCTGACACCGCTTGTTCTTTCTAAAATTCATATTTAACGTGCAGGCTTGAGATCCAGTTGTTGAGATTCCTTTTCCTCTTCTCCAGTCAATAAAGGTAGAATTTTAACTTTTTTCCTCCAGCACCCCTGCACCAGGCTCATGCATTAGGGTTCCTGTTGCTCTACAAGGCACTCAGATAACTCCTGGGTTAGCACATCTTGCACTTGCTTCTCATTAGCTTGTTCTTCAAGGATTGTATCTATTATGCAGACTTCTTCACAGTCATCCTCCACTGGTTGCATAAGCTTTTTACTCAAGTGGAAGATATTGAGTTCCAAAGTAATGTTCCCAAAGGTGAGTTTCATAACCCCATTTCGACAATTGATGATCGCATTGGAAGTGGCCAAAAATGGCCTTCCCAGGATGATTGGCACATGATTAGCCCCTACTGCGACCGGTTCAGTATCAAGCACTACAAAATCCACTGGGTAGTAGAATTTGTCCACCAATCAAAAAATATCCCCAATCGTCCCTTCGTATTTGATGGACCCATCGCCAGTGACAATGTGACAGCGGTTACGAAGTTCACCTAGCCTAAGCCGTACATGGAAAAAGGCAAGATTTGCACTCAAGTTCCCAAATCTAGCAATGCCTTCCACACAAGTGCCGCCTATGTTCACGAGATCAGAGGGACACCGGATCTTTATACTTCACAGGAGTCTCGCACTAATGATGGCACTCACTTGCCTCGTCGGTGCCTTTATTCACATTAAGCCTCTTTCACTGCAGGTATAGGTCCTTCAAAAATTTTGCATAGGTGGGGACTTGCTTGATCATAATATCAGGAGATGGATGTTAACTTTCACTTGTCATAGTATTTCAAAATTTCAGTCTGGGTTAACTGGCCCTTTTGAAGTTCATGGGAAAGGAGGGGTACATGTTGTTTCACCTCTTCCCCTCGCTAGTTGTTCTTCCTCTAGTGGGTTTAACCACCGGGAGGTTTCGTCGGGGTTCCGGACGGCTTTGGTCTCGCCCGTACTCACTTCTCAACGCCACTACGCTGACACTTCATCACTCTACACTGGGATCATCGGCGTAACCTATCTCATGCATTCCCTTGGGTTTTTCCGTGTCCGGGAAGGGAATTTCCTTTTCAGACCCTACCGGTTAGACAACCTAGAAAATGAACTTGCAAGTTGTCATATTTGTCGAGATCTCGTAATGCATGGGCTGGTTTTAACTTCTCTTGTTGCGTGAGCCTCACTGCCTCAATTTTTGATTAGTTTGAACATTCAAGACCTTTTGTTCCTCCCACAAAGGCATCCTACTACCTGCCAATCTGTAAATTGCCTCGTCAACAGAGAAGAAGGTGGAGGCCGTCACGGGCTGCGGCCGAGGTGTGGAGTCAATCGCTGCCGTGCTCTCAGAGCATATGTAGGCTTTTGGCTCATGATGCTCGCATGATTCTCCAATTGGGGTTATAAGTGTTTCCCATAAGGAGCATTTGTAGGTGGCTTATTTTGACCTAAGACATGTGGGCATGCTCTTGCATTACAAGTCCCCACCGAAGGAACTAATGGACAAGGTTTCTCCTGATGGTTACTGAATCGACACTACAAAACAAGCCGGGTGAGATGCACCATCCATCATTGTACTTCATGTTGATTTCTCATTTCAAGCTCCTCCAACCTTCGAGTCAAAGTGGTCAATTTTGCTTTCATCTCTATGTCTTCGGAAAGTGCATAAATGCCTCCCCTTTGATGGGTTGAAGGCCTCATTCTTTCAACCTCCCTTGGATTCGGTTCATCCCATGCCTTGGATGTTTCGGCCACGTAGTTCAAAAAGTCCATGCCTTCGATCTCGCGCGCTGCCTGTGAAGTCCCACACATGGTTTCCCAAGAGTTGCCATGGCTAGAGACATACCATCATAGAAATGATTCACAAGCATCCATGTATCGAAACCATGGTGTGGACATGCACTGATGGTCTCCATGAACCTCTCCCAACACTGATAAAACTTCTCATTATTGTAGGCCTAGTAAGTGTAGATTGGCCTCTTCAAACTGTTGGTCTTGGTTGCACTGAAAAATTTCTTCAAAAACTCAGCTTGAAGTTCGGCCCAATTTCTTATTGTTCTCGACTCAAGAATTGAGCCAAATTCGTCTATTTTCAATGTCACTGAAATGCTTTCATTTAAGTGTGTCCAGCGTCGTGCACACCTTCTTTAAAAAGCCAAACTCGAACTCCTGGACATGCATATATGGATTTTCATTCTCCATTCCATGAAAAAGGGAAGCAGGGCACCGGGATAGTGGCCTCACTACCATCATCAGCGGTGGTATGACGCAGAAGGTGCACTCACTCCTGGGGAGGGTGTATGTGGTCCCTCATCGACCAGAGGTCAGAGATCTACCGGAGCAATCTTGGTCGACTCAATGCTTTTTCGTGGAGATCCATTTGCTCACTGTGTACACTGACTTCACAACCTTGTTCAATCGGGTGTACTAACTCTTTGCAATCTACCTGATATACCTCTATACCTGATGCATAAACACTCAGACACAAAGAGACAAAGCAAAGAGAAACAAATTGTGGCTTGCCAAAAAGACGTTGTTAGCCGAAAAATAAAATGACTGCGGTAAAACTTGATATTCTAAACGATGAAATTCAAAAGGTTTGGAAGGTCACCAATACTGTAATGAGGATTACAAGTACTCATCAACTCATCATTCCAGAGCTCGCACCTTCCCTAAGAATCCACGCCATTTGATCTCGCGGCCGCAATAGGGTTCCGGATCAACAAAATTTACACCTAAATTTCTCCTAATGCCGTAGTAAAACTACTGCAGCATAGTGGCTCTAGGATCGAACACTGGGATGGGTTTTCGTCTTACAAATGATTTGTATAATTATTCAAAATGGTGAGGCTTTGCTCGATTTCGGATTTGTATAAAAGTATGGTTGTTGTCACTAGTGTTAACTGAAGGTAATTCAAATAAAATGTAAAGAAGACCTTGAGTTTTAGCCTCACTAGTTTGGTATGATAGGTTGTATGTCTCGTTATTTCAAGATTAGTGAAATGACCTATAGTCATTTCCAAAACTAGATCTTTGTTTAACTTTAAAAACCAACCCTTAGTACCTTTCCTCTTTGAAACATAGCATTTACTAAGCATTAACTGTCCCTGTAGTTGAAATCTAGCATTTAACCTACCCCCGATGGCTCATAAATTACAACTAATGGATGTCAATGTATCTAGCATTAAGAATACACTGAACCCTAAAAGCTTGCCAAGTATTGACCGAAGAAAGTACATCAAATAGCTTTTAAACCTAGTTTTGAAAGTTTGAAACATAAATACCAAGAATCGCTTCGTGAAAACAGAGGATCACTCGCAAACATCATCAACTAACCTAGTAACCTCATCTTCAAGGTTTAGAGGCTTTAGTTTTCAACATCCTTTGAGTCATATCCTCAAAGGTGTGTTTGGTCAGCTTGTGAGCGAGAGAAAGAAGAGAGAGAAAGAAAGGAGAGCAAAAACAAATCTGTGAATGGAAAATGCTTTAGAATAGTTAGGGTTACAAATTGTTCATAAGATGGCTTATATAGCCTACAAAAAGTGTGAAAACCAATTTATCCTAATAGTATCATTACAAAGGGGAGGGTAGAGATGGAAAAACCAAAAACGGGTCGCTTGTACCTAAAAACGTAGCGTAACATTTCGCTATTGTGTGAAATTTTGTTATGTAGCGAAATTTCGCTATAGAAGGAATTTTCGGCTATGTAGCTTAAATTGCACTACATAGCGAAAATTTCGCTATGTAGCGAAATTGCACTACATAGCGAAAATTTTGCTATTCTAGCAAAAATTTCGCTATTATTGCGAAAATTTCACTATTATAGCCAAATTTCCTTGTCTTCTCCTGCTTGCATCCCCGCATATCCAAACAAGATCCAACTTTGTTTTATCTTCCACCCTTCCATTCCCCGCTTGATGTAATCGAATATAAATCATACGAACCGGTGTAAATCAATTCAACTGAGCATAGTTTAGCTCGATATGGTAGGGCAGGTTTATGAAACCCGCAAAACTACCACAAACCCGCCTCGAAATACAATCATCAGTACCAAAGGGACCTACACGTGTCAATTGGCTTAATTAATATGATTAGTGCACAAAAAGTACTTAGAACCTATCTTAATTAGGGTTCAAAATAGCACTTTTTGGGTACTAATTAGTGCTCCCACTTCCACTCAGCCACCTCCAATGGTCAAGTAGCCCCGCGACTCGTGCTCAACCTAACCTCGATGACACGCGGAGACATCGTCGAATAAAAGTCCCCACGTGGTCTCTTCTTCATCCCGCCCAAAAGAGGTACCGACAACGAAGATCCCGTACATCTTCTGCCACCCGACGCACGGCAAATCGAGCGCTGAAACCCTTCCAGAATCTCCTCTCAAATCGGCCAACTGGGAACCACTACCCGCCCTCTATACCGAAGACTACCATCTCGCGTGGATACCAATTTCTCGCCACTGCACTCGACCGTACTTGGCCCCTAAGTGACACTATCTCCGCATTCTCGCCTTTGGGACTTAATCACTGGCCAACAGAGACGGTATTAATAAACTCCTAACACTTGCTCGTCACATCACTCAACCCATTCACGCCGGTCGCTACTGAGCAGACATCCCAGTGGATTTGATTGGCGATATGACGTTCATTGATCGCAGTGATGGCAACGCGAACACTAGAACGACGATCACTCAAATTGAGAGTCCCACTGAGGCATACTCACTATGGTCCAGTACACTCGAACTCCTCGCCATATAAGTAGTAGCGCCAAATCTTCAAGGTGAATACTATGGCCGCCAACTCCATGTCATGTGTGGGGTAATTTCGCTCATGATTCTTCAACTGACGGGAACAATAAGCTACTACCCTCCCGGACTGCATCAAAACACATCCCAGTCCATCCCCTTAGGCATCACAATCCACTGTAGCCCTCGTCCCCCGTCTCGGGTCTAGATAGAGCCGTAGTGTTCCTCTTCAATTCCCGAATGCCTCGCATCGGTCATCCCGGGGCCAAACTCGACCTCCTTCCTAAATCTCACATAGGTGCCGCGACCTCGGAGAAATCCTCAATGACCCTCAGAGTACCCAAATTAATCCTAAGAAACCACGATTCGAAGACTGACTTTGGGCCTCTCCCAACTCATCACGGCCCCGACCTTCTAGGTCAACCGACACGCCCTCGATGCCGACACCCACGTGTCCTAAAATCTCACCTCGTTAGTTTCAAAACTTGCACTTGGCTGGGGGCTCTTCCATACAGTTTGATGGTCTCAAGAACTGTAATACAATCCTCAAATGATACTCATGTTCCCACTCTGACTTGGAGTAGATTAAAATGTCATCCACGAAGACTACAAAAAATTGATCCAAATAGGGTTGGAATACTCTATGCATGAGGTCCATGAATGCTGCTGGTGCATTCGTCAATCCAAAGGGCATCATCAGAACCTAAAGTGCCTATAAGGCGCCCTTAACGCCGTCTTTAGGGATATCTGGGCTTCCTAACCTCACCGATTGTAACCAAAGTATGGTCTATCTCTGGAGTAGACTCGCGTTCCTCTCAATTAATCAAATAAGTCATCAATCCTCGCACCGGTACCGATTCTGACCGTGAACCTTGTTCAACTGCCTATAGTCACGCACAAATAAAGGGTCTTATCCTTCTTTTTTTCATAAATAGACCGAGCTTCATGGTGAAGTGCTCGGGCCTAATGAACCCTATCGAAGTTCCTCGTGAGCTAGACTCGAGTTCCCCGCAGAACTCAATCGGTGCCATCCATGCGAACAGCAGAGATAGCGAAGTGTCAGGTGTAACTTGATACCGGGTTCCAACCCTTTATGGAGGCAACCCTGTGAGCTCACCGAAAACTACCGAGTGCATCTAAGTCCGGTCTCACTCTCGTCTTCTGTGTGGTAAGGCTTAACCAACCCGCCTCAACTGCCTCGACACTGACCTGCATAATCGCTCCGGGGGGAAAACATCACGCTTGTCCCTCGAAATACAACACGAGTACCATCCTGCGTGTAGGCGGTAACCCTCCTACGATCACAATCGATGACAGCCAATCCATCCCAAGGATGACGTCGAACTCTGACATGTCCATGACCCTCAGGTCCACTGTGAGTAGAATCCGAGATCCTAACTCGGGAACCCTCGACATATCATCCCTATCTCAAGGCCCTAATCCCTGTGGAGAACTTCACATACAAGGGCTCCTCCAAGGCCTCAACCTTTAAGCCCACTCCTATCACAAATCGATGCAAAGAATGAATGAATGCGATGCACCGTAATCAAATAACACTCTCGCCCATAGGTGATAAAGAAAACGCACTCGTATAACCGGTCGATCCACCGACTCCGCCGTTGGGCGTGATGGCGTAGACACGCCCATGAACCCCCTCGACGTCCCCTGTGGGCCTCGCCCCCACTCGGCCATAGTCCCACGGCCTCTCTGACCCGGCCTCGTAACGGAGGCCCATGCATTCCGTGAGATCAACTGCCTTTGGCTCAGATCGGGCCGCGAGAATATACTTTATCCTCTCCTATCTCATCACTGGGACTGACCGGGGCGTTGTCCCAAAACCCCGATCCCTTTCTCCGGGGCAATCCCTCCCGACATGTCCTGCCAAGCCGGAAATAAGAAGACACCATCTCGCCCAAATTTCGACTAAAGAACTTTGATCCGTCCCTGGCCCGGATGGTCGCGGCCCTGGAACCCACGTGAACTAGAAGCCCTCTGCTTCTTTCCGAACCGAAGGCACCAACTCTCCTTCCTCTTGCTACTAACACTGCGATCTCGAAAAGCACGAGCATCTCGATCTCTCTCTATGGTCGTGGTTGTCCTAACCATGGAGTCCATGTCCCTCGTAGGCAAAGCCTCCCACAATCCCGCCCGAATCGGACAACTTTAACCCATTTCTCCCGACCGACCTTGGCCATGTCTGTGGCCACGTATTCATCAGCAAAACGGGCTAGCTCCGTGAATCTAGCCACATACTCCATCACTGTCATCGTCCCCTGCTTCAGCTCTAGGAACTCCTGAGCCTTTGTGTGACGAGCAGTATCCGGAAAATACTTTCCCATGAATAGCTCTTGGAGTTGTGACGCCCCATTTCCCGAGGGTCCGTTGACAACCCGTCAACCAGCAAAATACTCCCGGATGTCGGATAACACGACACCACTCACGAAAATCGGGCAGAGTCTCCTTTGTAAGAGGAACTCTACCCAAGATACAACCTGTCCCAATCACATGGCAACCCGTCCCAATATTTTACAAAGACCACACAGGGTCCACATGCGAGTAAAATAATGGCCACTTGGGCCCCTGCATTAATACCCACAAAATACATCAACTATTATCTCTATATACACAATACATCTGAAGAGTTAATAAATTACTCTTAATTCAACATATATTAAAATGTACAATTTCTAATACATGTTATACGAAATGACAATGCCAAAGCCACAACCAGACTTTCTTCTAAAAGTGGCCTCTAGTGAGCACCGTCCTCCTGTACACTCCCCCGTAATTGAATAGTGATCCTCGACATGAGCCCAAGAGTGAAAATTTCCTACATGGGTTACTCCCCACTTAAGTGCACATGTCATGGCAAACAATCACATTCAAGAAATTTCATGAACCTACTTGAATGTCTACATGCCCAATCCTATGTCCCGAGTCCTCACCGACTCCCTCACATATGCCTAGTTTAATGCGAGAAATATCCAGCTTTCAAACAAAAGCTTTGTTCTCGAAAACTTGCTACCGAGTTTCTAGAAATATTGGACTGAGGCAAATTGCCAGATAACGCCCAAACAATTATGTCCTATCCGCGATATGTCACCCACTCTCCAAGGCAATTCTTCAGAAAATCTTTCGTCGAAATTCCTTTCACAAACATTTTTCCTTTCAGTTTTATTTCATTTTCGTGTCATGCACTCACTCCTAATATTCTAGGGTGCCCCAATGCATATGGAATGCATTATGCCAATCCCAAAACATTCATGCTAATATATTCACATGCATATATATTAACATAATTCATTCAAACAAATCATGTTATTAAATTCACATCAATAACACCAAAATTAGCTCACATGGGCTAATTAGCAAACACAAGCAATTCATTTTGAATCACTTACAACACATTTTTCACACCAAGAAAATCTATCACTATTCACATGAACAAAGGGAAACCCTAGTTGACATCGTTTCATGGCTACAAAGAATAGGGATTTTCTCCACTCTGCCTAAATGTTTCTGAGATCAAAACACCTGCCAATTCAAGCCTCGTGAACATCCCCTAACCATTTACATGGCTCTAGCCAAAGAATAACACAAGTAGGAAAAGATTCCTACCTCTTAGAGTTGCCGGAACTCCACCAACTCCAGGTCCACGCTGCAGCCCCCCCGCCGTAGATCGACTTTGCTTTCGTCTGTCAGAACCGACTTCGCCTGAATCTGGCCAGAATATAGAGAGAAGGAGCTCCTTCTCTCTCTCAAATCACAAAATCCTAACTCACTGCCCCTTTTTTTGCTCTCCTCCACGTTTTTGGCTCAAAAAGGAAGAAGATGACTATTTGTTATTTTGTCTCATTCTCATTAACAATTCCAATAATTCCCAATGTGTCCTTTTTCTTAATTTTTGACACTTGGCACAATATCGGCCATCCATCTCATCCTCTCACTAATCATGCAACATGTGTCACATGAGTACATGTAGTAAGTGACTTTTGTCACATCACATGTCTCTAAAAAAACCGTTTTACGGCACCCGACACTCGTTGCCTTGAAAAACGTGAAATTCTGACTGTCTCGGAATTTGACGAAATTCGACGTGGTAGCTAGATTTTGTGAGACGATCCACTGGTGAAATCCGTTTCATCATCCGAGATCTAGAAAAATTTCGGTTTTTTACCGAAATTACCGTTTTACCCTATTTCAGAAAATTAGAATTTTCTCGGGTCTTATAGGAACTCTGTCCATGTCATTGCCTCTAGATCTCTAGAGGTCTTCGCCCAGTTCCACCATACTTGGGCATCACCCTCTAGCTAGAATGCAGCTAGTCTAATCCTGGTCGTGTCATTGGTAATCTCCATAGCCTCCAACACCTTCTCGACCTGCATGAACCAATGGTCTGCCACCATCAGATCTCCTCCCCCTGTGAATGTCGGAGGATGATGTGCCCTAAACCTCTGGATGTGACGCCCCAAAACCGGGGTGTCTTGTTGACAACCCGTCAACCTGCGGAATACTCGTGGATATCGGGTAATCCTATACTACTCACGAAAATCGGGCAGAGTCTCCTTTGTACGGGGAGCTCCACCCAAGGTACAAAGCCCGTCCCAACAATTTACAATGACTACACAGGGTCCACATGCGAGTAAAATAATGGCCACTTGGGGCCCCTGCATTAATACCCACAAAATACATCAACTATATATAATAGTTCAAGAGTTAATAAATTACTCTTTACCAAACATATATCAAAATGTACAATTTCAATCATGTTATACAAAACGGATAACCAAAGCCACAACCCGGCTTTCTTCTAAACACCCGCCCCAAGAGTAACTC
Source organism: Tetrastigma voinierianum (assembly GCA_016808115.1). Taxonomy (NCBI): domain Eukaryota; kingdom Viridiplantae; phylum Streptophyta; class Magnoliopsida; order Vitales; family Vitaceae; genus Tetrastigma; species Tetrastigma voinierianum. The sequence continues at coordinate 133,397 of JAEQBH010001909.1, read as the reverse complement.
GGCCCTCGTGCACACTCCCGCACCGAAACGGTGATCCTATTGTGGTGAGCAGTCAAGAGGAGATAATTTCTACATGGGTTACTCCCACCCAAGTGCACATACCATGGAAACAATCACATCTGGGCAAATTAAATGAACCTACTCGAATGTCTACATGACCAATCCCATGTCCCGAGTCCTCACCGACTCCCTCACACATGCCTAAGCCAAATGCGAGTAAAATCACAGTTTTCAAAGCAATAGCTTTTTATTCTCGAAAACTTACTACCAAGATTCGGTAAATACATTGAACTACCCTACTAGGCGAATTCCAGGATATTTCTCCGAAACAGTCATGGTCCTCATCCGAAGTGATCTGTTGAACAACTCTTCTTAAAATCTTCCTTGAAATTCTTTTCACAAACATTTTCGTTTTTCTTTCAATTTCATGTCATGAACTCACTCCGAATATTCTAGGGTGCCCCAGTGCATATGGAATGCATGATGCCAATCCCAACAAACTCATGCTAATATATAAAACATGTATATACTAACATAATTAATCCACATAAATCATGTTATGCAAATTCACAATCATTAACACAAAAATTAGGCTCATGGGCTAATTATCAAACACAAGCACCATTTTGAATCACTTACAACACACATTTTCACACCAAGAAAATCTCGCCACTATTCACATGAAATGAAACCTCGGGCTGGCAATCGCTTTCACTGCCATAACAATTGTGATTTTCCACCTGGCCAAAGGTTTTAACACCGAATTTACTACAAATCGCTTCCCGTAATATCCTTTAACTATAAACATGGCTTCCAAATTAAAGTGAATGTCACAAGTAGGAAAAGATTCCTACATCTTGAGTTATTCAACCCACCAACAGTGTCCACGCTGCAGTTTCGCCGCTGCAGATCGACTCGGGCTTCTGCTCACGAGAACCGACATCCGAACGGCAAAGAAATTTAGAGAGAAGGAGCTCCTTCTCTCTAAAAATCGCAAAACCCTCACTACTGCACGTTATTTCCAACCACTGCACCTTCTGTCCGTTTTTTGGTCTTCAAAGAGGAAGATGAACACTATTTGTTATTTTGTCTCATTCATTAAACTTTCCATTAATTCCACTTATGTCCCCTTTTGTCTCGATTTTGACACTTGGCTTAATGTAAGCCATTCATTCCCATTCACTCTCTAATCATACAACATGTGTCACATGAGTACATGTAGTAGGTGACTTTTGTCACATCACATGTCGTTTTATGGCACCCGACACCTAGTGCCTCGAAAAACGTGAAATTCCGACTATCTCGAAATTCGACGAAATTCGACGTGGTAGCTAGATTTCATAAGACAACCCAAACTATGAAGTCCGCTTGGCCATCCGGAATTAGAAAAATTTTGATTTTACCAAATTGCCATTTTACTCCTTTTTTTCGTAAAATTGAATTTTCTCGGGTCTTTGCACTGGAGGTTACTCTGACCTCCTCGGCTACCACCGCACTTAGCCAGCAATAGCAAGATCCACAATTCCTACAAATTTCTCACTGAAAGGCCTCGCCGGTCAACATCGTGGTGCTGACCAGCATCCGTGGGATCTAATTTACGTCCTCGCCTCGAATTAGCCATATATACATGTCAAATGACAAGTTAATTTCTAATGTAGTATCTCTAAGGCTTAATCACAACCCCGAGACACTATTTATATACAGAAAAATATTTCATACACAATGTCCATGCATTCATAGGTAATGCAAGACAATTAAGTTCATATATTAAATCATATGCAACAAAACAAAAACAATATTTTTTTTATTTTTATTTATTTTTTTATTTTTTTGAAAAATTATTGTGAATAGTGTTCATGAACAGTGGTCCAAACAAGAATCGAAAACAAGGCACCGAGTCAAAACGAGTCGTGTATTGGGCGCAAACCCCACCCAGCTTTGGGCAAGACTAGACGCCGCAGACTACGCCCAGGCCGGCCGTGTCACAAAATTGTTCAGGCCTCGCGCCCAGCCGTATCGCGGGCTTGTGGTCGGTCGTGGTCGCGGGTCAGTCGCAGCCCGCCGCTGTATCGCAGTCTAGCCGTAGCGCCGGTGGTTGCCGCCGACTCTGCGGTCGCCGAAGCGCCGTGGTCGCTGAGCCGCGGTCGCAAATTCGGCGCTGGGCGTCGCGAAGCCTCTACGCCGTATCATGGAAGGCCGCGCCATCGCAGTCGCAGTGTCACGATCGCGATCCAAAGCCTCCCCAACATGATGACAAATCTTTGTATCATGACCTCAAGCTCCTACCACAAGACTACGCTGCTTTTTCATGGGCCGTGGCGCACTCCTATCAGACGTTGCGTCGTCGTGGCCTCGTCGCATCGTGTCGTGGCGCGAATCTCTACGCGCCGCTCACACCCCGCTCTCGTCACAATACAGTTTGTTGTATTGTGACTCAAACTAAAAAAATTGGGCAGTAGCCCATTCCATGTTTTCCTACACTTTTTTTTTTTTCATTTTAGCTACTGGAAACACCACCAAAAAAAAATATTATTTTTTTTTCATTTTCCAGTATAACCAAATAAATTTAGATACCAAACTAGGAAATTGGTATCATGACTAAACTTATGGATACACCCACCGAGCTCTCAAGCTAATCGCTTACCTTTGCTCTGATACCAAGCTATGACGCCCCATTCTTAGGGGTCCGTTGACAACCCACAACTCGTTAGAATACTTCAGGGATGCCTGGCAATCCACACCACTCTCAACACGAAGACCCACAAGGCAGCTCACTTTGTACCTGGGAGCTCTACCCAAGGTACAAAACCTGTCCCAACATTTAACAATGACCACACAGGGTCCACATGCGAGTAAAATAATGGCCACTTGGGCTCCTGCATCAATACTCAAAAAATACATCAACTATATACCAATAGTTCAAGAGTTAATATAATACTCTTAACCAAAACATATATCATAAATTTAAAGTTTTAATACATGTTCTACAAAATAAATACTAAAGCCACAACCCGACTTTCTTCTAAAACGCGGCCTCTAGTGAGCGTCCTCCCAGATACTCCTCAGACCAAATAGTGATCCCTCGACAGGGTGAGCAAAGCCCAGTAGTGATAATTTCCTACATGGGTTACTCCCTACCTAAGTGCACATGTCATGGAAAACAATCACACTCAAGAAAATACATGATCCTAATTGAATGTCTACATGCCCAATCCCATGTCTCGAGTCCTCACCGACTCCCTCACACATGCCTAAGCCAAATGGGAGTAAAATCACATTTTTCAAAACAAAAGCTTTTTGTTCTCGAAAACTTACTACCGAGATTCGATAAATATATTGGACTACCCTCCGAGGCGAACCTGTTGGATAACCTTCCCAAACAATTAATGGGCCCCTCCAACGTGAATTGTTGGGCAATCTCCCAACACCTTCTCCTCGGAAAATCACGAAATTCCTTTCACAAACATTTTCCCTTTTTATTTTCTTTTCTGTCATGCACTCACACCTAATATTCTAGGTTGCCCCAGTGCATATGGAATGCATTATGCCAATCCCAACAACTCATGATAATATATAAAACATGTATATATTAACATAATTAATTCACACAAATCATGTTATTCAAATTCACAATCAATAACACCAAAATTAACTCACATGGGCTAATTAACAAACACAAGCAATTCATTTTGAATCACTCAACATCATAAAAATCACACCAAAAATCACATGAACAGTGAAACCCTCGGGTCGGCACTACCACTTGCCACACCAAAGAATTTTCCACTCGGTTCAAATGTTTGAGACCGGAATACTAAGTAACCAAGCCTCGAATATTCCTAACCATTTACATGGCTTCAACCAAAGAACACAAGTAGGAAAAGATCCTACTCTCTTGGAGTTGGGTTTTAACTCCACCAACGGTCCACGCGTAGCCTTCGCCTCGCTGTAGAACAACTTTACTTTGGCTCGGCGAACCACGGTCCGAACGACGGGAAATCTAGAGAGAGAAGGCATTCTCTCTCTCTAAAATATGGATCTCCAACCTTCGCGATTATTCTTTCGGTAGTTAAAACTATTGCATTTTGTCTTATTCTCATTTACATTTCCAATAATTCCATCCATGTCCCTTTTGTCTTGATTTTTGACACTTGGCACAATTTAGGCCATTCATCTCATCCTCTCACTAATCATGTAACATTTTTCACATGAGTACATGTAGTAGGTGACTTTTGTCACATCACAAGTCTTTCACAATCCGCTTTTATTTACATCTGCACTTATGTTCAAAACGTGAAATTCGATCGGCCTCGACCAACAAAATTCGACATGGTAGCTAGATTTTGCGAGACAATTCCAACGATGAAGTCCGTTTCGTCATCCAAGATCTAGAAAAATTTCGGATTTTGACCGAAATTACCATTTTGCCCTTTTTCATAAAATTTGAATTTTCTCGGGTCTTACAAACCCGTATTTCAGACATTGGTGGGCCCATTTCATATATATCCATAAGGAAATAAAACTTATAGTACTACCACTGTAGTGGTATTTAACTGTCCTATACGTATTCCTGAGTCCCATTTACTTGTACATAAATAAATTCCACTATTGCAAAACTTGTACATTTACATTACAAAACAAAGTCAGAGACCTACTTTAGGGGCGGACTTATCGATGTGTCAGTCCCCGTTGTATGTGGAATGACCTAAATGTCCCTCTCTTCAGCACTCCACACTGATGAAACACTCCATGTTTATAACTTAGTGAGCTCGATAATGTATATAAAAGCTTGAAGTGGTCCATAATTACCGAATACATATAACATAATGCATATGTCAGAGTTTACGTATAACAGAAATTTATAACAGAGTTTTCATATAACATTATTCTTATTACATGGTTTTTATATCTCCCATAGGAGTTCAAAACAGAGATCTTGTACGGAAGGTACCCGTAGGTACAATATAGAACAGAGCAAAAACTGATTACTTAGGCTTTCCTATTGTTCCTTATTCATATTCTTATCATTCTTATGATGGAGTTTTCATATCTCTCGTAGGAGTTCAAATAGAGATCAAGTACAGAAGGTACCCGTAGGTATATTACAGAACATAGCTGATTCCTTATGCTTTCTTATTATTCATTATTCGTATTATTATCATATAAATGTTTGTCTGTATAGTCCTCAGAACAGAACTAAGTACTTTTAGTTTCATGTATCATAGTATTCATGTATATAACATATAAGTATTTGCCTGCATAGACCTGGAAATACTGAATGAGAGGGACACAACACAATAAGTACTCGAAGGTACGGTACAGTACTGAACAGAGGTATCAAAGCACAATATGTGTCTGCCCACGTAACAGAAGTGTCGTAACACTATCAGGAGTGTTGAAGCACCGAATGCGAGATGGTTCGCCCACGAACATAAGTGCCATAACACTAAAGAGGTCAAGCATTGAACGTAGACGTATGCCCACGTAAATAAAGTGTCAGAAAGCACTAGTAGGAGGGCCAAAGCACTAATTAATGACATGCCTGCCCACGTAATAGAAGTGTCGTAACACTAGTAGGAGTGCCGAAGCACTGAACAGAGATGCCTTTTCATTCACCATTCGATCTTAAGAAGGCATACAATTATATGTGTTTCAGAACTTATATCATTCTAATCCCATTAGAAATGAGGCAAGAAACAATGTTCGCTTAACAATCAATCGCCAAGGCGGTTTAAAGAACATTTTTCATATAACTTTTATACATATACGGATCCTTTCATCCGGAATTAATGGAAGAACATAACATAAACAGAGTTGCAAGACTTGTACTCGGGCCTTACATAACTTGGAGTATCGATACCCAACTTTCAGTACCGGTACTTAACATCTTCCGGTCCTTAAACCACTTTGAGTATTGATACTCAACTTTCAGTACCGGTACTAAACATCATATGGACCTTTAATCACTTTGAAAAATGGTACTCAACTTTTAGTACCGGTACTTAACATATCCTGGACCTTACTCAGCTTTTAGTACCGGTACTCATTACCCTCTGGACTAAAAACAGCTTTGAGTATCGGTATTCAACCTTCAGTACTGGTACTCAAAATCCTCTAGGCTAAAACCATATTGAGTACTGGTACTCACTTGCGATTTCTACATAAATGGTCAATTCTGGCCATTTTCACAGGAAATCTTCCATCCAAAACTAAACCAACCACAAAACTGACTTAAACCAACTAAAATACACATGTATTGAAGAGTTAGGGTTTTCCTAACCCAAACATAGACAAAGAAAGAGTTATGAGGGTTTCATAAGCAACAAATTCATACCAAAGTTCCATACAAGAGTTCCAAATAAGAGTTCCAAAACATGAATTCCAAACCTGGATTTTCTTCTTCTTCTCTTATTCCTTCTTCCTTCTTCCTTCTTCTTCTTCTCTGCTTCTCTTCTCCCTTTCTCCCCACCGTAACCCTAGCTCTCCCAAATCACAAACGAGAAAACCCCCTTCTCATAAGACCATGTTTTGTCTTATACCATTTTGGCCTAACTTTCCATTTTTGCCATTTGGTCCTTCCTATTCAATCTAATTGCAAATCAACTTATTCAATTTCTAACTTAGCATATAATCTTATTGTGTTATGACCTTTGGGGCCTTAATATCAAATTACCAATTTACTCTTAGAACTTAAATTTCCAAAAAATGCAAATTTTACTTATATTATACCCTAAACATGTAATAAACTATTAAGGTATAATTTGGGGTGTTACAACTAGTGTATATCGATTAACCCGATGTCACACTATCAGGTCCTCGACCACTTCCTGGCCCACTTGGCCCATGTTTCGAGACATGCAAGGATATATATACATTAAAACAACTCACACATTTTTCAGTACCATTCTTATATACCAAAATACATGTCAACCTAGTTCGCTCACCGTGATTTTACAAAAAATATAAAGCCATGCCTGCCTGCACTATCAGAAATTCGAATGAGCGCCTTCCATCGGTGTCTTCCCTGTACCTGAATTATTTTTCCTATAAAGAGTGAGCCAAGCCTAGTATAGAAAATTTCTATAGAGGCTACTCCCCACCTTAGTGTACATGCAATGGTCATATTCACAATTCACACTCACATCCCAAGTAGACAACATGCAATTTCTACTATGGAATCCTAGATGTTATGCCATGAAATGAGATGAGACTCAATCATGTACCATCCTCCGGAAGCCATTACCGACGACACCAATGTGATGTCGATGAGCACAACCCAGTCAATCACCTCTTACCACACGCCATGATGTCCATGCGTGATAAAACTATGATTGATGAATAACATCCAATGATCACCTTCAAATCAAAAGTTATTTGTTCTTGAAACCAAAACTTTTTGATGTCACATTCGAATGACCATTTCTTTTACAAAGTCATGTGTATTTTGTGGACAGCGAATTTGGGGTTCACCATTGTAAGCTACCGTAACGCCCTTTTCCCTTAGCCAAGGCAGAAGAGGGACGTCGTAACTCGGGACTTAACCTAATTTCCCGACATTAGTGGGCCTATTTCAATCATAAATTCATAATAACATTAAAATTGTAAAACTACCACCGTAGTGGTGTTTAAATTGTCATTTACATATATTGAGTCCATGATTAAATTTATACAAGTTCCACTATGAAAAATTTTACATTTGCATTTCAAAAACAAATTCAAGGACCTAAGAATACAAAGACTCCTAATGTCAGGTCAGCTCTCGCGAATCAGATGTTTATGATGACCCTCTTCAGCATCTACACGGATAGAAATAGAACGGCGCGTTTATAGCTTATAGGAAAACATATAACATATATGATCACATGCAGTGGTCCTTAATTACAATATACATATAACATAATTCACATATCATAATATTCACATCTCCTGTAGGAGTTCATAACATAAATCATGTAACATAAGGTACCTGTAGGTACACTACAGAACAGAACTGAGATAAGCCTTAGCATCATAATTGATTATTTTTGATTTCATATAATTATTTACATATATCATCTTATTCAGATACACAACATATAAGTATTTTCTTGCATAGACCGATAACAATGAATGAGAGGGACACAACACAATAGCACTTGAAGTACAAAGATAGTACTAAATAGAGGCACCACTATCAAATAACGATGTATATCACAAGACGTACAGGCGGTCATAGCACTATGCAGAGGTCAGAACACTAAATCGCAGAGGCCAAGACTAAGAATAGAGAGTGCTAAAGCACTAAACAGAAAGTGTCGAAGCACTAGTCAGAGGTGCCTATTCATTCACTATTTGATCTTAGGCAGCATACAATTATATGTAATAATCGAAGCTATATATTATTCTTATTCACATTCTTGTATTTGGATAACACACGCAAATAAAGGGCAAGAAAACAAAGTCTCGCTTCAAACAGTTCGCAAGCAGAGTTCGTAACATTTTACGATAACTTCAGATAAAAGTACGAACCCTTTCATTCACTTTTTAGGATCCTACATTAATTTAATTGATGGTTTCTAGAATTAACAAAACATAGGAACAAAAACATGACTTCATGTTCGCCTAGGCAAAGGGGACCTTCACCTAGGCGAAGACCTTTTCCGAGGTGAGGCAGAGGCTGGGAATTTTGGAGCTTCGAGTTCGCCTAGGTGAACAGATCTTCGCCCAGGTGAAGACCTTCGCCAAGGCGGGCACTCCTTTGCCTAGGCGAAGAGGTGTTGAGCAAAAGCATAAATGGGCATTTTTGCCCTATTTTCACTGGAAAACTTCATTCCAAACCAAAACCAAATCAAAACAAACCTCAAAAATGAACTTAACCCAACCAAAAACACCTTTATAATGAGTGTTAGGGTTTTCCTAACCCACACATGAACAAAGAAAAGAGTTAGAATAGTTTCATAACCTTTGATTTAAATCTCTGTAAACTGTTTTCTTTCTTTCTTAATTTCTTTCTCTTCTCCCTTCCTTGAGCAAAGAGAGCCAAAACAGTGGAGAGAAAGAAGCCAAAATCATTTCTTTACCACAAGAACCGAATTCCCTAATACGCCAAAGCCAAAATGACAAATCTTATCTTCTAAGAAGACAATTTGTTCTGTTAATGCAATTTGGCTCAAATTTCTCCTTTTAGCTGTTTAGTCCTTCAACTCCCATCTATTTGCAAGTCAATTTATCCAAATTCTATGATAAAATATAATCTTCTTACATAATGTCCTTTGGGTCCTTAATTGTTAATTTACCAGATTACCTTTTTTTACTTCTTTATTATTTCTGGTTATATAAGTTTTCACACTTAGCACTTAAATTTTTGACAAATACAAATTTAACTTATATTAATCCTTAAACATGTCATAAAACTACTAGGGTATAATTTGGGGTGTTTCAACTCTTCTCCCCTCCTTAAAAGAATTTAGTCCTCGAAATTATACCTAAATTAAAGAGTTGCGGATATGGTGCCCTCATTGTCGATTCTAGTTCCCAAGTCGCTTCTTCCATACCGTGGTGTTGCCAAAGCACCTTTACCAGAGGGGCTTGTTTGTTCCTCACTTGTTTCACTTCATGAGCTAGAACAACTTTTGGCTCTTCATCAAAAGAGAAGTCTAAATGCACTTGTACATCTTGTATTGTCAAAACGTGTGATTCGTCATAACGGTATTTTCGAAGCATTGACACATGGAGCACATTATTTAATTTGGCCAACTCCGGCGGGAGAGCCAAACGATACGCTACTGGTCTAATTCTTTCTAAAATCTTATAAGGTCTAATAAACCTTGGACTCAATTTTCCTTTCTTTCCAAATCGAATGACTTTCCTCTAGGGTGATACTTTCAAGAAAACCTTATCTTCGACTACATACTCTATGTCATTTCTTTTCAGATTTGCATACGACTTTTGTTTATCACTAGCCGCCTTTAACCTTTGTTGAATGACTCGAACTTTTTCTTCTGTCTCTTTCACTATGTCAAAACCAATTACTTTATGCTCGTTTAGGTATGTCCAACATATAGGAGTTCTATTCTCACATACAAAGCTTCCATAGGGCCACACTAATATTGAATCGATAACTATTAAAAGAGAAAGTAAATTCCATAAGGGGAATATACCTATCCCAACTTCCAGGAAAATCTAGCACACAACCACGAAGCATGTCTTCTAACACTTGAATTACTCTTTCGGATTATCCATTTGTTTTTGGATGAAAGGTGGTACTAAAATTCAGTCGAGTACCTAAAGCTGATTGTAATTATTTCCAAAACCTTGACGTAAACTATGGATTGCAGTCAGACACTATTGACAGTGGAATCCCATTTTATCGAACAATCTCACTCACATACATTTTTGATAATTATGTTGTCTCACTTCCATTGTGGAATTGGGATGGGATTTAACAAACCAGATGGTACTTGATGTTCAGCTTTTACTTGCTGACAAGTCAGACATTTGGATACATACTCTACTATATCCTTTTTCATCCCTCACCACCAATAGTACTATTTCAAATCTTGGTACATTCGTTACCTTCGTAATGCATGGTGAATACAAATGTGGCTTTCTATACATCACTTTTTTCAACTGACATTCGACACACATAACTGCTTTTGTAATAGAGACCTCCATCTCCTTCTATAGAATAGTCGCTTTGTTCCATTTCACCAATTGTACCCTTTGTTGTAACTTGACATCATTTTTCTCAGCATCTATTATCATCTGTTTCAAATTAGGCATAACTCTTAATTAAGTTAACAAGGCTCCATTAGATGTAAATCTCCATGCATACTGTTTTAGGGACAAAACAAAAATTGTCTTTCTACTTAAGGCATTCGCCACCACATTAGCTTTTCCTAGGTGGTAATCAATTATAATCGTGAGTTCTTAAACAATTCTAACCAATCGACGCGCCTTAAGTTCAGTTCCTTCTGAGTTAACATATACTTAAGACTCTTATAATCTGTAAGTATTCTACATTTTTCACCATATAAGTAGTGTCGCCATATTTTCAAAGAGAACACTACCGCTGCCAATTCTAGATCATGTGTGGGATAATTCTGCTCATGTGGTTTCATTTTTCTGGAAGCATATGCCACTACTTTTCCATCTTGCATCAGTAAGCATCCTAAACCATTCCTTGAAGCATCACTATACAAAGCGTATTCTCTACCCTGAGTAGGCTAGGTCAACACTAGTTCTTCAACCAGTATTTTCTCTAACTATTCAAAACTTCATTGACACTTATCATCCCATACAAATTTCACCCCTTTCCAGAGTAACTTAAACTTGGTGTAGCGCCTATGTGCGCAAGTGCACACGTCGTATCAAGTAATATAATGTACCTAAGTACGGATATCGATCCACGGGGAGAAGTGCGTTGACTACTAGAATTGGCCCTATGATATTATTTAGACTTAAACTCTTAATGAATGATTCGAATCAATGTATGAGATTGTACCAAATCTAATGAACTTGTAAAATTACTTTGCTGTGAAAACTAGGGATTTGTCTCTCCTTGCCACATTTGATGGATTATTACCTAAAGGAATTACTATTCAATCTATCATTGATTTTCTGATGATGGGGTGATCGTGCCTACGAGATATCCTCTCTCGAGGTATATCCGCCTATCTCGCCAGTAGGGTTGGGTGCATCTTTGCCCCAACCCTATACTCCGAAACGCTTAAATGTTCAAACCCTAATTGCCACCCTCGGAATCGGGATATCTCTATTTCCCGATTTAACCAAGGGTCGTTCTACTCATATCCCTGGGGGTCCTTATCTCTCGATCTCGAATACCCAGCAAGATCATGCCAATGTTGGCCAAACATCACCATGAAAAGAAACCACATATGTAGAACAATCGATTCAAATCATAAATAAATTGAATAATATTGAATTTAAACCTTAATCCATACAACTGAAGCAGGGTTCAACAAAACCCTATAAATAAATCTAGAACATATCAGAATTTACAACATGCATAATTCTATTTATCATAAATGGTTTTTGAGAAGAGAAAAATACAAAAACAACTGTCTTTTCGATCACTCTAGTTGTTGTTGCTTCATATTCAGCTCCCCAGTTCGTAAGTTCTTCGATAATCCCCTCAATTAGGTCTTCCGTGCTTTTTATGATTCTGAAGCAGAAATCGCGGGAACGTCGCGACGTCGCAACGTTGCGACATTGAGACATTACGACGATGGGATGTCGCGACATTGGGACATCGCAACCTTGGGTCACTCTTTGACTTTTTCTTCCATTGACTAGAAGTCGCGACGTTGCGACATCACGACGCTGGAACGTCGCGATGTTGCTGCTAGTTTTCTCCTTCTTCTTCTTTGCAGTTCCAAAAAGCATGAAAACCACCATATTCACCTACAATGCACACAAGATCAAAAAATCAAATATCGGGCAATAATGCACTTATTCAGATATAAAATAGAGCTAAACCGTAGAAAGGACGCGGGTATGACATGAGTGTTTTAAGCACTCATCAAGAGGCTATGACGGAGAATCCTTTTACAAATCGTCGGTAATACCCAACTAGACCCAAGAAACTTCTCACCTCTGTTACATTATGAGGTGGTTTCAGCTCCCGCAGTAAACGATCTTCTTAATATCCACTATAATACCTCACTCCCGAACACAATACCTTTAGGGACGGCACTTCTAAGCGAAAATCATTACATAACTTTGAAAACAACTTTTCTCTCTCGGGATGCACGCTTTATCCTCGAATGTTGTTGTGTTCTTGTGCATCCTTAGAATACGAGATGTCATCTACATGAATCTTACTCTGGCGGTCGAATAAGGGTGGAATGCCTATTCATCGAGTCCATGAATGCAGTCGGTGCATTAGTTAACCCAAATGGCATTACAAAACTCATAACTCTGACCATATCGAGGTTATAAAGGTTGTTTGATTACATCGACATTGATTAGTGCCAAAGTGCTATTTGAACCATTTATTATGAGTTTTGAATGCTTTTTGTGTACTAATCATTCTAATTAACCCAATTGGCATGTTAAAGTCCCTATTATACTACTGATCGCATTTTGTGGCTAATTTTGTAGTTTTTTCAAGATAATCAGGCCAAAATTATCGAGTCAATTCAAACACGAAGAGCAAGAGTTGAACTTCTAAATGCGTTGCGAATCGAGATCCCGAGAAAGGAAAGAAGAAGCGAAAAGTGAAGAAAAATGGAGCATTGCGGAATGCTTTTTGCGACAGCATTCATCTACGTAGCACTATTCACCCCTCCGACCCCTTTGTTCACCCTCTCCTGCGGTTGTGTGTGACACTTTGTTTTTTGGTTTCTTCCCATTTTGTCCTTTTAACATTTAAATGATTTTTATTTGTTTTTAATTATTTTGCTTGTCTTGGTGGCTAAGCCATTTGTATACCTTTGATTATGGAGACTTTTTGGAATAAACTTTAGGGCTCTAGTTCTCACGTTTTTCTTCTTCTCTCCCATTTTCTCTCATTTTCTCTCCTTTCTGTTGCGAACACCACAGCCCAGGGATAATATTTCGAGGATGGTTAACTAAAACCAACCGTCTTTGAAGAGGAGAGTTCTTGGGCTTTGGTAGTGAGGTAAAATTTTGGTTCCCCACATTTTTATGACGATTATTAGCATTTATGTTTCTATCTTTTTAATCTGAGTTTAAATCCTCTTGAGATGCCTTGATTGACCGATATTTAATCTTTTGGAGTTCGATTGGATCTTTATTGCTAGATCGCTGATTGATTAGTTGTCTTTTGAGTCAGCGTAGGGTAGATCGAGGGACATGTTTTCAACGTTAGAGAGCATTTATGTGATAAATGCTTGTTTGAGAGGAAAAATGTTAGGGTTCAAATTTTAAAAATCGAATGAAGATCGGGTTCGGAAATGACTATAGGTCATCCTCCGGCCTTGAGGAAAAGGACGAGAACCTTTCATTTACCTTAGGACCTCGAGCCAAGTAGCGATGCTTCGAAGAGTTCTTTTTTCTTATTTTCTTCATTTTTATTATCGACCTGCAACCATCCCAGCCCTCCTTTGTTTTTATAAATTCCAAAAATCTAAGGCGAAAATTCACCATTTTGAATCACTTTGCCAAATCATTTTGTCTGAAGAAACTCATCCACGTGTTCGACCACTAGAGCCACTATCTTTGCCGTGGTTATGCTACGGTAGTAGGAGGAATACAGGATATAAATATTATTGATTCTGGATCACCCTACTGTGGCATGAATCAAATGGCGCCGTTCAGGATGTTGCTGAATGCAAATGATGACTACGATGTTTTGTGATCCTCATCACAAGTCTGATGAATTTTTCCTATATATATTTCTTGTTAGTCTTCTTAATTTTTAGTTCCACAGTTTATTTTAGGTAACCACAACCTTTTGGGTAGGATTGTCTCTTGATCGTTGGGTGTCTACCATGATTTTTGCTGAGGAATTTCCGGTGGATTAAATCTGGGAGGAAGAGGTGAATTGAGAGTCAATCTCCCATAGAACACAGGCCGAGCTTGAATTGTGATCAAAATGGAACACCTAGAGGAGAACTGATACAATCGATACATTGGAAGGAAACCACAGAGCATACGTAGTCGATGAGGATATAGAAACCTTCCATGGCAGAATCAGTAACCCTTGAGGAGAAATCAAACCCATATAGGGCCATGAGGGACTATAGAAACGATGGATGAGTGCACCTACAGGTGTTCCCCCAACTAATGCACCTCTTGCTTCTCCGTATTATGCCTCAACTCCTGTCCACCACGAGCCACCACGATTGACATCTTCGGTTGAGTAAGCGATGCGAACGAAGCGAACTAGTGGATAATTTCATAGATGAAGCGAGAGGGTGGTGAATGTAAAATTTGCGATTAGGAAATTGACACGAGTGAGGCTCCACGAACGAGTGGATGGGTTCGAGTGAAATTGATCATAAATTTGACATCACAACAATCCATCTCAAAGCTCCGCGATCGACTTGTTCGTGAAGGAGAATCTGGAGGAAGAGTGCGGCCGGCATTATTTTGGGTGGAAGACGGGGCTCGGCTGCGACCGGGAGGGATTGAAAGAAGAACCAGCAGAAGCTCCTGAGGAACTGCGGGATGCCCCAGAATCATGTGTTGTCTATGGGCCATGGAGGAGAGAAGAAGAAATCCCTTGACTAAGGAGCGTGGAAGAACACGAGATCTGATTTACCGCACCCTATTATTTCGATGTATATTTTGCCCGCTGCGGCACACTCGAATACTGAAACACCTACCATAAGGCCACCCCATGCACTTGCTTTTTGTGTTGCAAAACATCAAAATCAGTGGCCTTTGATCGGGCCTTTGCCTTTGCATCAAAGACACTACTTGTTTGCCCAGGCTGCATGGCATGAGCGGGTGGTTGGTCTTCCAGTTGGATTTGAGCTTTTTGAACCTTAGCATTTCTAAGCTCCGCGGTTCGGTAGCCTTGAAGGCTTGTGGGGTGGGTTGAAGTGAGGAGGGGGGGGGGTGTAATCTCCCCACTTTTGTTGCCTCATTTATCTTATTTTATTTATTTTGATTTCCTTAATTTTCTTCTTTGATTTCATAATTCTTAGTTAATCTTTGTTTTTAGATTAATTTTCATTTTTTTACATTTTTTTTTAATTTTTCTTGTGTTTATTTTTGCAGGTTTTTGCTTACTTTTTGGAGAAGAAGTAAAAATCCTGAGGAATTCGCGGTGCTTGTTTGCGAAATTTCGTAACTCTTGTGACTTCAATGAAATTTCGCGGTACATCGTTTCTTGATTTCGCAGATTGCGAAATGTTGGTTTTTGGTGCACTGTGCACCATTTTGTCTTTATGATATATATATATATATATATATATATATATATATATATATATATATATATATATATATATATATATACTCTCTGCTCATAAAGAACACTTTGAAATTATTATGAAAGTGTAATTTTAAATGCTCCAAGCTGGTCACTTTCCTCTCTTTTCTTCTCTACCTTGTTTATTTGAAGCCCCAAGCGGAGTGAATAAGGTGTCGATGGAAAGCTTGTGAAGTCTATCCAACAACGAGTATATTTCATCAAGGAGGTAGCACTTCCTTCTCTAACTTTCCAATCCAAGCCCCATTGCGCACAATGTGACATTTGGTTGGGGGTGAGAGTTAGCGAAGTAAGTGGCATTTATTTATGTTTTTGTTACTATTTTGAGCAAGCCCATTTTGTATGTTTAGTGGCCTGCTGGTTTTTCTTTTTGTGAAGCTGTTATACTATCTGACACTTTTCAATTCAAGTGCACCCGTTTTTTGTGGTTCCTTTAACACATGAGTTGGAAAATTGAAACTTTGTCCCAATCACAGATGTTAGATTGATTCCATGCTGAGTCGGAGTGGATGATTAAGTTGAATCCTTCTTTGACCTTTTCTTCACCTCTAGTAACCTTTCACTGTGCACATCGAGGTTTAAACAATAGATTTGAAAAAGCTACTTTAACCTCTAAACTTTACCAAAACCTATCATAGTTTCATTGACCACCTTTAATAAGTTAAGGACCCCCATGAAATGAAGGCCAATGTGTCATCCCAAAAAGAAGAAAAATTGAAACGCTTTGCCTTGAAACCCGAGCACGGTCGAGGGGTATATGGCGAAAGCCTTTAAAACTTCCGGTCATACTAAGCGGCGGTTGAGAACCCGCGACTTAGTGCTCTTTACATGGGTGGATGGGTGGAGTTAAGCAGTTGTAGATCTTGAGTCTGAAATCATTCTAGAGTCAGGATGAAACACTGAAGAGTTTATGCTCGAAAGATCCTTATGACTTAGTGCCCTAAGCTATAGTGGTTGGGAGTCATCGGTAGATCCTCGTTACATGGACTTTGGTGAGGTGGATTCCTCGGCATTGCACCCTGCAAACCGCAAAGAGTTGTGGAATAAGAGTGGGTCCTGATCTATTTAGGTTGGTTAGTGTCCTAGTTGGAGGTAGTAGCTTGGTTGGGGGGAGAGTGCAGTTCGGTAGTTTATTGTTGAGAATTGATCAAACAAACACTTAGGTTTTGGTAGAAGTCTCTGGTTGATTCACCAAGAAGGAGGCTCTTTTGATACTTTATTTTGTATGGCATTCATTCTCTCGAGATAGTTATTGGGCAAGGGTTTCAGTGATTCTCATCGAGGGTTAGGCATTACTCATTCACAACCTTTTTGACATATAATAATTTTTGTGAACATCATTTTGTTATCGTTTTGTATGCTCTCTCTTTCTTTCTTTCTTTCATTGATAAGGAATTTATGATAATGTACTTAGGTTAGGGAGTGTGATTAGTGCCCAAAAAAGTGCTATTTTGAACCTATTTATTATAGGTTTTGATACTTTTTGTGTACTAATCATTCTAATCTTCGTTAATATTAAGGTCCACTGATATACCTCTTATTAGCATTTGTGGCTAATTTTGTAATTTTGCAAGATAATCGGGAGGCCTAAATTATCGAGGTGATTCAAACCTGTGAAGAACGAGTTGAACTCATCGTTACGGATCAGATCCCAGAAGGAAAGAAGAGCAAAAAGTGAAGAAAAATGGAGCATTGCAGGAATGCTTTTCCTACGACACTGTTCATCCTGCAGCACTATTAACCCATCCAGCCACTGTTCACCTCTCCTGCAGTTTGGCTCTGTGACCTTTTTGTTGCATTTTTTTGGTTTCTTCCCATTTTGTCCTTGTAACAGTTAAATGCTTTTGTTTTTTTGGTATTTTTGCTTGTCTTGGTGGCTATATAAGCCATTTGTATACACTGTTATGGGAGACTTTTTTCGGAATAAACTTTAGGGCTCAAGTTCTCCCGTTTTTCTTCTTCTCTCCCATTTTCTCTCATTTTCTCTCCCTTTCTCGGCTGCCAAACACCCCTTAAGGATGACAACTCAAGGGATGGTTGGCTAAAACCCCTTCGTCTTTGAAGGAGGGCTCTTTGGGCTTTAGGTAGTGTTAAAATTTAGGTTCCCCAGCACCATGGCTTGGTTATTAGCATTTATGTTTATATATTTCAATCTGGGGTTTAAATCCTCTTGAGATGCCTTGATTGACTGATGTTCACAATCTTTTTGGAGTTGGAGTGGATGCTTGTGCTAGATCCGCTAAGATTCGGCTAGTTGTCTTGTAGTCCCTTTGTAGGGTAGATCAGGGGACATGTTTTCACTGTTCAGGAGCATTTATGCTCAATAAATGCTTTGTTTCAAGAGGAAAAATGTTAGGGTTCAGATTTTAAAATCCAAATGAATATCCGGTTTGGGAAATGACTAAGGATCATCTCCCAGCCTTGAGAAAAAGGACAGACCTTTCATTTAACTTAGGACCTCCAGCCAGTGGCCAGTATGAGGAGTTCTTTTTCTTATTTTTTCTTCATTTTATTATCAGCCTGTGACCATCCGACCCTCCCTTGTTTTTTATAAATTCCAAAAATCAGGCGAAAATTCACCGTTTGAATCAGCACCAAATCATTTGTGCAGAAGAAACTCATCCGTGTTCGACCACATAGCCTGATAATTGATGGTTACTTCTGCAATGATGGGAGAATTTTAGGATATAAATTTTGTTGATTCCGGATCACCCTACTGTGGCACAAATCAAACATCTATCACTCGAAGTTAATAATATCCTGATCGCAAATCTATCTTTGAAAGACACTCGCTCCATTCAACTAATCGAAAAGATCTTCTATTCTTGGCAAAGGATATTTATTTTTCATGTTACCTTATTTATTTTATGATAATCAATGCACATCTAAAAAGTGCCATCTTTCTTTTTAACAAAACCGGTGCCACAGGGCCTAAACACTAGGTCGGGCGAATCTGTCCCACTTGACTCTATGGTGAGTCTTGACTCTTTTAGTTTAGTTGGAGCCATGCGATATAAGGTACTTTTTAGAAATAGAGTAAGTCCATGTACCTTCAATAGACAAATCTACTTCTCTTCAGGGTAGCAAACGAACTCTCGAGGAAACACATCAAGTAATTCTTTTATCACCGGAATATCTTCTACTCCATCCATTATTACAGAATCAATCGAAGCTCGAGAGGTCGTGGGTTGATCTAAGACCCTTTCCATTTCTTGAGAAATTTTAACAACGCCCCGGTTGAAGCATGTTCGCCACAGTTGACGAGATGGACGAGGCTAATGGATCAGGTCTATAGGATTGGCGGCTTTCAGTTGTTCCCTCATAGCTTCACGGGAGCAGGTCCATTCCAGACAATATCTGAAAACAAGGACATCCACATTAAAGCCCGACCTGATACTATGTATGTACATTTTAACCTAATAGTTTTCTAGAAATGCCTAAATACAGGCTCTAATACCCTTGTATTGTGCATGCTCATAGCGGAGGGGAGGAGAGGGGGCATCCTATGCTTGAGACTTCTTAACTTGATTTTTTTTATATTATTAGGCCCATTTCAATCATAAATTCATAATAATAGTAAAACTATAAAACTACCACCGTAGTGGTGTTTAAATTGTTTTTTACATATATTAGAGTCTCATTTACTTGTACTTACACAAGTTCCACTATTACAAAATTTCAAATTTACATTTCAAAACAAATTCATGGACCTACATCAGAAAGACTCCTAATGTTGTGTTGGCCTTAGCAACTGCAGAATGTCTCTAACGACCTCTTCAGTACCTACATAGATGAAACACCTATGCTAAGCTTATAGCTTAGTAGGAAAATAGATAACATATATGACCACATGCAGAGATCCTCAATTATAGTATACATACAACATAATTCATATATCATAATATTCACATCTCTGTGGAGTTCTATAGAAATCTTGTAACATAAAATTTTCGTGAAGTGCCTCTAGTGACGATCATATATAGCATCAAAGCTGATTACTTTTGTTTCATATATTGCTTTCCATATATCATCTTATACGAGATACCATGACATGTAAGTATTTGCACATAAGGCCAGAGTAACAATGAATGAGAGGGATGACCTGACGGATGTGGCGCCCCGAACCAGGAGTCCGTTGGCCACTATCGACTGCGAGCACATTGTCTCCATGTCGCGAGACCATTATGATAAAATGATGGCGTCGAGCCCATACATCCATACTCACCAAAATATAATCAACTATGTTACAATAGTTTCAAGAGTTAATTACACTCTTATAAAAACATGTATAAATAACAATGTTTCGTACATGTTTTACAAAAATATATAAACAAAGCCACATGTCAGCTTTCTTCTCAACAGTGGCCTCTAGTGAGCGTTGTCTCCCTAAATACTCCCTGTTCCTGAAAGGGGGATCCCACGACGGGGTAAGAAATGCCCAGTAGTGATAATCTCATCTGAGGGTTACTCCTATTCTAAGTGCTCATGCAGTAAACACACATTCAAGTGAATTCATGACAGTTACCTACTTTCGAATGCCTACATGCTGATCCGGCTCAAGTCCTCAGAGCTCTCTCTCACATCTCACACATTTATTGCCATGTATGAAAATCATTTCCAAACAAATCTATTTGTTTTATTTGTGGACAACCCTCGGAAATGTAAATACGTTGGACAATCCTCAGGAGTGAATTTGTTAGTCTTTCTCGAACAATTCATGGGCCTCTTCGTGGTGTTGGACGATTCTAACCTGATTCTTTGGACAACTTTTCGATAAAATTATTGTTTTGGGCAACCCTCCGATTTATTTCATGTCATGCACTCACACCTACAGTTTAGGGTGCCCCAATGCATATGAAATGAAATATGTCATTTCACCATAATTCATGTTAATATATCACGCATGCATATATTAACGAAAATCATACACAAACAACATGTTATTCATTCATAACAATAACACAAATTAGCTCACATGGGCTAATAAACAATCTGGAAGTCCATCTTGGAACAACCTAAAGCATCACATAGACAACACAACATGTTATTCAAATATTGCAATAACATATCAACACACAAGCAACTCATACAATCCACGGTTAGTTTCGGGACTGTCCAAAACCACTCTAGGGATTTCTCCACTTAGTCCAAATTTTGGAACTGAATGAACATCTATTCCGGCCCTTGAACATTCCTAACCATTAACAAGGTCCTTAAACAAGAACTAAACCAAGTAAGAGAGAACCCCTACCTCTAATTTTTTCGAAACTCCACACTTCCGGTACCCACGCGTAGCTCTTGCAGTGGGGATAAACTTTGCCTATTGTCTCGAGATTTGTGGATGATCGTCGAGAAAATCTAGAGAGAAGTGAGCTTCTCACTCTAAAAACTCTCTTTCTCTCTCTTTCGGTTCCCTCTTTCTCTCTGTCCTTTCCACTCCCAAAGCTTTGGTTTGGGAGAAGATGGAGTCAAGATTAGGTGTCCTCTCGCTTACTTGAAGTGTCGATTCTCATTGGCCACCTTGGATTACACTAAATCCATATCCATACCATAGTTTCCTTCCAATAGAATAATGCCATGTGTCTCTCATGGGTCCCACTTGAGCTCATGTTTGACTAGCTCTCCATAGCCACTGTGTCATCTTGAGCCACTCAAAATGTGCCCAGTGTCCGTAATACCCTCGTTGCCTCGAAAAAGCGTGAAACCTAAGCTGTCTCGAATTCAACGAATTTAGCGTGGTAGCTAGATTCCGCGGTGATTCGATGGTAAAGTCTGTTCACATCTGAGATCTAGAAAATTCGGTTTTGATGAAATTACCATTTGACCATTTTTGAGAAAATTAGAATTTTCTCGGGTTTTACATTCTTCCCCCCTTAAAAGATTTTCGTCCCGAAATTCCAAAACCGCATCAACTCACATGCATATGCAACGTGCACTATGTCATGGATGTAAACTAGTCATTTAATTTATAAACGACTAAACTGCATACCTTCATCCCCAAACAATAAGGGATAGGTGGCCCGCATCGTGTCCTCGCACTCCCGCGTTACCTCGTCACTCCCGCGGTGCCTCCAGCTAACCTCGCAACTTCACGGTCTTGCGTCGCAAAACCTGATCTCGGCTATCCATGATGCACACTGGTCCCTCCTCGAAGGTCCCATCTGTGTCAAACTCAATCTCTCCCCAATCCACTACATGAGCTGGATCTGGAGTGTATCTCCGGAGCAATGAGACTTGGAATACCTCATGGACACAGTTAATCAACCCAAATTCTAGAACTTGTTAGATTATTGATCAAGGTGAAATCCTAGGTAATACAACCAACAGGAAATGATGCAGGCCATCCTTGAAAAGTTTGAGCCATTCTAGACATCCCTACTTATGTGCTAATGCATAAACTTTAGTTCCAGAAATTAAGCCAAAACAAGCCTTATTTCCAAAATAAGCCCAGTGGAACACAACCCATTCCAAGAATCGATCTTCGAATAACTGTGATTACCAAAGAACTCGAAAGAGAGGAAGAAATAAAGTTTGGGAAGTGTAAATATTTTTTTAGGAACTCAAGAAAAATCTGAAAAGGGAAGAAAGAAAAAGATCTACATCGGAAAATACGGTGAAAAGAAAGCAAAGGAATAGGTTTTGTCTTGTGGCACAAACTCTCTTAAGACAATTAAGTTCTTAGGGTGTTTCAACACCTAGTTCACTAATGCCATGCATTTATGGGAGTTACTAACCCAAAGTTCGCTAGAGTGTTAGAAGCACAGAAGACATATGATGCACTATTTACGAATGGCGATAGAAAAAGAAAAATTCCCGATTTGAATTATGAATGAGAAATGGGAACATACGATTCGAATAGAAGAAAATCAATGTAATTTATCCCAGACATGAAGTTTGGGGAGTTTGTCGAAAAACTACAAGGAGAAAAAGGGCGTGTCTTGAGTGAAAAGAGGAAAAGGAGTATTGGTAATCTTAACCTTAAATCCCATCCATCCTGCCCTTACCCCAGGCCTAACATTACAAGCCCCAAGGCACGATTGATCCTGAAGGTTGTAATAGCATATTAATTGGAGATCAATATGAACAATAAGCCTATGGAATTTGGAAAATCGGGAAAGATCAAAGCAGTGAACATCCTCTAAGGATTAATTGACTCATTAAGGAAATGAAAGGGAAAGCCAACTTACTCTTTAAGCGAGGATCAATGGAGCCTTCTTGTTTATAAAACAAATTCAACAATTCGTTATGTATTTGTTAATTGAAACTAATCTTAGTCACGGACTTGAGCTGAATACCTGAAAAGAATGCAATTTCTAGTCTTTGATTAAGTGGTTGCAAACGCAAAGCAGGACCAGAAAAATGTCGCGTTGTTTTGAGAGACCGAAACAAATCTTTCTTTTTCTTTTAGCAGGAACTGACCAAAAATTTAAGTTTGGGGGAGTTTGATGAGCTTAAAGTCATCTATTTTCAGTCCATTTTACGATTAATTTTTATATAAAAGACTTATTTATATGCAGAATGCGGAATAAACTTCACCAAATTCGTGCGGCGGGAATTGACGAGTGCGAGTAAAGGAAGCGAGAATGTGTGAAGCCGAAGCGATATAATGGGATGAAGCAGGTGGCAGCAAGAACGAAGCATAAAGATGAAAGGACCAAATGTCGAGAAGCTTTGACATCAATCAAAATGCGTATTCAGGTTACATCAGTGAAACTCCAATCGCAAATGAAACGAGTGAAAGCGAGGTGAAATGGGAGTGAAAGAAGCTCAAAGTTAAACAACCCGGGAATTGAAGAAGAAGAAGACCTGATATGGCATTGGATGCGATCGCGACATCAACCTTTACATAGAAGCGATCGACATCGGTTCTGCGAGGAGAAAGTTGTCATGACAACGAATTGTGATGAATGGAAGTGGCGACAACGGTGCATGCGTGTAATCTAGGACAGAAGATTGTGACGTCTAGTGGCACAGCCATTGACATGAGGTTTCAATGAGAAGAATTCGCGACAAGATCAGTGTCGCGACACCGACTCGCAAGGCGGTCGCCCAACCATAGGGCTCTACGACAAGGGCTGTGAAACGGAAGTCGCGGCGAGGGCTCGATGTCGCGACGATATCGATCTTGGGCGGGTTAACTAAAGTCAAAAGTACGCCGAAATTAGGGCCCGACTTACGAACCCTATAAATATGCGAACGCGAAAGAACGCGGTGACGACTTGAAAGAGAGATGCGGGTTCTTTGAAAGCTCGCTCATTTTTATTTTCTTTTCTTTTCTTTTATTTTCTTTCGTTTCTTCTTTCCATTTATTTTAGATTAGATTAGTTTGTATTTTCATTCTAATTTAGTTTGAACGTTAGGTTGTAGGGATTTAGGCGAGATGCGGATCTATATTTCTTAAAATTGCATCTAGTTGTTTGAATTCAGACAATTTTGGGATTCCAGGCACTTGATTTAGATTCTGATGGTTTTTCTTAATCAGCAAGCCAATGTATGGTGTATCCATTAATTTTAGAAACCTAGCTTCCATTGAATTAGCGTTATTGTCAGCAAATTATCTTTCTGCTAGTATTTTTATCTGATATGGATAGACCGGATGTCATCGACTTGCTGGTTTCTTGTTTCACGAATTGATCCCAGCGTCGGTCTCCTATACCCATGCTGAGATTTTTCCAGCTCGATTTCCGAGGGCCCTCCCGGGTGACAGAGAAGGCATTCTGAAGATACAAGATCAAACTAGGAGATATCATGAACCTGGTATTGCTGATCTAATGTTCTGTACACTTAAATCAATACATCCTCTTCTCTCTTGTAGCAGGAATGAGTTAGGTGAGTTATTAATTTAAGTATAGAGTTCACCTGGTCGAATAGTGAATTCGATCCGGGTGTTAGCAGAGGATCTATTAGGGAAAGAAGTAAAAGTTGTTCTAATTTTGAGGATTTGAAGGGAACCCGATCTGAGTGCAAACCTCTGCCCAGTGACTAATTTAAGGGCTTCGGGTTCTCGGAGTTCATGTTGTGGGTATGAAGTATTGAGAAAGAAAATGCCCGAGGCAGTTGCAGTTTAAAGTAGTTATCTAGCCCCGCGTGTTCGAGAGAAAGCGGTTAAGGTGAGACCGATGAGCGGTGGGGTTGGAGAGATCAAATCACGCATATCTTATTCCTTGGACTAGTTTAAAATGCGAAGTTCGAGAGCCAAGAAGTTATAGTACAGAATTTGTAAGGTGATTCTTTACATTGTGATTATTCAATGTTTTCTTTGAGGCGGTGTTGATCTAAATTTTCTATTTTAATATTTCAATATTAAATTCATTTGTTATTCATTCATTTTAGTTCTTTATGTTATTTTCAGGCTTTTTAAGGCAAAATCCAATATCATATTATACGTCGAATAGTATGGAGCTTAAGTAGTTAGGGTAGTTGATTAAAAAATTCTTGAGATCTACGTAGGATCGATGCGGACTTAAATCGATTTACTACTTGTTGATGCATTGCACTTACGGTATCTTGGATCAAAACCACAAAGAAAATGGTTTACTCTTTCACGAAATATCTTTAATCCTTTATAGCTAAAGAAACTCCTCGAGTTAATGGTTTTATTAAGGGACTGAATGTAAATCAGCAGGTAATAGTCATAAATTCCAGATAAGGTGTTTTGATCCATATCATTCATAGAAGTGGTCAACAAGTTTTATGGTGCAGTTTTCCAAAGATTAGATAATAGTCCTTGGGTAATTGTGTTATGAACTTGTGAACATACTCTGATCCGGTCAACAAGTTTATTAGGCGTCATTCTTGAGGATTAGATATTAGTCCTTTAATTGATAACGTCATAAATTTGTGTACATTAAATAGTCCAGTCTAACAAGTTTTATTAAACGGATTCTGCTTGAGTGATCAGCTTTAGTAGATCAATATTTGACGAAAGAAGGAAATGCTAATTTGAACATTTAAAAAGAAAAGAACAAAAATAGTTTTCAGCGGTGGTTATTTTGTACTAATTTTAACAAATATATTAAATATTTGTTGGCACGACTAATCTATTAATGTAAGTGTGTTTGATTTCGGGGAAAGCATGCATAGGAAAGGAACAACGTCACGATTCCGGCGAATCTTGAACTAGAAGAACACTCGAAGCTTGAGAAAGGCGAAAGGTCGAAAACTTCGGCTATGGCGGATGAAAGGCGGACCGGAGCGAAGGACCCGACGAGCGGCGGCCGAGGAGGCCTCGATCAGTCTGATGGAGGACTGGGGCGTGTCCAGGATGAGTACTGCATTCGGATAACATGGATTGGGTACACGATAATTTTGAGCTGAAGCGTGCGATTCTGATAGTTCTTGACTGTAGGTTCTTGGTCATCCTTAAAGACCCGAATGAGCATGCGGGAAGGTTTCTCGGAATGGCAAACAGTTGAAATTGAATGGGGTGGAGGTCATAAAATTGCATTTATTCCCATTTTCTCTAAGAGATACAGCGTACCATGGTATGAATCTACGCGTATGGCTATTTGTTGATGCTTGGGAGGAGCTTGTAGAAGCCTACTTGGGTAGATTCTTTCCACCTTCACTCACCTCTGAGAGAAGGAGAGAGGAAATGGTGTGTTTCGACAAAGAGGAAGATGAAAGCCTTTACGTGGCACAGGGAAAGATTCAAGGTTCATTTGAAGAGGTGTCAAATGCATGGACCGATCCCGAAGACCGGATGGACATGGTGTATCATGCTTTCTGATGATATCTCAAAAGGTATTGCCGATGCCATCTGTACGAGCATTTCAGCGTAAAAGTCTTTGAAGAGCGAGAGATGCGATCGAGGACTGGCAATCTGATATGAAAGCTGTCGAGTTTTCAAAAGCAGATGGCAGAGGAAGGAGAGTCATAATTTGTGAGATGAAACAGTAAGTGAGTAGCTAGTCTCATCATGCATAGAATGGACCAGAAACAAGAGGAAGATACAAGCTGTTCATGAAATAGGAGGCAGTTGAGAGGGAGTGTGAGAGGAATCTTGGGTACACCTTGAAGAACTGTTTCATGATGCTAGGAGGTTAAGTACTTGGGAGAAACGAAGTTATCGCTAAGCCAAATCCTAATCTGCCGGCTACTTATCATCCGTGAGGAACCGTGAAAATTTTTCATATGGTGGAGGGGGCCTCGCAGGCTGAGCATGGAGCGAGAATCCTCGACAAGGATATCGTGACCACTAGGTTCCTAGCGACAGCAAGGAGGTGAAAATAGAAGCGATTACCGGGGTCGGAGGAGAGTTGACCATTTGAAGAGCAAATCGCTGCGATTCATGGGGGAACTGACAAGGTACTAAACCTCGTGAGCGAAGTTTGCAAGAGTGGAAGCCTCAAGTGCGATTCTCAAATTTTGAGAGACCCTTAATGCTCCTCAAGGCACAAAAACACAAATAGGGCAAGCGGCTCCTAAGCCTGAGCAGGATGAAGATGCCTTTCCAGTAATACGAAAGAAGAATCAAA
The DNA here is from genome assembly GCA_016808115.1 of Tetrastigma voinierianum. NCBI lineage: Eukaryota > Viridiplantae > Streptophyta > Magnoliopsida > Vitales > Vitaceae > Tetrastigma > Tetrastigma voinierianum. Next base: position 106,019 of record JAEQBH010001909.1, on the reverse strand, counting down.
GAAGCGTTATGGTGTGACTCATTGAAAGACTTAGGAAAAAAGAAAAAATGAAGGCGGCGAGGGAGATGAAAGTGACAATAAAACAAGGAGAAAGAAAGAAGAAGGAGCAGTACAGTCGAGGAAGAAGGAAGCGAAGACCCGAGCAATCGGCCTGCGGTCCCATTTCCCTGGAGGCTGCGAGAAATCAAAGATAGAGGAGCAGTTTGCAAGAGTTCTTAAAGACCTTTGAGAAGAGTGAGATGACTTATACCTGCAGAGGTGGTTACTAGATGCCACTTTATCATTTTGAAGACATCACGGCAAGAGGAAAATTGATGAAGAAGGAATTGTGAATTTGACTGCAACTTGTAGTGCTGTGATCAAGAGAGGCTTACCAGAAAATATGAAGGATCCAGGGAGCTTTACCATCCCATGCACCATCGGAGAGTTTGAGTTCCAGAAAGCTCTTTGTGACTCAGGTGCCAATATAAATTTAATGCCTTATTCTGTTGCCAAGAAGTTAAGTTTGGGGGAGGTGCTCCCTCTTTGTCACCCTCAGTGTGTGGATAGAACCTGGCAAAGGAAACACAGAGCATCATAGAAGATGTCTTTACAAATCAAGGTGGGAACTTTATTTTCATTAGACTGCCGTCTTGGATATGGAAGAAAGATTCTGAAGTCCTAATGGGGCCAGTTCTGCAGGCGGAGCGACTTTGTCACTCGATATGCGGAAAGGGAATTCTCACGCTTCGAGTTGGAGAAGAAGAGAGGCCGGTGACTAATTTGATAAAAGTTTGAGGAGTTTAGACATAGAGAGGGAAAGTGTAGGTCGATAGAAGATGTATATGTCAACAACTCTGAATTTTACTATGATTATGACGTACCAACTCAGTAATGAAAGAGATGAAGATTTCGATTATCTACAAAAGGTTTTGATTCGGTACTACGCATCAATTTACATTCTCTTGAAAGGTGATGAGTCTTGAGCAAATGGGATAAGCGAAAGAGCAAATAAGAAGAAAAGGAAGTTCATCAAAACCGGAGTGAAGAAGGGCTAGTTTTAAAAGAGTTGCGAGTCATTTAAAAAGTATGCTTACTGAGTTTGCGAAACGAACCAGGTAATAAATTTCGACGGACTTAGTGATCTTCGAGAGCAAGTTTATTGGAAATTTTAAGGAAGCATAAAAAGAGTCTATGGCATGAATTATTGAAGATTTAAAAGGTATTTGTCCATCAATAGCTACATGCGCAAAATATCTGAAGAAAGTCTGAATATTTGTTGAACATCGAAAGGAGATTGAATCCAGTCTCATGAAGGAGGTAGAGTCGGGAAGGAGGTACTCGAATGGTTAAATGTTGGTTTTATCTGTCACAATTTCGGATAGTCCTTAGGTTAGCGATCGTGTGGTTCGAAGAAGGTGGATTTCTGTGTCACTTAATGTGAAATGAATTGATTCCAACAAGAGCAGTGACGGGGATGGAAGCCATTGATTCTGAGGAAGTTGAACCACAGCGACCATGAAAGATCATTTTCCATTACCTTTCGTTGATTAGATGCTGGAAGCGGGTTAGCGGGCGCGTCATCATTTTGTTTTACGGATGGATATTCGGGCTACAACGGATTGCAATTGCACGAGGACCAAGAAAAGACTACATTTCTGTACTTACATGGGCCTTTGCTTTGAGGAAAGGATTGCCATTTGGGCTATCTGCTACTTTCGGATGTATGATGTCGATGTTCTCGGACTTGGTAAGAAGAAGTTATGGAAATTTTTATGGATGACTTCACGGTGTGGAGTCGAGTTTTGAACAATGCGAACAATCTGGAACGAGTACTTGAATGCGAGACAAACATCTAGCCCCAAATTGGGAAAAATGTCATTTCATGGTAACGAAGGTATTGTTCTTGGTCGCAAAATTTACGCTCACGAATTTAGAAGTGGACGATCAAGTTTCCATTATCGAAACCTTGGCACCTCCGCAAACGTGAAAAGTATAAGAGGTTTCTTGGGACATATTAAGTTTATAGGAGATTCATCAAGGCTTCTCAAAATTAGCGGAGACATTATCACGGTGCGGAGAAGGACCTGAAGTTTAATTTTGATGATTCGAGTACGCCTTTGAAGAAATCAAGGTCAGTTGGTTGGCTTTTTATCATGGCTGCACGGAATGGGATCGAGGATTCTTGAAGTAACTTGTAGATGCAGTGACTTGTGATAGAACAATATTAGAGCGAAGAAGCGGAGAGAAAATATTGAGCCATATATTTATGCTAGCGGGGGCAACCATTAAACACAAAAAACTATTCCACATTTAGAAAAAGAGATGCTAACCGTAGTGTTTTGCTTGCGAGAAGAAATTCGGGCCATACATTGTGGATCATTATTTATAGTTCATATACCGACCATGCGTGCTCGAATATTACAGAGAGGTGAAAGGAGGAAGTATGCTTGAGGGGGAGGAGAAATTGATGGATGAGTGATGTTAATTTACCCACTGTTGTCTGGGTTTGATCTGGAAATTAAGGATAAAGGTTGTGAGCAATGTGATGGCGATCCTTGTCCGGAGTAGAAACCGAATGAAGCAGACGGGAATTAAAGAGAACTCGGATGAGCGACTGTTTAAGGTGTCATTCGAATGCCATGGTATCTTGATATTGTGAATTACTTAGCTTGTGCAGGTAGTTCCTTGAATTCCTCAACGAAAAGAAGCTTCGGGAGTAGCGCGGGTATTATATGCGGGATGACCCACTATTGTTTAAGAGGGTGCGATATGATTATAAGAAAGATGTGTGCGGAGTGACAAGCGGAGTATGGATAGTGCCATACATCACCATATAAGGGGACATTTTACGGAGAAAGAACGAGATCTGGAATCTCAATCGAGTTTTTATTGTGACTATTTCGGGGGCGTACTTAATGGGTCAAATTATGTGATAGATGCTGCAAAAGATTGGAAACTCTCGGCTGACGAAATAGAAATGCCCCTCACGAGGCATAATGAGTGGTACAAATTTTTCGATGTATGGGGATAGATTTTATAGGACCCTTTCCACGATCATTTGGAAACATGTTTCACGCTAGCGATGGATTATGTTTACAAATGGGGTGAGCGATGGCAATCGAGGAATGATACTAATACAGGTTGTGAGTTTCTTACAAAAGAACTTTTGGCAGTTTAGACCCACAGAATATCATTAGTGATGGGAAGCCATTTGCAAACGACATCTCCAAAACTCATGTGGAATGTGGGATCGAGCATATAAGAGTCTGGCTTATCATCCAGGACCGATGGGCGAGCTTGAGAGATTTCCAACGGGAGATCAAAGAATCTTGAAAGATTGCAGAGTTGTTGACAGGATTGAACCTTCCAACTTGATGATGCACTTTGGGCTTCTGAGGTACATTCAAAACTCCCATTGGAATGTCCCCATCTGAGTTGTCTTTGGCGACCCATGTCATCTACCTCTTGAATTGGAATACAAAGCTATGTGGGCCATCGAGAAGCTGAATTTCGATTTTGAAATAAGCGAGGGAAGAAAGATTGCTTCAGCGAATGAGCTGGAAGGCGAAATGAAACTATGATAAATGCTAGGATATACAAAGACAGACAAAGAAATGGCATGATCAAAGTTAAAGGAAAGGATTGTGAAGGGGGATCGAGTGCTATTTAACTCCGAGAATAAAGGAGTGTTCGAGAAAGTTGAAATCAAGGTGGAGTGGACCATATACGATGATGTCGAGCACTACATTTTGGAACGATAACATTAAGACTGATCTTTGAGGGGAAGAATTTAAAGTCAATGGACAAAGCGAAGCATTATCAGGTAGGGAAGACGAAAGAAGAGTTACGATTGGTTCGATGAGAGAAGAAAGAATCAAAAGCAATGAAGTCAGCTAAGGACTCAAAGCGAAGCGTAGATGGGGAGGCAACCCACCCATAAAGACTTTTTAATTTACTGTTTTAGACTTTGAAATTTTTTAAATTCACCCTAGATTTTGTTTTGCTTTAGTTTTTTTATAGTGATTGAATTTAGTAATATGGAAGTTAATTTTTTGTTTAATTAAATCCTTTACGCCAAATGTTGAGAATACGTGAGCAAAATGCAAGGAAGGAGAGAAGAGAAGGAGACAATTCCCGGGACAAGCTCCGACCAATTCACGGGAAGGAGCTTTTTTGGAAAGGGGGAGCATTCTTTTTCCACATACAAGTCTGTGAAAAGTAGATAGAGATATATGTTTGAATTGCTGTGTGGAATTGATTTGGTGCAATCTGAGAATTTGAGAATTAATAAAAGAATGAAAGCTCTACCTTTCATTTAATTTGGCAAAAGCGAGACTATATAGCAACAAAAACTTACATCGCGAAAAGAGCTTCTTCATGTGGCCCGATCATCATGTAGTGATGTCGTGACAAGTAAAGTGAAGGAAGAAAATTAGGGTTGAATGTCACGACAAAACTTACTTATGTCGCGACAAGAGCAGATTCAGCGAAAAGTGGTATGGTAAAGCATCTTAAATGAAACACCTTAGGTCGCGGCCCAGTTACTTGTCCTCGACGGAGTTCTGTATCGCGACAAGCAGTGGGCCACTCGAGACAAAGAGGAAGTTGCCGGTGGCGAGTCTAATTTTGCCACAAAATAATAGTAGCACAGTCTAACTGAAGTTAAAACAAGACGGCGCAAATAAATAGAGTAATAAATAGTGATTAGTACAAACGAAATTCAAATTCGATTGAACCAATGTAATTTAATACACTCCAGTTTGAGGAATAATCGGAGGAAAATTAATGAGTTTGGGGAAAGCGATCGAGAATTCTATATTAAAACAACGAGCCATTGTGGAAACACGGAATAAGCAAGGTTCGAGAAGAATCCTTAATCCATTCATAGAAAATAAAAAGAAAGAATAAATGGTTGTTCTTCCCACACAAACGAAATTCACTATAAAAGAGATGGGAGAAGCAGCGGAAGAAAGCGAAACGAAAATGGAGAAAGGGGAGAATGAGAAAAGAAAGAGCTCCGAGGTTTGAACACAAGTTTTATGGAATGAATGGAGTCGGAAGAAATAGAATTCCATTCTTTATTCATAAAATATTTGTGTAATAAAAAAGAATAGTTGATGGAAGGGAATATGGATTAGTTAGAGATCCATCTTTAGCTCCAAAGAAAAAGGGAGCGGCCTGATTTGTTGCCACTGACCTTGTTAGTTTGCCGAATCACTCTTGAAGGAGCCAAGTCACGATGAGCCAAATTTTGAAGCGAAGTACGCAACTTCACGAAGAGAGATATAGGGTTTAGATCGAAATAAAGGGTTTTCTCGAACTTAGATCTGATTAATAGCTGTAAAAGCAGTTGTAAATCGAAATGTTTGATATTTGAATAGATTTCAATACTTATTTGTAAATTGGTTGTTCACTTGATATCTGAATTTTATTTAATTTCATTTAGTTTGATTTGGAAATCATTTAATAGATTACATTCGGTCTGCGAAATAGAGCGAATGACGATGAACAATTTAGAGCATAAATTACGATTTAGATTTGAATTTTCTTGATAAGTCGGATAAGGAAGGTTATACAATTGGAAGGAACAAAACAAATTTTTGAGTTTGTCGTATTCATGATGAGTCGAGGAACTTTGGTTGGAAATATCATCTAAATTCTCATGTGATATGGTCAGAAAATCCTGAGTTAGTCACAGGTTAATCAGCCCCAGATTCTAGAACTTGTTAGATTATTGATCAAGGCGAAATCTAGGTAATACAACCAACGAGGGAAATGATGCGGGGCCATCCTTAAGTTTGAGCCATTCTAGCCATCCTACTTATATGCTAGTATAAACTTTAGTTCGAGAGAGTGAGCGAAACAAGCTGTTTCCAAAATGGCCAATGGAGACATGACCCATTCCAAAGAATCAATCTTCCAAATAACACATGATTACCAAAGAACTCAAAAGAGAGGAAGAAATAAAGTTTGGGAGTGTAAATATTTTTTTAGGAACTGAGAAAAAAATACGAAAAGGAAAAGAAGAAAAAGATCTACATCGGAAAATCTGGTGAAAAGAAGCAGGAATAGAGTTTTGTCTTGTGGCGACTCTCTTGAACAATTAAGTTCTTAGGGTGTTTCAACACCCCTAGTACCCTAATGCCATCTGGTATGGGAGTTACTAACCCAAAGTTCGCTAAGAGTGTTAGAAAGCCTAAGAAGACAAAACAATGCACTATTTCTGAATGGAGATAGAAAAAAGAAAAATTCCCCAATTTGAATTATGAATGAGAAATGGGAACATACGGTTCTGAATAGAAGAAAATCAATGTGGTATCCCAAACATGAAGTTTGGGGGAGTTTATTCAGAAACTCACGAGGAGGAGAAAAGAGGCGGAGTATGTGAGTGAAAGGAAAAAGGAATTATTGGTAATCTTAACCTTAAAATCCATCATCCTACCCTTACCAAACCTAACATTACAAGTAAAAAGACACGATTGATCACGAAGGTTGTAATAGCCTATATTAGTGGAGATCAATATGAGCAATAAACTTTATGGAATTTGGAAAATCGGGAAAGATCCCAGAAGCGGTAGACATATTCTAAGTTAATTGACTCATTGAAATGAGAAGGAAGCCAACATAACTAGTAGGATCAATTGACCTTCTTGTTTATAAAACAAGATTCAACAATTTCATTATGTACACGGTTAATTAAGAGGCCCAATCTTGATCTGGACTTGAAAGTGAATACCTGAGAAGAATCTGATTTCCTAGTCTTTCAATTAAATTAGTTTGCAGAAACACAGCAGACCCGAGAAAAATGTCCTTGTTGTTTGAGGACAAACAAATCTTTCTTTTCTTTGTAGGGACAAGCAAAATTTTTAAGTTGGGAGAGTTTGATGGCTTAAAAGTCATCTATTTTCAGTCCATTTTACGATTAATTTTTATATAAAAAGTGATTTATATGCGAGGAATGCGGAATAAACTTCACCAAATTTACGTGCGCGGGAATTCAAAAGCGAGTGCGTTAAAAGGACGAGAATGTAGCGAGCGGAACTGAAGTATAATGGGATGAAAGCGGTGGCGAAAGAGCGAGCATAAAGATGAAAGGACCGGATGTCACGGAGCTTTGGCGGCAATCAAAATGCGTATTCGGAGTTACATCGGTAGAGCTCGATCATAAATGAAGCAATTGAAAGCAAGGTGAAGTTTGGGAGTGAAAGAAACTCAAAGTTAAACAGCGGAATTGAAGAAGAGACCGCGATATCGCGGCGTGCGGATCGCGATCGACATCGGTTTACAAGGAAAGTTAGCCGCAGCAACAATTCCACGAAGACTTGAGGTCGCGACAACATAAGGTTATCGCGACAACAATTGTGATGAATAGAAGTCGCGACAACGCCCGGTATCAGCGACATATTCTGAGGACGAGGAGAGGTCGCGGCGTCGATGGTATCGCGGCGTGAGTTTCAATGAGAAGCGGTGGCGACAAGATGGTATGGCGACACGACTCACTTAAGGCAGTCGCAACCACATAAGAGGCTCACGCAGCAAGAGCTGCGACAGACGAGTGCGACGAGAGCTTCGATGTCGCGGCGATGTCGATCCCTACTTGTGAGTTAACTAAAGTCGAAAGAAATGCATCGAAATTAGGGTGACTTGAGAACCACATAAATATATGCGGCGCGAAAACGCGTTGGCGACTTGAAAGAGATGCAGGTTCTTTGAAGGCTCCTGTATTTTTATTTTTCTTTTCTTTTCTTTTATTTTCTTCGTTTTTCTTTCCATTTTATTTTAGATTAGATTAGTTTGTATTTTCATTCTAATTTGGTTGGAGGCATTAGGCTGTAAAGGAGTTGCATTTGAATGCGGATCTATATTTCTTAGGTGATTCTTTGTGCAGTTTGTTTGAATTCGAGGAAAAATTTTAGGATTTCGAACACCAGTTTACATTCTGATGGTTTTTTCTTGATCGATGACAATGTATGGTATAATCGGTAATTTAGAAACCTAGCTTCCATTGAATTAGCGTTATTATTGTCATAAATTATCTTTCTGCGATATTTTATACAATATGGATAGACGGATAATGCGTCGACTTCTTTAGTTTTTGCTTGTTTCTGGAATTGATCCAATTGTCAGTCTCACTATACCCATAGCGAGATTTTCGGCTGATTTCCGGGGGCCCTGCAGGTGACACGAGGAGGCATTCTGAGGAAGTAGGAACAATTTCGGAAGGTATATGAACCTGGTATTCTTGTCCCAATGTGCTCTTGTGCATGAAATCAATACATCTCTTCTTACTTGTAGAATGAGTTAGGTAGGTTATTAATTTAAGTATGCGAGTTCCACCTCAATTCGAATAGTGGTCGATCCGAGTGTTGCAAGGATCTAATCAAGGAAAGGAGTAAGATTGTTCTAATTTTGAGGTTGAGGAACCGATCTGATCTGAGCCATGCCCAGCTAATTTAGAGCTCGGGTTCACGGTTAAATGTTGTAGGTATGAAGTATTGAGAAGAAAAATACCCCGGAACAAGGCTACAGATTGAAGTAGTTATCTAACCTTTGTGTTCGAGGAAAACGATTAAGGTAGAATGATGAGCAATACAGGTTTGGAGAGATCAGTCCTGCTATCTTATTCCTTGGTAGTTTTAAATCTGAAGTTCGAAGCAAAGTCCTGATCTCAGAATTTTGTAAGGGTTGATTCTTCCTGATAAATTTGATTATTGATGTTTTCTTTAGAGATAACTGTTCAATCTAAATTTTCTATTTTAATATTTCAATATTAAGTTCATTTGTTATTCATTCATTTTTCTTTCACTTCATTATTTTTCGAACTTAGACGAAATCCAATATCATATTATCGTCCAAATAGTATGGAGCTTAAGTAGTTAGGGTAGTTGATTGAAAAATTCTTGAGATCTACATTAGGATCGATATCTGGACATAAATCAATTTACTACTTGTTCGATCACATTGCACTTGCGTTATCTTGGATCAAAACCACAAAGAAAATGGTTTACTCTTCTGAAATATCTTTTAATCGACACTATAGCTAGAAACTCACACTCCAAGTTTAATGGTTTTATTACGAGGACTAGATAATAATCCTTGGTACAATAAGTCATAAATTTGAATAGGTGTTTTGATCCATATCAATTCATAGAAATTAGATCGACAAGTTTTATGTGATTTTCCAAGATTAGATAATGGTCAGCAGGTAATTGTATTTATGAACTTGTGAACATACTACGTCCAGGTCAACAAGTTTATTGGCGCCATTGCTAGGGATTAGATAATAGTCCTCTGGTGATAACGTCATAAATTTGTGTACATTAAATGGTCCAGTCAACGGTAATTACCCTGCTTGATCGAAATTTGCGTATCTCGGCGGCCCGGCCTTTCCTAACTCATCATAGCCTTAACCTTCTCAAGGTCTACTAACACTCCTGAAGCTAACACTATGTGCTCCAAAAATCTCACCTCAGTAAACCAAAACTCGCACTTACTGAACTTGGCATACAACTGATGGTCTCTCAACAGTTGTAGTACAATCCTCAAATGATACTCATGCTCCCTCTCCGACTGGGAATAGATCAAGATGTCATCCACGAAGACTACGACAAACTGATCTAAATAGGGTTGGAATACCCTATGCATGAGTTCCATGAATGTTGTTGGTGCATTCGTCAATCCAAAGGGCATCACTGTAAACTCAAAGTGCCCATAACGCGTCATGAACGTTGTCTTAGGGATATCTGTCTCCCTAACCCTCAATTGATGGTAACTAGTGCAAAGGTCTATCTATGAATAGACTCGCGCTCCTCTCAACTGATCAAACAAGTCGTCAATCCTTTGTAAAGGATACCAATTCTTGATCATAACCCTGTTCAACTTTCGATAGTCAATGCACAGTCGAAGGGTCTTGTCTTTCTTCTTTGCAAACAAAACCGGAGCTTCCCATGGTGAAGTGCTCGGTCTAATGAACCCCTTGTCCAGTAACTCCTGTATCTGGATCCTGAGTTCCTAAAACTCAACTGGTGCCATTCTATGAGGAGTCATAGAGATGGGCGACATGCTAGGGTGTAACTCAATGCAGAAGTCTACATCCCTCTATAGAGGTAGTTCTAGTAGCTCATCCGAAAAAACATCCTTATTCGCTTTTCTGAGGCGGATCCGGAGTCTAGTCTCTTTCGTCCTCGGGGTAAAGATTTGGTCGTCGACCCGCTCTTTATGTGCCATCTAGAATCGTACACGGTATGGGGCAAAGTGTCGTGCTTGTCCCCCGAAAGGTAATACAGGTACCGTCCTGTGTGTCGGCGGTAACTCTCCGACGCTCACAATCGATATTGATGACTCGTATCTCGTGATAATCCGTCCCGAGGATAGCGTCGAGACTCACGGCATGTCCGTTACTCAAAGTCCGCGCGAAGCGAATCAGAGATTTCTGGCTCGCAACCACGACATATCATCCTTATCTGTTTAAGCCCCTGGGAACTCACATATGGGCTCCTCCGAGGTCTCGACCTCGTACTGACTCATATGACCTAGTCTTGTGGTAGATGAATCGATGCATAAGAATCAAATAATACTCTTACCCATAGGCGAGATAACAAGAACGTACCCTGTATAACTGGATGATCCTCTTTGGGCCAAACCGGGGTGGTACCGCGTCGGCAGCTGGTCTACCTGTGGAGCTCGTTCTCTACCTCGTCCCATGTCCCGGCCCCTCGCTGCTGCCTGTGGAAGGTGCCCGTGCGCCTGTGGGATTGGCCCAGTTCCCTCACAGCTGTGCCGGAGATGGAGGAACATCTTGTATCGCCCTTGTCCATGGTTGGCCGGGGCCCATTTCTTTCCAGCCTGGGATCCTTGTCTATGGGGCAATCCTCATGTATCAGGCTACTAGCGATGGGAAGCAACGCCATGCGCCACTGAAAGTGGCAACCCGATTATCTGGCACGAATGATCGCGATCCACGGAAACCCTCGTGAACTAGAAATACAGGCTTCAACAAGAATCAGAAGAAGACCTCTCTTCCTCTCACTAACACCTCTATCTCAAGTGCTCCAGGCATCCTTAATCTCCCTCTCTATGGTCATGGCCGTCCCAACCGTAGAGCCTATGTCTTATAGGCGGAGTCCTACAATCCTGCCCCGAATGGACAATCTCAGTCCATTCTCGAACCTCCTAACCTTGGCCGCATCTGTGGCCACATAATCGTCAGCAAAGCGAGCTAACTTTGTGAACTTGGCCACATACTATATCACAGTCATAGCTCCTTGCTTCAACTCTAGGAACTGCTGGGCCTTTGCATGTCTAGGAGTGGCCGGGAAATATTTTCCCATGAAGAAGAGCACATGGAACTTTGTCCAAGTCATTGCCTCTATGTCCCTAGAGGTCTTGGCCCAGTCTTACCATAGCATCTAGGACTCACCTCTAGTGAATTTTATTCAGTAAGTCTTAAGCGCATGGGGTAATATCATAGCCTCGATACCTTCTCGATGCAGCCGAACCCGATGATGCCGCCAACATCGGATCCCCTTCCCTGTAAATATAGGAGGATGATGTGCCTTGAACCTCTAGAGGTTACTCGGACCTCCCTGGCTACTAGATGCACTAGCCCCATGCGATATATGACTGCAACTCAACAACCTCCGGAAAAGGCATGTTGATCGAATCTACCCAGTGGTGCTTGGCCAGCACCGTGGAGTAAACCTCGACGATGCATCTAAACACCATCTACATCAATGACAAGTTGAATTTTTAATGAAGTATCTCCAAGGTGTAAATACAGAACACTATTCACACACCGAAAAAAAATTCATGCACACCCACGTCGAGCTTTCGTAGTAATGCAAGATAAACATTCCATATATTAAGTCATACCTGAAAAAAATTAATTTTGTCACATTTTTTTGGAATCCTATGGTGGTCAAACAAGCTGACTCGTAATGCACTATCTCAAGTGATCAGTAGCTGCTGTCATACGAGTGTGATCGCGTGCACCGCCGGCTGGTCGCCATTGTGCCTTGTGCGTTGATCGATCCGCGTGCACATGGCGTCTTTGGTCGTCGCCGCCAGGCGAGCTGCCTCTATCCGTTGGCTTAGGTCGGACATATACCCATAATTGAGAGGCCCTAGGTTGCGGCCTACGCCCCTGATCTTGCGGTCCAGTCAGCGACACACCAAATCAGATTCTGACCGGCGAGCGGACCATGGGCTGACACCCTCGAGGCGAGCCGGTGCGACCTGGCGCGAGTCAGCGACACCGCACTCAACGAGCGGGTGCGAAAACAAGGTTGCAACACCGCCTCAACGAGCGGATGGCGACAAAAAAAAAAAAAAAAAGCGAGGTGGCGACACGTGGCAAATATCCCCTCCCTTTCGTGTTCACGACACTATTGACCACGAAACCGAATTGGCGACATCGAAACTCATCGCGACACACAACCGGTCAACCCAGGTCGCGACCTAAAATTGATGTCGCGACCCAAGAAAAACCAAACCCATGTCGCGACACGAATGTCGGTGCCTGCGACACGAACATGTCGCGACCACCGGTCGTTTCAACCGCAGCCGACCTTACGAGGTGGTATCGTGACTCGAATACTCCGCGATCGAAGGCCGAGGTCGCGACCTCGGTGCCGTCGCGACCAGCGACTCAGAACTCCATGTAGTAGTACCTGCTGTCCTACGACTGTTGTGTTGCGACGGGAGGCCCCGGAAAATGGGTAATGGCCCCTCAGGTTTCTCTCCTTGCCCGCATACTTTTTTGAAAATTCTCCGGTAGCTCTCACGCACTTCTGCGCTCTTATAGCTTTACACAAAACCTACTACTCTAAGATGCAATAGCTTAACTCTCAAATCACTAAAAATATAGCGATTTATATACTTCACAATTAAAGAGTTTAATTACGACACTTTATTTTTCTTATTCAAATGGAATAATTTTCCGAGTCCTATAGCTCCTGACTTCATTTTTTTTTCGTTTATTTCTGAACCATTCTGCCCATAATTCCTCAAGCCCCTAAGGGTTTTTTTTTCCAACCCTAGTGTTCAACATTTTATTTTCTATTTACCCGAGCATACAGGAAATCACTAACACAGCACAACACAGGAATCACCTGGCCGTCATCGAATGCTATTGTTATGATCAACCCATGCCGCCGAGTCACAGGTAATGCGTGTACACAAATTCACATTAGTAAGCTATAACTCCTAGTGTCGACATCTAGCTGCAGGTATTTATAAACCAGGAGCTCGATGCCAAATTTGTGACGCTCTAAACCCAGGTCGTGACCATAGTCGACTTAGGAAACCTGTGTATTCCATATCTTGAGGACCACGCGCTGATGGAAATGGATAAATTCAGGACCCACACATGCGTACTCCCACCCAAAACATAATCAACGCTACTATAATAAGGTTTCAGGGCTTGAATTACATTCTTGGCCACAGAGCAAGTATAATCAAAAATTTTTGCCATGTTTTACAAAAATATATAAACAAAGTCACATATCGACTTTCTTCTCAAAAGCGGCCTGCAAAATTTGAGTTTAAAATTCTCATGAGACCTCACTGTGAAGGATCCTGGCAGGGGTGAGCAATGCCTAGTAGTGATAATCTCCCTCTGAGGGTTACTCCTACCCTAAGTACTTTCCATGCAATGGCAAAACACACACATTTCAAAATTTGATTCACGGTTCCTGCTCAGTTGCTTTTCTTAAGGTATCCTCCGTGGCTGAGGTCCTCAAACTCTCTCTCTCTCCTCTGCCGCACATGAATTGTGCCATGTATGAAAATCATTTCCAAACAAATCTATTTGTTTTATTTGTGGACAACCCTTCGATATAAATACGTTGGACAATCCTCCGAGGTTAATTTGTTGGATAACTATCCAAAATAATTCATGGGCCTCTCCGACGTGAATTGTTGGACGATTTCCCAACACAATTCTTCGGACAACTTTCCGATAAAATTATAGTTTTGGACAACCCTCCGATTTATTTCATGTCATGCACTCACACCTATAGTCTAGGGTTCCCCAGTGCATATAAAATGCAATATGCCATTTCACCATAATTCATGTTAATATATCACGCATGCATATATTAATGAAAATCATACCCACAAAACAACATCGCATTCATTCTACTTGATAATACAAATTAGCTCACATGGGCTATCAAACCCAATCCAGTCCATCTTGGGTGGCAAGCATCACCTGACAGCTTCAGTACATATTTATTCAAATGTGCAATAACATATCAAGCACCTGAAGCAACTCATATAATTCGCAGTCGAGTTTAGGTATCGAAACCACTCTAAGGTTCGCCGCTCAGGTCGAATTTAAAACCAGATGAGCAGCCATTGGCCCCTCGAACATCCTAACCATTAACCTGAGAGTCCTTAAGGGGACTAAACCAAATGTAGGAGAACCCACTACGTCTGGTTTTTTCGAAACTCCACACTTCCGGCACCCATGCATAGCTCTTACAGTGGGGATCAACTTTTCCTCTTGTCCCGCCAGAATTTGATGGACCGATCGTCGGAAAATCTATAGAGAAGTGAGAGCTTCTCACTCTAAAAACTCTATTTCTCCCTCTCTCTTTCGATTCCCTCTTTCTCTCTATTCCTTTCCCTCCCAAAATGGTTTGGGAGAATATGGGTCAAGATTGGGTGTCCTCTCACTTGCCAAGTGTCCAATTCTCATTGGCCATGTGAAAACCCGAGAAATTCTAATTTTCTGAAAAAGGGAAAATGGTAGTTTCGGTCAAAATCCGGAATTTTTCTAGATCTCGGATATGAAAGCGGACTAGTTGAATCGTCTTGAGAAATCTAGCTATAATATCGAATTTCGTCTAATTAAAGACAGTCAGTTCACATTTTTCGAAGTACGCGTAGAGGAGTGCGGGACACTTGGCCTTTATGAGTGGCTTAAGAGTGCCACGTGTCACAGGCTGAATGGGTGAGCATGAGCTCGAGTGGGGCCCGTGAAGTGATAAATGGCACTTTGAGTTCGGAAGGAAATCTAAGTTAGATGGATAGAGTGGATGGGAAATCCACAAGGAACTGATGGGAAAGTGACAGTGCAAAGGAGGACTTTTCTCTTGACCTGGATCCTATACTGGCCCAGTTTGGGAGGGAAAGGAAGAGAGAGAAAGAGCAAACCAGAAAGAGAGAGAAAAGAGTGGGATTTTAGAGAGAGAAGCTCTACCTTTTCTCTAGAATTCCCGGCGATCGATCCATCGGTTTCCGACGAGGCAAGAAGCAAAGTTGCTCCCCACGACAAGGGCTACGCGTGGGTATCGATTTTTGGGGAGTTTCGATAAACTCCGGAAGGTAGGGGTTTTCTCCTACTTGTTTTTCTCTTTGGCTAAGGGTCATTTTAATGGATGGGGATTTGTTAATGCTTGGATGGACGTTGTTTTGGTTCCAAAAGATTTGGACGGTGAAGAAATCCTAGAAATTAGTTTGGGCTGGCTCACGGTATTGTGTGGCTTGTGTGATGTTACGTCTTCATAGTGAATAACATGCTGATTGGCGTTTTGTGGCGATTCGAGATGAAGCTATCGGATTGTACATTAGCCCATGTGAGCTAATCTTATGATATTGCTATGAATAAATAACATGTGTAGGTTTTGTTAATATATGCATGATTGATATATTAACATGTGTTGAATGTTTGGTGTGCCATTGCATGAGCATTTAGGTGGGAATGGCTTAGTAGGAAAATTCCACTCTTGGCATTGCCTCCTTTGTCGGAATATATTTATTTCAGTGCGGAGGTACGAGGGGATGGGACGCATTTGAGACCGTAGGCGAAGAAATGTCTAAAATTTGGCCTTATTTAAGTATTTGTAAGTCTGGAAAACGATCTAGTTTTATAGAGTGTAATTAAATGATTATGCATATTTCCGCTTTTTGTATAAAATATGCTTTTTATTTGTATGGATGTGTGGGCCCTATTGGGGCGGTGTTCACGCATGTATGGGTCTCATGATATGAGACACACAGTTTTCCTTGGGTTATTGGTAATTGGCAGGGGACACCGGTTTGGGGCGTCCTGAGGCCACATGGATTACACTCATCCATATCCATCTACATGTGGTTCCTTCCAATAGCATGATCAATATGTGTCTCTCATGGGTCCCTTGAGGCTCATGTTTATTCAGCTCCCTCCACATGACACGTGTCATCTTGAGCCACTCAGAATATCTTGAGTCACTCGCATTTCTGCATTCTTTCGAAAAGCGTGGAATTCCCGATTGTCTTAAAATTCACGAGGTCGATGTGGGTAAACTAGATTTCACGAGACGATTTCGATGGTGAAGTCCGTTTTGCCATCCAAGATCTAGAAAAATTCTGGATTTTGACCGAAATGATCATTTTACCCTTTTTAAGAAAATTAAAATTTTGTCGGGTTTTCTGAATTTTTGAAGGTATAGTACAATGCGAGATAGAGTTACGAAGCACAAAACGAGAGACATACTTTTACGTAGCGAAGTGTCATAACACTATGCGGGAGTAAATGCCTTGAGCGGAGTCTTTGACACTAAGCGGATAATCTTAGGAAGCTGCTCAGGTGCCTATTCATTCCAACTGTCGATCTGCGGGTGATGAGCTTAAAAGTCATCTATTTTCAGTCCATTTTTTCTGATTGATTTTTATATAAAGACTTATTTATATGCGGGAATAGCAAGGAATACTTCACCAAAGCTAACATGCGTGAGAATTCAAAAGCGAGAAATTGCGATAAAGGAGCATAATATGTAAGCAGTCACTAGTTTAATTGGCTTAAGGAAGTTGCAGCGGAGGCGCAAAGGATTAAAGAATTTGATGTCGTGAGCTTTTCGACCAATCAAAATACATATTAAGGTTGCAACTACAAAGCTCAGTCTGGTGGCGTAATCAAAAGACAGCAAATTTGGCGTGAAAGGAACTCAAGGTCGAGCAACCCGGAGGAATTGAAGAATAAGGCGTGATCTTGACATCATTGGTCAGCGGCGGAGGTCAAACTCAGTCGATGGATCGTGAAGTCATTTTCCAAAAGAAATTCGCGAAGATAAAATTGGTAGCGAACAATTATGTCGCGACATACGGATGTAGTCGCAACGTAGCTGAATCGAGTATAGTGCGACACGGTTGCAAAGAGCCAAAATTCGCGTCATCAACTAAAGAGAGAAGGTCAGCGACATCATTTAATTGGTCGCGACGCTCGGTTACCTTTGAGAAGATTCGCGTAAAGTCAATTTGTCAGCGACATCAGCCCTACGAAAGAGTCACGACATCATTCGTGGTCGCGACAACAATAGAAGAAAGAAGATCGCGACAACTGCACAGTTTGTATGACAATCCGATGCGAAAGAGCGTGAAATTAGAGCATCATTAAAGCGATCGCGATAGCGAGAACAGGAGCGGTCGCGGCGACAGCGTATAGACCCGGAAGGTGGCGACAACGTGGAATCTTCGCGACATCAAGTCACATAGAGATAAAGTCGCGGCGTCGATGAATTTGTCGCGACATCAGTTCCGCAAAGACATGTCGCGATAAGAGCAAGGAAGCCTGCGGCGAGTGAGAACGAAAGAAGGTCGACCAAGAGATCAAGTTGTCGCGGCGGTGTCAACATATTAGGCCGGATTCTTGCGGTCCAAAGGAGGTGCATCGAAATTAGGGCCCAACTTCAGAACCCTATAAATACACAGCTGCTACTGAAGGAAGCAGCTCTTAGCGACTTGAAAGAGAGATCTGGGTTGCTGAAGGCTCCTGTATTTTAATTTTCTTTTCTTTTCTTTTAATTTTTTAGATTAGTTTGTATTTTCATTTTTAATTTGGATCTGAACGTTAGCTGTAAAGGTTGTAGCTGAATGCAGATTTATATTTCTTCAAATTCGCATGCGGTTGTTTGAATTCGGACAAATTTTGGATTTCAAACTGCAGTTTCTGATTTCTGATTGGTTTTCTTTGATCATCGACCAGTAGCCATGGGTGTAATCCGAGTGATTTAGAAACCCGGCTCCCATTGAAATGACGCTATTGTCGAGAAATTATCTTTCTGCGAGAATTTTATTCATTAATGTTGAACTTAGTTTATAAATCGACTTAGCGGTTTGCGTGTTCACGGGTGATCCCAATGTCAGTCTCTATGCACATGAGGGTTGTTCAAACTCTGATTTCGAGGCTGGCCTACGAGTGACCTGAGAAGGCATTCACGAGAGTGATGAACAATTTAAAAGTATGAGAACGATATTGATGATCTAATATTGCTCTGTATAATTAAATCGATACATCACTCTTCTCCTTGAAGCCAGAGAATGAGTTGAGTGAGTTATCAATTTAAGCATGTAGAGTTCGCCTCGGTCGGGTAGTGATTGATCCCGTGTTAACCCAGCGATCTAATCAAAGGAAAGAAATGAAATTTGTTCTAATTTTGAGAGAAGAGGAACCAGTATAATTATGAAGCCCGTAATGACTATACAAAGGTGAGGTTCTGGAGTCCATGTTATCGGTATGAAGTATTGAAAGAAAATGCGGAACAAGAATTTACCCCGATTAAAGTAGATTATCCCAGCTGCTGTATTGAGAGAAAGCGGTGAAGGGTGAGATGATGAGCAGTGTAGTTTGGAGATCCGGCTGCACTATCATATTCCTTAGACTAGTTTTAAAATGCGTAGTTGAAATAAAAAAAATTACCGTGACAAGGCTGTAGAAATTGAATTCTTCTAATAAGCTTCATTTCCAATGTTCTCTTTATAGATAAACATTCAATCTAAATTTGTCATTTCATTATTTGAGTAGTCATTCATTTGTTATTCATTCATATTATTTTGAGTTTTCATTATTTCAAGGCTTTCTGGTGATTCAAATTGTCTATTATAGTCCAAATGAGTATAGAGGCTTGAGTAGTTGGGGGTAGTTGATTGAGAAAATTCTTGACTGACATCTCTAATGGGATCGATATCACGGACTTAAATCCGATTTACTACTTGTTAGACCTGTGCACTTGCAGACATGATGGATCAAGACAACCAGAACACCATGATTTACTCTTAATAAAAATGCTCTTAATGAATACAATAGTTAAAGAACACAAAATACAAGTTGTTGGCATTATTGCTGGGGATTAGACAATAGTCCTTTGGTAATAGTGACATAAATTTGTATATGTCTTTGGTCCAACCAACAGCAGGCATATAATTAAATGTAATACTAATCTTTTTATATTATTCTTACTCACATTCTTGTATTTGGATAACACACGTAAATAAGGGGCAAGAAAACAAAGTGCATGACAGGTCATGGTGGCGGAGTTGAGGCTATTTACATATAACTTGTATATAGAGTGCGGACCCTTTCATTGATTATTGAATCCCTCCACATTAATCCAATGGTTTCTAGAATTATGAAACGAGAGCAACGAGGACTTCGGGTTCGCTAGGTAAGCGACCTTCAAGGCAAAGGCGAGACCTAGAGATTTTAAGGCAGGTTCACTGGGTGACGGATCTTCGCAACCTCAAAACTGAACTTAACCCAACCAAAAACACCTTTATAATGAGAGTTAGGGTTTTCCTAACCCACACATGAACAAAGAAAGGAGTTAGGATAGTTTCCTAACCTTGATTCCCTTGAAATCTTCAAAACCAAGCTTTCTTCTCTTACTTACTTTCTCTTCTCCCTTCCTTGGGCAAAGAGAGCCAAAACAATGGAGAGAAAGAAGCCAAAATCGTTTCTTCTCCCACAAGGAAGCTGGATGCCACTAATACCCAGTGCCGAATGTATCTTCGAAGCGGTTGTTCTCTTAATGCCATTTTGACCCAAATTTCTCCTTTTGTTATTTAGTCCTTGACTCCATCTATTTGCAAGTCTGATTAATCCAATTCTATAATAACATATAATCTTCTTACCTGTGCTCCTTTGGGTCCTTAATTGGTAATTTAATCAGATTACCCACTTTTACTTCACTTTATTATTTACAGTTTATATCCTTTTTCACATAGCATAATTTTTACAAATACAAATTTAACTTATATTATGCCCCTAAACATGTGAAACTAAAACTACTAGGATATAATTTAGGTTGTTCGTAAGACATTCTCACCTTTCCGCAGGACTTTCAACTGTTGGAAACATGTGCATAACCAAAAAGAAATGCAGAGGCTTTCCTCGGGGGTATCTATCCCTGCTTGCTATTACTCAAAACATGTTCTCACTTTTCATGTATTGCAGCCGATGAGGGAAGCTCACATTAGGCGTCGTCCAGTATCTACAGAGCCTTTATCGAAACACAATATGATATTTGATCCATGCCATGCACTCACACCCATGTCATGCGATGTCCCCGTGCATAATGCAATGTGATGTGCCACTGCATGTCTATACCATGTCACATATATGATGAATGTTATATGGACAATTTAATTCACGCATACACCAAGCATCTTGGATAATTATATCAACATGCATATAATTTCAAAAACATGCACACATTCAAATGTCAATATATTAATACACATATCAACATTTCATCAAACAAGCATGTCATTCCATGCAGTTAGTACACTTGGTGCTATAATCAAAATTTTCATAATGATGTGAGTACCAAATGTGAACTACTGGCATATGACCAGATTCTAGACGCAAAGGGCATGGAGTCTAAATGAATCGGAGTTCGGATGAGAAGATATGACCATCGAAGTTGAAGTGCAACAAAGGGCCATGCTACAGCGCCAATCCCCATGCAATAGTGTGCTCGGGGATTCTGGGGCCACGCAATTGTGTGGCTTCCACACCCCTACATTTGTACGAGGGCCATTTGGAAATGTTACAACGTAATGTTTCAACCTAAATTTGTCTCCGAAGCAGCCCTTAAACTAGCTACAAACCCGTCCCATGCCATAAACATGTATGACATGAGGAGTCCCGAGCCCAGCCCGATACAATGGGACAAGGATGAAATAAACCAAAATCGAGAATACCTACCTCTTGGGCATGGCTTCCCTCATCGAATATACGAACTTTACTTCTTGGTCCAACGAGTTCCGACTGACAGAACACCAGCGAGCTGAGGAAGAACATGTCGATTTCCTTTTCTCCCTCTTTCTCTCTCCCTTTCTTCTCCCTCTCTCTCTCCTTCTTTTCTTCTCTTGCTTTCATTTCTCTCCCTTTCCTTTTTCCTTCTTCTTTCCTTTTTTTTTTTCTTCCCTCCTTCTACAAACACATCTTCCATTATACGCTTAATTCTCGTTTATGAATTTTGACACATAGCTTGCCATGTAATCCTGATGTCATTGATTACTACCCCAATCGTGCTATTCTATGCTCATAACACTCGGGTTTGAGAACTTTTTGCATAGTATTAGCCCTAATTGACCAGTTAGCATGTTAAGGACCTAGCAATGCTTTTTGGTAAAATTTTACTGTGTGATTATATGTATTGACGATAGGGATACAGCTCAAGCATGAAGAAATCATTTGGAATGCGAGGAATTAAAACCCCGGAAAGAGCGAAGATAGAGCGAGAAGCATAAAAACGGCAAACCCTACCAATTTCACAAGGGGTTGCGAAATTTCATAGGGCTGCGAATTTTTGCAGGCTATGAATTTTCGCAACCTGAGAACTCTGCAGCCATTCTTTTTTACTTTTTGTCTCCTTTTTTTGTTTTCTTCCCAATCTATCCCTATGTAATAGTTTCTTTCTTACGATAATTCGGTAATTTGTATGGTTTTGGTGGTATATAATCCCCAAAACAACACTTTGTAAAGGATCTTGAACACTTTTAGTTTTGGAGGGAAGCTTGTCGAACAAACTCCCATTTTCTTTTCTTTCATTTTCCCTCATTTTCTCTCATTTTCTCACTAGCCAAACACCCTCTGAGGATGACAACTCAGAGGATGAATGGATAAAACCCTTCCTTCCTTGAAGTAGAAGGCACTGGGCAAGGAAACCTATGGTAAATCAAGGGCCCTCATGTTTTAAACGTAAGTATTTTCTTTCATTAATGTTCTTTCCTCCAAATTTAGGTTTCAATCCCTTTGATTTACAGCAGATAGTCGATGCCAGTAAGCTTTTTAGGGCTCAGTGGATGCTTATTGATAGATCCAATGATGTTCATTAGTTATCATTTATGAGCTATTGGAAGGTGAGTCAAGGAGACATGTTTTTAACTGACGGAGATCATTAAGGGACAGTAAATTCCAATTTCAAAGGATAGTTATTGAGGGTCAAGTTTTATAACTAAACTAAGATCCGATTCGGGAAGTAACTATATGTTACTATCCCCAATGAGAGAAAAATACCATGAGAACCCATCATTTGCCTAAGGAACCCAAGTCTAAGTGACCTAATACTTCAAGGGAATTCTTTCTATATTTTTACTTCATTTTGGTTAAGATCTCAACCACCAAAACACACTCTTTTTATCCAATCAATATCCAAATTACAATCACGATTAGTAAAACTTGGTATTAGTCATTTCTCTTGAAAACTCATCTCTGTAGATGATCCACAGAGTATTATCTTGAGTAGCTATGCTACGGTAGTATGAGGTATTAGGTTATAAATTTTGTTGATTTAGAATACCCTACGGGCTGCGAATCAAATGGCACCGCTGCCAGGGATGGTGCCTTAGTGCAAATGACAATTTGTTGAACACTTGTGATCCTCATCACTAGCTCTGGTAAATTTCTTTTCTCTTTTCAATCTTTCTAGTAGTTTACTGATAGGTTAATTAAACTCATTTCATTGTTTATATATATATATATATATATATATATATATATATATATATTCTTTTTTGTTACTAACATTAACCCTTTTAGGTAGAATTGTTTTTGTTTCTTTTTGGTGTTGTCCTATTTTTCATGTAGGGGTTTATGTTCCGATGGATTAGGAATACAGAAGGCAGATTAGTGAAAATCAGTATTCCACAGGAATCAGATTATGAAGTGAGCTTGAATTGTAATCAAATGGAACCCCCACATGAAGAATAGCAAAGTCAACAGGGGATGGAGAGGAACCTCAATGCATATAGGTCCATGAGGGACCACATACACCCTCCGCGAATGAGCGCACCCTTCTGCATTGTGCCTCCAACTGAGAAAATGGTCATTAGGCCTTACCATGTGCCACTCCTCCCCACTTTTCATGGCATGGAGAGTGAGAACCCCTATTCGCACATAAGGGAGTTCGAAGAGGTTTGCAACACTTTCAAGGAGGAGACCACTACTGTGGATTTAATGAGGTCGAAGCTTTTTCCTTTCACATTGAAGGATAAAGCAAAAATTTAACCCAACTCCACCCCAAGGCGGAGCGGTGGCTGGATTGAGATGCGGCCGAATTTTAAGGGGTGCTTCTCCTCAGCTGAACAAACAGTTTGAAGAGGCAGATTTCCACCTTCTCAGCTAATGAGAATGAAAAATTCTATGCATGCTGGGAGAGATATATGGAAGATTTCAATGCTTATCCTCACTATGGGTTTGACACATGGCTGCTAGTCAACTATTTTTATGATGGAATTTCTCCTACCATGAAGCAATTTCTAGAGACTATGTGTGGAGGAGATTTCTTGAGCAGAAATCCAAAGGAAGCTTTGGATTTCCTTAATTATGTGGTTGGGGCATCAAAAGGTTGGGATGAACCTAACCCAAGGGAGATGGAAAGAATGAGACCTCAACCCAATGCAAGGGGTGGCATGTATTCTCTTCCGGAGGACATGGACATCAAGGCTAAAGTTTCAACCTTAGCTAGAAGGTTGGAAGAACTAGAAATGAGAAACTGATGTCATGTTTTCATCTACATCGTCCTGACACACAGGAGAACAATGTCCAGCAGTTCCGGTAATAGAGATATTAGTAAAACAGAGGAGATATTTGTTGAACAATTCAAATCATCGACAATGCACACCATATAGCCTTGCACCACAACCTAATTTGGAGAAATCACGATCTCTCTGGAAGCCAAAACCTACATAGTATACCTCCTGCTCCTCACAATATACTTCAACTTCTCGGCCATACTTGATCACGATCGACTTTGATTCAGACAGACATTCTAAACTTGAGCAAGGTGGTGGGTAATTTTGTGGAAGAGCAGAAAGCCATCAATGTGCAGTTAAATTAGAGGGTTGACACTGTGGAAAGCACCTTGAATGAGAGAATAGATGGGTTCCAAAGCGACATTGCTCAGAAAATTGACAACTTGCAATATTCCATCTCTAGGCTAACCAACCAACATCAAGTGCAAGAAAAAGGAAAATTCCCCTCTCAAACTCAGCAAAACCCTAGGGGAGTTCATGAAATAGCTAGCTCGAGTGAAACTACTCCTAAAATGGATGAAGTAAAAGTAGTTATCACATTGAGAAGTGGTAAAAGTTGAAGCGATAATGCTAGCTTGATTGATGAAGCTAAAGAAGGCGACATGAGGTGCGGGAGCAGTCTTGATCAGGAAGACACGATGAAGAAGAGCATGGCTCCACCATTCCCTCAAGCACTAAGAGGCAAAAAGAGGGTGAACAACCAAACTAAGATTCTTAAAGTGTTGAGGCAGGTGAAAGTCAACATTCCCCTTTTAGACATGATTAAGCAAGTTCCAACCTATGCGGGGATTTTTAAAGACTTGTGCACTATAAAAAGAAGGGCCCGGAGTGTGAATGAAAGCCTTTTTGACAGAGCAGGTGAGTGTCATCATACAGTGTAAAACTCTAGTGAAGTACAAAGATCTAGGGTGTCCCACCATATCAGTGAACATTGAAGGAACTTGTGTGGAGAAGGCATTACTAGATTTGGGAGCCAGTGTCAACTTGCTACCCTATTCAGTTTATAAGCAGCTAGGGCTAGGGGAATTGAAACCCACCACCATCACCTTATCCTTAGCAGACATGTCAGTAAAAATTCCTAAGGGCATTGTTGAAGATGTTTTTGTACATGTGGACAAATTCTGCTACTCAGTGGACTTTGTTATTCTTGATACTGAGCCAGTAGTTGTAGAGCTTAATTATGTCCCCCATTGATATACTCGAGCCATTCTTGGCACCACCTCGTGCAATCATCAAGAAACACATCAAAATGGGGTTATGCAGCTCACTTTTGGCAATATGACACTAGAGCTCAACATTTTTTACCTTAGCAAAAAGCATGTTCTCCCCGAGGAAGAAGGCCTAAAAGAGGTGTGTTTGATTGACACCATTGTGGAGGAACATTGTGAATAGCTATAACTATAGGCAGAATTAATAGAGGGATTGACAGAGCTTCCTAAAAATTTGGATGAACCCTCAGAGTTGTATGCTACTTTCTGTCCTTGGAAAAAGAAGGAAGAAATCCTCCCCTTGTTGACTACGAAAGACAAAGAGAATGAAGAGCCCCTAAAGCTCGATTTCAAACCCCTCCCCATAGAATTGAAATATGCATACTTAGAGGAGGCGTAGATGCCACTGTGGTTTATTTCTTCATCCCTAAGCCTCACGGGAAGACAATTTGCTTGAATCATAGGAAATTTTAAACAAGCCATTAGTTGGCAAATCTCATATTTAAAGGGATTAGCCCTTTGGTTTGCACTCATCACATGCATGGAGGAAGAATCCAAGCCCAGGTGGCGACAGCCCGCCAAGGGACGGCGAATCCCCACATGAAAGAGGTGAGTGCAGCGGTTGAAGTTACGAAATTACTCTGGTAGGCATTATCTACCTATTTGAGGATAGTCCTGGGTGAGCCACTACTTCAGGTTAATACTAAAGGCGGGGTGACTATTATACAAAATGAGAAGGGAGAAGAGATGCCTACATGCTTTACCATAGGCTAGAGGGTATGTATAGATTACAGGAGGCTAAATGTAGTGACAAGAAAATGCCATTTTCCCTTTCCCTTCATTAATCAACTTCTGAAGAGAGTTTCTAGGCACCCATTTTATTTTTTTATAGATGGCTACTCCGGATATTTTCAAATCGAAATTGTTGTGGAGGACCAAGAGAAGACCACATTCACTTGCCTCTTTGGAACTTATGCCTACAGGAGAATGCTTTTTGGCCTCTATAATGCAGCTGCCACTTTCTAAAGGTGTATGCTCAGTATTTTCAGTGATATGGTGGAACACATTATGGAAGTGTACATGGATGACATCACCATATATGGGGGCACTTTTAAGGAATGCTTGGCTAACCTTGAGACTGTTCTAAAAAGATGCATGGAGAAAAACTTAGTTCTTAACTAGGAGAAGTGCCATTTTATGGTAAATCAAGGAATTGTCCTTGGACATGTCATCTCCAACAAGGGAATTGAAGTTGATAAAGCCAAGGTTGAGCTTATTTCTAAACTACCACCTCCCACAAATGTCAAATCGGTGAGGCAATTCCTTGGTCATGCAGGTTTCTACAAGAGGTTTATTAAAGACTTTTCAAAAATTACAAAACCCCTCTGTGAGCTGCTAGTTAAGGATACCAAATTTGTTTGGGATGGAAGATGTCAAGAGAGCTTCTAGGGGCTGAGTCACTTTTTACGATGCACCCGTAATGGAGCATAGCTGAAACTTCCCTTTGAAGTAATGTTTGATGCAAGTGATTTTTCCATTGGGGCAATTCTTGGGTAGAGAGAAAATGGAAAGCCCTACGTGGTTTATTATGCGAGCAAGTGTAGACCCTCAATTTTGTCCCTAAGCACTTGCATTTATCCTATGGGTGTCATACTCACCCATTGTTCTCATATAACACCATTTAGGCTCTTTTAGGCCTGGTCTTTCTCCGAGCCTCGGGTGGGCTTGTCATCATGGTCCATTGAGTGCGTATATGTATTTCCTTCGGGTGTCATCAGAGGTGTCATTTATTGGCATCGATGCCATAGGAAGCAAGTGGCGCCCCAGGGGTTTAGACTCGATCGGAGTTTATTAAGCGTATGTATCTGGAAATTTAGACACTTGAGCTTGTTTCGATTGTATCTCCTTTGTCGAGCTCGAATTGTTCAACATTTGTTTTGTTGGATTCCTTATTTTTCCAAGGAGGTTTATATTAAGGAATTCATAATTTTTGGTCAACCGTTTGATCAATCGGTTTGGCGGTTCATCGATATAGTATGTAGCCCAACCGCCCATTTTTGGGTGATTGCGAAGCAAGCACTCCTCCTTGTTTTGATCATATCTCCCTCATCAAACTTGGAATGGTGCACCGTTTTTTGTTGGTCTCCTTATTCTTTAGGGAACATTCTATCAAAATTTCATAATTTTCCTCAACCGGCTCGACTGGTTGGCATCCAGTTCAACAGGTTAGTTGGGACCCGACTTATTGTGGAAGCGCTATTTTTTGGCATTTTGGAGCCCCAAATCCTAATGGTTGGGCCCATAAGCTCGACTCGACCTTGGGAAGTATTGTGGGTCTATTTTGGGCCTTGTCTTAGTTATATACAGCCCACCATGAACCATGTGATACCAGAGATCAAATGAAAACAAATATTCATTGTGAATAGGAGATTCAGAATGGGATATTAGGATATTGGGATTCTGACTCCGAAGGAGAGAAAAACGAAAGAGGCTTTGATGGCTGGAGGTGGGAATTAGCATAAAAAGGACATAGAGATCAGATTGGAAGAAACCTTTGGAGGGCACACTTAGGGCTCGGACAGCACACGTTCTTTGGTTTTAAGGGATATGCTTAGCTTAGTTTTAATTCGAGGAGTTTATGTGAAGAGGTAAGAAATGGAACCTGGCTCCACTCTATTCTATACAGGATATTCTGTTGACCCAAATTTTAGGTTTACTCAACCATTTGAACGGTTTTCCACGCTCATACGTGAGTGGAGTTGCAGGACTACTGCTGAATGCCGGTTTGGCGGTTGATTTGTTTGGTTGGTTCTCAGCACTCCAGCCGGAGCTGAGAATCAATCACGTTTGTTTGGATTCCTGACTCCTTAAAGAAGATTCTGAAAAATTTTCAAATATTTTCTCAACCGTCAGACCGGTTGGAAAGCTGAACCAACCCGGTCCATTTGGTTTTGGTTTTGCTGGAGCGGCTATTCACGGCAGTTTAGGTGGTTTGACTTGTTTTGGTTGGTTCTCACTCCATTTCAGGCTGAGAATCAATCACCCGTTATTTTTTGATTCTGACTCCTTAAAGAAGATTCTGACAATTTTCAAATGTGTCTCAACCGTCCAGACCAGTTTGGGAAAACTAGCCAACCGGTCCATTTGGTTTGGTTGCCGAGCGGCTGTTGCGACAGTTTGGGTAGTTTGATTTGTTTTGGTTGGTTCTCACTCATGTTTGAGCTGAGAATCAAATGCACGTTACTATCTTCTTGAGTTTCTGGTTTGTAAGGTTTCTGAAGATTTTGAAATATTTGTCAACCCTCAGACCGGTTGGGAAACCAAACCCAGCCAGCTCATTGGTTCAAGGTTGCTGGAGCGGCAGTTTGGGTGGTTTGATTTGTTTGTGTTGGTTCTTGGTTGCACCGGTCGAATTGAACTCCGTTTGTCTTGTTGGATTCCTGACTTTGTAAGGGAAGGTTTTGAAGATTTTGAAATATTTTTGTCTTCGTCCAGACCGGTTGGAAATAAACCAACCCGGCTCATTTGGTTACGGTTGCGCTTAGAACGCGGTTTAGGTGGTTGAATTTGTTGTGTTGGTTCTTGGTTACTTTCGGGTCGAATTGAACTCATTTGTCTTGTGATTCGCCCGAATCTTTGAGAAGGGTTTCTTACAAAATTTTTTAAGACCTCTCAATGGCTGAACAGTTTGAGGGCTTGCGTCGGTGGGTTTTGTTGGGTTTCGTAAAGTCGCCGATTTCGGGTTTAATTGAAGCCCATGATCTTTGTAGGTCCATTGTTCGCCCTAAATCAATGTGGGGCTATATTTAAGTCTGAAATGGGGTTTCTTTCAGGTTAATGTGGTTTCCATTTAGTTCTGAGAATCAGAATTATCTTTGCTGGTCAGGGTGATTAGTTAAGCACCCGATAATCTAAGTATTTGCCGAGGCAGAATTCTTCGAGATCAATACACGTGTTTGTATAGTACAGACTGGTGTTAGCCTTTATCAATGAGTGGCAAGATGAAAATGTATGGTTTTTCTCTAGCTTGCTTTTCTTTTATATTTAATTTTGAGAGCAGTATGCGAAACGTTGGCCCGACCTCTTATCTGGTACCAGCGAGGACCACGGGGTGTATGTGCTTTAGTGTTGGGTAATGAATTTCACATGGATGCTTTGTGTTTTTAAGTGCCATGCATGCTTGCTATGTTTGTTGGCTAACCTTTATTGTCTTTGGCGTGGCCGGGACACCAAGTCCCTTTTTCCATTTCGCTTTTGGTTGGGTGTTTTTAAGCATCTTGCAGATACGATTAGGTTAGTGCGATCCAAGTTGTATGTTTAGCACATG
Source organism: Tetrastigma voinierianum (assembly GCA_016808115.1). NCBI lineage: Eukaryota > Viridiplantae > Streptophyta > Magnoliopsida > Vitales > Vitaceae > Tetrastigma > Tetrastigma voinierianum. Next base: position 76,703 of record JAEQBH010001909.1, on the reverse strand, counting down.
AGACTATCGATTTTGACCCATATGCTCCTACATACCCAATTCACTAGTAGAGACCGAGTTAAGGCTTAGAGGGTGCTACACTCATATGAAGTACCTTCCGAATGGAAGTAAATCGATCACAGGACGAAATCTAGTTTTTCGCGACAAGCTTTTCCATCTTTGAGTCATTGGGGTTTTTGTTCTTACTTGGTTTTCCACAGCCAAAATAAAAATAAAAGTAAAAGTATAATGACTCAATGAAAACCGTTCCTCCTTAAGACGGATTTTCCAAAACTCGAAAATCGACCCACATTTTTCTTTCACATTTTTCCTTCCATTTTTAAAAGCGAAATTAATGGCCGTCAGTGGATCGGGTGAGGTCCTGACAAGACCACAGATAAACACGGAGAATTACACAAGCACGAGAAAATGAGAAACACTAGCAATAGTCTATGCCTTATACAAATTTAGAGCATATTTGGTGGGAATTAGATTTCATTTGTGATCTTCTGAGACCACTACCTTTGAAATACACAGTATTATGAAGTGCTAAAGCGAGGAAGCTTGCTCCAGGTGGTTCTCCTACTCCATGAATTCAATCTCCAAATCAAAGACAAGAAAGGGTTGGAGAATGTAGTAGCAGATCACCTCTCCAGATTGACCATAACTCATGACTCACGATCCTCAGTGTGGTGGAATTTCTGAGGAGTCTTACCTTGTAGAGAATGTCCCTTGGTATGCTCATATTGCTAATTATTTAGCAACAGGAGAAATCCCAGTTGATTGAAAGGCACAAGACAAGAAATACTTCTTCCCAAAAATTCATTCCTATTATTGGGAGGAACCATTTTTATTCAAATATTGTGCATATCAAATCATCAGAAGGTGTGTACCTGAAAAGGAACAATAGAGGATTCTTAGCCACTGCCATGAAAATGCTTGTGGAGGTCATTTTGCTTCACAAAGACAACAACAGAAGATACATGTCTGGTTTCACGCCATCCTTTTCCAAGATACTCGTACCATGTGCCGACGTCACGATTGATGCCAAAGACTTAGGAAGCTTACTTGCCATAACATGATGCCCTTGAACCTAATTTTAGTGGTAGACATATTCGATGTTTGGGGCATTGATTTCATAGGGTCATTCCCTACGTCTTTTGGATATTCATACATCTTGGCGGGGGTTGATTATGTGTCCAAATGGGTCGAGGCAATCCTTGGCAAACCAATGATCACGGGATAATTAACTAAATTTCTAGGAATGTCTTCTCTAGATTTGGAGTGTGGCTTCATAATCAATGATGGAGGTACCATTTACGCGATAGACCACTTTGAAAGCCTGAGTAGCCAAATATGAGGTGAAACATAAAGTGGCCACTTCTTACCATCCTCAAACCAGTGGTCAAGTGGAGCTAGCTAACAAGAAGATTAAGACCATCTTGTTGAAGGTGGTTAATTCCAACAGAAAAGATTGGTCACTCCAGCTACTAGACTCACTGTGGGCATACAGAACAAATTTCAAGACCATTCTTGGGATGTCCCCGTATCGGCTAGTTTATGGAAAAGCATGCCACCTCCTAGTGGAAATTGAATACAAGGCATGGTGGGCCATTAAAAAGCTCAACATGGATCTGGAAAGAGCTAGCATAAAGAGGTTTCTTGACCACAATGAGTTAGAGAAAGTGAGGAATGATGCTTACCTGAACTCTAAGATTTCCAAGGAGAGGTCTAAAAAATGGCATGATCAGATGGTGGCTCGAAAGAATTTCCAACAAGGAGATAAAGTCCTACTATATGATTCTAAACTTCATATCTTTCCAGGAAAACTAAAGTCTAGGTGGATTGGAACTACAGGCTCGAGGGTTGACTTTAGTGATGGCCACCGCCTCAAGGCCTTATGCAGTCCTTTAGGACTGAGACAGGGAGGAGCTCACCACTGTGGCTGGGGCACACCTAGGGGAACATGAGTGGACCCGATCTACTGAGATTACGAGTCCATCTCTTTTTGTTTAACCTTTTATTTTATTTTATTTATTTATTTATTATTATTTATTTTGCCTTTTTCTTTGCTTTATTCAAAACTTTCCTTCAATTTATTTTCCTGCTTTTCATTTGAATCTCCCTGCGTTTGTTTTTACAAGTTTTGCTAATTTTCTAAATGGGGAGATCTGTCGCCGGGAAATTGCGATCTTGAAATTTCTCAACCATTCTTGAGAAATTTAGTAGGGAACCCCTTGTATGGTTCGTAGGTCCTTTCGCAAGGGTTGAAAGGGTCACAGCCACAGCGATTTACCTAACCTTGATTTCCTAATCAGCTACATTCCCAGGCCTAGGAATTTAATCCTATCGATTCCCAATCCGTTTTTTATCCTTCACTTTCCATCCAAACTCTTCACATTCCATCAGCTCTCCATAAATAGAAGGCCATCCCTCCTGCGAGATCATTACGCCTCCACTACGAAAACCCCTGATCCTCCCCTACCATGACCTTTATATCTCTTGAGCCCTCGTCCATCTAGAAATTTGCGACCATGTAGCGAAGACTCGAGAGGCCCTGACTCCTCGTCGGGGGACAGTGCGGGGCCCTCACTCCCTTGGCGAGGCACCGACTGCCTTCCGTGCGCTACTTCTTGACCTACGAGTCTACTACGCCATCTGATGCTTGCCCTGCCTTTCCTACGCGGTATAACACAAGGGTGAGGTGGGTGCACGTATAGATCCTCCTGCTTTATGCCAATCTTGCAGGACCTCCTCCATGGCCCGAAAGATGAACTCTGGCCGGAGATAAATCACGATCCGGTCGTAGGGCCCAGTAGTCTTGAGCCCTCGGGACCCTCGACCGGCACTCCGTTGTCACTAGCTCACTTTTCTCTGCTGTGGTGGGGCCACTTTTCCCCTTGTGCTCAATGAGAGAACACTACTTTGCAAGGCAGGGACTTAGCAGCGAAACATTTTGCTGATATTTCCGGCTTTTGCTAATGTCTGGAGCTCAAGGGACTGATGGGACTTGTTCAACGTTACTCTCTAGAGTCGTTCATGACTCCACGCCGATTCTTCTATCTGAGAGTAGTGATTAACTTTTACCAGACTATGATATCCCGAGGTGAGCACAATCCCATTGCTATCCGCTTCAACATTGATGGTCGTCAGGGCATCCTTGACGGCAGATATAAGCATACGTTTCACGCCAGGTGGTCTGGCTTGATTCGGTAAACTATAGGCGGTGGTCACATCCTTAGCCTCGAGAGATGGTCGGATCCTCTCGAGAGACACATCCAGTAACCCTATTTGTTTGAGCCGGCTTCACTTGGGGATGCTTTTATGGACCATTAATAAATGGTCCGTCTGTTTCCTCTTTAGCATGTTGTCTAGAGACGGGGCGCCATCCTAGAGGCCCTATTTATTTCTAAGGGCTTTTGGTTTAGCCCCCCGGAGCTTATTATGACATCCCTCTTCCACTTCGAAGAGAAGATACACAAGAAGCCTCAATGGGGCCAAAAACCATTCCCTCCTGGCCCGAGAGATGCTCACCATTATGTCTTGGAGCACCTCGATTTTTATTGAGCCACTGACAGAGCAGTCGGGTTCTGAGGCCACATTCACTGACCAGAAGTGGCAGTTTATGCTTGGGGCCTCTCATCTTCCCGTAGATCCTCTTTACAGGACCTTAAATCCCTAGGAGATCCACCATGGGACCGGCAGCTGCTTGGGCTACACAGTGCCACCAGCCTGGCCTGGCCTAGTTCACGGGACGCCAGATGCCTCTGGTGCATCTTACGCCCCGGATGTGGCACGCTCAGTTGGCCCCAACTCATCTTTACCACTAGTGGCATCTATTCATATCACCGCTCAGGATTTTCTTGCCATCATGGACGTTGTTCGCAATTTATTTATCACATCGATCATTTCTTCTGCAAGTTTCCATGGCGACGGGATGAGCTGCCGCATTTATCCTTGCTCGGATGATGAGTATAAAAACTTATTTTGAGTTTTTAATCCATTTTTAAAGTTTATTACAGAGTTAATTGTTGATTCATATCTGAGGAAACACAGGTAATTTTCTAAAATTTAATTTTGAAGAAAAATACAGCATAAGCAAAAATCCCAACAAAAATTGGAAGAATTCGGCACCTGCTTGAAAGGAAGTGTAACTAGAAAAGAAAGTCACGACAAAGGGCTATTTTGTTTCAGATATTTCCAGTCTAACGTAACGAGGAGCCCGGTTAATGAGGAGTTACTTGACCAAAGCGTGGATTAAGGCGAAGAAACTATTGAAAGAAGAAGGTGAGGAGTGCATGTGCGATAAAGGTCACGAAGTTGATCAGTTGATGAAACAGCGGTGAGTCTAAGAAAAGTTAAAGATTGCAACCAATTCTTGGCAAGGACTCAAATTGAGGTCTAGAGCATCATCTCGAGGTCATGACATGGAAGCCCCGAATAGGGTCTAGCGAAAGAGATTTGAAGTTGCAACTACAAGAGATGGAGAATCATAAATGAAGTCATGACATCATCTTGAGGTCGCGACAGGTAACCTGAAGCTGAGCCAAGCGAAGAACCAGTTAGAGAAATCTAAGTTGCAACCATTTTGTTATTCAAGGACCCCGAGAAATTGCGACCAATCGCGAGGTCGTGACCTAAAGGCTCTTGAGCATTACGAAGCCATGTAAATGACCTAATATTGAGTCGTAACATAAAAGGAAACTACCATGAAGTACTTTGCCAAGAAAAGGGGAGTCACGACCTTAATCAGTCAATAACCTAAAAGGAGGTCGTGACCAATCACTGAGGTAGCGACCTGAATACACTCTGAGCATCAACATCCAGTTCGCAATTAGGTTTAAAATAACTGAGACAACCTGCAACCATAAAGGAGCAACATGAAATTAGCGACATCATAGTGAAGTCCGCGACACATTTTAAAAGCGAGGGCTAGCCAAGCGGTCGCGATAATTGTTTGAGGATTCACGACATATACATTTGAATCAAAGAAAAAAGACGAAAAGGAAGTCGCAACCTTAAGGAAAGTCGACACGAGAGTAAAGGCGGTAGAAATAAAAATGTGAGTACGCGACATGCGGTCTGGCAAGAAGCGATCCGACCCGGAGCCCAAAGTTGAAACAGCTAAAAGGAGGTTGCAACCTAAAGCGAAGTGGCGTGACTTAGAGTTTACCTTGAGAAAGGTACTTCTAGCGATGGTGTGACGTGAAACTAAGGTCGCGACATCGGTCTGAGAACAAGCGGGCCCGGAGAGGTCGCGACCCACGATTGAAATTAAGACCACTAAATCAACAAGGCTCTGAAACTTGAGTACATATTGCGAAGAAACTTGAGTCGCATTAAGTGGACGGATAAAGAGAATCCAGTCGCGACATCAACGAATGTGACACGAGATAGTGGTGGGCTTTTCTTTTGAGAATTCCACACAGGTTTTTTTTTTGGGGGATTAGGCCCAAGTTCTTTTATTAGTTATAAATAGGCAGGTATTAGAATAGTAAGTAGCTTAGATCTTGATACCTAGAAAAGGGACGGAGGAACTTCGATTATATAGTTTAGAGTAAATTTTATTTTCTTTATTTTTATTTTTTCTTTCATCTTGAATTCTTTTACGGATACGAATCTACTTATTTGTGCGAAATGAGTGGAGAAATTTGGATTTCTTATTTATGTTATTTTCTTCTTAAGAGTGCACGAGGTATGAAATCTAGACAAATTTTTTGAATTCATTTCTTCTCAGCTTCATTGCGATTATAGTGGATGTACGTGATCGGTGCTCCATTTCTTTAATTGTAATGCAGTAATTGGAACGCAGCTCTGCTGGATTTGATATACAGTTAGTTATAGTCTTTTCTGCAAAAATATAGAGAAAATTATTTGGGTTTGGATTTACTTACTTGGTGTCGTTTTTGAATCGATAAATTCCCAATGGTAGTCTTAGAGATACCATTTGAGAGATGTATCTTGCTCACGATTTCGGGATGCCCTCGTGACACGAGTTGGAGATTCACGAGGAAGTGAGAACATTCATACGGATATGCTAGACTACCATTGATGAGGAACTGCGAATACGAAAGTTCATTACGATAAATCCCCAGATTCGCTCGTAATTGAAGTTGGAGAATTATTTATCGACATAAATAATCAAAGAGTTCACCTTAATCTAAGGAAGCTCCCAGCCAGAGTGTTAAATGAGATCTAATCAAGGGAAAGGGGCAAACCCATAGATCTGGAGGATGAGCCACCAATTAAGTGGTAGAAATTTTTATAAAAATCCCGAGAAGGAAAGCGAAGATCTGCGATCGTTAAGAAAATGGGTGTGAAGTATTGAGAAAGAAAAAATGCAGAGATCTTGCAAAGAGAATTAGAAATACAGTACTTGGTTTGATCTTGTCTTGAAAAAAGCAAGGGCTTCAAACCGATGAATATGGAAAATCTGATTTGCAACATTTAGGCAATCTTGGACAAATCCAGTCCATCGCAAAAAGCAGGAAGCAATGTATCATCGTGTAGAGATTGAAATTTGTTTCATTTGTAATTCTTTGATAGTTTTAGTTTCTCACAAGAAACTAATTCAGTCCAGTATTTCCATTACCGTTTACTTTTGTTTTGTTTTAGCTCAACAGTAGTCAATAGTCTAGGATCTTTATTTTTCTAGATAAAACTTTCACTCTGAGTTTTTAGTCCAAATAGCATAAATTTAAGTAGTTGGGGTAGTTGATCTCTAATTTTTGTCAATCTCTGTGGGAATGATACCTGGACTTACATTCAGATTTTACTACTTGTATGACCTGTGCACTTGCAGTGTCATAGACTAGACCCATATTTTTAAATCATGAACATTAAGAAAGAATTATTTTATCAAACAAATTTATCCAAAGTGACATGGCTGCAAGAGAAGTGTAAGGCTCTTGTAACTATGTGAATTTGAGGGGTTTTAGTCTATATAGAAAAAGGCAAACAAGTTTTATGGCGCCGTTGCCGGGGATTGAAAAGATTGAATAGATCAATATTCTAACAAAGAAGGAAGTAATGGTTGGACATTTTTCTAAACATTTTATAAAGAAAAGACCAAAAAGCAGTTTATAACCAATACATTTATACCCGACCCAGCGATCTTTAACAAGCCATGTTGAAAATAAATTTTTAGAATTACTAATCCTATTAATGCGAGTGTGTTTCAATTTCGAAATCCTTTAATGCACGGGAAGCTTGAGTTGAGACTGTGCAGCCAGATGCGGGTGGAAAGAACGCTCGAAGCTAGAAAGACTAGAAGAGCGAGAGAACCGGCCATAGCGGATAAGAAAGACATGACCCGGTGGAGAGAAAAGGGCGGCAACGAGAGGCCTCTATGACGGACCTGATGGAGATTTAGAGGCTGTCGTTCGGGAAGAGTATACGCAATCAGACTGACCTATTGTGGATGCAAACAACTTGAATTAAAGCCCCGACTTTGGTAACAATGGTGCGACAACATCGATTAATTTAGCCACCCCACTTTGAAGACCCAAACGAGCATACGGGTAGATTTCTCGGGATGGCAAATACGGTGGCTGAATGGAGTAATGAGACCGGAGAATTTGATAAGTGCATCTCTTCCCATTTTCCTTAAGAGATATAGCAGCCACATGGTATAAGTCATTACCATATGGTTCAGTAGATACCTGGGAAGAGCTGGTGGAAGCATACTTGGGTAGGTTTGATTAGTGCCCAAAAAGTGCTATTTTGAACCCTATTTTAATGGTTTGGCGCTTTTGTGTACTAATTGTTATAATTAACTTGATTGACATGTTCAAGTCCCTATTATACTACGATCATATTTTGTGGCTAATTTTGTAGTTTTTGCAAGCTTTTATTGCCAAGTTTAGTCGAAATTGTTAAGCATGAAGAATTCTAGTCGAACTCGACTATTCTGGATAAAAATCGGAGAAAGAATATCGAGGAAAAGGAAAGAAAGCAAAAACTCGCATGAATAAGTTGAATAGTCACGAGGAGCAATGGAGCATTGTAGGGATGAACAGGTGCATCAAAATTTAAGCCTACTTATTTGGAATTTTAAGCTATATAATGAAATTTCACTATATAAGCGAAAATTTTGTTTAATAGCCAAGTGTGCGCTCCACATTTTTGTGTTTAAGCGACTCCAGTTTTGGTTTTTCTCCTTTCTACCCTTACTTAATAGATTTTGTTTTTGGTTTGTTTTTGTAATTTCCCTTATACAGTAGTATATAAGCTAGATTCAAGGTTTGTAACAACCAATCACTTCTACAATAAATTTTTGGAGAAGTTTTCAGCTCTCCCGTTTTCCCGCTTCTTCTCTGCTTCATTTTCTTTCCCTTTCTTTTCCATTTTTTCGACTGCCAAACATCCCTTGAGGATGACAACTCATGGGATGGTTGGCTAAACCCCCGCCATCCTTGAAGGAGGTTCTTGAATTGTGTTTTAAGAGTAGAATTTTGGTTCCCTATTGTTTTTAATGGCGATTATGGGTATTTGTGTTCTATATCTTTCAATCTAGGTTTCAAATCCCCCGCCGAGATGCCTTGATTGACCGGTATTTGGCAATATTTTGGAGTTGGAGTGGATGCTTATTGCTAGATCACTTGAGATTCGGATAGTTGTCTTCAATCAATGAGTCAACGCCAGGAATTAGATCGGGGGGCTTGTGCATTCGCTATGGGAGACATTTATGCTTTGTAAATCTCTTTATTTTTCAAAGGAAAAATTTTAGGGTTTAGTTTTAAAGCAAATGAAGATCCGGTTTAGGAAATGACTATAGGTCATCCTCAATGTGCGAGGAAAAGGACCGAGAACCTCTAATTTGCCTTAGGACCTTAAACCCAGTAGCCTGATGCTTGAGTTTCTTTTTCTTATTTTCTTCATTTTAATATCAATATACTACGAAACCCAACATTTTTATAAATTCCTTAAATCAGTAAATTACGATTTTGATCACTATGAGTCATTTTGTATGAAAACCCATCCTAAGTTCGGCCCTAGAACATATCTTACTTGATAGCTTTGCTATGTGAGTAGGAGGGAATTAGGATATAAATTTTCTTGATTAGGATCACCCTCTTGTGCACATGATCCCGATTAGGCGCGTTCGCAGTGATGGTGCCTAAGTGCATTTGATAAGCTGTGGAACACTTGTGATCCTCATCACAAGTATTGGTGAATTTCTTTTATATTGCTGTCGGTTTTTTTTATTTATTTCATTTCATAAAAAAAAAAAAATTCTGTGGGGTTGTTTTAGTGTTGTCTTATGTTTGCTTTATTTCTGCGGGATTTCATGTCCCGATTAGGTTTGAATTATGACCAAATGGAAGGAGAGCAATACGGTGAGTATTAAGTGGAAAGCCTGGACATATATATGTCCATGAGGGATGAAACCTGACCATGGCAAGTCGACAACTGTGGAGAGGAATCGAATGAATATAGGTCAGCTGATGGACTATAGGAATCCTCCATGGGTGAGTGCACCCTGCACATGGTGCCTCCACGGTGTGCACCCTCGGCGTCACGGTCGATATCTCGATTGAAGCGAGTCATCCTGAAACCTCACCAAGCTGGTGGGCAGCGTTGTGGAAGAGCAGGGGGAAGGAAATTCAATGCTCAATTGAGTTAAAAAATTCACACTGTGGAGAACTCTCTGAACCACAGAATTGATGGACTGTAGTACTCCATTTCAAATCTTGCCAGTCAGCAACATGCTCATCAAGTGGGAGAAAATCCAAAATGAGAGTGCTTGAGTGATACCATGGTGGAGGAGCAGTGTCAACAGCAAGGGTTATCTGAATCCACATATATTTGTGCTCTTGATTGTCCATGGGAGAAGAAAAAAGAAACCTCCCCAATGCTGACTGAGGAGGGTAGTGGAAAGGAAGAAATAAAAAAAGCCCAGTCCCTTTATGACCATAAACAGCCTTTGCCAGGAAGCACCCTCTCCTAACCTAGTATATACCTGCTGTGACCCTGACCAACCCACTGACACCACCAAAAGGCTGCCCATCCTTTGCCTATGCTAGAAAAACTGAGAAATTAGTGTGCTTTATGTGAGCCTTTGCCAGCACATCAAAAAACAATGGCGGCTACACATATCGCAGCACGTGAGGATGGATTCCAGTCTTGGGTTCGGTTGGAGCACCCGAACCTCGGCATTTCTAAGCTCGCCGATTCCGGCAGCCTCCGAGAGCTGGGAAGTGGTTTAGGGAGAGGGTGCGATTCCTCCCCCCTTTTGTTTTTAATTTTTCTTGTTTTATTTTATTTTGTTTTATTTTATTTGGATTTCTATAAGTTTTCTTCTTAGATTTTTCTCTAATTTTTAAGTTAATCTGTTCTTGCTTGTTTCACTTTTTAGCAATTTTTTCTTAATTTTCCTATTTATTAATTTTTGCGGGTTCTAGTGAAAATTTTTGAAGCGAGAATGAAGATCGAGGAAGCGAACACTGAGAGGACAGTAGAAAATTTCAATAATAGCGAAATTTTACGCGAATTATAGCGGTAGCTTAATTTCGCTACATAAGCGAAATTTCGCTATGTCATGAAAATTGATGCGATCTTTACTAAAGATAAAATTTTTTGAGCAGTGATATAAAAATTTTAAATAAAAAAAAAAAAAAAAAGCGTCTCTCACACAAAAAAAATTAAAAAAATTTTTTTGTTTTTTATTATTTTATTTATTAAAAAAATTATTTTATTTATTAAAAATATTTTTATTTTCTTTTTATAAAAAAAATTTGTCTCAAAATAAAATTGTTTTTTTTTATTATTATTATTAATTATTTTATTTTATTTTTAAAAAGAATTTGTCTCTCTCGAAAAATGTTTTATTTTATTTTTTATTATTTTATTATTATTTTTTATTAATTATTTTATTTTATTTTCCAAAAAAAAAAAAATCGCTACAATTATAGCGAAAATTTCGCATGAATAGCGAAATTTTCGCTATGTCCTAAATTACAACCACCCCCTTTGTTTGCCTCCTAATTTTGTTTATTTCGTAAGCTTTTTTAAATGAGACTCTGTTTTAGATGTTTTTGGTACGCTGGAAAGCTTAGAGTGTAGAATCTAAATCTAACTAGAAAGAACACTTGAAATTTTATGAAGGTGGCTTCAAAATGCTCTAACTAGTCACTTTTTCTCTCTTTTCTTCTTCTTGTTTATTTGAAGCCCAAATGGAGTGAATAAGGTGTCGATGGAAAGCTTGCGAAATCTCCTATCCAAAAATGATCACATCTCATCAAGGAGGTAACACTTCCTTCCCCAAATTTCAATCAAGGCCCGTTACGAACTGATGAGACATTTGGTTGGGAGAGTTAAGCGAGAAGAGTGGCTTTTTTCCCACCGTGTATGTTTTTTGTTACTATTTTGAGAGCAAACCCATTTTTAATGTTCATTGGCTTACCTAGTTTTCTTTTTTTGTGAAGTTGTTATACTATCTGACTTATTTTTCAAAAATTGCCAAATTTTTGTGTTTTACTGGCCTGTGGTTTTGAAAAATTGAAACCTTTGTCAATTCCATTGATGTTAGATTGGTTCCATGCCTAGTTGAGTGGATGATCGGTTAGACTCTTATTTAACTACGACCATTTTTCTTCCCTTATTTAGCTAACCATGCAAGGCACATTAGGTTTCAATGATAAGCTGAAAAATTGCGCAACCTCCTTTACTTTGCACAACTATCCTAGTTTCGTTGACCACCTTTAATAGGTTAAGGGCCCCCATGAAAAGAAGGCCAATGTGTCTTCCAAAATAAAAGAAGAGAAAAAGAAAAAGAAAAGAAAAAAAGAAAAGAGAAAAAAGTGTGCTTTGCCCTTAAACGACACGGTCAGAGGGTATATAAGCGAGAAAGCCTTCAAAGCCAGGTGCTAGACAATTTGTTGGGAGCCACCGACTTGAGTGCTCTTCATGGGTGGATAGGTGGAGTTGAGCAAGTTGTAGAGTGCTGGAGTCTCGAATCATTCGAAGTCGAGGTGAAACACGAAGAGTTAGTGGTCGAGAAGATCCTGTGACTTGATGCGACCTTAATTGGTTAGAGGTCATCGGTAGATCCGTTACATGGACTTTGGTGAGGTCGATTCCTCAGCATTGCACCCTACAACACAAAAAGAATTTTGGAATAAGAGGTGGGTCCTGATCTATTTGGGTTGGTTAGCATGCTAGGTTGTGGTAGTAGCTAGGTTGGGGGGAGAGTGCAGTTTGGCAGTTTATTGTTGAGAACTAATCAAACAAACAATTAGATTGGTGGAAGTTTCTGGTTGATTCATCGAGAAGGAAACTCTTTTGATACTCAATTTTGTATGCCATTCATTCTCTCAAGATAGTTATTGGACAAGGGTTTGATGATTCTTACTTAGGGTTAGGCATTACTCATCCTCAACCTTTTTGAAATACCATTTTGTTATCATTTTGATGCTCTCTCTCTTTCTTTCTTTCTTTCATTCCTAAGGGACTAGCAATGTGTAGGTTGGGGGGGTTTACTACTTGTATGACTTGTGCACTTGCAGTGTCATAGACTAGACCCATATTTTTAAATCATGAAAATTAAGAAAGAATTATTTTATCAAACAAATTTATCCAAAGTGACATGGCTGCAAGAGAAGTGTAAGGCACTTGTAACTATGTGAATTTGAGGGGTTTTTAGTCTATATAGAAAAAGGCAAACAAGTTTTATGGCGTCGTTGCCTGGGATTGAAAAGATTGAATAGATCAATATTCTAACAAAAGAAGGAAATGCTAATTTGGACATTTTTCTAAACATTTTATAAAAGAAAAGACCAAAGATAGCTTTATAAGCAGTGGATGTACCAGCCACTGATCTTTAACAAGCCATGTTAAAAATAAATTTTTAGGGTCCACTAATCCTACAATAAAGGTGTGTTTGATTTCGGAAATCCGCGCTTTAATGCATAGGCTTGATTCGGACACATTTGCCCGGCACGAACCTTTGAATTGGAAAGAACACTCATAAACAGAAAGACTTGAAGGCCGAGAGAACACAGCCATGGCGGATGAAAGACATGACCCAGGACCAGGAGGAGAAAGGGCACGACCAACAGAAGGCCTCCGCAGTGACACGATGGAAGATTTACGGGGCTATCATTGGGAAGAGTGATACCCGCGTCGGGCTTGACCTATTGTGGATGCAAACAACTTGAATTAAAGCCGACTTTATTAACAATGGTGCAGCAACATCGGTTCAGCAGCCACCGCGAAGACTAAGCGAGCATTTGGGTAGATTTCTCAGGATGGCAAATACCAGACTGGCGAGATAGGTGAACCCGGAAGGTGATAAAGTTGCATCTCTTCCCATTTTCCTTAAGAATATAGTAGCCACATGGTACGAGTCATTGTTACTATATGGTTTCGGTAGATGCACAGGAAGAAGTGGGCAGACATCTTAGGTAGGTTTGATTAGTGCCCAAAAAGTGCTATTTTGAACCCTAACATGCCAATTGGGTTAATCATAATGATTAGTACACAAAAAGCATTCAAAACCTATAATAAATAGGGTTCAAAATGGCAGCTTTTGGGCGGCAATCACCCCAAACCTACACGTGCTAGTCCCTTAGCAATGAAAGAAAGAAAGAAGAGAGAGCATACATACTTTGATAACAAAATGTTCACAAAGATTATATATTTCACAAAATGGTTGTGAATGAGTAATGCTAGCCCTCGATGAGAATCCTTTGGAAACCCTTGCCCGATAACGTAACCGAGAGGATGAATGCCGTACAAAATTGAGTGTCAAAGAGCCTCCTTCTTGAGTGAATCAGCTTGGGAACCACTGCCGAAACCTAAGTGTTTGTTTGGTCGGGTTCTCAACAATGAAACTACCCATTTGTACTCCTCCCCCGACCAAACTCTTGCCTCCACCTAGGACACTAACCAACCTAAATAGATCGGGACCCATCTATTCCACAACTCTTTTTGTGTTGGGGTGCGTGCTGAGAATCCGACTCACTTCAAAGTCCATGTAGAGAATCTACCGGTGACTCTGACCAATTAAGGCTTAGGGCACCCAGATCATGAGATCTTTTCGGCGTAAACTCTTGAGGACATGCCCGGACTTGAATGATTTCGAGACTCCAAGCATCTACAACTTCCGACTCACCCGTCCACCCGTGTGTGAGCACGGTCGAGGTGGCTCCCGACCAGTTAACCCAGGGCACAGGCTTTAAAGGCTTTTCGCCATATACCCCTCGGGCCAGTGCTTTCGGGTTTCAAAAGCGGTTGCATTTCTTCTTTTGGGATGACACATTGGCCTTCATTTCATGGGGGTCATGGCTATTAAAGGTGGTCAACGAAACTAGGATAGGTTCGCAAAGTTTAGGAGGTTAAGCGGTTTTTCGACCTGTGTTGAGAGCACGTGTGCACGGAGTGTGTGGTTAGGCCCCAAGGTGGAAGAAAGGTCGAGAGCGGCAGGATTCAACTAATCATCCGCTCATTGAGGCATGAAATCAATCTAACATTGACGAGTTAGACAAAGTTCCGATTTCCCAGCTTAGGGTTAGCGAAACCACAAAAAAATGGACATACAAAATGTATGTATGTCGGTTGTATGAATATAAGCGACTTCCGCGAAAGGAAAACCAGCAGACCCACTTTGAACATACAAAATGAGGCTTGCTTTCAGAAGTATTAACAAAAAACATAAATAAATGCCACTTCGTTGCTAACTCTCTGACCGATGTCACATTGTCGCAATGGGGCTTTATAGTTGGAAAGTTAGAGAAGGAAGTGCTACCTCCTTGATGAAATGTACTCGTTGTTGGATAGGAGACTTCGCAAGCTTTCCATCGACACCTTATTCACTCCGTTTGGGCTTCAAACAAACAAGTTATGAGAAGAAAAGAGAGGAAAAAGTGACCAGTTTGAGCATTTTAAAGTACACCTTCATAATAATTTCAAAAGTGTTCTTCTTTGTATATTTAGATTCTACACTCTCTAAGATTTCAGCAAAAACACCCCGAAATGGAGTTCGGATTAGAGATTTTTTTTTTTTTTTGAATAATCATAAAAAAAATAAAAAAATAAAAAAACAATTTTTATATATAATTTTTATAGACAAATTTTTTTTGAAATAGTATTATATATCTTACTTATATATATCATAAAAACAAAATAGTGTACGATTACCCAAAAACCAACATTTTTTAGCTTTGGGAGGAGGGGGATAGTGCGGAGTTACGAAATTCGCAACTGCTAAATTTCAAAAAACGGTGCGATCTGCGAGAATTTCACAGTTAGAGAAATTTCGCGAGCTGCGAAATTCATATTTTATATGCTCCAAAAAATTAAGCAAAAACCACAGCAAAATAAACACAAGAAAATTTTTTAAAAATACGAGAAAATGAAAATTAATCTAAGAAACCAAAGACCAACTAAAAATTAGAGAAAATCTAAGAAGAAAAAATTAAGGAAATCAAAATAAAATAAAATAAAATGAAAACAAAAGTGGAGTGAGCCCCTAACCTAATTCCTTAAGCCTTTGAAAGCTGCTTTGGAATTAATTAGATAAATCATAGGAGTTCGGGTGCTCAGAATCCAGAACCCGGCCACGAGAGCTGCCAGTTATGCCATGCGTGTGGGGCGTCTTTTGATGTAGTGAGCAGGGGCTCGAAACGGTGGCCACTTCCAATTTTAGGGATGTTTTGGCTGCACAGGGCGTGGAGATAGAGGTGGCCTTTGTGGTAGGTGTTCGGGGTTTAGTGTGCTGCGGTGTGGGCAGGATATACCTTTGAATCAATGAGGGGGTAGGGTATTGGGTGTGATCTTGGTGTTCTTCATTTGCCTCATCGGTCGACAAGGGAAGGATTTCTTGTGCTTTCCTCCATGGACCATAGACTTGACACATGATTAGGGCATCTGCGGTTCCTCGGGAGCCACATTGGTTCTTCTTTCAAGTCTCTCAGAAGCTGCGAGTTGAGCACATTCACCCCAATGGTGTCAGTTCGGGCACTCTTCCTCCATATTCTCCTCCTCTTTGAGTGAACAAGCTGATTAGTGAGCTTTGAGATGGATTATTTGAGATGTCGTTGCGATCAATTTAAGCTGCAGAGTCCCATCAATTTCGCCATTAGAGCTATCAACGTGTCAATTTCCTGATTGGCCTGGACATTCACTGCCCTCTGCTCCTCTATGAAATTATCCACTAGTTTGCTCAAGTTCAGTATTGCCTGCTCAACTGAAGATGTCAACTGTGGTGGTTGTGGTGGCTGAGGAGTTGAGGCATAATATGGAGAAGCAGGAGGTGCATTAGTTGGGGGAACACTGCAGAGGGGTGCACTCATCCATTGGTTTCTATAGTCCCTCATGGACCTATATGGGTTTGGACACCTCCCGAGGGTTCTTGATTACGCCATGGAAGGTTTCTATAATCCCTGGGTGGCATGTATGCTCCTGAGGGTTCTCTCCTGAGAATTATTGAGTTTGTACTACTCTCCCTCTAAGTGTTAGGTTGTTCTGATTCAGCTCAATTCAGGTTACATGGGAGATTGACTTTGACAGACCTTCCTCCACAGATTTCTAATCCACTAGAAATTCCTGCAGTAAAAACAGGGTAGACGCAAGCGACGAGACAATCCTACCCGAGTTAGGGTTACCAAAAAAATAAGGCGTGAGGCCAAATTAAGAAAGTACTTGATAAAATATATACGGGAAAAAAAATTCACGGGACTTGTGATGAGGATCACAGGAGTGCTATGTCAGTCATCATTTGCACATGCAGGCACCATCCTGCGGCAGCAGCCTCATTTGATTTGTGCCACGATGGGGTGATCGGAATCAGCAATTTATAATAAAATTCCTCCTACTGTAGTAGCAGAACTCTTTGCTTGATATAGTGGCTCTAAGTCGAACAGGGATGGGTTTTCTTCGTACAAAATGATTTGCAGTGATTCAAAATGGTGAATTTCGATTTGGATTTTGAATTTATAAAAATAGTGAGGAGTTGGATGGTTGCGGGCTGATAATAAAAATGAAGAAAAATGAAAGAACTCCCTTGAAGCATTGAACACTTTCGGTTGAGTCTACAAAGTGAAGCTAAGAAGGTTCTCGAGTCCTTTTCCTTCGCGTTGGGGAGGATGACCTACTAGTCATTTCCCCGAACCGGATGTAGTTGGCTTTTAAAGTATGAACTTTAACATTTTCCTCTTGAAGCAAGCATTTATTGAGCATATATATAGAGCAGTCAGCTGCCCTTCTGATCACACCCTACAATAGCTCTTGAAGACAACTAGCCCAGAATCTCGATGGATCCAACAACCAAACATCCCATGAACTAAATCTTACTTAAAATCTTGGTCAATCAAGGCATCTGAAGTTTAAACCTATAGATTAAAAATATGAAACATAAATGCTAATAAGCCATGCGTTAAAAGCGAGGGCAGAATTTTACCTCACTTGAGGCCGGTAGCCTCCTCTTCAAGGCCAGAGGGTTTGGCCAAGCTCCCTCCTTGGTTGTCATCCTCGGGGTGTTTGAAGCTAGAAAAAGGGAGAAAATAAGGAGAAAATGGGAGAGAAGAAGAAAAACGGGAGAACTTGAGCCCTTAAGTTTATTCCGAAAAGTCTCCCATAACGGTGTATCTAAATGGCTAATATGTGCAAGACAAACAAAAATACCAAATAACAAAAGCATTCTTATTACAAGGACAAAATGGAAGAAACGAAAAATGCAACAAAAGGTCATAGCATCAGAAGCTATGGGAGAGGTGAAACGATGTTTGGAGGGGTGAATAGTGCTGCGGGATGACGATTACCCGCCGGGAAAAGCATTCCTACAATGCCATTTTCTTGGCACGCTCTTCTTTACATGCGGGATCTAATGCGCAGCGATGAGTTCAACTCGGGTTCTTCGATGTTTGAATTATTTCTGATAATTTTGGCGCTGAGATTATCTTGCGATTCGCGGGTTAATTAGAATGATTAGTACACAAAAGCATTCAAAACCTATAATAAATAGGGTTCAAAATAGCACTTTTTGAGCACTAATCCCAGTATTGTCCGAAAACAAACCTTTATAACTGATATGGTCGTATTATGGGTTTTGTGTGCATTTGGTTTACTAATGCAGAGACGCATTCATGGACTTGATGGGCCAAATTATTCACCTTATTTGAGACCAGTTTATAATTAAATTTATTTCATAGATGACATCTTGGTGTGTATTCTAAGGATTACCGCAAGAACATGGTATTATTTGAGGATAGTGTTAGATTACGAGAGAAAAAGTTATTTTCAAAGTTAAGTAAATGTGATTTTGGCAAGGAAGTCTCATTCCTAAACGTATTGTGATTTGGAGAGGGTATTAGAGTGGATATTAAGAAGATTGAAGCGATTGTGAGTTAGAGCACCTCGTAATGTGAGAGGGTGAGAGTTCTTGAGTCACAGTTGGGTGATGCTAGAAGATTTGTAAAGTTCTCAAAGTCGTAGCCTCCGGTGAGTGCTTAAACGCTCGTAATGTACGTGTCCTTTCTGGTTTAGCTCAACCATATGGTCAAGTGCATTATTACTTTAGATATCTTATTTTTTGGATCTTGTGCATTGTAGGTGGGCTGGTAGTTTCGTGACTTTTTGGGCTGCAAAGAAAGGAAAATGAAAGAACTGACACTTGATTACGACCGTTACGACGTGGTGATGCCATAGCGTCGCGACTTCTAGTCAATAGAAGAAAAGTCAAAGAGAGTGCGAGGTTCGGCGTCTGAAAGTCGCGATGTCCGATCATTTGCGGCGTGTGTCGTAGCGTCTCAATGTACATAGCGTTGCGATGTGACTTTCCCTTGTTCTGCTTCTGGATCATAAAAGCCGCGGAATACCTAATTGGGGGGATTATCGAAGAGCGTCTGGTAGGGGAGCTGAATGGCAAACAACAACTTCGAAGGTGATCAAAATAGTTGTTTTAGTGTTTTCTCTTCCTCGCAAAAAACCATTTTATGATTTATAGAATTATGTGTGTAGTAAATTTGATATGTTTCTAGATTTATTTCACGAAGGTTTGTTAAACCATGGTCCATATGGATTAGGTTTAGAAATTCAATATTAACAATTTATTTATAGTTTGAATCGGATTGTTCACACATATGTGGTTTCTTTTCATGGTGATGTTTGCGACATTGGCATGGGGCGTCTTGCCTAGTATCAGGATCGGGATATAAGGACCCCGGGGATATAGGCAGAATGGTGGTTAAAATCGGCGAATGAGGATCTATCAGGTTGAGTGTGGTGATTAGGGTTTTAACATTTAAGCGTTTTGGAGTATAGGGTCGGGGCAAAGATGCACCCAACCCTACTGGCGAGATAGGCAGATATACCTTGAGAGAGGATATCTCATAGGCACGATCACCCCATCATCGGAAAATCAATGATAGACTAAATAGTAATTCCTCTAGGTAATAATCCATCAAATGTGGCAAGGAGAGACAAATCCCTAGTTTTCACAGCAAAGTAATTTTACAAGTTCATTAGATTTAGTTTTAATCTCATACATTAGTTAGATATTCATTAAGAGTTTAAGTCTAAATAATATCATAGGGCCAATTATAGTAGTCAACGCACTTCTCCCCGTGGATCGATATTCGTACTTAGGTACATTATATTATTTGTCTGACGTGTGCTACTTAAAATAGGCGCTACACTAGTTTAAGTTACTCACGGAAAGGGTAGGATTTGTATGGGATGATAAGTGTCAATGAAGTTTTGAACAGTTAGAGAAAATACTGGTTGAAGAACCAGTGTTGACCTAGCCTACTCAGGGTAGAGAATACGCTTTGTATACTAATGCTTCAAGGAATGGTTTAGGATGCTTACTGATGCAAGATGGAAAAGTAGTGGCATATGCTTCCAGAAAAATGAAACCACATGAGCATAATTATCCCACACATGATCTAGAATTGGCAACGGTAGTGTTCTCTTTGAAAATATGGCGACACTACTTATATGGTGAAAAATGTAGAATATTTACAAATCATAAAAGTCTTAAGTATATGTTAACTCAGAAGGAACTGAACTTGAGGCAACGTCGGTGGTTAGAATTGTTTAAGGGCTATGATTGCATAATTGATTACCACCTAGGAAAAGCTAATGTGGTGGCGAATGCCTAAGTAGAAAGACAATTTTTGTTTTGTCCCTAAAATAGTATGCATGGAGATTTACATCTAATGGAGCCTTGTTAGCTTAATTAAGAGTTATGCCTAATTTGAAACGGATGATAATAGATGCTGAGAAAAATGATGTCAAGTTACAACAAAAGGGTACAGTAGTCGAGAAATGGAACAAAACTGGCTATTCTATAGAGGAGATGGAGGTCTCTATTACAAATATGTAAAAAAAAAAAAAAATTACGTCCAAGAATTGAAAAAGAAATTGATGTATGAAAGCCACAATACCGTATTCACCATGCATGCTGGAGGTAACAAGATGTACCAAGATTTGAAACAATACCATTAGTGGTGAGGGATGAAAAAGGATATAGTAGAGCATAAAAATCCAAACAACGACTTATCAAAGGGCAAAGTCACACTGGCACTTCATGTAAATCCCATCCCAATTCCATGTCGGAAGTGAGACAAACATAACCATCTGAATGCAGCGTGAGCGGAGATTGTTCGATTACATGGGGATTCCACCGGCCAATAGTGTCCTAATCACGATCCATGAAGCTTTTACATTTGGAGAGCCAAAGACTTGAAGGATCAAATATAGAATTACTGAATTTTTAGTACCACCTTCCATCCAAAAACAAATGGATAATCTGAAAGAGTAATTCAAGTATTAGAAGACATGCTTCGTGGTTGTGTGCTAGATTTTGGGATAGGTATATTCCCCTTATGGAATTTGCCTAAAACAATAGTTATCAGTTCAATATCGGGTGTGGCCCTCAGCTTAAAATAGCAGAATGTAGAAACTCCTATATGTTGGACATACCTAAACAAGCATAAAGTAATTGGTTTTGACATAGTGAAAGAGACAGAAGAAAAAGTTCGAGTCATTCAACAAAGGTTAAAAGCGGCTAGTGATAGACAAAAGTCGTATGCAAATCTGAAAATAAATGACATAGAGTATGTAGTCGAAGATAAGGTTTTCTTGAAAGTATCACCCTGGAGGAAAGTACTGACGGAAAGAAAGGAAAAATCGGAGTCCAAGGTTTATTAATCTATAAGATTTTAGAAAGAATCGATCCATTAGCGTATCTGGGCCTTCCACTGGTCGCTGTAAATTACAATGTAGTTCCATGTCAATGCTTCGAAAATACCGTTCTGATGAATCACACGTTTTGACAATACAAGATGTACAAGTGCATTTAGACTTCTCTTTTGATGAAGAGCCAAAAGTTGTTCTAGCTCATGAAGTGAAACAACTGAGGAACAAACAAGCCCCTCTAGTAAAGGTGCTTTGGCAACACCACTTATATGGAAAATAGTTTAATTGGGAACCAGAATCGACAATGAGGCACACATCCGCAACTCTTATTTTAGGTATACTGAGACGAAATTTTATATGGGAAGAGTTGCAACACCCCAAATTATACCCTAGTAGTTTTATGGCATGTTTAAGGTATAATTATGGTTAACTAGGTTTGCCAAAATTCTATGCTATGGTGAAAACCGATATAACCTGAAATACATGAAATGTAACTGCAATTACCAATTATGACCCAAAGGATATTATAGAAGATATTTTAATATAGAATTTGATAAATGATCTGTAAGATAGGGAGTTGAAGGACTAAATAGCTAAAGGAGAAATTGACAAATGGTATTAACAGAATAAATTGTCTTTGTAAGATAAGATTTTCTCATTTATTATATTAAGGCATTTTGGTTCTTATGGTAAAGAATGATTTTCGCTTTTCTTCCATTGTTTTGGCTCTCTTTTGCTCAAGGAAGGAGAAGAGAAAGAAAAGTAAGAGAAGAAAGCTTGGTTTTTTGAAGATTTCAAGAGAATCAAGGTTATGAAACTTATTCTAACTCTTCTTGTTCAAGTGGTGGGTTAGGAAACCCCAACACCATTATAAAGGTGTTTTTGGTCAAGGTTCATTTTGAGGTTTGTTTTTGATTTTGCTTTGGTTTGAAATGAAGTTCTCCAGGAAAATAGGGCAAAATGCCCATTTATGCTTCTCGCTTCACACCCTTCGCCTAGGCAAAGGAGGCTCGCCTCGCGAAGGTCTTCACCGTCAAGATCCGTTCACCCAGGCGAACTCAAGTCTGTACCCCAAATTACCACTGGCAGGCCCTGCAAAGTGGTCCCTTGCCTAAAGAATAGAAGTCCTATTTTGTCTTATCTTAGAAGAATTCTAGAAACCAATTAAATTAATGAGATCCTAGTGAATGAAAAGGGACTTGTATGTGTTACAATGGTGAAATGTTCTTAACTCTCACCACTTTTGGATTTTAATCTTGGTTAGCACTTGTTTTCTTGCCCCTTATTTTTGCGTGATTAATTTTTTATAAATCGTGACTTTTAAAGAACCTAAAGATTTATATATATTGCTTTTATTATTTGTATATAAGGAAAATAATAAGAAATTATTTTTTCATATTTATTTTATTATTAAAAATAAAAAATTAAATTAAATTAATAAAAATACTTAATGACATGTTTCCATAGTTATTTTTAAAACTGTTTTTGATTCATTATTTTAAATATTTTAAAAATAAAAAATGAAAAACTTCTATTTATCCTTTGAAGATTGGGCTTTATTGTACTTATTTTTAGTTAGAAAAAACTGATTAAGGAGACATTTAATTTTTAAAAATAGATTTTTTTTATTACATTTTTTTTTTATAATAATAGTGGCATGGGCTATTGACTGACAATGTTAATATTTAGTGGTTCGATTTTGGTTTTTATTTTATACAAATCTCGATTTTGATTTAGGTTTCAACTTACAAAATACAAAAATCATGATTTCGGTTTACCAACTGTTTAGTTAATACATGCACAATTGGTTAATTAAGCAATTGACTACTAAACAATATTTTTAAATAATAATAATAATAAACCATAACCTCATTTTCCCTAACTTTTTCTCCATCAGCCTCTTTTCTTTAAGCAATAAAGAGGTGTTTTTTTGTCATTATTAACCTGAAATCACCAATCTATATATTTTTTCATCATTTTCTTTTTTAATAAAGTGGTAATTCCACACATATTTATGTTTTTATTTGTTTTTCATATTTCTTAGTTATTGTTTTTGGTATAAAGTATTATCGCTGCTCTTGTACGAGTGTAATTGCTTGCTCATACAGTGTAATTGTTGTCTCTTGATGTTATGTGGTTGTGTCGCCTCAATATGACGGTTTTTAACATCTAAATATACCAAGAAGGCTGGACTTGCTTAGTGGTATATTATAAGCTAAATATGAATTTTCGAAAATAAACGGTAGACCAACCAAAATTGAGACAGCTATGAAGTGGTCAATTTCACTTGAGGACCAAGGGTAATGTCAAAAGATAATATGTCAAACTAGAATCTTTTAGGAAGAAGTTATGGGATTCAAGGCAACAAAGATGAATAGAAATAGAAGAGAAATGGTAAGACCAAGATGCAATTATGAAAACTTAAAGCAAAATGGATTTACTGTCAAACACGCCTTAGAAAACATGATTTAAGATCAAATCGGTCTCTATTATTGGAACACAAAAACTGAATGAAGAGGAGAAGGGGGACAGGGGGAAGATAAGAGGAAGAAGAAGAAGAGAAGAGGAGGAGTTCAAGCTGGGCTGATTCAGCTATGATTCAAGATCACAGGAACTACTTAAACTCTGAGTTACGGATCTTGCTTGCATATATATCTTGTCTAAACCTAGGGTTTGTTGCAGATGAAATCCTAACCAAACATGTACTGAAACTATGCTACAAACTCTAATGGCACAAGATAGCTATAGAGAACTCTTAAGTCGGATTCATGGTTTAATGAGACAAGTGAGTTAAAATAGGAGCAAACCCCAACCAATCAAACATATTTACTCATGGCGGACAACCCACATAGAGTGGTTTTGAGAGAAAACCACAAAAGGTTTGATGAAGATATGGATTGAATGACAAATTGAGTAGAAAAAGAGATCATGATGAATTTGAATGTCCAGTTGTGTTATGAAGTAATATATTTGATCAGCAAAAATATAAAGTAAAATGGAGAAACTCACAATATTCGGCATTGAATATGTGTACCGCACACCTTGAATGTGTACCGCATAACCTTCCAGGGATCCGACGTGTACTGGCATTACGTTAGGTGTACTGGAAGACTCGCTCGCTTCCCACTTCACCAATGCCAGATTCTTGGGCTAAGGCGCAATCCTGTTTGTTTCTTATCCGACGGAGGATTCAAGGGTCACCAAATAGACTTTAAGGTATCAAGCACTTGAATATAAAATAGAATCGTCACCCATCATGACCAGTATTCACTCAAAGTAGTGGCAGCTGCAGTCAAACTTGGTTTCAGTTTTGATCGAACCATATTTGGACGACCCTTGAGTTTTCGGTGTTCAGAACTTTGGTGATTCCAGTTGGAATAGAACCCTTAGCACCTTAGATTTGAAACTGACAAAGAACTATGTCAAAAATGAAGTTCATACCCTGGAAAAATGAGTAATACAAACTGTCCCTAGTATAAATCTGTAATTGACTCAAGTTGGCATTAAAATGCCATAACTTTATTTCTGACGAATCGAAACTGAACAAATTCCAATTTCTAATTAAAAGAGATTCAATTAGGGACAAGAATATGTGAATGAGATGAGGAATGAGTAGATATGAATGAGCACTGAAATGAATACCAATATACCGCAGAATGAGTATACATGAATGAGTATACGTGGAATGAATATGTGAATGAGTATTTATGAATGAGTAGATAGGAGTATTCGTGAATGAATACGTGAATGAGCATGTTAAGGAATGAGATACATGAAATGAGTATATAAATGAGGCATACGTGAAATGAATATGCGGTAATAAAGATATGAAACACACAGAATGAGTATAGGAAATGAATTATATGAAGGAGGCATAGAAATGAGTTAATGCGGAATGAGTTTATGAAATAAGTATTATTAGATTGAGTATATTTTGAAAAGATAATAAATGATCAGGAATTGAAATGTGATATTTAAAAACCGAATGAAGGTGAACGATAATAAGGACGGATTCATCAAACTGAACTGGCCATAAAGGCAACACTGTTAATATGGAATTGAAATGTGATATTTCGGAAAACCGGAACGATGAATTTAGAAATTAAGATGTGAACACGGATTCATTGAACGAACTACTAAATGTGAACTTAATTGATACATCAATGAACCAATTAATGATGCACAAACGGCATCCTTCATGAATTCAAATTTTCCACGTCCACTTATGATGCACCAATCGGGCATCCAACAGATGGTTATGGCATTAAAGAAATGTCCCACTTGGCGGATGTACCAATCTGAGATCCATCTCGATGGCGATGGCATTTAATTGATACCACGTGTCGTGATGCACCAAACGACATCCGCTGCGACGGGAGAACCAATAAGGATACCACGTGTTTCGGGATGCACCAAACTAAGATCCGTCATGATGGGAGCATCAATAAATGATACCACGTGTCGAGATGCACCAAACGCATCCGCTATGATGAGAAATCAACAAAACGATACCACGGTCGGGATGTACCTAAACGCATCCGCCATGATGGAGATAGAATCAAATGTATAAGCACATTACCGAATGATAATAAGGGTGTGGATCAACAAACTGAATTGCCTGCGTGTGAATTAACTGGCGAAGTAAGGGGGCAGTACAGCCAACATCGACTTAGCATAATGGGATTTGTATAATTATGCTTAACTTCATGAATTGATTTGTGAATGAATTGTCGTGATTGAGAATGCATGATATGATATGGTAAATGATTTAGTATTGAAAGCATGCGAAATGAATTAGTATGAGGAGATGGGATACAAAGCATTATTTGAAAATGCATGTTATTATGAATGTTATGGGTCTTTGAATTTGCAAATGGTCATGGATTTTTGCCCTAAAGAAGTGCTTTCGCTTAATTAAAAGGTTCCAAATGGAATAACATAAACATGTTTTGGAAAGATAATTGAAATGTCGAGAACCGGCTCAAATTTAATCCAACCGGGTCAAGTCTCGAGATTCGGCCACCTACACTTTGAAAAACAAAAATTCCCACAAGACGAAATAAATGTTTGATTGAAAACGCCATAAAACCCGCTCCATCTTGATCCGCTGAACCAATAGATTCGGTCGCGATAATTTTGAAAATGAAAAATTTAATAAAACGAAAAACTAAAAGGATTTAACGAGCATCCCGCATCATGAAAGCTGTAATTAAAGGAGTTGATTAATGGCCGCCGTGATAATGATAAGAGTCTAAGGTGTATTGTATAGTTTGACGGACTCGATGAATTTAATATGACTGATATGTTCAATTCGTTGCCATTGTGGTTAATGCACGTGATAAGTTTATTTGAATATGATTTGATCTACCATACATGGTAGATAAGAGTTACAACCTGTAAAAGACATGACACAGTAAAAATGAACAAGATAATGATAAGGAATCTGAAAAGAATAAAATCTACATGTATAATATGAGATGAGTTGCTTCACATAAGAAGGGGCCTCGCTTATATGATAAGTAAAGTAAATGTGTGAGATAGGACGAAGCATTTTTGTTATTTGTCGTTATCGTTATATGTTCACCACTGTTGAAGACGGTGGTCAACCCAGGCACCAAGATGACAAAGGAGACAAGACATTCCACACCACGGCACGCCATCTCAGAGATAGAGTTCACAAAGACTGCTTCCAAGAATCTCGGAGGCTTGTATTAGATATGTACATGTATAAGTAATTGTATAAGCACTGACTTATATGCAGACGGAATGGTTTACCACTCCGGTGATAGTCTCAGAGGCGGAATGACTTTTGGTTATAAAACTATTTGCACACCACGTATAAGCGTGCCTCAAAAAAAAAAAAAAAAAAAAGAGTCCTGATATGAAGTTCTTCAACCCTCAAACCGGTTCGATTCACAATCTGCCGGACCGGGAATCGGGCGTGATGTTGTCGAGGCGGTGTTTATTAGTGTTTAAGCTGATTGTATCAGCATAAAATACATTTGATCGTGGTATAATAAAATCTCAATCAAACATCACACAGGCCACAGAATCGAGTCACATATGTATTTTAGTCACAATAGTAATATAAAATATGTAGGCTTAACAATAAATTGTATAGGCTCTGAGTTAATTCATTATACTATTAACCTAGATCAATATTGTTTCATCATTTATGATTTTTCATGATTTTGATTCTATGTTTTTATTGATGTATTATATTTCTATCTATAATTAGTTTGACTAATAAAATTATTTTTCTTAAAAAATAATAAATAATAACCAAAATTAAGATAATTTAAACTAAAGTCTATTTTACAACATACTATCCAATTTATTATTCATGTTCACAATTTTCATACCAAAAGATACTTGAATTTATTTATAACTATTCTACAAACATAAAATTTCAGACGCCTTAAAATCTGGGTGTCCTGTCAACAAACCCACACCCTATGAAGTATCATGGACGTCGCACTAACATCAAACATTCATTTTAAAAATCAAAGAGTTCTTGGTGTACGGAGCTACCCAAATACAACATGTCCCACACACCACACGACCACAGGCTACATGCAAAAACACCACTTGGGCCCCACTAATACCTGCCAAAGATTCAATTAGAACCATCTACACGGTTCGAAGAGCAACATACCTAATTACAACATATATTAAATTACAACATTCTAATACATTGTATACAACAATATCAAAGCCACAGCTGGTTTCTTTCTTCGAACACGTGGCTCGAAAGGAGGTGGTCGCTCCCATCGTCCCCGTACCGAACAGGATCTCTATTGCAGTGAGCAGCCCAAGAGGTGATAATTTCCCACCGCTACATCAAACCCCAAGGTAAGATGGAAACAACCATTCAAGCAATTTTACTAACCTACTGAATGTCTGATACCAAACCCAGTTCCTGAGTCCACGACCTCACACCACCTAAGCCATGAAGGAGAACCATTTCCAAACAAAGGTATTTGTTAACCCGCAAAATAACCTCCTGAATGAAACAGTCGAATTATTAATGTATAACTTGATGACAACCTGGCGGTATAACACCTGGGTCATCTCACTATTTGATATTTACGGACAACCCTCCATGTTGTAATGGACACCCAATAATTATTATTTGCACAACCCTCCGAAATACCTTCAAGAAACCACCTCATGACCTAATTTATTTGCTCTAAAAATAGCTCAAAGATACTGAATGCATTTATGCCAATTCCATCACATTCATGCTAATATATTCACATGCATATATATTAACATAATTAAATCATATTATAAAACATGTTACAAATCACCATCATCACACCAAATTAATTATCATTATAATGAACAAACACGCAGAAGAATTCATGTATTATGGTTTCAACAAGAATTAACACAAGTAGGAAAAGATCCCCACTCTTGAGCGCCCAACCCACTAAATCAAGTGCCCACACCATCCCGCTTGCTAACTTTTCTTTCTTAGCCCTGTTTGAAACCGACTATCCGATTTATCGAACTTAAAGAGATGCTTTCTAAAAAATCACAGAAGTCCAGAGCACAAGGCATCACACGTTTTCCATTTAATCACTTTCCGATTTCAAAAGAAGAAGACAACTATAGCTATTTTGTTCTTTTTAATTAACAATTTATAATTTCTATGTGTCCCTTCTCGATTTTACACTTTAAGACACTCTAAAGGCCCATTTCCATCATCTCTCTAATTCATACGGTCAAGAGTACATGTTATGTGTGACTCTTCTCATGACCACATAAATGCGCGATGACTGATAATTAGACGCTCAAAAAACGGTAAATTCCATCTGTCTTTAATTCACTTAAATTTAATGATACTTGCATTTCGTTATTTATCTCACGGTGAAGTCCATTCGCCATCCCACATCTGAAAAATTTGAATTTCACTAAATTACGATTCATCCTTTAAAATTCTAAATCTTCCGTGCCCTACAAAAATTAGAATCTCAAGACCAATTTTTTTTCAAAGAATATGTATAATATTATCTTGAATTGGTGTTCATTCATCGTTGAACTTTTGTTTGTTTATTTCTTAGATTTATATGTTTTTGGGACAACAACCTACTTTTGAATTCAGTCTTAACCCACATAAATGTATGGAAACTAGAAACAATTTATTATTATGGTGGGTATGGAAACCTAGATATAAGCCCTTCTTTTGTTGAATTAAAACCAATTATAATAATGTAATATTATTTTAAAAATAATCATAAAATTTACATTTTGAACATGTAACAATCATATAAAACTAAATAGGGAAAACTAAAGAATAAAATAGTAACAATCAACCGCACATATAACAATAAAAGAGCAAAATCACAAGCCTGGAAGAAATGAAATAAAAAATAGGAAACGTTTTGAGCTTTGAAATGAAATTTTCTATAATTTGTTGGATTTAAAAACAAATACCAGAAAAAGGTAAGATATTTAGCATTAAATTTTGCTGAGATAAATACATTCAATTAAATCGAATATGATGCAGGTTTCTAAATAGGATATTTAAATAAACATAAGATATTTAGTGCTAAAATTTCATAAATAATCAAACATCTGTAACACTCAATGAATTCCTAGATTTAGGATTATGATGCAGGTTTAGATAGAATTTAGTATTTAATGTTCACCTTTGACCTCATTGAAAGCCACACATAAGTCTTTATCAAGTGGCAACAAAAGTCTTCGTCAAATCCACCTGACTTCAATACAGCCACAAGTCTTTGGCGAATTGGGGGAATAATTAGATTAGAAATAATTTTTTTGGTGTCAGAATAATATCCGTGTTGGATTATGGAAAATATGCAGGGACAATCATTTTGTAAGACCTGAGAAAATTCCAATTTTGCATTGAAATAAGAATTTTGCAAAATCCAAAATTTTCAGATTTTATTGTGACGAACCACTTCACCGCCGGAATTCGTTTCGTTAAATCTAATTTAACACGCTGACTTCGTCGAACTTGTGGCATACTTAATTTGCACGCCATAAGATCGAAGATCGTCAGAATGACACGTGATGCATTAAAACACCATAACACAATCTCGCCAATACAACGCCACTGAAGAGAGAGCGGATGGAATGTCCGCCCATTATGGGCCAAAAAAACGGTCAAAAAACTGTAATAATGACAACGGGAATTAATAAAGCGAATTTGTGATAATGCAGAAAACTTAATTGTCGTGTCATCTTCTCAAACCGAAAGCCAAAAACGTGCAGTAAGATGTAGTAATCGGGTTTGGTGATGTTTTCTTTGTAGAGTAGAGGGGGAGTTGACTTTCTCTAGGATCTCTGACTGATCTGAATCTCTGTCGGTTTCATGAAACAAAGGCGAAAAAGTTGCCTCACTTTTTGTGACTACGCGTAAGCATCAACTGTGGAGTTCACAACTCCAAGAGGTAAGGATCTTTCCTACTTGTGTTAACTGCAAGAACCACGTAAACGGCGCGAACGCTCTCGACGTTGTTTAGCTTAAACTCGTCTCAAAAGTTTCAAGTCCATTTTGGCAAACCCATATTTTTGTGGTCGTGAAATCAAGAACCCAGGGTTTTAATTGCTCATAGATTAGTGTTCACAAATATTTTGTGTAAAATGTGTTTATTGAGTGATCCAAATTTCAATTGTCGTGTTTGTTAATTAGCCTAGGTGAGCTAATTTTTGGTGTAATTGAATGAGAATCGGTAATTTGCATAACATGATTGCTTTGACAATTACGTTAATATATATATATATATATATGCATGTGAACATAAGATAAATGTTTTGGAATCAGATCACGCATTCCATATGCACCGCATCTTTAATATTAGAGTAAGACATGACATGAAACGAAACAAAAATGAAATGGTTGCGAAGGAATTTCAATAGACGATTTTCGCGAGCATCATAGTTACAGATTGGCCCAACAATTACACGTCGGAGGAGCCCATGAATTGTTTAGGAAGGTTCTCCAACACATTCACCTCGGAGGGTAGTATAATACTTTTACTAAAATTCGGTAGTGTGTTTTTGAGAACAACAAGTTTTGTTTTGAAAACTGTGATTTTACTCGCATTCGGCTTAGGCATGTGAGTGGAGCCTGGTGAGGACTCTGACACGGACGACCATGAGACATTCGAGTAGGTTCATGTAATTGCTTGAATGTATTTGTTTTTCCATGCATGTGCACTTAGGTGGGGAGTAACCCATGTAGGAAATTATCTCTACTGGGCTTTGCTCACCCTGTCGAGGGATCCCCATTTCAGGTATAGTGAGCGACCGGGAAGGCGGCACTCATTAGAGGCCATTTTAGAAGAAAGCCGGGTTGTGGCTTTGGTATTATTATGTATGACATGTATTAGAATTTTATAATTTTAATATATGTTGTATAAGAGTAATTTATTAACTCTTGAACTATTGTAGATAGTTGATGTATTTGGGATATATTTTGTGAGTATTGATGTAGAGGCCCAAGTGGCCATTATTTTACTCAGCATGTGCACTTCTATGTGGTCATCATAATTATTGGGAATGTGTTTGTACTTTGGTGAGCTCTCATACAAAGGAGATCGCCCCGATTTTTCGTGAGTGGTGTCGAAGTTACCCGACATTCACGGTAGTATTCCGCGCTGACAAGTCATTAACGGACTTCTAAGCCAAGGCTACAATTTAGTTCACACACACACACACAGATATATATATATATATATATATATATATATATATATATATATATATATATATATATATATATATATATATATATTATGAAAAATACAAAAACACTAGATATAGAGAACTAAGGATATTTTTAGAGAATACTAAAATAATATTATCTTTATTTTCAAAATTGTTCTCAAAAGCAATTTTCAAAAACATGAACCAAATAAGTCTTAAGGGCTTGTTTTATTACAAATTTTGAAAATTATTTTTTGTTTTAGAGAAATAAAGAACAACAAGCAAAACAAGGAGAATAAGGAAGGAAAACTATAGTGTTCTCTGTGTTTTCAAAAATTGTTCTCAAAAATAGTTTTAAAAAATAAGAACCAATCAGGTTTGATATTCTCTTAAAACTATTTTTGTTATTTGAATTTAATGTTTTGTGTATTTCTTTTGTGTTTTCCAGAACAAATAAGTAATTAATAAGTAAGTGCATCATTGATTCAACATATTAAGAGCATAATTGGCTTTTAGTGTATAAATAAGTAATGGATCTTTCTTCGTTTCCACCCATCCAACAATGGCCCTTCAATTTCCCTCATCTCATTCCTCAATTCCTCAACTCAATACCCTTGTTGGCCTCTATGTTATTCTACATTTCCTTCTTTATTCATCATTGATTCATGTTTCTTCTACATCTACTTCTATAATTTCTACCACTTCTCCTTTAATTATTGAGAAAGGAAAAGAAGCACTTGCTCTCATAACTTGGAAATCTAGTCTTGATATTCATTCACAATCTTTTCTCTCTTCTTGGTTTGGAGCTTCACCGTGCAATCATTGGTTTGGAGTTACTTGCCACAAGTCAGGAAGTATCTCTAATTTGAACCTTCACAATTGTGGTCTTAGAGATACGCTCCACAATCTCAATTTCTTAGCATTCTCTGATCTCCTTGCTCTTAATCTTCGCAACAACTCCTTTTATGGAACCATTCCCATCCACATCGGTACTATTTCCAAATTGATTACCTTCCTTGATCTTGGTCTCAATAATTTCAATGGTCTCATTCCTCACCAAGTTGGATCGCTAACATCTCTTATTTTTCTTATCTTGGATTCAAACCATCTAAGAGGTTCAATCCCTTCTTCAATAGGAAACTTGAGGAACTTAACCACTTTGTATCTTTATGAGAACAAGCTTTCATGGTTCTATTCCTCAAGAAATTGGGTTGTTGGGATCTCTTAATGATCTTGATTTATCAATCAACAATCTCAAAGGTTCCATCCCATCTTCTATAGGAAACTTGAGAAATTTAACCACTTTGTATTTTCATACAAATAAACTTTTTGGTTCTATTCCTCAAGAAATTGGGTTGTTGGGATCTCTTAATGATCTTGATTTATCAATTAACAATCTCAAAGGTTCCATCCCATGTTCTATAGGAAACTTGAGAAATTTAACCACTTTGTATTTTCATACAAATAAACTTTCTGGTTTTGTTCCTCAAGAAATTGGATCGTTGAAATCTCTTAATGATCTTGAGTTGTCAACTAACAATCTTAGTGGTCCTATCCCACCATTCATAAGAAATTTGAGAAATTTAGCCACTTTGTACCTACATATTAACAAACTTTCTAGGTCCATCCCTTAAGAAATTGGATTGTTGAGATCTCTTAATGAACTCCAGTTGTCAGCTAACAATCTTTATGGTCCCATCCCACCTTCCATGGGAAACTTGAGGAATTTAACCGCTTTGCATCTTTATGAGAACAAACTTTTTGGTTCTATTCCTCAAGAAATTGGATTGTTGAAATCTCTTAACGATCTTGAGTTGTCAACCAACAATCTTAATGGTCCCATCCTGCCTTCCATAGGAAACCTGAGAAATTTAACCACTTTGTATCTTTATAAGAACAAGCTTTTTGGTTCCATCCCTCAATAAATTGGATTGTTTATATCTCTTTATGTTCTTGATTTGTCAACTAACAATCTCAATGGTCCCACCCCACATTCCATAGGAAACTTGAGGAATTTAACTACTTTGTATCTTGATACTAACAAATTTCTGGTTTCATCCCTAAAGAAATTAGATTGTTGAGATCTCTTAATGATCTTGATTTGTCAATTAACAATCTCAATGGTCCCATCCCAATATCCATAGGAAACTTGAGGAATTTAACTGCTTTGCATCTTTATGAGAACAAGTTTTCTGGTTCCATCCCTCAAGAAATTGAATTATTGGGATCTCTCTATGGTCTTGATTTGTCAACTAACAATCTCAGTGGTCCTATCACACCTTCCATAGGAAACTAAGGGAATTTTAGGCTTATTTTATATCTTTTCGTAACAAGCTTTCTTGTTTTATTCCTCAAGAAATTGGATTATTGAGATCTCTTACTGATCTTGATTTGTCAATAAACAATCTAAGTGGTCCCATCCCATCTTCCATGAAAAATTTAAGAAGTTTAACCACTCTACACCTTTATACTAACAAACTTTTTGGTTCCATCCCTAAAGAAATTGGATTTTTGAGATCTCTTAATGATCTTGAGTTGTCAACAAACAATCTCAGTGGTCTCATCCCGCCTTCCATAGGAAATTTGAGACATTTAAACACTTTGTACCTTGCTTCTAATAAACTTTCTGGTTGGATCCCTAAAGAAATTGGATTGTCATGACCCCAATGATCTTGAGTTGTCAAGTAATAATCTCAGTGGTCCCATCCCGCCTTTTATAGGAAACTTGAGAAATTTAGTCTTTTTGTACCTTCACATTAACAAACTTTCTGGTTCCATTCCTTTCGAAATGAGCCACCTGACACATTTGAAATATGTAGAATTAGCTTATAATAATTTGACTGGCCAATTACCGCATGAGGTATGTCTTGGTGGATTACTTGAAATTTTGACAGCAAATGGAAATCATCTCACTGGATCTATCCCAAAGAGCTTGAGAAACTACACCAGCTTATTCAGAGTTAGGTTGGAAAGAAATCAACTTGCTGGAAACATAACAGAAGATTTTGGTACGTACCCGAATTTGAATTATATTGATATGAGCTACAACAATTTGTATGGTGAGATTTCACATAGATGGGGGCAGTGCAATAACCTAACAAGCTTGAAAATCTCCAACAATAATATTTATGGTATGATACCACATCAAATTGGGGAAGCAACCAAACTAAACCAACTTGACCTCTCTTCCAATCATCTTGTTGGGAAGATACCAAAAGAACTGGGTATGTTGAAATCACTCTTCAATTTGTTGCTAGACAACAACAATCTTTCAGGAAACATTCCTTTGGAATTTGGAAATTTCTTTGATCTTGTACATCTTAACTTGGCATCAAACAATTTAAGTGGCCCAATTCCCTAAGAAGTTCGAAACTTTCGAAGATTGTTGTTCTTGAATTTGAGCAATAATAAGTTTGGGGAGTGCATTCCAATTGAGATTGGGAATGTGATCACTCTTCAGAGTCTTGACCTTTCTCAAAATATGCTGATAAGAGAGATACCAAACCAGCTTGGAGAATTACAAAGCTTGGAAACATTGAATCTTTCCCATAACAACATCCTGTGCATCCCACCTACTTTTGATGATATGAAAGCCTTGACATCCATAGATATATCCTATAATGAGTTGGAAGGTCCTCTCCCCAACCTCAAAGCCTTTCGAGATGCTCCATTCGAGGCATTAAGAAACAACAAAGGTTTATGTGGTAACATCACTGGTCTCCAAGCATGCAACACCGGCAAAAAGAAGGGGAACCGATTTCCTATTTTGATAATTATACTCCCAATTTCAAGAATGATATTGCTTTCAATTGTTTCTTGTGGAATTTATTTTCTTCATCGAAGAATAAGGAGTATGAAATTCAAATCTAGAAAAACCCCAAATCTACTTTAAAGCAGGCTATGGATCCTTGGTAAGGAAATTTATGAACACATCATCAGGACCAAGATTTAACTCAAACCATTGTATTGGCAGTGGAGGATATGGAACTGTTTACAAGGCTAAGTTGCCAACACGTCGAGTTGTTGCTATCAAGAAACTTCACTCACCATAAGATGAAGAAATGTTTGATCTGAAATCCATCGAAAGCGAGATTCAGGCTTTAACATACATTCGACATCACAACATTGTTAAGTTTTATGGCTTTTGCTCACACTCAAAAACCTCATTTTTGGTTTATGAGTTCATCGAGAAGGGAAGTTTAAATAACATTCTAAGAAACATGGAAGAAGCAATGAAGTTTGAATGGATTTGAGGTGAATGTTGTTAGTTGCGTACGCTTTATCTTACATGCACCATGACTGCTCCCCTCTTGTAATTCACAGGGATGTATCGAGCAATGATGTTCTGCTAGATTCAGATTATGAAGCTCATGTATCAGACTTCGGCACGTCTAGGCTTTTGAAGCCGGACTCATCTAATTGGACTTCACTTGCTGGAACTGTTGGTTATATTGCTCTAGGTGATTTTTCTTGGTTCATTTCCTACCCAAATCGCAGATCCAGCTCTTTTTTTTTTTTTTTTTTGACATCTTTTCATGTTGGATATTATATTTCTACATCCATGCATATTTCTTAATGTGTCATTTATTGCAAAACTTGCATATGCCTCAAGGGTGGATAATAAAACAAATGTTTAAACTTTGGAGTGGTAGCATTGGAAGTAATTTTCGGGAAGCATCGTGGGGAACTCATCTCGTCGTTGTTATCATTGGCATCAACACCATCCTCATTGTTGTCCACCGTCGATCACTTACTGTTGGTCGAAGAGATAGAACAGCGTCTCTCGCCGCCGTCGGATCAAGTGGCTGAGAAAGTGGTGGCTGCAGTGAAGGTAGCACTGGAATGCTTGAATGCTAATCCCCAATCTCGACCAACCATGGGACAAGTTTGTCAAGCATTGTCAAGACACTGGCCGCCATTATCAAAGCCTTTGTTGTTGATTACTTTGGGTGAATTACTCCTTGATCATGGAAGTGAAATTGCATGAGCTAGGGTTTTCACTTTCTCCTTGTTTTGATCATATATATGTTTGTTTTCATGGATCATGTGAGCGTTTGGATGTTATTTTTCATTTTGTCTTTGTTCTTCTTTTTCTTATTTAACTTAATACACCCTGCATAACTTGTTTTATAAATCACTTGTTATGAAAGTAGCTTTGAGTGAGGTTTTGATTCATTATGAAGTGTTTGATGGTAAAGTCTATAAAATTAAATAAGTTGATAATCAAATTTCACTCTAAATACAGTCTTAGACTATGTTTGGTTCCCAAAAAAGGCCAAGGAAAATGTAAGGGAGGAAAATGGAAAGGAAAGAAAAAATGAGAAATAAAATAAAAACATACAGTTAAATCCTCCATATTATTTTTACTTATTGCTTCAAACAAATTTTATTAATTTTTATTCATCAATGGGCCAAAATTGAATAATTAAAATTTATAAGTTTTAAAGTACTTTTACTAATATTTAATATTTTTCATTTTTCATTTGACAATCAAACAAGAGAAAAACGTTTTCCTTAATACTTCTTTTTTTCTTTCTATGTAAAGCCCCATATTTCCTTCTATATGTACACTAAATCCCCGTTAATCCCACTAACTCATTCTATAGGACATATAAACTCAACTTCAACGCATTATACTTAGCTCATATGGTAGACACTCAACATTTCACAAAGGCACGATGTAGGAAAGGGAGGGGTCTTTGGTTCGAGTCTTTATAGGGATAGTTTACTACATTATAATTAAAGTGTTCAACTGTAAAAAAAAAACTCAACATCATTTCCACCATACATCGGATGTAGATAAAACAATGAAAACTTTAAATATCCTATTTTTCACAATTAAATAGTTGTTGCATATGTCCATCATGCCTAACTCATGTGGTAGAACACTCAATATTTCAAAAATATAGGACATAGGGAAGGGAAGAGTCCCGAGTTCGACACAGTGGAGATAATTTACTACATTATAATTAAAGTGTTTAGCTATTAAAAAAAAGTTGTTGAATGTAGGTTTATAGTGAACCTCTGAAAGAGGTTTAATGTAGAATTAAAATGATTAATAACTTATTAGTCATATTGAATGGTCTTTCCACGACTTCAATTTTAAATCCATATTAGTTATGGAAAATATAAATTTACCCAAATCTTAAAAGTATATATTCCACAAAAATCAGTTGCTCATAAAACTATGTCAATTTTTTTTTTAATTTTAGAAAATTATCTATTCTACATACAAGTTTTAAGTTACCAAATAACAAAAATTAATGAAACTTTAGAAAATTATATATATATATATATATATATTATTTTTTATTTTAGTTTATTTTATTTTTTTCTATCTCTTATATTTGTGTGTATCTCGGGAATAAGGCCAACTCTTTATTTATTTAATCAGCTAAAAAAACTATGACCATTTCACGAAATTGGTTTTAAGTTTTGAACTTCAAATCAAAACTAAAATAATGTAATATACTGATACATATATTTTTTATATGTATTCTCATTCATTTGAGGGTGAGATTTTTTTTTTTTTTTGCTTGTGAAAAAATTGGTTTTGAAAATGGTTTGAAGTTTACTTACATTCAAAAAATAAAAAATAAAAGGCAATTAGAATTACTTTCCTAAAACGCGTTAGATAGAAATTCAATAGGTCTGGTAATAAGCATTGTGAGTTTAGAGAGCTATTAAAATAAATAGAATTTGATTCTTTTTTTTAAAATAGAATTTAGTAGGGATGGTAAATCAAATAAAATATCATTAATGCTATCTAAGTAATCCTAAGGGGTAGCTCAATTGGTATGGTTTTGGGTTTGCTCTGTAATGGTCATTAGTTCGAATCTCTTTAGGGCAATTGAAAATTTACTTGGTAGTTAACTTCATACCCTCATGGGATTAGTCGAGCGCATATAAGATGGTCCGAACACCCACACCTACGATTATACAAAAAGGGAAACTTGTGTTTTAGCTTATTGATTTAGGAATAATTGCAAAGAAGACAAAAAAATATTCTTAGTATGGTTTCACAAAAAATAATTGTGTTTTCAGGTATGGAAGTGTTGAGATACTACCTTAATAAACTGTAGGTACTACCATAATGAATAGTCCTAAGTACTAACATAATGAATAGTGTCGATGTAATACTTACACTTTATTAAGGTAGTATCTCAAACACAATTATTTTTTGTGAAACCGTATTGAAAAATGCATTTTGATTCTTTATGCCTTATTTTTTAATTATGTGATACCCCGAACCCGGGGGTCCGTTGACAACCCGTCAACCCGCGGAATACATGTAGTCATTGAGTGTCTCAATGCCATAAAATGAGTGTCTCTCTACCCAAGACTCAAATATTGAGTAAAAATGGTCACGTCGGGCCCATACATCCATACTCACCAAAATATAATCAACTATATTACAATAGTTTCAAGAGTTGACTCCTATACAAACATGTATCAATCAGAATGTGTAAGACCCGAGAAAATTCCAATTTTCGGAAAAAGGCAAAATGGTAATTTCGGTAAAAATCCAAAATTTTTCTAGATCTCGGATGACAAAACGGACTTCACCGTTGAAATTGTCTTGCGAAATCTAGCTACCACGTCAAATTTCATTGAGTTCCGAGACAGTCATAATTTCACTTTTTTTGAGGCACCGAGTATTGGATGCCGTAAAACGGGTTTGAGAGACATGTGATGTGACAAAAGTCACCCACTACATGTACTCATGTGACACATGTTGCATGAGTAGAGAGATAATGGAAATGGACGGCCTAGATAGTGCCAAGTGTCAAAAATCTAGAAGAAGTGACATGATGGGAATTAAATGAAAGTTTAACGATAATAAGACAAAAGATGAACAGTGTCATATTCTTCATTTTGAGCACAAAATAGGCATAAATGGCAGTGGCTGGAGGGGGTGATGCAGTGGGCATGAGATTTGATTTTTAGAGAGAGAGTGTGTGCCTTCTCTCTAGATTTCTGGCCGATCGATCGTCTGCTTCGACCGAGCAGTTAGTAAAGTGCTGCTCTACGCGACGAGGCTACGCTGCAGGAGTTACACCGATTTGGTGGAGTTCACAACTCCAAGAGGTAGGATCTTTCTCACTTGCGTTAATATTTGGCTACATTTCGCGTGGTTAGGAATGTTCTGAGGCTTGTTTTAGCCGTAAGCTTGGTCTCAAAATCTATGAACCGAGTGGAGAAAATTCCTATTTGTGTGGTCGTGAACAGTAACCCGAGGGTTTCACTGTTCACATGAATAGTGACATGAAATTTTTGGTGTGAAAATGTGTTTGGTTGAGTGATTCAAAATGAATTGCTCGTGTTTGTTAATTAGCCCATGTGAACTAATTTTGGTGTAATTGATTGTGACTTTGCATAACATGTTTTATGTGATTTAATTATGTTAATATATATGCATGTGAATATATTAGCATGAATGTGTTGGAATGCATTCCATATGCATTGGGGCAACCTAGAATATTAGGTGTGAATGCATGACATGAAATGAAACAAAAACGAAAATGTTTGTGAAAGGAATTTCGACAAAAGATTTTCCAAAGAATTGCCTTGAGGGACGTCCAACGGATCACTTCAGATGAGAACCATAACTGTTTCGGAGAGTTATCCAGCAATTCGCCTCGAATGGTAGTCCAATTTTTTTACCAAAACTCGGTAGTAAGTTTTCACAAACAAAAAACTTTTGTTGTGAAAACTGTATTTTACTCACATATTGGCTTAGGCATGTGTGAGGGAGTCGATGAGGACTCAGGACATGGGTTTGGGCATATAGACATTCGAGTAGGTTCATGAAATTGCTTGAATGTGATTGTTTGCCACAGACATGCACTTAGGGTGGGGGAGTAACCCATGTAGGAAATTATCACTATTAAGCTTTGCTTCACCTTGCCGAGGATCACCATTTCGTGCACAGTGAGCGATTCGAAGGCGGCACTCACTAGGGGCCGCGTGTTAGAAGAAAGCCGAATTGTGGCTTTTGTATCAATTTTGTATAACATGTATTAGAATTGTAAATTTTAATATACGTTTTGAATTAAGAGTAATTTATTAACTCTTGAACTATTGTATATAGTTGGGATATATATTTTGTGAGTATTGATACAGGGGCGCAAGTGGCCATTATTTTACTCGCATGTGGACCCTGTGAGGTCATTGTAAACTTGTCGACAGTTTCAGACTTTAGGTAGAGCCTCAGACAAAGGGACGCCGATTGTCAGGAGTGGCGCTTGCCACCCGACATTCACGAGTATTCCGCTGGCCGACGGTTGTCAAACGAACCCTGGGTTTTGTGGGCTGCACGTTTCATACATGTTTTACAAAAATATATAATCAAGTTTCACATGTCGGCTTTCTTCAAAAGCGCCCCAAGTGAGCCGTCTTCCCGAATACCTCAGACTGAAGCGGGGATCCCACTGTGACGCCCCAAACCCGAGGGTCCGTTGTCAACCAGTCAACTCGCAAAATACATGTAGCCATTGAGTGTCTCAAAGCCACAAAATGAGTGTCTCTCTACCCGAGACTCAAACATGAGTAAAAATAGCCATGCCGGGCCCATACATCCATACTCACCAAAATATAACCAACTATATTACAATAGTTTCAAAAGTTAACTACACTCTTATACATACATGTATCAATCAGAATGTTTCATACATGTTTTACAAAAATATATAATCAAATCCACATGTCGGCTTTCTTCTCAAAAGCGGCCTCTAATGAGCGCTGTCTTCCCGAAGAACCCTCAGACCTAAAAGTGGATCCTAATGACTAGGGTGACCAATGGCCAATAGTTGAATCTTCCACATCAAGCCACCCCACCTAAGTGCTCATGCAATGGAAACCACACACATTCAAGTGAATTCATGATTCCTACGTGAATGTCTACATGCTATGGATGAGAATGTGACTCACCCTTTCTCACTTCTCAAGCCCTCACTGACTCAATCATGCATGCTTAAGCCAAATGTGA
Source organism: Tetrastigma voinierianum (assembly GCA_016808115.1). Taxonomy (NCBI): domain Eukaryota; kingdom Viridiplantae; phylum Streptophyta; class Magnoliopsida; order Vitales; family Vitaceae; genus Tetrastigma; species Tetrastigma voinierianum. Next base: position 34,918 of record JAEQBH010001909.1, on the reverse strand, counting down.
GAAACACTATTTTCAAAACAAAAGGTTTTTGTTCCTGAAAACATAATACCAATTTTCCGGGATAAAAATTTATCGACAACCCGAGGTGAATTGCCGATAATCCTTCAAACAATCATGGGTCATCCTCCGAGATGAACTGTTGGACAACTCTCCAAGGCAATTCTTCGGAAAATCTCCCCATGAAATTCATTTAACAACCATGTTTTTCATGTCATGCACTCATACCTACTTTTCTAGGTTACCCCAGTGCATATGAAATGCAATATGCCATTTCACACACCATGCTAATATATTACATGCATATATTAACAAAATTTACATACAACAACATGTTATTCAAACATAGCAATAACATATCAACACACAGCAACACATATGCCCACGGCCGCTGGATCGCCCAAACCACTTTGCGCATTTCGCCACTCAATCCAAGTTTTTGGCACCGAATGAACCGCCACTCAGGCCCTCGAACATCCCTAACCATTAAATGGCTCTGTATCTCGCACTCCAAAGAACCTTCTCCTTCAAGGAGTGAAGGGTTTCTAGCCACCATCCGAGTCATTATCCTCAGAGAGTGTTGGCTGCCCAAAAATGAGAGAAAAGGGAAGTGCAGAGAAAAGAAAGAGGCTGAGTTAAGCTTCGCCAAAAAAGAAACTTTATTAATGAATGAGATAAAAAAAGGGGTGGGTCCTTCAGTGCTTGTCCTGGGCTTTATAAATCTAACCCTCAAACAAAATAATTAAAAACCAAAAACAAAAGCTATTACTGTGGACAAACGAAGAAACCAAAAGTGACAAAGGAAAGTCAAAAGTCAAAAGAATGATAAGTGAACGCGGCAAGAAGGCAATTTAACCCTACGAAAATTTCGCAGTCGCGACATGCAAAATCTTCAGATTGCTTCATTTTCCTTGCCTCTTCTGCTCTTCTTTCCTTCTAATTTTTTATCTGTAATGCTAAGTTCGACTCGAATTCTTCATGCTTGGATCGACTCAACAAATTGGCATAAATAGCTTGCAAAAACTACAAAATTAGCCACAAATGCGATCAGCAGAATAGCCGGGACTCCTTAATGTGCAATCGGGTTATCTGGGCTGATTAGTACACAAAGTGCTCAAAACCTACAATAAATAGGGCTCAAAATAGCACTTTTTGGGCACTAATCACTCTCCCCAACCGACACATTGCTAGTCCCTTAGCAATGAAAGAAAGAAAGAAGAGCAAACAAAATAATAAAAAAAATTATGTTCTCAAAAATGGTATTTCAAAAAGTATGTGGATGAGTAATGCCTAACCCTCAATGAGAATCACCAAAACCCTGCCCAATAACCATCATGAGAGAGTGGATGCCATACAAAATTCTCTATCAAAAGAGTTTCCTTCTCTAGAGAATCAACCTAGAATTTCCACCAAAATCTAAGTGTTTATATGATTAGTTTTCAACAATAAACTGACAAACTGCACTCTCCCCCCAACCAAGCTAATGCCCCAACCTAGTACACTAACCAACCTAAATAGATCAGGACCCACTCTTATTCCACAATTCTTTTTGTGTTGCAGGGGTGCAATGCTGAGGAATCGGCTTCACCAAAGTCCATGTAACGGGGATCTACCGATGACTCCCAACCAATTAAGGCTTAGGGCATCAAGTCATAAAGATTTTTCAACCACAAACTCTTCAGGTTTTACCCCGAACTTCGAATGACTTCGAGACTCCAGTACCCACAACTTTCTAGACCTCACCTATCCACCCATGTAGCGAGCACTAAGCCTGTGGGTTCCCAACCGCCTGACTTGGTGGCACTAAGCTTTTAAAGACTACATACCCTGACCGTGCTCTCTGCTTCACAAGTGTGCGTTGCAATTTTCTTCTTTTCTTTCTTTTCTTTCTTTTTCTTTTTCTTGTTTTTCTTCTTTTATTTCGAAGACTCATCGCCTTCTTTCCTCGGGGCCTTAACTCATTGAAGGTAGTAAAATGAAACTAGATAGGCTTCTTGCAAGATTTGTGGAGGCTAGGCGCTTAGCTTACTGTTGAAACCTTATGTGCACAGTGTATGATTAGCTAGAGGTGGAAGAAAAAGGTCGAAAGCAACAAGAATTCTACTGATTATCCTACTCAATTAGGCATGGAACCAATCTAACAACAATAGCATTGGACAAAGTTTCAATTTTTCACACTCACAGCTGTGCAAAACAGACAAAAAAATGGGGCAATTTGAAAATCGAAGTGTAAGCCGATAGTATGTATATAAAAATAAATGGCTATATTTTTAGCTTTTCAAAACAACTAACAAATTTTCCACAAACAAGACAAACAAAGAAGCCAATCGAACAACACAAAATGGGCTTGCTCAAAATAGTAAGAAAATCATAAATGTAAAAGCCACTTCCTTCGTTAACTCTCCTCCCAACCAAATGTCACATTGTCCACAATGGGACTCGGATTGGAAAGTTAGAGAAGGAAGTGATACCTCTTTGATGAGATGTACCCGTTGTTGGATAAGAGACTTCGCAAGCTTTCCACCGAGACCTTATTCACTCCATTTGGGCTTTAAATGAACAAGTTGGAAGAAGAAAAGAGAGGAAAAAGTGACTAGTTGGAGCATTCTGAAAATTACACCTTCATCAAAATTTCAAAAGTGTTCTTTCTAGCTATATTTGGATTCTAAACTCTCTAAGCTTTCCAATGGTACCAAAATTACCCAAAACGGAGTTTGGATGAAAACGTTATGGTTGAAACAAAATCGGGCTGCAGTTTAGTGCGAAAATTTCGTAGGATGCGAAATTTGGCATCCTGCGAGTGCGAAACTTCTTGATTTTTTTTTTTTATTAAATTTTTTAGAGACAAATTTTTTTTTAAACAACTTAAAAGACAAAATTGCTGGGCTAATGCTATACAAGGCTCTAATAAAGTGGGTTGCGAAAATTTAGGCTCTTCCCCGACTTCCCTCGCCGCAAATTAAGCTCAAACTGCAAAAATAAATGCAAGAAAAATTAAAAAAATGCAGAAAAATGAAAAATAAGCTAGAAACAAAGATTAAATTAAAATTAGAGAAAATCTATAGAGATAAAGTAAATAAATCAAAATAAAATAAAATAACAAAACAAAATCAAAACAAAAGCGGGGGAGATCGAAAGCCCGAACTGGGCCAAGCCTTTAGAGGTCGGGCTGAACCTATGGAGCTGGGCGGAATTGTCAAGTCCAGTGCTCCAAATCTGAACTACATTCAACCATCTATCAGGCTACGCAAGATGAGCAAAATTTTCTAATGTCTTTGATGTAGTGGCAAAAGTTTGAACAGTGGCCACTAACTTCTTGAAGTTTTGCACAAACAATGCAGATGGACTGCCTTAATTTTTGGCAAAGACGTGCTTCATGTATAGATTGTGTTGTACGTAAAGTGTGATGTATACTGTCGTAAGAGGGCATATGTAAATTATGCTTTTGAGCCTTCCATTGCATCCTTTCACTACCTCTCGCCAAGATATCGGGAGGTTTCTTCTTCTTTTCCCATGGACAAAAACAAATAGCACTGGTATGAGGATTCAAAATTTTCTATCACCCTCTTCAGTAGTTGCCGTACATCGCTTCCTCCACCATAAGGCCACTGTGCACTCTTCCTCTGGGATCTCTTCCTCTTGATGAACGTGTTGATTGGTGAGCCTTGAAATGGAGTCATTCAAGATGTCAATTTTCTAATCAAGGTCACTTTGAAGCACATCTAATTTTTTGTTTAGAGAGCTTTCCACAGTATCTATTCTTTGTCTTAATTTGGCATTGATTATCTTCTACTCTTCCACAAAGTCACCCACTAGCTTGGTGAGGTTCAAGATGACTTGTTCAACTAGAGAGGTTGACTGTGGTTGTTGAGGTTGAGATGAAGAAGCATACCATGGATGTGGAGGAGGTGCATATCAGAGTAGGCTCCCGTCCCTACGAGGCTTCAGTGGGGTTCCTCTAACTAGTAACAAACATTTCCATATGATGCGCTTGTCGAGGCAAAGATGCATGAGGGAACACTCATCCGTGGAGGGTTTCTATAGTCCCTCGTGGACCTATATAAGGCTTAGATTGTTTCACTAAGTCATTGACTCTCGGGCTGTTTTAAGAGGAGGTTCCATTTGGTTCACATATAAGATTACTACAGCTTCTGGGTCCTATAGGAGTCGGACCTTGACTAACCTGCCTCCAGAATTCCTTACCCACTGGAACATGTTCTCCTAGAAAACAGGGCAACACCAAAAAAATAATAATAATAATTCTACCCAAAAGGGGTAGTGTTAGCTAAAAAAAAAAACTGTGAAACAAATTAACAAATCGACAAAAAATACCACGTAGTATCAGCGAAAATTAAATTAATACTTGTGATGAGGATCACAAGTGTTCATCAGGTCATCATTTTCACTTAGGTACCATCCCTGCACGGCGCCCATTCGATTCGATATAATGGTGAGGTCAGGCCTAATCAACAAAATTTTATAAACCTAATTCCTCCTACTAACGTAGCAATGGTACCGCAAGATAAAGGGCTCTGCTGTGGCCGAACACAGGGATGGGTTTTCTTCGCACAAATGAGTTGAAGTTAAGGCCAAAATGGTGAATTCAATTTGGATTTTAAGGTTTTTGTAAAAACAGTGAGTTGAATTGATTGCAAACTGAAAATTAAATAAAATAAATGTAAAAGAGAACTCCTTGAAGTGTTAGGTCACTGGGGTCGGATTCCTAGGCTAACTGAGGGTTTCCTGTGGTCCTCTCATGCGGGGGAGGATTTAATCTATAGTCATTTCCCGAACCGGATCTTCATTTAGCTATAAAAACTGACCCTCATTAAATCCTTTAAAAATGGCATCCACTGACCATTAAATCTCTCAGTCATTAAAATATAAGTGACCTTGACTCATCTTACAATGGATCATAAATGATAACTAACAAATATCAATGGATCTAAAATTAAGAATCCAATGAGCCCAAAAGATTACCAAGCAATAACCATTCAAGGTAACTCAAAAGGGATCAAAACCTAAAGTGCAGGAGAACAAAGGATTTGCAGGATACCGCTGTGAAAAACATGGAACCTCCAAATACTTTCGGGATCCCGCATCTCAAAGAGCCTCTTCTCCTTCAAGGAGGAAGGGTTTCTAGCCACTCATCCTTCGAGTTGTCATCCTCGGAGGGTGTTTGGCTGCCCAAAAAATGAGAGAAAAGGAAAAGAGGTGGGAGAGCTAAAAGCTTCCCACCAAAAAGAAACTTTATTAATGAAGGAGATAAAAAAGGGGTGGGTCCTCTACAGTGCTTGTTTGGGCGGCTTTTATAGCCAACCCCTCATACAAAATACCAAAAAAACCAAAAACAAAAGCTATTATAGAGGACAAAACGGGAAGAAAACCAAAAAGTGACAAAGGAAAGTCAAAAAGTCAAAAAGCACGATAAGTGAATAAGGGCGCAGGCGAAGGCACTTCAGAAAGTTAATGAACAAGAGCGCCGCGAATATATTCGTAGCCTGCTAAAATCTTCTACGTTGCTTCATTTTCCTTGCCTCTTCTGCTCTTCTTTCCTTCGATGCACTGCACATCGAGTTCGACTAACTCTTCGTGCTTGGATCGACTAACAAATTTGGCATAAATAAATAGTAAAAACTACAAAATTAGCCACAAAATGCGACGTAGAATAGCCGGACCTTAATGTGAAAATCGGGTTGACCTAGCTGATTAGTACAAAAGTGCTTAAACCTAAAATAAATAAAGGCTCGTAACAAAGACTTTTCGGGCACTAATCAATTTCACTCCGCTGGGCGTCAAGCTCCCATCAAGCCCCTGGGAACACCTTATCCCCTTATCCATCTACCATGGATTTTCACCTAATCATTACGCCGTCATTACGTTCCTCATGGTCCCATTTGCTCAGCCTATTCTCGCATTACGACAAATAAGACCTCTCGAGCCATTACTCTACAATGTGCCAAGTTTCCTATACCACTCTCGGTGCCTCGAGAAACGTGAAATTCGATTATCTCAATTCGGCTGAAATTCGACGTGTAGCCATATTTCATGAGACAATTCCAACGCTGAAGTTCGGAGCCATTATCCGAGATCTAGAAAATTTCGATTTTGACCGAAATTACCGCTTACTTCTTTTCATAAATGGAATTTTTCGGGATTTTATCTTCCTTGTTAATTTTTCCCAACCCATCACCATCACATCAACCCACATGCAAGTGAAATGTGCACTATGTCATGCATGTAAATAGTCATTTAAGCATTAAACGACTAAATCACATACCTTCATCCCTAAACAAGAAGGGATATGCGACCCGCATCGTGTCCTCGCGCTCCTACGTTGCCTCCTTCGCAAAAATTGATCCCGACTATCCATAATGCACACTAGTCCCTCCTCGAAGGTCCCATCTGTGTCAACCTCAATCTCTCCCCAATCCACTACATGAGCTGGATCCGAGATACTTTTGTTACGGAGATGTGGAATATCTCACGACACTAGACATGCCATGCCAAGAAAGCTAACCTAAGACGCCATCGCTTCCCCACTTACCGAACCCGACCACTCCTCTCTCTTAGCATCACCTTCCAAGAAGATGCGATCACCAACCTTAAACTCTGTGGGCTGACGTTGCTTATCGTAACCTCTGGCCGACTCGGAAACGTGAGAAGACGCTACCGTATCAAGATCACATTCTCGGAGGTGTCTCTAATCAGATCAGGACTAGTGATGGAACTCTTTCCCACCTCGGTCCAACATAACGGTGATCTGCATGGCCTCCTATATAACGCCATGTGTTATCCGTGAGCTCGCCTAATAACCGTTGTTGCAGCGACCCACCAAGGGCAAATGCTCTTCCCAAATCTACCTCTTATGATCTAGACGATGGTCATAAAGATATCCTCTAGCATCCGTATGGTCCTCTTTCGACCGACCATCCGTCCGCTGGCAGCTGTACTCTTGGTCAGCCGTGTCCCCATAGCCTTTTGGAAACTCTTCCAAAAGTGCATTGTAAACCTCGAGTCTCTATCCGACACTATGGATACTGGCACTCCATGTAGCCAAACGATCTCTCGGATGTACAACCGGCAGAATTCCTCCAGTGTGAAGGTCATCCGCATGGTTAGAAAATGTGCCTAATTTGTGAGCCAGTCCACTATCACCCATATTGCGTCATGTCTCTTCATCCCGCTCCAATAGAATTGGCGACGAAGATCACAGTACATCTTCATGCCACCTATATGCACATCAAACCAGGAGTAGTGGAACTCCCTGAGGATCTCCTCTCTCAGATTCGTCAACTGGGGAACCACTACCCGTCCCCTATACCAAAGACTACCATATGTGTGATTGGTCCAGCCTTCGTCACATGTACCTAACTGTACACGATCCATGATGGACACTATCTCCGTCCCGCCCGGGGACTCGACATCATTCAAGAGGGATGTGGCACAGCTACCGCACTTCCAATGTACCGAGCCCGCTTGCCGTGACCGTAAACCAAACCGCCCACAATCTCAGCATCCACTTCGAAGCTATACTAGCTAACGCACCCCGTGACTTCCGACTGAGTGCATCAACCACCATATTTACCTTACCGTGACGGTAATGCAGCGAAGTTGTAACCCTGTAACTCCATCCATCTCGTGACAATTTATTAAGGTCCCTGGTCAAGGTTAAAATATACTTCGACTTTTTGTAGTCTGAAAGTACACCCCCTAAACTCCGTTTCAACATACAAATAAGTGGCGCCGATATTCAAGGCGAAACTATGGTCGCTAACTCCATGTCGATGTAGTGGTAATTCTCGATCATGATTCTTTAGCCAAGCCTGTGAACCATGTTGCCAACCTCCCATACCGTGATCAAAACGCATCCCAATCCAGCCTTCAAGGCATCACAATACACTGTGTACCCTTGTTCTCTCTCTGGGACTATTAGAATAGGAGCTGAAGTAAGCCTTCTCTTTAACTCCCGGAATGCCTTCTCGCACAGGTCATTCCACTCAAACTTGATTTCCTTCCGAGTCAGTTTTGTCATAGGTGTTGCTAGTCGGGAGAAGTCCTCGATGAACCTCCTGTAGTACCCAGCCAATCTCAAGAAACTAAGTATCTCAAAGACCGATGTACCCGACTCTCGCCTCTTTCCCAACTCATCACAACCCGCCACCTCTCAAGGTTCACTAACACGCCCGATGTCGACACCACGTGCCTAAAACCTCACCCCAAGAAGCTCAAAACTTCAGACCTCACTTAACTCTTGGCGATATAGTTGATGGTCTCTGGGAGCCGCAAAACAACCCTCAAATGATCCTCATGCTCCTTCTCAGACTAGGAGTATATCAAAATGTCATCCACAAAGACCACGAAAAACTGATCTAGATAGGGTTGGAACACCCTATGCATGAGATCCATGAATGTTGCTAGCGCATTCGTCAATCCAAAGGGCATCACTGTAAACTCAAAGTGCCCCACTCACATCCCGAACGTCATTGCCTTGGGGAGATATTCGCCTCCCTCGACCCCCTCACCCGATGGTAAATCCAAAGGCGAAGGTCCATCTCTGGAGTAGACTCCCGCCCCTCTCGATGATCAAACAAGTCATCAACTTTCGACAATAATCGATTCTCGATCGTGAACCTATTCAATCGGTTTAGTCAATGCACCTACCGGTTCCTTGCTCTTTTTTCTTCAGAAATGCAACCCGAGCTCCCCATGGTGAAGCGCTTCTGGCTCAATGAATCCCTTTATCCAAGAATCCTTGTATCCGGGATGCAAAGACAAATGAATGCGATGCACGAGAGTCAATAACACTCGCCTACGGCGTAGATAGCAAAACGCACTTCTATATAATCAACTAGGTGATTCGCGGGCTCACCCGGCGGGGGATGTACGGTGGCGCAGCCTGCCCCGAACCCCCGACATCCCTATCCTGTGGCCCCTTGGCTCCCCCACGAGCCCATAATCCGGCCCCCTCTAGCCCTGTTTTTTCCATGTAACGGGAGGCACCCGTGCAACTCCCTGGGATTGATACTGGCTCCTCTGACCCATATTAGGGTGTGGAGGAATAAACTATATCCTCTCATGTCCCACAACTGACTGGGACTGCTCTGTCCCTAAACCTTAGGATCCCTGTCTCTAAGGGCAATCCCTCCTCATATGTCTAGGTTGTTGGCAATGGAAACATACCATGTCCCACCGGTGAACCCGGCAACCCTACCATGCCTCCGGGGTCTTGACGACCGCGCCCGGAACCCACGTGAACTAGAAGCCCCGCTTTCCCGAACCGCAAAGAAGACTCACTCCCTCCTTCCTTGCCACTAAGACCGCATTCCCGAGTGATTCGTGCATCCCTCCATCTCTCCTCTCTACGGTCATGGCCGCCCCACCATGTAGTCCATGTCCCGTAGGGGGGAGTCCCACAATCCTTCCCGAATGGACAACGCCCATTCTCAAATCTCTTGACCTGGTCGCATCCAGGGCCACATAATCAAGCCAAGAAAGGAAGCAACCTATGAACCTGCCACATACTCTATCACTGCGGCTCCTCGCTTCAACTCTGGGAACCCTGGCTTTCGCATACCTGGGCAGCTGGGCTAAAAATATTTTACCCATGAAGAAGCCTCATGGAACTCCCACCCAAGTCATTGGCTCTAAGTCTCTAGAGGTCCTAACCTCGTCCCACCACACTCCTCGACCTCGGCCTCTACCGAAACACACCGCCCCGGGAGACCCTCAGCCGTATCGAGGTGATATCATCGGTCCGCTCACCTCACTGGATCTCGTCCCCCTCTGAATATCAAAGGATGGTGTGGCCTAAACCTCTGGAGGTTACTCGGACCTCCCTGGCTACCAGCTGCACTAGCCTGTGTAATGGCAACGACTGCAATACCCACTCGCCTTTAAAGGCCCGCTTCGGGTCAAATACAGTGGCGCTGGGCTAGCATCTCGTCGACGACCCCACGTTCGGCTTCCTCAACTAGCCATCTACACATGTCAAATGGCAAGTTGAGTTTTAATGAAGTATCTCTAAGGGTGTAAATACAGCCCCGAGACACTATTCACACATCGAAAAAAAATTTCATGCATCACGTCAAAGCATTCATAGGTATTGCAAGGTAAACATTCCATATATTAAGTCATACACAAACAAAATTTTATTTTTTTTTTTTTTATTTTATTAACAAAGGATCAGAACAAAACCCTCGAACAAAGGTTCCACACAAGAACTCCAAACAATGCACAAAGATAAGGCATCGCAACTAGGTGGGTCGTGTGCACAATGTGCGCACATTGTGCCCAGGTCGCGCACACAACGCCCATGTCATGGGCGCATGCTAGCGTTGTTGTAGCGCATGTGCGCGTTAGGCGCCCACACGCCCGTCCCAGCCGGGCACACACCCATGACTCCGGTGAGCAATGCCCAAAGTGAGTTGAATTTTCCTACATCAAGTTACTCCTACCTAAGTGCTCATGCAATGGCAAACACACACACACATATTCAAGTAATTCACATTCCTACTCAAATGTCTACATGCCCAATCCCATGCCTCGAGTCCTCATCGACTCTCTCATGCATGCTTGTGCCAGGTATGAAAATTGTTTCTAAACAAATCTATTTGTTTACTTTATGGACAACCCTCCGATGCATATATAGTGAACATACTCCGATAATTAATTTCGTGGACAACCCTCCGAGGTGAATTGTTGGACAACTCTCCGAAACACCACACATCCTCCGATACTGAACCTGACAACTTCCAAAGCAATTCTTCGAACAATTTTACGATATAAATTTTTAGTCAACCCTTTGAAAACATCTCATGCACTCAGCACCTACTATTCTAGGGTGCTCAATGCATAAGGAATGCAATATGCCATTTCACACAATTCATGTTAATATATTAAGCATGCATATATTAACAACATTCACACAATCGATACATGTTATTCATTCAAAACCATAACACAACAACACACAAGCCCTATGACCAGCCCAACACATGGTCTCGAACTGTTATGGATGACTCTAGGGATTTCACCACTTAATCCTAATCTTTGGAACCGAATACACGGCTGTCTAGGCCTTAGGATATCCCTATCCATTATAATGACTCTTAGCCAAAGAATAAATCAAGTAGGAGAAAACCCCTACCTCCCGAAGTTGCCGAAACTCCACAATACCAGTACCCACATGTAGCTCTTGCAATGGGGATCAACTTTTCCTCTTGTCTCACCGGGATTCGACAGACCGATCGACGGAAAATCTAGAGAGAAAGTAGAGTCTCTCTCTCTAGAATTTCTCCTCTCTCTTTCCTCTTTTTTTTCTTTCTCTATTTTCCCTCTCTTTTCTCCCATCCAATCGGTTGGGTCAAGTTGGGTCAAGAGAACTTGTCTCCTCACTTGCCACTTGTCACATTCTATCGTTCTTGATTTCCCCTTATCCTCTTATCCATCTACCATGGATTTCCATCCACTCACAAATTGCCATTTGTCTCCTACGGCCCCACACTTGAGTTCATTATTTAACTAGCTCTCCACTTCACACGTGTCTCATCTTGAGCCACCCAAAATGCGCCAAGTGTCCCGCGCGTACTACCTTCTAAGTGTTCTCAAAAGCGTGAAATTCCCACCCGTCTCGACCAACGAAATTTGACTTAGTAGCTAGATTTCTCACAGGACAATCTCAAATGCTGAAATCGCTTCATCATCCGAGATCTAGAATAATTCTGAATTTTGACCGAAATTACCGTTTTACTTTTTTTCAAAAAATTAGAATTTTCTGGGGTTTTACAAATTATTCTCAAAATAAATAGGTGGAAACACAAGTTTCCCAACAAAGAAAAAAATTAAATGCTATCTGGTAAGTGTGACAAAACCATTGAAGGACACATATTCTGAGAATTTTTCTAACCAAAAGAGGTTTTATAATTTGGTTGGCTTTTTAAAAATAATATCATTAAAACCCTAAATTTTCCTTTTTCTCAACTTTTTCCTTGTTAACCTTTTTTTCTTAAGCAATGATAGATGTTTTTTTGGTCATTCTTGACTCGAAATCACTCATCTACACCTTTTCCATCATTTTCTTTTTCAATAAAGTGGTTATTCCACATGCATTCAGTTTTCATTTGCCTCTTTATTATCGTGACGCGATTTGGATCAACGAAAATATATCCGATCGTAGATGTGTGTTAAATCAAATCAATTGGCCATCAATACGCCGCAAAACTCGAGTCATAGATATTCTTAGTCACAATAATATCAAATGTGTAGACTCGAGCCCATTTCATTATATTATTAACCTAAATGTTGTTTCATCCTTCCGTAGTTTTAAGTGATTTTAATTTAAGTTTCGCCCCATTTAGTGGAGAGAGTTTCGCTTCAAAATTAAAAAGGATTGACTCCGCCAAAAACCTCGATGTTTCTATTTGGTGAAGAGCTGATCGAAGAAGGGGAATTCGAGCCCAATCCATCGGGTTTAAAAACGCCGTCTCCGCAAGAGTGTTTTCCAAATGTAGGATTGCATATAGTTGAAAAGACAAATTTGTCCCAAAAGTTGTTACTAATTATTGCCCTACCCCAAGGTTCCTAAAACCATACAAGAGCTCACTAGCCAATCGGTCTCATCTTCACAACTTTAGCTGATAAACTAATAGTATTATTTATCTATTTGCACTAAGGTTAATATTTTTGCAAATTAGCAATTCAAGAAATTTGTATATTTTAAAATTTTAAATGACTAATCTTTTCGTAAATGACGTTTCTTTTAATTCTTCAATATTTGTATACCTTATTTCTAATAAACTTTATTGATAAACTAATAGTAATATTTATCTATTTGCATAAGGTTAATGTGTTGGAGTAAAATCGAAAATATGCGCTGATATATTAAATAAATATGAATTATAGCCTATCAAATAAAGTTAGGCTAATTAAAGTGATTAATTTAAGTTTTGGGGCCTTAATTAATATATTATAAAGTGTGGGCATCAATGTGGGGACAAGCGTAATTTTTATTTTTATGATGGGTTAAAATAGGGGAAATTACAAACAATCGTGGACTGCTCATATACGTATTAATAATCGGGTTATAAATAATATGGTCCCCGTGATCACAAGGTTTTCTTCTTCGATTCCCATTGTCGAGAGAAATATTAGATTAAAACTAACAGATCCTGAAGATCATAAAGCCTCGGGGATCTCGATTTAGATCCGAAAGATCATAAAGCCCCTCGTGATTCGCATTTGGGCCTATGGAAGATCATAAAGCCCGTGACTTATCTCGCATTTGAAAGATCATAAAGTTTCGTACTTAGATTCAAATATCCTCAATATTCAGCATGCGATTCGTGCACGCTCCGCAAATCCTCGTGATTTTGATTCTCGCGATGATTGAATATGAATGTCTCAAGCCAGGTGATGGTGTTCACATAATTTTTTTAAATCTCTCATTTGGTATTAGGAGCTGCTTCACAAAAAGTTGAATTGTCGAGAATATGTTAGAAAAGGATTTTTTATTTTAATGAAAATACTTATTTATTTATTTTTTCCTCGATCCCTACCGTAAATGCTCCTAACCCTGATTCTCGTCCCCCGAAGGTCACTAGAAAGCATGGATTCATGTTCCTAAAAGACAATTAGCAAATGAGTTTAAACTATGCCTAAAGCGTGGGAGACCTATTGGTTCAAAGGATGTTCCTCCCCGGAAGAGGAGAACACAAATGAGCATTGGTACCCTTGAAAAGGTACATGATAAAAAAAAATAATAATAATAATAGTCAAGGCCAACTGGATGTTTTAGTTGGTGATTTAAATATAAATATGTTATCATTACAAAGCAGTATTTACGAAAATTTACATTCAAATATAGGTGTTTATATATATATATATATATATATATATATATATATATGTATATATATATATATATATTTTGAGATAAGTTAATTAATATAATATGTCGCCAAAAGTGACCACTTTTGTGCAAATTAATTTTATTTCAAAATATAACAAGATTATGTGCTCAGATTTATGTGAATATTAATTTTGCCTAAAGGAAAATTAATATTTAATGTAATTGTATGTACACCCGTGGTAATAAACGCTGATAATTATTCGTTTTACATATGAATAATAAATTGGCCCAAAGGAAGATTTATCATTCGATATAATCTTTTTATTATCGCATTTGATTACGCCACCTCAAGATATCACTTTACAAGTTAATATTTTTATCCAAAGATAAAAAATATTAAATAGAGTGTCCTGAGCCCTCAGATGGGGCTTGGCTCTTTATTTGAATTTATTTTTCTGCTTTTGCATCTTATGTGAGTTTGTTTTGCTTGTTTATTGTTATTCCATTCAAGCATTAGTTCTCGGTTTAAAATAACATTACTCACAAGACATTCTATTCCCAGTTAAAATGGCACAAACTTCAAGACATGGCATGAGAACCTCCAAAATAGTTCTATGTGTCATGGATCCGACCTTTATGCTAAGGGTTTCTTCTCCCGCACGCCTTACTATTGAAAGTTCCTCGATGAAAGAGATATCAAAGGTGAGAGGAAGTCAAATCGCATGTGCTCGATGATCATTAAGAAGGCCATTCCGTAAGCATTTAAAGACAATATCAAAAAACTATAAAGATAAAAATTCAACTAGCCCCTGTTAAATTCAAAGCAATGTATTTTCCGCACGAAAAGTCCTAAACAAGTACATCTTTGGCAAAACTCATCTCACTGATATAAAATAGTAATGGGAATTATTAGGGAGTACATTATGTGAAATGTCTCATCTTGATTCAAAGTTACTATATACATAAACTTGATCTCTATGAGGATTTGCTTGTGCATTTGGTTTTGATATTCCTTCCCACACAATTCGCCAATTTAAGGTGAGCTACAATCGCCAAAAGGAGACACTTGGCCTCTTATCAGCCTTATCTCACATTGTGTGCAAGGTGCCGAGTGCTTGAAGCAAGAAAAAGATAGAAAGTGCTCATTTGACTCGGTACTTCCAAGGATAAAGGGAAGAAAAGAAAGAAGGGGATAAAGAAGTCAAGTAGATAATTCTATATCAAAAGAACAAACATAAAGAAAAAGGGTTGGGATGGTTGTTTCTTCGTGGATTTATGGGACATAAGTATTGAAGCAATGTACCAACTATCATAAGCCATGCAAAGAAATACACTTTTAATCTAGCTCGTTTTCGAGGTTAATTGACTTCTGCACTAAACACACTTGGTGGATAGATTCTGAAAACTTACACTCACATCTGTCCATGGTTGCTCGAAGTCGCCGGTAAAGCCAATGGAGCAGGAAAGATACATCTTTCCGCCGCTGGGCGTTAGCGCCGTCAAGTTGGCGCACCGGGACATTTAGTTGTTCTTAAACTGCAATTTATTCGATTTGAATGAGACATATGTCAGACCGCCCTTTCACGGAATTTGGTTTCTATTTCCATATCGACAAATTTGGTTATACTTGTTCTTTTGGAAATAATAAATTTAGTCTTTTTTAATTCAAATTCGCTGTACTGGGTTCTTTATCCATGTAGATAACCTTTTATATGTGTTTCATACAGCTTGTTTGCTATATCATGAAACCTGGGTACTACACTCAAGGAGTTAAAAAGAAATTAACCGATGAGAATTCTCATCATTATGGCATAAGAGATTAGGTCACATCTCCAAAAGGAGAATCGGAAGGTTTCGTGTCGATGGGATTCTGCATTCCTTGGATTTTGGCAGATTTTGAAATTTGCACAAATTGCATAAAGGAAAACAAACAAACACAAGGAGATTTGGTGCCAACAGGGCTACAAATGTCTTACAACTGATACATACAGATATTTGTGGTCCATTTCCTACGGTTTCATGGAATGGCCAACAACATTTTATCACGTTTATAGATGATTTTTCACGTTATGGCTACCTTTATCTCATTCATGAAAAGTCCCAATCACTGGAAGTGTGACGCCCCAAAGCCGGGGGTCCCGTTGACAACCCTTCAACTCGTTAGGACATTCGCGGGTCAGTCGTGGTAACCCGACACCACTATGGGAAAATCGTAGAGTCTCCTCAGGATGGGAGCTCTACCCAAATACAACATGTCCCAACATCAACATCATAAGACATATACATGAGTAAAAACGGCCACTTGGGCCCATACAACAATACTCATCAATATACACCAACTATTTACCATAGTTCAAGAGTTAATAAATCACTCTTATTTCAACATATATTAAAATTACAACATTCTAATACATGTTATACAATAACATCAAAGCCACAAGCTCAAGCCTCTCAAACGGCCTCTAATGAGCCGCCTCCCGATCGCCTCCTCGTAATCCGAAAATAGTGATCCCTCTCTGACACAGGCGAGCAAAGCCTAGTGAGATAATTTCCTGTACATGGATTACTTCCCCATCTAAGAGCAATATGCATGACAAACACTCACATTCAAGCAATTTTATGAACTCCATCACGAATGTCTACATGACCAACCCATGTCTCGAGTCCTCACCGACTCCCCTCACACATGCCCGTGGCTTCTAACGCGCAGTGGAAATCACGCTTTTCAAACAAAAGCTATTTGTTCTGAAAACACACTACCGAAGTTTCAAAGAAAATATCGGGACAACTCCTCCGAGGCGACCGTTTGATAACCTCCAAACACTCATTGGCTCCCTCCGACGTGAATTGTTTGACAATCTCCCAACACGATTTCATTTAAAAATCTTCCGTCGAAATTCCTTTCAACAACATTTTCATTTTTGTTTCATTTCATGTCATGCACTCACTCAATATTCTGGGGTGCCCCAAAGGCATACCGAATGCATGATGCCAATTCCAACACATTCATGCTAATATATTCTCACATGCATATATATGCTAACATACTAAACAATCACACATAAACATGTTATGCAATTTCACAATCAATTACACCAAAATTAGCTCACATGAGCTAATTAACAAACACGAGCAATTCATTTTGAATCACTCAACCAAACACATTTTCACACAAAATTACTTCGTGTCACTATTCATGTGAACAGTAAAACCCTCGGTTAAAGTTCACGATCACTCAAATAGGAATTTTCTCCACTCGGTTCAAAGCTTTTGAGACCGAGTTTACGGCTAAAACAAGCCTCAGAGCATTCCTAACCATTTACATGGCTCTTAGCCGAAGAATAACGCAAGTAGGAAAAGATCCCTACCTCTTGGAGTTGTCGAAACTCCACCAAATTGGTGCCCACGCGTAGTCCTCGGGCCAAAGGCAGAGTAACTCTCTTCCTTCGTCCTCGTTTAAAATCACTCATCCGATCGACCAAAAACCTAGAGAGAAGCCACTCCCTCTCTCTCTAAAAATGAAAAATCCAGCCCCTGCACAAACCACCCCCCCATCGCCGCTTTTGGTCTCGAGAAGAAGACCACTATTCAACTTTGTCTTTTTCCCCTCATTAACAATTTTATAATTCCCTATGTGTCCTTCTCTTGATTTTGACATTTGGCACTATCTAGCCGCCCCATTTCCATCATTCTAATCTTGCAACATGTGTCACAGAGTACACGTTATAAGAACTTTTATCACATCACATGTCGCTTTATCGATACGATACTGCAGGCTCGAAAAACGCAAATCTCGACTACCCTCGACCGGCGAAATCGACTCGTAGCTAGATTTCTCGCGAAGATTCCAAGTAAAGGTGAAGTCCGTTTCATCATCTGAGATCTAGAAAATTCCCGATTTTGACCTTCCGAAAATGATGATTTTGCCTTTTCCGTAATTTGAATTTTCTGCCCTACATTCTCCCCTCCTTAAAAAGAATTTCCTCCCAAAATTCTGGATAATCACAACAACTCACATGCATATGCATCGTGCACTATACCATGCATGTAAAATAGTCATTTAACTATTAACGACTAAACTACGTACCTTCATCCCTAAACAAGAAGGGATAGGTGACCCACATCGTGTCCTCGCGCTCCCACGTTGACTCCTCCACTTCATAAATAGCCGCCATAAAGACCTCACTCAAATTTCACCTGGCTCGCTACGGCCGCAAACCCGATCCCGACTATCCACAATGCACACCGGTCCCTCCCCTCGAAGGTCCCATCCATGTCAATCTCAATCTCTCCCCAATCCACTACATGAGCTAGATCTCAGAGCGGTACCTTCGAGAATGGAGGCGTTGAAATACCCTCGCGTGGACACCCGACATGCTGGCAGAATCCAATCCCAGACACCATGTGTTGCCTACCATCTCGCATTCCTCGGGGCGGCCCAATGAACCCTACGATACTGGTTTAACCCGACCACTCCTCTCTTAGGGCATCACCTTCAAGAAGACCCTGGATCTCCCAACCTCGAACCCCATGGGCTCGATGTCGACATCCCGCATAGCTCTTCCGCCGCCCGGGAGCCGGTGAGAAGAGGTCATTGTCGTATCAAGCTCACCTTCCAGGTGTCTCTAATCGATCGTGACCGTAGATGGAGCTCTCTCCCACCTCGTCCAACATAATCTGACTGCATGGCCTCCCATACAATGCCTCATATTTATGCCATCTCGTATACTCCTCGTCTCGACTAAACCGCTGTCGTAAGATTCCACTCAAGGGAAAATGCTCTTCCCAGCTACCCTTATGATCTAGGACGCATGCTCGCAGCGATGTCCTTCAACACCGTATAGTCCTCTCCTCGACCGACCATCCGTCTCCAGGTGGAAAGTTGTACCATGGTCACCAGAAGCTCCATACTGAAACTCTTCCAAAAGTGCGCCTGTAAACTCCCGGTCCCTATCCCGACACCACCATGGATACCGGGTATCTATGTAGCCCGACTATCTCTCGAATGTACAACCGACAGAATCTCTCCAATGTGAAGGTCATCCTGCACTCCGGCTAGAAAAATGTGCCGACTCGCGAGCTCCGGCCCACTATCACCCATAAACATCACATCTCTCGCGGCGGTCCATGGCAAGTGGGTCACAAATCCATCGCGTGACGCGGCTCCCACTTCCACTCACCGCCCAATGGCCGCAGCGAGTCTCCGCCGCTCGCGGCTCAACCTTAACCCGGCCACACGGAGACATCGCCGAACAAAGTCCCCTACGTGTCTTTTCATTCCACTCCAGTAATACTAACGACGAAGATCTCGGTACATCTCGCGGCCCGGATGCACTAAGAAATCTAGAGCAAAGAAACTCCCCTCGGTAATCTCCTCTCTCAAATTCTGGCCAACTCGGGGAACCACTACCCATCCCCTATATCGAAGACTACCATTCACGTGAATGGTCCGTACCCGCCACCTATACCGACTGCATTCCTGGCCCCGATGGATACTATCTCTAATGTCCCGCCCCTAGATTCAATCACTCGTCAACACAGACTCAAGTAGCTACTAAACTCCCTAACGTATCCTGAGCCTGCTCTCGATATTGTAGCCCAGACTGTCCCACAGCTCCGAGCATCCACTCCCCGGAAGCTATACTCAGCCAATGCTTCCCCGTGGATTCGACCGAAGTGCAGCCACCACATTTGCCTTACCAGTGTGGTAATGCAAAGTGAAGTCATAATCCTCTAGGAACTCCATCCATCTGGGTTGCCTCATATTGAGGTCCCGCTGCGTGAAAATATACTTTAGACTTTTATGGTCTGAGTACACCTCAAACTCCTCACCGTATAAGTAGTGGCGCCAAATCTTCAAGGCGAAGACTAAAGCCGCCAACTCCATGTCGTGTGTGGGGTAATTCTACTCATAATTCTTTCAACCGATTGTGAACCATAAGCTACTACCTCCCGGATCAGATCAAACACATCCCGGGTCCGCCCTAGGCATCACAATACACTGTGTACCGCTGTCCCTTGTCTGGGACTATCAAGATAGGAGTTGTAGTAAGCCTCCTCTTCATGAGGTCCATGAATACCCTATGCATGAGGTCCATGAATGTCGTTGGCGCATTCGTCAATCCAAAGGGCATCACTGTAAACTCAAAGTGCCCAAAGAACATCTATTCCTGGCTTCTCTAAAGGCCTTAACCTCTAAGCCCAATTCTAAGGCCGGTTTCGTATGACAACCCATTAAGGTCCCACTACTAACAACCGATGGTTGTCCACACTCCATCCAGCGTCAAGCCCGACATCAACAACAACCAATATGTCCACCACCCTACAAGGTCCACTACGCTCCGCTGTAACTTTGATCCGTCCCGACTTCGACCCACACCGCCCCTCTCGTTTCATTCACAGAGCCGGGAGTGCTTCAGAGCAGCATCCCAAAACTAAACTGCTTCCTCCGACCGCCAGGGTGTGGAGGAATGAACTCGAGATACTCTCCTATTCTACAGCTAACTGGGACTGTGGTTGTCCCAAAGTCCTGGGATCCTTGTCTCTAGGGCAATCCCATCTCACATGCCCAATCCTGGCCCTATTCCTGAAACTCGTGTGAAGTAGAAGTCTTCTGCCTCTTCCCCGAACTAGAAGAAGGCTGATCCTCCCTCTTACTACCAACAACCGCATCCCGAGTGCTCCTGGCATCCTCGATCTCTCTCTATGGTCAGATCGCCCCAACTACTTGTGTCCCGGTCCAGAGGGCGAAGTCCTACGATCCTACCCCGAATGGACAACTTCAGCCCATTCTCGAATCTCCTGTAATACCCAGCCAATCCCAAGAAACTACGTATCTCAAAGATTGACATTCGGTCTCTCCCAACTCATTACAACCTCGACCTTCTCTGGGTCGACTGACACTCCTGATGCTGACACCACGTGTCCTAAAAATCTCACCTCAGTAAGCCAAAACTCGCACTTACTGAACTTGGCGTATAGATGATGGTCTCTTAACAACTGTAATATGATCCTCAAGTGATACTCATGCTCCCACTCTGACTGGGAGTAGATCAAAATGCCATCCACGAAGACTAATGGCTAAACTCGATCTAAATAGGGTCGGAATATCCTACGTGATGAGATCCATGAATGTTAGTCAGCGATTCGCCAATCCAAAGGGCATCACCGTGAACCCAAAGTGCCCATAACGAGTCCTAACGCCGCCTTAGGGATATCTATATCCCTAACCCTCACCGATGAAACTGGGGCAGCGGTCTATCTTGGAGTAGACTCGCATTCCTCTCAATCGACAAAACAAATCACAATCCTCGTAATGTACCGACTTCGATCGTGAACCCGCTCAACTACCAGAATCACGCACGGGCGGTCTCTGGCCCTCTCGCAAATAGAACCGGAGTGTCTCTATGGTGAAGTGCTCTGTAGCCTACCTGGTCTGTAAAGAGCTCCTTAGCCGGACTCGAGTCTTACAACTCAACTCGGTGCCATCCTATGCGAAGTCATAGAGATGGGCGAAGTACTAAGGTGTAACTCGATACCGAAATCTACTACCCTCTCGCGAGGTAGTCCGTGTAGCCTATCCGAAAACATCCACATTACCTCTCGCATTGTCTACCGAGGTAGATCTAAGTCCGGCCCTCTCGTCTCTGTGGTAAGGCTCGCTAGCCAACCCGTTAACTGTCCCTGACACTGGACTCGTATACTGTCTGGGGAAAAATGTCATGCTTGTCCCCCTGAAATACCACACGAGTACCGTCCTGTGTGTAAGCGGTAACCCTCCTACGCTCACAATAGATAACAACCCTATAAGCTGTCAGCCAATCCATCCCCAGGATGACATCGAACTCCGGATGACATCCATTATCCCCTGTGTCCACCGTGGAGTAGAGTCCCCCAGATCTCCAACTCGTGAATCCCTCGACATATCATCCCTATTCTCGCCCTAACTTTGTGTGGAACTCACATACAAAGGCTCCTCTCAGGTGTCAAGAGGTCCTTGCCCATTTCCAACTATTTGCTCTCACTCTCTAGCCGAACACGCCTAGTCTAATCCCCGGCAAGGTTGTGAGGTAATTTCCATAGCCTTCAACACCTTCTCGATCTGTATGAACCAATGGTCTGCCACCATCGGATCTCCTCCCCCTGTGAATGTTGGAGGATGATGCGCCCTAAACCTCTAGAGGTTATTGTGACCTCCGACTACCCTCGCGCACCACTCGGCATATAGCAAATGGCCGTAATACTCCACAAATTTCACAAGGGCCCCGCGATCAACACCGGGTGGTGTCCCGACCAGCACTCGTGACGCCCCCACGTCCTAGTCCTCGACTCAGCCAGCCCAATGATTTCCAATGGCAACAAGAATCATTTAATTTTCATTTCAGTCTAACTAGCAATGCACATGCTAATTACTAATAGACTTGACAACCATGAACTGACCCGTTCATTTCCTAAGTGGTGCTAAATTCCAACCACTCAATTTAGTTATTTCAATAAAGTTCTAAGATTTCTTGTTCATTTCAGTATCCAAATCCCTAAGGTCATAGTTCCTAACCTTAGCATTTACCTTTTTTCCTATATACATTACCCCATGCATATAGTTTCCTACGCAACAACCGTGCAATCACAATTTCAAATGGTAGTTAGATACAAAACAGTATCTCTAAGGCATAAGCACAGCCCCGAGACACTATTCATACACAGAAATAGTTCATATACCAAGTCCTTGCATTCATAAGCAATGCAAGACATAATTTCATTTTTTTAAACAAATCATTTTGATCAACAAAAATTTCATTTTTGAAAATTTTATTTTTCGAAAATTTTGTCTAATTTTATTTGATTTTTTTTTCAATTTTTTTTCCCAAAAATGTATTTTTTTTTTCGAAAAAATTTTCCCCAAAAATTGACTCAGGAACAGTACTGAGTCAAACCGGGTCAAAAACAGGCTGAGTGCACCAAGTGCACAACCCAAAGCCCAACACGCCCCAAAGTCGCGCCGCCGCTGGTGCCGCGCGCTTCGCTGCTACTTCGCGCTTCCGCCGCGAGCCTCGCTGCTCGACGCGCTTCGGGCCAGGCCGTGGTCGCAAAGATTCGCCGTGTCGCAGCCGCCCATCGCGCGCGACGCCAAGGCGGTCCCGCCGCCTGCCGCGGTCGCAGCCACCTTCCGCCGCGCGCTGCTGAAGCCTTCGCCGCCTGCGCCGTGACGCAATTCGGCCGGGCCGTGTCGCGAGCTCGCCTCACGATAACCCCGCCTCCCGCCCTCCTAGCCTCAGAATACAATACTTGTATTACAATACACCTCAACAAATCCCCGTAATATTAACCCACTCTCCCACCGCACATAATCCCGTATTGCAATACAATGACTAATATCATACACACTTTCAAATTTAGCCTTGTAGCCCCAAATACAATATTAACACCGTATTTGTGGATACAATTTCCCCTCTCATTAATATAATATGGGCAAGAAATTTCAATTCATTCGCACCAATTTTTTTTTTTCGCTTTTCATTATTTTCCTCTCTTTTTCAATTATTTCCAAAGCAATGAAAATCACTAAAAAAATTACTTATTTTTTCTGAACACTTAAATAAATTTATAAAAATTTATTTTACTCCATTTCCTTTCTTCAATTCTTACTACGAAAATCTTAAAAAATTATTTTCTTCTCCTCATAACCAAATAATTTTATGAAATTTATTTTCTTACTTTCTTTTTCCAGTTTTACACTGTAAAAAAAATTTTATCCACCTTATTTATTTATTTTTTTCCTCATTTCAAGAGCCTCCTCACCCTACATGCAAAGGGCTTGAACACTCGCAATTCCTTACACTAATAATTTTATGAGTTCACTTTAAAATTCATTTAAAATTTTATTTCATTGTCCTTAAAACCAAATAAATTCTTGTAAAATTTATTTATTTTATTTTTATTCCGCTTTACACAATCAGAAACTCCAAAATTTTTCCACACTTCATCCTATGCTATCAACCAAGCATATCAATCATATAATTTCAATCACATAACACCTTAACAATTCAGGTTATGCACAACCAAGCATGCAAGCACACTTCACAAAATCCAATCACACAAAACACACCAACACATGCATGCAGTGTCCTAGTTTTGTCCCATGATTTCCTAGGTAATCTCATACCTAAACCGAACATCAAACCACCCAAGTGGTGATGGCTACCCAAACCCGAGCCCCTGTGTGGGTATTCGTGATACCCAAGCTCGATACCAAACCGTGACGCCTAATTCCCGTGGGTCCGTTGACTACCCATAACTCACGTGAATACTGAACAGTTCGTAACCCGACATTTTTCACGAAAACGGGCAGAGTCCCTTTGTAATGGAGAGCTCTACCCAAAATACAAACATGTATATAACTCCGTCCCAAACATCAATATCATGAGTACAAATGTACCGGGCTGGGCCCACATAACACTACTCATCTATATATATATATATATATATATATCCAACTATATCCAATAGTTTCCAGAGTTCAGTTTTTACTTATACAAATATATATTAAAATTAATACAATTCTAATACATAACCATCAAAGCCACATTCCGGCTTTCTTCTAAAACTCAATCTCTAGGATGAGCCGTCTCGCACGCCTCCTCGCACCAGAAAATAATATCCCCACAGGTGAGCTAATGCTCGCAGTGGAACTACCCTAAGTGGGCCATCCACCCAAGTGTGCATATGCAATGCTCCAAAATTAACACATTCAAGCAAACGTGATGATCCTACTTGAATGTCTAACTCCATCATCTCATATCCCTGAAGTCCTCCCCGACTTCTCACACCCGCCTGCCACGTATGAGAACCTTAGTTTTTATTTGTTTGTGGACAACCCTCCGATATATATATCAATTGGGCCGACTCCAACGATTGATATTATGTGTGGACTACCCTCCGATGTATATCAATCGGGCCGACTCCGATAATTGATATTTTATTTGGACTACCCTCCGATATTCATCATTTTTAGACAACCCTCCGAACATTTCGGCATTTGTTCTCATAGCTTCCACTCGCGTCTAGGGTGCCTCAGCGGTGGAATGGCGATGCCAATTCCATTTCAATTCTATAACAAATGCAAATATATAATCAAGTATACATATTCACATAATTTAAATCATTGACAAACATGTCATGTAATTTCACCCATCAATTACATCAAAATTAGCTCACGGGATAACAATCACGAGCAACCTCGATTTGAATTACTCAACCAAACATTATTACACAAAAAATTACTTTAGAGATATTCTCGAATAGTGAAACCTCAAGTATTCCCTAAGAATCACCAATCATCGGTTCACTTAGTGAACCCGAATTTCACGGCCATTTCCGGCCTTATACACACCAAAGCATAATTTATTCCATAAATTATCATATAAACACCCAAATCAGTCCCCAACAGCCACGAACTGACCAAAAATGTCTAAAAAAAATTCCACAATTCGGTCCCATGTTTTGGGACCGATCAAACGGCCCCTCACGGCCTCAAACCAACCGAAACATTATAAAACACTTAAATAAAGTGTAAAACTCAAGTAGGATAAATCCCCTACCTCTCGGAGTTTGTCAAAACTCCTCAAATTCGGTGCCCACGCGTAGGTCTCTCCGCAGCCAGCCTTCCTTCTTGTCTGACGATCGCCGACTAGTCGATCGCCCGATAATCTAGAGAGAAGGAGGTCCTTCTCTCTCTAAAACATAAACTCCATAGCCAATGCCTCCTCCCCCACATTTTGGTCTTCAAATTAATGGAGAAGATGATGCACTATTGGCTATTTTGTTTTTATTATCATTAACATTCCAAAAAATGACATTTACATCCCTTCTTTTCCTAGCTGAGCCACTATGACTATCTCGGTCATTCATTTATCATTTCTCTACTCATGTCACTTATGGCACATGAGTACATGTTATATGTGATTTTTGTCACATCAAACATCGTTTTACGGCACCCGAAACGCGATGCCTCGAAAAACGCGCTAACCTGACCGCCTCTAATTCGACGAACCCGACGCATAACTAGGATTCGCGAGACGATTCCAATGGTGAAATCCATTTCATCATCCAAGATCTAGATAATAAATTTCGGATTTTTGACCGAAATTACGATTTTACCATTTTTCCAGAAATTGAAATTTCTTGGGTCTTACACTGCTAACCAATTAGACTTGTCTTTTCTCAAGCTAGGATAAGGTACATAATATACTTGTGCAGCTTGCATAGCAAGTATAAACGGTTCATCCTTGCTCAGCTTGCGCTTATGGTTAACATCAACCAAAAAATATTGTTTATGAACCTTCATCCCAAATATTGCAATTAATACAGGATCAAACCAATTGCACTTGAAAAGTATCCGCGAATTGGTAGCCTCGTATTCTAGCCTAGAAATCTCTGTCAAATTTAGCCATAATAATCACTCTCTGTCTCATTGTAATTTGTTCCCTTTATACAAACTCCACTATTTGAAGTTGACCTCATAGAACCATGTGATTCTGTATGAAATTTGTAACCATTAACAAAATACATGGGAAATGTCTCGACGGTTCGTGTGCTGGGCCTTTCAAGAAGATCTTTAACAAACGGATCGGCTTAATGACGTTATCACGCGTCTATAAATAAAACAAACCGATGTCAATTGAGGATCCTAACATCTTAAACTTCTAATTGTTGTATTAACACTATTTCATTACTTACATAATTCAAACCATTCCGCAGAAAATTCTTTGTCAAGCTTCAGCATCAAGCTCCTATCAGCAAATGCTCGTGATATTTGTTTTATCTCATGAATATACATGCTTATGAAATGAGAAAATAGTTTAGACAAGTATCAAGTATTATATCATTTTAAGTGAACAAGAGATATTTTGTCACTTACTTCACATATGGATCAACGCCTCACAATTCAATGTGACATAAGTTCGTAGCCTCATACTCACCGCGTCGATAACCTCCTGATTTTGATCGGCCCAAGATAGTCGACCGGGATGTTTAAATATTGAAGTGTCCTTCAATCTCATCACCATCGCCGCCATCATCATTACAGGCACTTTCGTGATTCTTGTATACACATGAGGCTCAAAATAATGTGAACAAAAATTCGGATGCCTTCTTCTACCATAAGTAAGCATTTTCGTAAATTGAACCTTCCAATTCCCTGGCCCCTGCTTAGTGGGATACATTCTTCTTCAAATGTCCAAGAAATCTATAACAAAGAAGTTTGCAACTAAGTATAAAATTTTTCCAAATTATTCACTAAATTATAAAATGTGGCAAAATATTGAACTTTTTAACCTTTCAAAAGCGATACATCCAACGGCACAAGACTGACTAGCCGATTTTTGGCTTCGTAAGGCAAGTGTATCGAAGGTGTCTCCATTGAATCAAAGAAACCAGAGGTGGTGGGAATATATCACGCCTAATTTGAAAATAATAATTGGAATATTCTTCAATCTTTCCATATCTTCCAATTTACTGTTGTTGAAGTTAAGCCTTTGAAAAGGGCTTAATCATTAAAGCTTGTCATACATTTATCGGAAGGAGCCTACGAAAAGCACAGAATTTCAACCATCGCATGAATACACGGCAAATCTGCATGGCTCTTCATCCCAAACAACTTGTGCTTTCTCAAGTGTCTACACACCTAGCCATATATTTGAAGCATAAATCCATCAGAAATTTTAGATTTTTCACTCATTCACACAATATTTGTTTTACTAGGTTTATCCAAAGGTAGCATGCCTTTGGGGTAATTTTCTTAGCTTCATTTTTTCCAACTCAGCCTTTTGACACAACACCTTTAGATCGTCTTCTCAGTCTTCTCATTATCTTTAGTTTTTCCTTCAACTTGCATAATCAGCATTAAAACATGAGTTTTCAAAGACATTCTTCTCAATATGCATCACATCTAGATTGTAGCTAATTAGATTTGAGCTCCGCATGGCAAATCCCAAAAGATACTCCGCTTATTCCCACCCACAAGCCTTGCAAATTGGACCATTAATAACTTCATAATCAATATCAGTGACCTTTTTCAACCCCAAATCATTTATTTGCTTTAGGATTTGTTCACCGGTCATTATAGGTGGTGGTGGTGCCATTTCTATTCTATTCTTGAGGAAAGAGTTTTTGTTACGCCTGAATGCATGATCAAAAGGGAGAAACTTGTGATGATTGTCAAACCAAGTTGTCTTCCGACCATTAGTCAATGTAAATGCTTGTGAATGTTCCATGCAATATGGACAAGCAAGTTTTTTTCCGGATGTACTCCAACCCAAAAGCATTGAGTATGCAGGAAAATCGCTAATAGTCCAGCTATGAGTGTGCAAATTTTCTATTTGAAAATTATGTTTTCGTGATACATCATAAGTTTGCATGCCCACTTCCCAAAGTTGTTTCAATTCTTCTATCAAAGGTTGAAGGAAAACGTTTATCTTGTTCTTAGGATTGTTAGGCCCATGAACAATTATAGATAAGAAGAGGTAAGTCTCCTTCATGCACATCCATGGTGGCAAATTATATGGGGTAACTATTATTGGTCATGATGAATATTGTTGTCCTGACTGTCCGAATGGTTGAAAACCATCAGTACATAATCCCAATCTCACATTATGACTCTTCTAAGCAAATGAAGGATGTACGCGGCTAAAATGCTTCCATGCCTCGTGAATCGAGCGGATGACACATTGTCTCTCATCTTCTTAAATATGCTCATCATGCCATCGCATATGTGTAGTCAGTTGTTTCCGAAGCATACAACCGCTGCAAATCCGCTTAGAGGAAAGTAATACATCCTCTCGAATGACATTTTTGTGTTTCTCTCGATCCCTTTTCCTTTAAATCTGAGGATGGTTACAAAATAACTTACAACTTGTCACAATTATCATCACCCCCAATATATCATGCAGTTTGATAAGTTTACAAATAATCAATCTTTCTACCCAAGACCAAGGCCTTAAACCACTCTTTCTTGTCTCAGAAAAATTGGCTCAATCATCATTTTGTTGTCATCTCAACACCTCTCGAAACCGAATGAAATCACTCAGTAGCATCTCTCCTCGAAAAATGATGCTCTCACTTCATATGCAACAATCTTGCTACCGCAGTATTATCTGGAAATGAAAAATCTATCCCATAATTTTTCAACAACTCGCATTGAGTATGTCATAAAAATTTTTTGCATTCAGATGAAGCTTCTTCCATGAAGTCATTCTCAAACTCAAGCCCATAGCATCAAGAATCATTTCACAGATGATTCGTTTGGTTCATATCAACGGCTCTAGTTAAATGGCATGTTGATTGCTCATAGTGCATACTCATAGTGTTCTCATGTCATTCCACATTATAATATTCTCAAACAAATCTTTCTAAACAAATGGACCTCAACATCATCCAATTTCGCAAGAACTTCCGATTGCGACACTTCTTACAAGGATGATCTTAATTCAGTCACATTAGAGTGTTCCTAAATCGTCATGCATAATATAGTCTTTCAATCCCCATCACAAAATCTTTGTTAATGGTGTCATCAGCATTAAGCCTAGTATACATCCATTCACGACCACACTCATGTTTGTTTTCACAAAAGTTAACAACATTATAAAATTCTTTAAATACAATTAATGTCAAGTATTGTTAATGTGTGTGTGTGTGGTGTGTGTGTGTGTCAAAGACCTACAAAATATCATAATAATAATTCAAGAATCTCGGGATTCAAAATCAGCTAATCTCAAATCCCCTAAAGACTCAATAGCTTACAGTGCTAGTATAATAGAAACTGTGATACAACAATTATAGTCAACCCTTTCCTCAATCCGCTTAGAAGTGAATAAAATATTTGAACACCATGAACGGCTTTACTAATGCTGGCACGTTTATAGTCATATATATATATATATATTAAGCAAAAAAACTATTGTAGTCTTCAAAGGATTGTCACATAGTATTAATTTTATCTGGATTACTATTACACCTGTCATGGGGACAAGGATTTTTATTTTTTTGGATAATATGGACAAGTGAATAGATTCATCAATCCCATTTTGGATTATTATCGGTTGATTAAGATGTAAGAATAAAAATAGAATTCTGAAAATAGATATGTAATGTATCCTGGCTTATTAATATCTACGAGTGGACATCCTCCCCGCATCATCTCTCAAAAGTACACATTATGGTTGCTTGTCATATGAATTCTATCCGAGTGTACTCCGCACAAGAAATATTATATGCTCACATCTTATTTTTTTTTTCCCGTTTTGATGACTAGTGAATGGGAAGTAGCCAGTTAGTTAATTAAGTATATTTCATTTATATAATATGTTTAATCCCAGATGATTTTCTTGATCTAATAGAATCTTGTTAGTTGGCCTACCAACTGTTTGAATGGTTCCAAGAGAATTCTGGTTATTGATGGTGATACCAATCTATTCGCAAATCTTGCTGACAGGCAGGTATATGCCGATATATATTTAAAAAAAAAATATCAAACTTATTTATTAATAATTTTGAAAAGTATGTTGTAGGTGTTTCGTAAGTATTTTGGAAGCTCTGGGAAAGGTAAATGAATTTGCTCCCACTTTTTGATCATCATTTTACTAGTTAGCCATTCATCATTTTTACTTCTATCCTTGATTCTTTTCTCTCTTGCAGGGATGCAAGAAAAGAAATTTTACCTTGTTAGAGAGAGTCAAATTATCTTGTCTATATTGTTCCATCCATCAAAGGTTGTTCACCATGAGAGAAAATACGGATTTTGTTTATACTTTCAACTTGTTGTTACAATACAAAAGTACTCTGTAAAAGTTTGCAAAACAAATTGCTATCGGCTTGAAATGAAGCATTTAATTCTAAATTAAAAAAAATTAAAATAGGCTCTCACTTAGGATATGGGAATTTAAATGATAGCCATGATGTGGAACTCATTTTCATTTTGTTTATGGATATTAAGGGTATGTTTAGTTTAGGAAACAGCAAGAGAGAAAAGAGATAAGAAAAGAAAAAGCTAAAAGGAAATTTAAAAAAACTTAGGGTGAATTTAAATATTGCCCCTGGAGTTGGGACTGAATTTGGGTAAAAATATGGAACCATTGTTTTGGTCCTAAAATTTGGGCTAATTTGGGCTTGAAAACTTGAGCCACTTCTGAGTGAAAAAAATTGAACTTTAGACTGATTTTATGTGAAAATCGGAAAACCCGAACTGTTTGGGCTTGATAATCGTGCATGTTTAGATTTTAAAATCTAGTTGATCACCCAATTATGCTTGACCAAATTAAAACATGGTCCGATTTATGCAAAATGTGGGCTATTTTGGTCCTAAAATTCTGGGGCTACTTTTGAAATGTACAATCCACAACTAATTTGGTCTATTTTTCGAATCCACATCATGATCCCAGCTTCCACTTCCTAAGGTAGGTTGAGGATTTTAATCACTCTGTTGAAAAAGGAGCAGGTTGGCTTGAAAAATCGGGCAACTGCTATTGGAATTGTCAGTTTTGTAAGGAAATGATTTTGGAGAGGATTTGACTGATGTACCCAGCCTTCGCCACCAAAATCACAAGCCTTGTCCTCTAAGAGTAATTAGCAGTTTTATATTTCAAGTTCCCCTGCGATGGGACTAAATGGAGAATCATTTTCAATTGGGCACTTACCAAGAGCTTGAGAAGTCAAAATATTCAATTCATGTGGACCCATATGCTCATGCGCTAGTCGGATGGGAAATATAATAGGAGGCTAGCTATTTTTCATTCCCAACCTCAGTCTTAAGAAACTTTGAATGCTTCTTTTTGCAAGTTGTTTTGCATCTTTCATATGTTGGTGTCTCATATGAAACAATACAACATCCGACTAAACTTTTACTCTATTTCCAACTTCCCCTCACTCAACCCACCTACAAAAGATCAAATTTAATCAATAAATTTCGACTAATCGAGAGTTCCAATCCGTAATCGTTACCAATAACACTTAGTCTCAACTAGCCCCTCTCCAGAACAAACTCCTCCCAACCCAATCTACACAAACTGCCACCATTTTCCCAATAATTCTTGCCAATAATAATAATAATAATAAAAGTCTATTTTGTTATCTTTCAACCCCATTATGCCTTCCGTTGATGGAAATGATTTCGCAAGAACAAAATGATGCGAAAAAAAAAAATATTTTTACCATTTTCCTGTGAGGAAAAAAAGAAGTGAAGATCCTGCAAACCAAAACAAAAGTTTTCAAGAAACAAATCATCAGGAGTCGATATTTAAGACTCGTAATACCTGATGGATCAGAGAACTAGAAAGGATTCTTAAAAAAAAATTCTAGATTCCGAATATCTAAACAATCACATATCTAAAAAGTTTGGAAACCATAAGAGATAGCATCAAAACTAAGAACCACTGTGCAAAAGAAGAAACTCAAAGATGCGGCAAGGTTAAGGGCCTATTACTGATTAGCATCGGGAGCCTAGGAAACCTTCTTCGAACTCTTCGATAGCTTTATATTGAAGACAGATTCAACAGTGCAACCGAGTTTCAGCAGTGCTTAGAAGAAAACAAGAAAAAAAAAATTTGGTTGGATATGAAAATAAAACCCTAGATGCCACTTTGAGAAGAAGGGCCCGAGAGGGAGGGGGTGTTATGGACGGTACCCGTGAGTCAGATCGAGCCACATTTGAATAAAGTCTTGGTCGACATCCGGTCAAGCAGTTAGATAATAAAAATAAAACTTTAATTTTGTGGCTCTTATTAGGTCGTTACAAATTTGAATAAATGGGCCGACCTTGGGCTTGGGTTGCTTCTAATCGATCTGTGAGTCGTTTAAAATTTCAAGGTGGGTGTAGCAATGATTGGTCCTTATATTTTTGAAATTGTTATTAAGAATATTTTTAAAAATACAAAGAACAACAAAATTGTGTTTTTGAAATTTATTATTATTATTTGAATTTTATGTGTTTTGTTTTTTTAAGTCTTGGAGTCAAATATGTTTTTCTTGTTTTATTTGTTTTCTTTGTTTTAAAGAATAAAAATTAAGGGTATATTTTATTCATATTTTTTAAAACTGCTTCTAAGTACGCTTGAAACACAAACAAATAAGCAGTGTTTCTTGAAATTGATTATTGTTATTTAATTTAATATTTTCCTTTTTCTCTATGTTTTTCAAAAAAAAAATACTAAAAATGAAAAGTGTTACGTTTTTTTTTTTCTCTTTGTTTTTATAATATATATTATGGGTCCTTGAACTATATTGAAAACTCAAAAAATAATAAATGGTATTTTTGAAATTTATTCTATTACTCAAATTTAGAATTTTTTTTGTATTTTATGTGTTTTTTTTTTTTAAGGAAATTCAAAACCAAACGGCTTTTCCAATTTCCGTTTATTTTTTAAACAAAAAATAGTTTTCAAAACTAAATAAAAACCACTTCAAATTTTCAACAACACATGAACACAAATATCAAAGAGAATTACGGTGAATATGATTTGTTTTTGTCTTTTTTATTTTTATTAGAATAAAGTTTCCCTTTCAGGTTTAGTTGATCTTAAATTTATATTTTTATTTTTATTAGAATAAAGATTTCGAAGGGCCAGATCCTAATAATTTGATTAATTTTCAACACATTGCTTTTTATCAAGGGAGCCGACACGCAAATCTATGCGCATCTGATTCAATCATACCTTCTTATGATAACAACTAGAAACTGTCAAATATTTATCGTCATTCCAACTCTTTGGAAAAAAGAAGTTTATAAAACACTCTCTTGAATTCTAGATCGGAAAAAAAAACTATCTCAAATAATTCGAAACAAAATGATTTGTTTTTTTACGTTGCTTGCTATCTTGTCTATGATTACTTTGAAACAAGAAATGTCTGTGACTATTAAATTTTAAATATTTTAACGTTTTTAATTCAATTGTTATTTCATATATTGTATGATAAGAAAGGTAGAAAATTGAACCTTTAATTTTTTTATATTAGTTTTGCAGTACACAATTTTGTGACTTAAGCCTTGGTTCTTTATATTGGTTTTTAAGTATAAAAACAAATTAAGATATATTCAAATTTCTTAAGTAAACAAGAATATCAATAAAAACATAATTCACTCTTGCAGTTTCTTCATTTGGTCCACAAAAATGAATTGTACCACTTTTAAATTATCCGCCAGTTGACTTAAGGTCCGTTCAAGTAGAAATAGGTATGGATACCTAAAAGTTCAAAATTTAAGCTTTTATAAAAATAAAGTACTATAATAATGTAATGAAATGTGAATGACGATCGGAAAAAAATAGCCATTTGGGTTTGATTGCAAAAATGAATTGTACCAAGAGTTTTACAAAGAGAGAAAATTGGCTGCATTATTATTATAGATCGGTCAAACCGGCCTGTAGGTAGAGCCAAAGCAAATCAGAGCTGGGGTCTATACGGCCTCTTCATTTTCTTGATTAAAAAAATTACATTAATCTTTCTAAGCATATAAATATAATTTTGTATTTTGTATCATTTTAATCAAATATTTTAAAAATTAGATCGGTCCAATCGATTGGACTATTGATCAGTGATCTTTTCAGTTTTGTTTTTTGTTAGATTCAATCATTGATTTGACTTTTGAATTATAAATCAGTAACTTTTTCAATTCAAACACCAACCTGATTTTTAAGACATCGAGAATAACATTCATTGAGATGTGGTTTTGTAGTAGGAGATTGGTTGATCAAGCAACCCGTGGTATTGGGTTGGGCTTTGATGGTAGTAGTGCAGGTATTTTGGCAACCAACGGGATTGAGATCATCAATAAAAAAGTGGCAGCTGAAATTGAGTCGAAGCCATGTGGCTAACGGAGAACAACCTTATGATGGG
Source organism: Tetrastigma voinierianum (assembly GCA_016808115.1). Classification (NCBI taxonomy): domain Eukaryota; kingdom Viridiplantae; phylum Streptophyta; class Magnoliopsida; order Vitales; family Vitaceae; genus Tetrastigma; species Tetrastigma voinierianum. Next base: position 192 of record JAEQBH010001909.1, on the reverse strand, counting down.
GTTTCCTGAATTCAGCCCAACTTCATGAATCTGCAAATCAAAGACCACTTGATATCTTCGATCAGACCTGCATTCAATCTCATCTGCCGACTCATGCTGACACCTAGATAAGGAATCTTATATTTCTGTGACTAGATGATGGGTACGAACAAAGTGTGCCCACTTTTGATTCTCCCAATTAAGAAACTGCGG